>OY728142.1:1128137604-1129387604 GCA_963277665.1 Viscum album | reverse complement strand
TTTGATGATATATAAAAACAAAATATTACTCATAAAAATCTCGGGTGTTACAATTATCATTTTGGGTGGGTTACATGGTAATATAACATGGTTCTTAGGTCTATTTAAAATAAATTTAATAGATCCTATATATTCTGTATTATTCCAATGTAAGTAGAATCAACTAGGTGTCAAATGGGGAACCTGAACTGATAGGTTTACTATTTGTTTCACTATATTGTTTGTTATACCAAAAAAATTTCATATTTTATATTAATCGACTTGATAATGAATTATACTTCATTTTTGGTGGCCTGTCGAGTTTTAATCACACATTTTTCCCACATACTGGTACATTGAAGGATCATTTGACTGAAGGTCAGGACCTGGCTTCTACTTCCTAAGTGTTGTGACATCACGTCTAGGACTTTTTCAGTTGTAATGGTTGATCATGTACTCATGTAGCATAACCTAGTTAGATTAATTTATGCATTTATTTCTTGTCATTCTAGACCTATATTATTTGTTACCAACATTTTTCTTGAATAATTTTAATTTATTTCCTACCATGTTCATGTTTACATACTTTTTATCATTGGGTGGGTTATCAGTGATTTTATCCTTCTACTTTTTTTCCCATAATTATTTCCTATATTGATCTTCACTTTTGTTATGTTGTTATATAATTTTCACGATACCAATATATACTAGCATCTAGTTGGTAGTCTCTAGAATATAATACATTGTTATTGAGGCTACATGACCCACTACATCATGTTACTTCTAACTGAACCGAGTTTGAGAAATTAATATATGTATCAGGTGATATTTTTTTTATTACATATTTGTTTAACAATAAAATACACTAGGATGTGTTATAGTTTCGTAATGATCATATTCCAAGGTATATCTAACCCTTTTGTAGGGAAAAGACCAATTTTCCTAGGATGGTACTTATTGTTCTATTGTCTCCTTATTAAATTATTATTTATATAACTGTCGACTGACGGACATGGTTTGTAGAGTTTATTATTACAATTTATACATTTTTACCATTACACTATATTGTAAGGAATTATTTTATCATGTATTGTTATATATAATTTTTTATTTACATGTTATGTATATTCCAAGTAATATTTACTTTTTTGTGCGCATTACCTACAATTTATTTCATGTTCCTTGGATGTTATATCTGTCAATTTTATAATTTTTCTTATAGGTAAAAGAGAAATAATAATTGGTTATAAATTTGTTTGAATCAACAAAACATATTTTTTCCCTCAAAACCTAATATTAGAACCTTAATTAACCATTTATGACATTTTTGGGCCATGGAACCTGAATTCCTTCTGCTGAAATGATCATTTATCATTATTTAATGGATTATAATTGTAATGTATAATTGTTTTTCATTTATATATTTGTAATAATGATCTATATAATCTAATTGTCATATATGGAATCATTATATCCTAACAAAATTATTAAAAGACTAGTTTCAATTACATGAATACAAATTGTATCTTATAATTCTTAGCACATTATAGCATGGGAATAGGGATTCATCTAACTTAACTATTGTGTGAATGTAAATTTTGGTAAATTATGACCCATAAATGAATTGTTTGTAAAAAAATGGGATGCCAATTTTTAATTTATAGAGGTGAATTCATATTAACTGGTAATGGATACATATATTACTGAACCAATATTGGCATGATGGGACCCTTGTAGGTCACCATTGTTTATTCCCTATATACCTTCATACATAACCCTTTTAATGTATTTTTATGATAAATGGGTTTCATTATTTAATATTCTATAATAAACTAAAATGGTGTTACATGTAATTTTATATTATATACTTTCTTAATTGAATCCCCTAAAATGAAAAGAGACATTTGCATGCTTTGAGATTTATTGATATGAGATGTTATTTTATTAAATTTATTTTTACAACACCATTCATGTTTTAAATGATGTCTTATGGGGGGGGTTCTTGGACAAGTCCCAACATTGATAACTAATGGATAATGAATATTTTTAAAAGAAATTAGGTAATAATTTCCAGAAAATTTTATATGTCATGATTTAAATAATGTGATAATTTCTACTCGTACAATATATTATTTTATAAATAGAACTTGTTAGGCCATATATTTGATCATATTTAATATTTAATTTATGATTGAGTCTATTATAAAGAGGAATTGAACCATTACTGGTGTGGTTCTTTTTGGCCTAGGTGTATGGAGTAGGTCACATGTTTCATTGGGAGTCCCTTGGTTAGGAATATGGACATCAAATATGGGTTTCAATAAGTTTATTTTAATCAATTAAATTCAACCTATATTATGGTATAATTCCGCAAATAGTAATTTTCTGTTGAGATTATTTTTTGGGTTAATGAAATATATAGGTAATTGGTTATCTCATTATGGTGTTGCCCTCAAAAGTAAAAATTATTTGTGAATAATCATGTAGAGTTCCAGGATATAGGTGTTAATAAGGTTCTGTTTGACTCATGTAAGACTCTTAATGATTAAACATCAACCTCGTGTGATTGAGTGGTCATTTGATAAGTTAAAATATTATTAGGGTTGTTAGAATTGAGTAATTCCCATTTCTATCGGGTTAGAAATCCCTTTGGCATGGTATGTCACTTTGATAATCTTTTTATTTATTAGCGCTTCCATTGACTTAGAATCTCACAATCCAAATAAATAGTGGTATGTGATAAAAAGTATCAATGATGATTCTTGTATTGGCTGTCATATTTTTATATTAGTATCAATGCTGACCTATAAATTAGAAGATAATCATTTAACCTATTGATTTGTTTCGATAATGAGTTGGTATGTATTTTCATTCAAGGTACAATTGAGTTACAATAGATGGAACAAAACATATGCAGTTTCATATTAGTTGTTTCTGTTTTGAGATATTTGAGAGACACGGTCTCATAAAACTTTATATCATGTTATAAATGAATTATTTGTTAAAGGATCATGATTTATTAAGGGCTTCATGTTAGTGTTGTATCCTTGAGCAGTTAAAAGGAATAACATTTTTATTTTGTTGGATGGAGTTCTATTATAATTCATGCCTAGTGTAGAGGAAATATGTCGATGTGACTCAAGATGAATTTCACATGAACGTATCAAAGTGAATCTGATTGAGCATACCTATAGATGTATTTTTATCTCTCATTTCATTTGGATACTTGGTATAATTTGGATGACCAATTCTATGAATCATGTTTAGTATGGGATGGATCATCGTTCAATGAAGAAGTTCACATTATTAATAATGTGATGAATAAGAAACTCTTCATGTGATGATTTTTTTATTTTTTAAGTGAAGCTTGTCCTTCTAATTAAAGGTAATGTAGATGAAGATACCTAATTAGGAATGATCAGAATGGATTACGAAGGATGATGACCCGGTGAGTTTTAACTTCATAGATTGGAATGTAAAAATTATTTTTAAACTCAAATAATAGTTTTCAATGATTCTAGATGATATAGTCTGGGTCATAATATATAAGTGATCCCACAAATGTCACATAATGGTAGTGTATTTGTACATTCATGGATACATAATGTTGAGGTTGTTGGTTGAGTACCCAACTATTGATGAATGTCGAGATTCGGTGTTGGACATTAGTAGTTGTTTTTGAATTAGAATGGTTACCTTAGGATTAAATGTAATTTAATGTGACCCTATAAAACTATACAATATGGGTAAGATAGTGTTTTAGGATGTTTTATGGTTGTTAAACTGTGGGTGATTCTAAATATAAATTTACTGGAGACATGGAGCATAGAGTTGGATAAAGGAACCTATACCTTGGGTTTATGTGATAATATATTTAGAAGTGTGATAAAATTCTATCAATTATATACTCATTTTCAACTACAAGAGAGTTTCGTTTAAAATATCTTTACATCATCCTATGTATGCTGAGAGATTACTGGCTTTTACGCCACACTTTCTAAATATATTTTGTTTTTTCAAGGAATCCTTGGTTGTTTCACTATAGGAATGGTATAACGTAAAACATATCGTCTGGATTTCACCCATTGGTTATTTGATTGGGGTTATAGTCATTGTGAGGTGAGTTTTGATAGGATTTTTAAATATTATTCTCAGGACACAAGAATAGATGATATGTGAAATTTATGTCACTTCATAGAATTAAGTGGGATTCCCTCCATGTCATTCATTATATGTATGGATGGAGGGGTACGATATATAATAATCTTAAATTACTTTAATTCTAGTAAAGATGTGAATTCTCTAAATGATAGGGAGCGGGATGTTAGTAATTTGTGGGTTACCGTCATGGGAGAAGGTCCATGGGACATTGAGATTGGTTGTGTGATGTTCATTTCTTCTCTCTCATGTTGTCTTATAAATGGAACAATGTACATGTATATTTATTATAAAATTATATGTATAGGTTCAATTATGGGTGTGGGAGGTGTCTAAGTATAGGTGTTAGGCCCAAGATGTATTTTGATGTTCCAAAATTTTTGGATCAATTGTGTTTTGTTGTTGATTTGGTATCATGAAGAAGAAAATGTAAAAGGAGTGTTTCATAATGTCTAAGTCCTCAAAATCTAGATACAGACCTCAATGACCAGACATAGAGTTATCATAGGGTCCCTTGGATATAACACATTTGGATTTGTCTTTAGTTGCATCAGTTGTGGACGCCAATTATTTTCTAAAATAATTACATATAGGTGTTTGGAATTGAGTAATTTTTTTTGTGCATAGTGAGAAGCTACGATAACCACTCTATAGGTTGTTATGGTTGTAGTGTAATGGTTTTTTGGAAATTTTCATGGAAAATATGTCATTTCTAGGCTGAGGTATTTTGATTGAAATTCTACTATTTCTATCAAATAAATTACTAAGGTTACTGCCTTAATGTATGGATCGATGTAGAAAGCTTCAAAACATTATAGGAGTTTTATTAGGGTGCCAAGGACAACATCTTGTAAGAAATTTTTGTAGTGGAATTACCCTTTCATAAAATAGGCCTTTGGAAGTAAGAACCCATGTGGGGGAGGGCCATAGGTAGGTTGAAGGAAGAGATAATGATGAGAACATGTCTCACGGTAGAAGAATCAGGTAAGATAAAACTCATTGATTTCATTGATTTTTGTGAGAATTGGCATTTGTTTTACAAGCTTCAGTGTTATATGATTAAAGTAGATCATGGAGGTGTGTTGGGAATTCATAAACACAACATGTCCATTTGAGTGAGAATTACTATCCCAAGTATTATGGGAATTATTTCAAATTTCCACCATGTCATTTCAAATATGAGAAGTTATTAAGTGGGGATGTTTTAAGATCCCATGTTTTGGATTGAGATGAAAATTAAAATGGAAATTCAACTTCCATTTTGGTCGATGGGTCATTTTTAGAATAAATTTCTTTTATGTAATTCCTAAAGATGGGGTACATAAAATGATTTTTTTGGGATATTGTCTAATGACCAAGAAGTTTCTCATGAGATTTGATGGGTTATGATATCATTGAGCTCTATAAGCCTTATTTATTGAATGTTAATGGGAGGTGCACTGTTAGAAAATGGTCAGTTTACATCATACACCCAAAACATGGGTCCCTAATAGGGTGCACATGGTTTATAAAAACATGCACGGGAGGTCACACAACCATGTTAGAAACTCTAGATAATTATTCAGGTGAACTGCACATACGCTACACAATTTTTTTTTAATTTTGTTCTCATCCATGTGAGGGTGTGGGTTTCTTGTATAGTATCTCTTCATGGGATCGACATGATTTCAAAAATTGTACCACTAGTCATTCAAGGATTTTTTCCCCTTAGATAGTAATGGTGCATGGTTCATGCATGGTTATTCGTAACATGTTCCATATTACTAATAGGTTAAATGACCTTTATTCCTTTTCATCCTTATGTTGAATTCCTCATTCATTATCTTTCATCCCCCATGCCAGGAAGCTGCATGAGCCCTCCTCTCTTAATTATCTACTCTTAGAGGGATCTCATTCATATAGAGTCTATCTCATACATTATTCATATCAGTGTAAGAAAATAGTAAGAATTTGATTCTCCATCATTTTCTAGTTTATATTTTAATTTTGGATTATATTTACATGTGCTCTCATAATCCTTATTTATTGGGTGTTTTACATTTTATTTGATTTCTCTCATTTTGGAAGGAATCAAAGGATAATATAGGATCAATGATTCTTTATATATACAAGGTGGTTGTAATATATTCCTTCCACTAATTTTTTCATTATTTATAAATGTTTTGTTGTGACACAAACTTGATGTCCCGTGTGTATTTTATAAAATAAAAAATAACTTAAATCAAATTCTTAAAACACAATATTGATGTTTGCTCAACCCCATTGACATGGATTGATGTCAGTTATGTCAACATGGGCCACTAATTTTGGGTTTTTTCATTGATTTTAAATTTATTTTTATTATCATATATGATCATAACACATCCTTCTATGTTATTGGGTTGACTCCTGTAATGGTAATTTCCTAAATGACAATAAATGAAATGTTTCAATCTCAATAGGGAATGTATAAATATTTGTAAAATGAGAAATTATGATCTCTACCCTTGGATAAAATTTTACATTAATTTAATATGATACTCTAATGATTAATTTTCATAGACCATGAATATGAGTTACTTGATATCAGTGGTGTTTGATTACCCCAATTTAAACCACATCTTATGGTGTGTGATATTAAATGTTGTATATGGTCATTATTTACCTGTGTAACCAAACACCAATAAAAGTATTGTCATATTATTAATAATTATTTAATGTCTAAATGGATTTGATTGATATTTCATTATGGAATGGGTCTATCATGTTCCCCTATCATGATTATCACCTTAGGATTCAACTTTTTCCTTATATATATAATGGAAAAGTGAATTTAAATGCATTAATGTGTTCATTGGAAACTTATAAGTAAATAATTAATGGTATGATTAAATTTTAGATCATAGATATGAAATTAATCATCATTTAAGTTTCTCTTCTGGACATGATGTCCCTCACTATTTAGTATTATTTTTGGATAAGATGTTTTATATATTTTATTTATAATTGTTGGACATGGTTTTCCTTATCATTATTTAGGTTGTTTTTTATCCTAAAAAAATTTCTTTATTTTCTGAAATAAAACACTATTTGGGTGAGTGGGAACCTTAAAAACACCAATACATGATTCAAACACCTCCATCTTAATAAACATTACATAGTATACAACATTATGAAAATACACATTCAAAATTAATAATTCAAATTAAATTTTAAGTTGTTGGACATGATGTTCCATACCAATTATTTGTTATTTTGGAATAGACATTCTATTTTGTGCACCCTTAAATTAAATAGTTTGAAAAAATATTCAACATAAATATTATTTACTTATAATTAGTGGGAATGAAATTCCACATCACTAATTGGATAGCGTTGGGACTAAGGATCTACATCCCATTGGTTAGTTTATTTAGATGATGTACTTATATAAAACCTAGTCCTATTTTTTAAAATATGATTATCCTTATTATTAACATTATAAATGGGAAAATTGGTTGTATACCATTCGTCCCAGAACTATTTATCATAAATATATGTTTTTAGAGACATTCCAGCTAAGAATGATCAAGGTAGTGTTGACCGGGTGTCCCACACAGAACCTGATGCTTGTGGGTTTATTACCAATTGTATAGATGGCTTATGTTAAGGTATTAATGGTGCTAAGGTGGTGCATGATTTTTTTAGGAAATATTGAGAGGCTTTTCAAATTCATAGAGAATCCTAACTCGGTAAGAGTGAAGTGTGTCATCATTAAGTTTCATGTTTAAATTAGAATGTAGTGAGACTCAATTTTAATGGATAAAATCAATAATTGTTGGAGTATAATGAATTCATAGAATTTTTTACAAATAATTTTGACATAGATTCCATGACCATGGAAAAATCCATGGAGTTTATAAAATATGAGAAATAGAATCAGTTAGTGATGGAGTGTGCTATTCATATTTCCTAACTCTCTTCATTTTCATATGAAATTATATATATGGAGAAGATAATTGATAAAAGTTATTATAGTTGTCTTAGATATGATATTAGGTCGTAGGTATTCCTGTTAATGTTTTCCATCTATACTAACACGGTGGATATGGAACTGATGGCTGAGCATGACTAGGCATTTATGTAGGGATTAACTGGAGTTCCTCTTTCCATGGTTGGTAGTTCTAGTAACTATTATAATGGAAAAATTATGTGGAGTGATTTTCATCGAGGAAAGAGTGGTTATTATTCTCATAGGTCTCATTATGCACCATCTCCAGTGGATAGACATGTTACTAATGTTTTTAGATGGGCCACACAAAAAATATTTTCTCAGTTCATCCAATGGTTACTAACTCTTGTCAGTATCGTGGTAACTTGTATAAGTATTCTACAGAAAATTATTCTCCTCACAATGTTATAGGGTCATTATTACCTATATGGTATTTTGTTTACTTAGATTCTTAATGTACTATAGGATCCCAGCCATAAAACTCAAGAATATGGAAGATACATGTCATAGAAGAGTCTCCTAGAGAAATTGATTTCGGTCCTACAGTTGTGATATGTACCATTTTTTTTCTTAACATTGTGGATACATTATTTTTTATAATATCTTCTCACATTATTCTATCAAGTCATGTTTTGGATCATTTAGAAAGTAAAATGGAGCTTGTTCCATTCATTATGTAACTATTAATTCTTTTAGGAAATAAAAACTTCTAGTGTTTTCATTTTCACTTGTGTTCTATCATTATGTGTGACATAGATCTAGTTGGTGATTTCCTAGTTCTCAAATTATACATCATCGTTGAAACTAATGGTCTCTATTGAAGAATCAGTCATGCGGATTTGATCTATTGTTATCATTAGCGGTCGATCATCACCACTTCTAATGGGGTGTCTAATGTGATAAAGGTATAATGGGATCCATGGTCTAGTCATGAAGGAATGCAACTTCTAGATAACATTGTGTTCAGGTTTTTCCTATGGATAATTTATAATATTAATCTAGAAGTAGTATACCCCCTCAATAATACAACTCTTTTACTAATGTGTTTATAAATGTCTTCTTGGGTTTTACACCAAAGGGGGATGTTGAGTTCTTTATTGAATTAGTTCTTGAAACAAAACCTATATATATATTCATCTATCTCATTTATTTATATAAATCCATATAGATAAAAATTCAGTTGGATTATTTGAGATCTATGGGATTATAATTTCCAATTTTTCCACCTTGGGTAGCACCCATTTTTTTTCTAATAAAGACAGTAGAACTCTTCCCTTATAAATTGATTATCAAAAACAAAATCTAGTAATAGTAAAGAATAATTATCCCTTTCAACATAATAAGTATTTTATCAAATCAAATTAAAGGGTAAATGTGGTTCTATGAAATCGACATTTGGTATGAATATAAATATCTAAAAATCAAAGAGTTGGATATTCCAAAGACTACCAAAATGAATCATATTGATAATTTGAGTTCCTTGTAATGTTGTTATCCCAACTAGAGATCCTATTGTACTTCTGGAATCGATAAACCTTAATTTACACCAGTATTTTTACTCTATTATAATGATATTCATGTATGACACTGTAGTTTACATTAAGACTGTAGATGATCAAGTGTGTCACATAAGGTATATTTTTGAAATTCATTACTATCATTATTTTTAGGATAAATTATGAATGTTCTAATTCGGGATACAAGAACTCATGTAATTGGGACACATGATCCTGAAACATGGAATATGAATTAATCCATAAATGGTTATTGTTTTCATTTCATTGGAAGGTAGATGAAATTTCTTTGAAATTAAATGATTCTAGGGTTTTCTATAATATTGTTAACTATTTTAAAAGGATTATTCAAATATTCCATACCATTTAAATACTCTCACTTAGAATGGGGTGATGTTATTGTGGAATATATTTTTTTAGGAATCTATTATAGAATAGAAGTACAGTCTAACTTCACCATTGATTATAAAATAACTAGAAGAGGGTTAGTGGTATATGGTTTATCAGGAGACTTTATCCTAATTTCAAGGTTTGTTACTTTTGCAGGTAGATCATATGGTGGCTTATGGCTCAAAATTAGAGAAAATAAATATAGGAAATAAACCAATTGGGATTAATAAATTGTATCAATTGTGAATGCACTAAAAAGTTGTTTCCCCTTTTATTTAAGGGAATATTCTACACTATACTCTAACCAAAAAAATATGGGGCACTTCTTTTCTAAAAAAAATATTGAAATTGTAGAATAGTATTTGGGTTCAATACATTATGAAATTCAACATTGAACTTTCCTATAAACCAAGAATAGGTAATATAGTAATTGAACCTCATTATAGGAAGAGGCATACTCAAGCTATAAAAGAGGTAAATATTGGATATATCTTGATAGTAATTCTATTTCAAATTCACTTTTCAATCAAGGAATAGGAGTCTGGTAAAGATTTTGTGAGTTTTCATATGACAACCTATCTTCTTGAGAGAAATATTTAATAGAAGTATCATTATTTTGATTTATAGAGTATGTGGGATACATTATATGATGGGGTAAAATTCAATTACTGGCCCCTCTCATCGTATTGTATTATTTGCTTCCAGAGTAGATTTTTGATATCATTATTACTAAGAAAGGTTGTTATCAGATATTTGTCAACATTTATTTTCCATCAACCATGGAACAATACACGCATTTTAAGACATGGTGTATCAATTTTAGGATGGAATCCGGGAGTTAGGGGGAACTCGGGTCATTTAATAAAATATATCATCTCTATATTAATCTTCATTTTGAATGGGCTAAGAAATTTTTGGATGATATGCTTCATGAAAATTTCATGGACTTTAGAGGTTCTTAAGATACCAATTTGAGGATGGTTTAATTTTATTAAAATAATAGTTACCATTCAGCCATCAAAAAGGAACCCCTGAAATCCTTATATAATAAACCATGAAGATTCCATATTTATTGGTCTTTGGTAACATAAGCTTCCATTGGGGGACAGAGTTTAGTTCAGGAAAACCCAAAAAAGTTCTAGTTGGTTCATTAGGGATTTGTGATTCCCTAGATTTGGTACAAATCTTATGTGGATCCACATTAGCATCCTTTTTATTTTTGAGTTGGTGATCATGATTTCTTGAATGTATCACCCTTTTTGGGTCATCAATTGCTCAATAATTATGGGAAGCTCTCTCCTAGGTATGTAGTACCATTTTAATTAAATGAAAAACATTTAATGGGGTGTATTTAATGTCTTCACAACGTCATTTTTCTTTAAACCTCATGATAATTCATGTCTATAAAATCAAAAAGTATTTTCCATACCCATCTGATAATCTAAAACATGATGTTCTTAATATAGAATCTAATATATATATATATATATGTATAACCATGAAACATAATTTAGTTATTTATTCTTAATTGAATGTTCAATGTGTATATTTTATACCAATTATGTGTGTCCTTTAGAATAATGGTCATAATTATCATGAAAAATTGGAGTGGGATTATTTATTAAGGGATAATTGTCCTCATCTGATTAGGTACCAACATTCATAGATATAACATTATAGGGGATGAAAGAAATATGGTAGGGAGAATTTATATCTCCAATTTTTTTCTCATTGTTACTTACATTCCATTTTTTAACAATGTTTCATTTGGGAATTAACTCACATCCTTTTTGGTTAATTTTTGATGTTTTTAGGGTTTTCCTGTCCTATGTATGGATGGAGAAATATTAGGAAAAATCATGTAAGTATATATAGGAAACTATGCACCTTGATTTGTTGTTCTATAGGAGGGAATATGGTTATGGTAGTGGTAAGTATAATCTATGTTTATTTATAATTAACCCTTGGAACCATAGGTAGATGCATTTTTCATTGTTCATTCCTGGTTTTCTGAACAACGCAACCAGATTGTGAAACTTCTCTGGTATCCTAGAAATGGGAGCAAGGATAATGAATTTTTTGTTAAATTGTATAGGAAAATCGTGAAATGAATGCTTATATTTTTGAATGTTATTTTCATGAAATTAAAGTCATCCATTTTTTCATCAAAACTCTACAAGTGTGATTGGATATCAACCGAACAGAGTCCTCCTCAATATTTTTTAGATTTTATGGCACGTGGTGATTATTTTGATAGATCCTTGGGTGTTGGATCTAGTTTTTCAATGATGTGTTCCCATTCTTGTATGTTTATTACTATTATTTGAGATCATCTATTCTCCCATTGAATGAATCCTTATTTGAAGACATTTAAATTTATATCACGTTTTTTTATCTAATCTAATAGGGATTCTTATAGATCATCCATGGAATTAGGTTCTATTTATTGGATCCACCTCAATCATTGGGCATTCATTTAGGATCATTCTCCTATGCTATTTTGTCTCTCTCTCTCTCTTTCGTTGTTCTAGAAATGATTAAATTGATATTAATGATTTGAAATTATTGATCAAGTATTCCTTTAAAATTTTTATAGACCTTAGATCATCTTGGATTATTATTATTCATAGCAATTCATTTTACAAATTTTATAAAGATAGTTTGTTTCCTGATTCTTCTTGACTATTAAAATGGTTTGATTTTTATTTCTAAAATGGTTGTGAATCATAAATTATATATTTTTCATGGAAATGGTTATTAAATGGGTTTAAAAGGGAATACGTATTCTTTTATGTAAACTTGGAATTTTTTATGGTTTTGAAAATGGATTTTTCCCTTAATGTTATACAATAAAATTGTTTCAACATATGTTTTGTGTAGTTTCAATGATACAATTACCTTGTATTATTCTATGTGATAAACAGTAATTTTGTAGTTGACGTAGAAGGGACCCATCCTTGGGGATGAACTCATTACCCTAGACCAATTATACATGGATATTGTATGCTCTATGTTGAGTATGTTGTGAAAGGTGTCCACTGTTGAGAATTAAATAATTCCCCGTAGAATAGTCTGTTATGATAATGTGTACACCATGTACCATACTAATCTTGACGTTATTATGAGGATCCTCATTAACATGGAATTGTTGATACCAAGGGTATTGTTTTCTGATGTGGTTATATTTGAAATGATATTTTGTGTTTTCTAGCATAAGACTTTGAAAAATTATTCTTTAGTATGATTTAAAAATTGTGAAAATGGTGATTTATCCTTTCTTTTTGTTAAATTATATCGCATTCCATGTTCTCAGTTACATGCAGAAAATTATTTTATTTTATAATATATTCTTATGAAACACTTGGTGGGATCCAACTAGGAACATTTTCTCATATATTACTTACTCATTTGTGTGTATAGAGATCTTTTTTTATGTAATGCATGTAAGGGAATGGAACTGTATGTTGGAAGTGGGTTTGTTCATTAACAATGTGTGGAAGTCTGGAGGTGATATCCTATCACATGGTGTTGTGTATTTATTGTTTTTAGATTAATTTTGGTTGTTATATTTACATTAAAAACATATTTTCCTAACATATTCATCTTTTATTATATTTTATTTTTTGGTGTAAAAAAATTTTTAACCGTCTTTATATCATGGTGAGATAGGGGATTTTTGGAAAAAAAATGTTTCATTGTTTTTATTCATTCCCATGTACTATTCAGAAACATAAATGGATTATTAATGCCATTCATGCCATGTTTGGTCTAGTTCAAGTTACGAATTATCGGTGAATCTAGTTTGATTCATGGTATTAATGAAATATTAAGATGAATGATTGCATATAATTAAATATAAATGATAAAGAGATGTTTTCAAATTATACATCACTTCTTGGATGATATCCTTTGTATAGGGGGTCAATCCTTTGAAGGATGGTCTTTTAGGAAGACAAAAACCACTTTAATGTATCTATTATTGTTTTTGAGGGGTCTGTTTTGTGATTTTGTAAAATTGGATATATTATCACTTCTTTACTCCATTATTTATGAATTTTTGAGGGACATTTCTTAATTGTGACATCCAATTACTGAATTTGATTCTTATATTTACCAATAATTCATCCCTTTCATTGACAAATTGTGATCACCTCTCCTCATTTTCCCTAAAATAACCACCTATTGATATTTTGGTTTATAAAAAATTAAATATTGATATATTGGTTTATTAATATCAATAAAACATGTAATAATGAAATTTTAATTATGGTCAATTTAATTTACACAAATACAATAATGACCCACATTTAATTAGTTCATCGAAAGGAATAATTTTTAAATAATAATAAAATAAAGTAATGATATATAATTATTTTATTATACTATAAATTATTTATCTATTAATGGTTATATTATTCTTAAAATGTAAATATTTTGAGTTCTGAATTATTCTAGTGTTGTGATATATCAGTGTTGTGTGTGACACAATCATTTAAAGATTGTATTAATTTAATGGTTCAAAAATCATGGGCCATTACACATATAATAATAAAAATAAACACGTATCCAATAAATAATTATAGCATTATCACTAACTTTTTTTGTTTTGAATTATAGAACATCATAATTATGACTCATACATTAAATTTCTTATGGTACACTGTTTTATATTGATTTTACACTATCTATGTCAAGAAGAATCATGATTTAATTTGAATAGAATCATAATACCATTTGAATACAAATTTATACATTAAGTGAAAATATACTACCAATACAAGACATTTTCAATTTTCGGTTGGATTCAAGCATCATCGGTTTACTTCTCCTATAATCTAGATATCTATTTGACCATGAAGAATATGTTATATCATGAAGTACTTCTACCATTAATTCATTTTTTTCCAATAAAGTTTTTACATAATTCATTTTTTATATTAAATTCTAATCAATTATTCCAATATATAGTTTATGGAATTTTGTAAAAGTTAGAGAGTAGGTAAATATAAGAATTTAAGAATTATTAATATTCAAATTAATATTCTGAAGAATTAATGAAAGTTTCATCCTTTCTATATTTACTACTCTGTATGAGGATTTGGGTTATTATTATCCTACAATGGAAAATTGTATTTTCCAAATATTATAAATATGTGGAATTCCACATGCACTTTTACCCTATCATGGTATAGCTTTCTATATGGTTTTGGGATGGTAATGTGGATGTTCCTGCTTAATCGTACTTAATAAAATGTAATTGGATTGTTTGTTTTGTAGAAGACACATTGTGTTTTGGATGAAATAGATGCCTCATGAAGTTCATTAAATTTAAAATCAATGATATATTTAAATAAAATCCAATAGATGATTATTATTATTTTTGGTCATCTTAAGATAGATTAGAGAAAGGTAACTTTATAAATACATTTACTTTTTATCTATTGTTCACTACTTTATTTACATTGTATTTCTCAATGATTTTTTATTTCAAAACCAATCAAAATATCTTATATAAAATTAGAGAGTAATTTAATACACTCTTCTCAATGTTTACTTTTTCAATCCCACATAAAACAATAGAAGAGGTTTTTTGAATCATGTAATATTGTGGTATAACAGTTTTTTATATACATGATTTAGGTTGTGGATTATTATATTTCGTAATAAAAATGATTTGGAATGGATTAAATTCATGTACATCGGATTAGGTCTTGGATTGAGACTAAACCTCTAATATTTATTTATTTATTTTTTTCTAGTTTTATCATACCTTTTTCAAAATCTCTGTATCTTTTAAAAGTATTTAGGAAAAAATACTCTAATAGTTAGCTTCAATCAATGTTATATATATATTCATTTATATAATTATATTTCATTAAAAATTTGATGTTAATGTTTTTTAAATATATATTTTCTAATGGGAAATTTATGAAAACATTCCAATATATCAAAATATATATTTATAAAATTTTAGTTAACAAGTTTTTATTAAAAAACATTCTAGGGGATTTTGATTCAAATTACTGTTAAACAGCCATTTTTATTAGATACTAAATTAATTCCTATATGTATTTGTCCAATGAGACTAAAATTTTGTATCATATCCCATTTATAAATTTTTATTTTTATTTGTCTTGTTGATACATTGATCCATTATTAACAAAGAGATCTAACATACTATTGATTCTATATTTATATCCTTATATCGAATACCATACATGAGGGTACTACTACTAGCAAGCCTCCAAATTTTAATTATACTAATTATTATTCATATATAATTAAAATTAAAACACGTCATCAAGGTATGTGATTAGATATATAAACTATAAAAGATTATTTGTATGAAAAAAAATAGTTGTTAGATAAGATTGGAGTGATACCCCTATGGCGGCATATAACAGTAACTCTATAGAAATGAATTATTTACACAATTCACTGTGATAAGTTGAATTTAATAAAATTTGGATTCTCTATATAGCTTATGAAATTAGGGTTTAATTATCTATCTTTGAATAATGAACATATAATCACAAATAAATGATTTTAAATACCTATAAAATTATGTTTTATGCATTTATGATAAATACTAGTGAGTCTATTTCAAATATTTTTCTTAGGATTAATGATATTAAAAACATGATTAATTCTATGGGGAGAACTATTGATGATAGGTCTATGTATTTGGGTATTTTAAGATGAATACCTGAAAAATGGATAATTATTTTCGTATCCATTCATGAAATATGTGATGTGATAATGCTTCCAAAAAAGATATAATATTAATGGTAGTTATATAAGATGACTATATTAAGGATAATGATGAAAATGTTGAACCCCAATAATTAAATTTCATTAAACTAATTATGAGAAATATAAAGAACAAATCAAATAATAGATTACCATTTTAAGTGATGGTGTCTCTAATAGTGAAGAGGAAATGGAACATTAGAAAAACATATCCTGAGATTTTACAACATGAATAATTTCATCATGAAATCATTTTTCTTGGGAAATTAAAATAAAAATGAAGTTGGAATAAAGTTGATAAAATTAATGGATTTACAAGTTATGAGTCTAATATAAAATAATCCATAAACGATGATTTTTCAAAATTAATGTAAAAAAGATATATGGGTTAGGAGAAATAAATATAAGAAACCCATAAAATATAATATGTATTAATTCAGATGATATTTAAAGTGATTTATAATTATCTAGAGATAATTCTATAAAGATGTAATATATGTACATTATGGTAATTACTCTTGAGGTAACAAGTATTAATATTGATAATAATGAAAATTAAAATCATAATGAAAATGGTTGGCCTAGTTATGATCTATTTGAATATTATAATATACCGGAAGAGGCCATTAATGAGCTAAAATGAAAAATATAATAATTTAAAGAACCATTATGCTTCTCTTCTAAAGACAAATTATATATATATATTGAAAAGAATAAAAATGACATGATTCTAAAAAAAATAAAGACTTAAATTTATTAAATGAGAAACTAAAGAAAGATATTTATAGTTTTTCAATAAGAACTGAAACCCTCCATTAAATTAAAGAAAATAACGTTATTTCAAAAATGAGAGAAGGTTTTTCTTATCACCTTGCTTAGAAAAAACAAATCATTTAAAACTATTTTATGCCTATTTCAAATATAATTAATGGATCAATAGTAAATTGTATAGCTTGAACATATAAATCTATAGAAATCCAATTTTGACAAAAAAATAATTATTTTTATAATACGTTTAATATTATTTAAGAACTCATAAATTAATATTTTAAACTAATGTAGATATCTATAAATATAGTTTCAAAACCATTTTTACCTAAACAAATCTGGGTACCTAAAACATTTTTTATTTCATTATCTATAGGAAACCATCCTAAAAATTTCATGTGAGAAGTTATGGTATCTAGATAGAGTTCATTCCAATCATATCATAGTGGAAATTCCATGCTACCAAATTTTGACTGGAGTGGATGGTAACCATGTAACAATGAGTAATAATGAAAATCGAAAAAATATTATCCTTGTTCGAGTTTATAATTATAAAACCTATTTAATTTCAAAATAATTAATAATTTATATATTAAAATAAAATATTTTATTCATATATAAATTTTGTGATGAAGGTTTTTAATAACCTTTTGAAAACAATTCTTCTATGATTTACGATTTTAAGTTTATTTTATTATTTACTACTTTGAGTAATTCTAATATTTCTATACCTGATATATATTCTTTTATAGAAAACATTTCCCATGTAAATTCTTTTAATCATGAATCCTAGTTGTGGCATTGTAGATTTGGCGTCTATAGTATACACTCTAATAGAAATCTCTTCAAAAGTGTTTCGTAAAGGATCTCCCTAGACTTGATTTCCAAAATTATAAATCATGCACCCATGTCAAAAAAGAATGATACATAATGCATACATTAATGAAAATAAAGAGTGTCATAACTCATAACCACTTGAATCTTTTCACATTTCCTTGTTTTGAACATGTAGAATTTATATTTTAGATGGAAAAATTGCTCTAAAGGAATTGTTGATTGTTATTCATTGTTAACATGGGCATATTTTCTAGCCCACATAATTGGTGATTCTAGATGTTTTCCGATGTATGAAAATTATATATAGACCATGATAGTATTTTTATTTAAGAGTATGATAAGTGATAACTAATTTGAGTTTGAATATTTGTTTTTTTTAATTTTTTTTCCATCAAGGATATAATAAAACCTTATCTTATACTATAATTCATAAATGGAATGATTTTTGTTGAATGAAGAAATAGTCCCCTCTATAAAATAACATGTTCTATTCATAGTGAATATAAATTACTATTAAATTTTTGGGATAATGATATAATTGAATATTTTAAGGTAATTAACAGTGTCTTAATAAGACCCCATTAAAATAAGACTCAACATAGATTTTGGAATTTGAGAAAACCTTATTTCAATTATTTCATTTTATTATCTATAATACTTAAATTATCAAGATAAATAAATATATGGATATGTTTTCATCCTAGAGAGATGTGTGATTTTTTATTTTCTTAATCTACATTTTTTAAATAGTATTACTAAATTAATAAAATAACAAAAATGGTTTAGAAATATGTTTATTTCACATTTGATTAGGTAGATCCACATGTACAAAAAGTTTACTCAGAATTCTTAGAGGATTATAGATCAAATTTTAATACCAATAAAAACTCAAAATCATTGAACATTTTTTAGTTTTACATATTAATATACAATTAAATATCATTAAGAAGAACCAACTCATATAAAAAACATTGAAGAATCTAGTATACCTAAAATAATTAAACCCCATAAAGACCATACTTTATTTGTTGTTCTTCATGATCATAGAAAAGGAACAAAAACTCAAGAATCGCATTGAAACTATGATGAACAACAAGAATACTATTCACATTTTATGGCCAAAGACAATAATGGGGCAATTAATGATAGTCATTGGGTGATAGTAAGGCATGAAAAAATTAATTGGATTGAATGTAACCGAGTATGGGAGCTACTTGAAAAACCCAAAGACTATTTTACCCTTGGAAGTAAATGGTTATATATAAATAGGATTGATGAATATATAAATATCATAATAAGTAATTATAGATTAGTGGAATAAGGTTATAGTTAGGTTGAATGTACATACAATCCAGAAACTATTTTCTATATAGCTATACTTGAAGCCATTAAGAAACTTTTTGATTCAATAGCACATCAAAATTAGAAATGATAGGAAATGATAGTCAACAATAATTTTCTTATGATTATATTTTTATAGGATTTTTTCAACTAAAAATACAATTTATTTTAAAATCCTCATTTCCAAAATGATTTTTTAATTGACAAATTCCCTTTTATGATCAAATACATTCTCCTAGAGTTTTGTATGATAGTAAAAAAGGTATTCCTAATTCAAATTTTTTTAAAAGTTTATATTAATATATCCTTATTTATCAAAATAACATCAAAATATGTTTTTTCCACAAATATATGTTCATGATTTTATTTTTTATTCTTCATGAAATTATTTGTGTATAAAATTTTCCAAACTAATTAAAATTTTATTTGCAATGAGTTTGATTAGAGAAAAAATTTATTTCTTGGTTTTCAAATCTTTCTAAAAAAAGGAATAATTATTTTAAACGAAATTGTTTACACTAACGATATATTAAAATTTTTTCAATGGATATCTCATGTATATATGATACTCAAATGATAATCACCTGTTAAATGGATCTTGGTGACACTAGAAAACTAGTTGACCAATCCATTTATAGGGGTTTTATTGGGAGTTTACTTTAATTAATATCTTTCCATCCAGATAATATTTTTAGTGTGTATATGTGTGGTCTCTATTAGAAAAACACCAGTGAATAACATTTTATTTTTTACAATAGTATTTAGATACCTCAAAATTAACCATGATTTAGGACTATTCTACTCTAGAGTCCATGATTTTGATTTTATTATATATTCAGTTTAAAATTTTGGTTCTTGTGAGTCATATATAAAAATGAACATTTTCACTTTTCACTTTTTTGTGAAGTCTCTAATATAATGGTGTAGTAAAAATAAATTTTTGATTCATTTTTAATTACTAAAGTTGATTTCATAGCTATTGGTAGTTTTTGTGCACAAATAATATAAGTTAAAAACACATTGATATACTACGAAAAAAAAATTATGCATGTCCCTATAAACTGTGATAATGAAAGTGCTACTAAAATTAATAAGAATCATGTATCTCATTCAATGAAAAATCTTTAATATAAGAAATCACTTTGTTAGATATGATTCTAAAAAGGGTTATAATAATCTTGAATTCAATGACTGTTAACATTAAATTGACGACAATTTTCCAGTGATATTGAATATTTATATATTAAATTATATGAAACATGATTATGGTTTGAGAAATTAATAAAAATATTTTATTATATCAATTATTTTGAATCAAGTGGAGTAATGTCATTAATCATGTACTATCATTCCGATACTACCATTAATGTTATATCATTGGATACTACCATTTGGATGCTATCGTTGGTTGATACTATCAATTCCTACCACCTAATGATAGTATTGATTGATAAAATTAGATGATAATTCTATGTTTTACTAATAATTTCAATTATTTTAAGGGATTTTTGGATGCTACTAGAAATAAACATTCACAGTATTTCAATATTATTCCTATTTATTTATTAAACTATTAAATTTACAATTTCTCCTGAATTAAAAACTGACTTATATTATAAATTAAATGTTCTCCCTCAATGATTGAAATACATATTTAGTATTTTAAGGAATCCATTCTCTCATCATCCTTTCCAACATATTATCACATTCCCCCTAAATCTCTAACGTTCAGTATTTAACCACTATATATCTAGTGTAGTGTTGAAGAAGAATTTAACTCTAATTTTTAATTATCTAGGTAAACTATGATAAAAAATCAAATGGTGATTCTAGTCAATAACTCAAGCCATGGAATAACCTTTTATAATATAGTATTGTTGTTGAATAGAATTAAATTGATGATACTTGGTTGGAATCATGAAATTCCCTAGTAGGGAGAGTTCTCCAAGAGTAGGGACATCTTTCATGGTTATAAAGGAATGAATATACATTATATTTTAGAGTAGTTTTCAACTTATATCCTAATTTTTAATATGAATTTATCAACAATAATAATTATATAAAAACCGTGGTTAGTGGTGAAGAACATGTTTTCTCTTTAATTCCCTGTGAATGATTCATGATTTGTTCCCTAAAAAGGTATTTATGATGATTAAAAAGGTTTTTATTCTATTGTTCATACTTTTTTCTTTGTAGAAAACTCTTTAGGGGATAATATGTGATTTTAAGTATAGAATACTGATTATTGTCGAACATGGAAGAATGTGTAGACATAATTTCATGGTCATGATACATTTTTTATCTTCCAGAATATGGGAAATTAGGGTATTTAGATTCCATGAATTTTAATTTATAAATTATAAATTGAGGGGACAAGGTGAATCTGTACATATATTATATGGTTCATATTGTAGAGTTATATGAACCTTATTCTAGATATAATTGCATAGTTTATCATATGTTGATCTCAACTATGATTGAATATTGAGGAATTGATTTTGAGGAAGAATAAGAAAAATAAATGTAAATTCAATGTGGGGATTTCATTATAAGACATGATTCCAATAAAAGAATGATTTTTAATTGAAATACCAGGATTAATAATGAGGTTATGGGTTATTAAAGAACATATAAAAATTTCAATCTAGTTAATAAACCAACTATGAAAAAATATTTGGTTAATCCTAGTGTATGAACTGATGTGGATGTAAAATTTTTTAAAGATGAATAATTGGACGAATCAGTTGATGTTGTTAAGGGGAAATAATCAGTAATGATATATTTATTATGATATAATTGAAAATGTTATAGTTAGGAGGCTAAATGTGCCATTTGGGGCACCAATATCTCTTCTTTACATACCTTATAAGCAAATTTTGTTGTATAATGATATTTTTTCAAAAATAGATGATTCCAATGCGTCTCATTTTAAGGGGTCTTATTTTAAAGTCCAGATAATGTGATTTTCTATTTAGATTATTCTCTTTGTGATTTTGGAGGAGAATAAGGGGATGAATTGAATTATATAATCCTTAATATTTATGAATATGAAAAACCTATTATTTTTTATTGGTATAGTAACTCCCAAATTTATTTAGTTGGTTTTTTTCTAGGATTCATAGTAAGATCATATGAAAGAGATGTAGTGAATTAAGGGGAGAAGTCAACATGATCAATAGTTCATAGAATATATTATTTAGCTTTATATTTTTATTCTGAGGGTGATGATAGAGGACTTTTTCCTAATAATAGTGGACTGGGAACCACTTATAATCATATTGATAGTGTGGTATTTTTCTTGAAATAGAAAATCTTGCCGACCTTCTTAGGGATTATTCTTCAGATATACAAACTAGAGATGATGAAGATGTACCAAATTTAATGTATGATGAGGATGTTAGTAATAAGAATGATAGTCACGGATCTACTTCTAGACATGTTACAAATTCACCCAAATAGGTGAGGTATTCACTAGCCGCTATTGTTATTTTACATGAGTAATTTTTGGATTTATTCAAGGATGATGTTATGAGTGTTCGTGCTGGGTATATAAAAGCTCTATCTCCCTAGGTGAGTCTATTAAAGAGGACGACATCTCTCTATTTTTTTTTGTTCTCACACACATCCAACTAAATTTATTTATATGGATTTAATATTTGGATGTAGAAAATTATAATATGGTTGAGCACATTTGGGGTTTCATACATCCATGGTAGATGATAGGGTGGATCTATCATGATTGTATCCTTCTCTTCATGGAATGATTGAGTCTGTTTCTAATAAATAGGGTTCCTACACTTCTATTTCACCACCTAATCATTTATTTCATACTTCTTTTGATGCTGGCCTTGTTAGAAGAATTGTTCTAGAAGATCTTCATAATTTTTTGTGGGATTCCTCTTCTTTACATCTATGTGATATTCAAAAGATAAATTCTCATGGTTATAATACTCATAATTATTTTTTAAAAATTTAATATGGAATCTAGAATTGATAGATTTGTAATTACCAATCAAACCAAATATTATTTATTTATCATTTTCACCAAGAATGATACCAATTTTCATTATATATTTCCAGATGATAATCATAGAATTCCTACTAAAACACGGGATTAAAGGTGGAAGTATACTATTTTATAGATCTTTCTACCTTTTTGATGGTGTTAATGGGATAAATGAAGAAATTATTTTATGTGATAGAGCATGGTGGTAGTTTGATCTCATAACTTTTTGAGCTTATAAAAACTTATCTTTATAATAATAAAAATGTTTTTATTACTCTAGATATTATACATATGAAAACATGAGTCTATGTATCTCTTATAGATATTTTTTCATCTACTTCCATTATAGTCAGAACCATTGTGATTACTTTAGTTGAGGTACTGATACATCCCAGGCCAGTAGTATCTAGCATTTTCTAGAGGCCTCCTGCTCATCCCTGTACATCTGCACCATTTTCATAATCCAACTGATCGAAATGTAAAATCCCTTTTTTATTCTTCCACCATTCAATATTGGATAAACCATGCTCTTATTATGATATAATAGGGCTAATTAATTTTTCTATTTTTATGAGGTCATCATTTTTACTATAATATGAATGGAAATTCAGTGTTCTTTTATTCTCTAAATTCTATATTTCAATATTCATTTTCTCTATTACTTTAAATTTTATTCATTTTTCGATTCCCTTATGGGACAAAATATTTTTCTTAAATGTTCTTTTTTGATATTATAGGAACTTTTTAGAATAAAATTGGTATTATTTAATTCCTTTTTACATTTTAAAACTACATTTAACATAATTATTATCATTTGGTTACACTATGATTCTACTCTAAGAATCATTATAAACTATAGTTTTGATTTTAATATTAATCATGATTTGTGATCATAAAAATAGTGGTGACTTTTTTATCATTATATCAAGACTCTTTTTAATTCACAAAAACCATTCATAATTTTTTACTATCTATTTATTTATTACATGAAAGATCTTCATAACTGCTGATCATATATAAAATTTCCCCATGTACAAGCTACTACCAAAATATTAAACTTTATAAAAATATTATAATCTCACTTCTATTATAATATATTAATTATACCCCTAATATAGTCATTATACTAATAGAGGATTTATGCTAGTAGTAGAAGATGTTTTCTATATTCAGTTTTATTCAACTAATGTTGGTCAGAACCTCCTACTATTGAGTTATATCTACAATAATGAATCAATTTTTTTCATCCATGATGTTTTAATACCATTAAAAAATATACATCCATTGAGGATTAAAGTAAATTTGAATTAATTATTCTAATGGCATGTTTATGTTATTTAATTCTATTCTTAGAGCTAGTGGGTATGAGGATTTTTGAATAATTATTGTTAAAAAGATGCTTAGAATCATTGAAGGAAATGTAAGCCTTTAGGTATTTACCTCTCAATATTAATATAAATTTAATTATTATCTTTTAATAGATAATTTGATATTCTAAATATTCCAACTTTTAGTAACCCCTAATTCTCAAGTACTCTCTATCTAATTGTTTTTCTATCTAGTTGTCTGTAAGTTAAGTGGTTGTTCTTTCTTAATTGTTATCACTATAATGGAAAAGGATTATTATTTTTTATATCAAACTCTACTTTAAAAAAAAACCCTTTTAAGAAGAAGATTAATTTTTATTGTCTTAAGAATCATCAATGAAAGAGAACATCATAAACCCTTTTATTTCATTTTTTCCACTTCTATATATTATTTTTAATAGTTTTTCAGTATATATATGTTAAAAATTTAAGAACAATATTTTATTCCAAGTGGATTATACAATTATACTCTCTTATAATTTCATTTATATATTTCAACCAATGGATAACCGTGAAAGATGTGTTGTATGTGCTAGACTTCCTGGAGTGTAGTTTTATTTTTACCCCAAATTCTGTTTGTGGATCAATTTAATATTAAGTGAACATGATTGGAAGTAAGTGACTATCAAGTCGAGAAGCTTAAGTCCTAGCTAGAGATTGGAGCTATTTTATTTATTTCCAATTTTTTTATATTATTTTATTCATTTAAAAAAATATTTTGTTATAAATGAATCTATCAAAACAATACTCTAATAGTTAGCTTTATTTTCTATTATATAGATTTTGTTCGATGAAATTAATTTTTTTATAAAGTTACTTAAAACATGTTTTACCTTTTTTGTGATAAATCTTTTGAGAAAACTTTTAAAACAATAATATTATATATGTCAATAATTTTAGTTATTGAGGTTATTTTCTAAATTTGGGTTTTTAATTTTAAATTACTTTTTTCATGAAATAACCTTGGATGATCCTAAACTGGTTACCTGAGTTGGTTTGTGGAAAGGGATGAGAGTTTTTCTCGACCCTCTTTGTTGGGAAAATAGTAATAGTGAATCAACATAGTATCGAAGGGAATTATTTTTCCCAAAAATACATAAGTAAACATCTGAAAAATCAAGCATTTCAAATAAATAAAAAAAATTCAATCTAAACATCATTTATACAAAACTGAAAATACACAAACAGAACAAAAAACCTAATATGGGAATGAAAACCACAATGTCTCCATGATACCTCTAGGGTCACTCTTTGATAACAAAACCGAACATCACCCATTATGATCAAAACCAAGACGGATCCTGCCCCAAATTCAAAAAACAAGAACAAACTATAGTCTTCTTTATAATAAATCAGTAGACATGAATGAACAAACCTATTCCCAATGAATATATTTTAAATATAAGAAAAATAAATTTTTGTTTTGAAATTTAATATATAAAAATAGTCTTTTCACACATAATTTCTCTTTAAAACCAAGCATTGTCCATTTTCCCTATACATTTAAACCCATGTTCTTTTTCAAGAATAATACCTTATCATTTTAAATATTACTGAAGTAATTATCGTTTAAATAGAGCTTTTTTGAGTGTAAATCATTTCCAATACAAATTTAATCATCCTTTGAAAACCATCTCATCACTTTTCAGAAAATTGCTTCGTGTAACATTGTAGCTGTTATAACCACATTATAAGGGAAATGGAAATGTAGTACACACATGTAACCAATTGGGAGTGTATCTAAATGATTTCCCCCAAAAACTAACTACCAAAGAACATGGGAGAACCTAAAAGAAAAGTTGAATAATTTAGAATATAATATACATCTTGAATCATCCTAAAATCATACATCTCCCAATGAAATCAATTCTCACCAACATGCTCTTCCACACCCTACCTAGTTTGACCAAGGAGAACTATCCCATATCAAAAAAACAAATCCCTTACAATGGGACACTATCTAGTGAAAATTAATAACTAGTTAAGAAACCATTCACTGAATGTATTAAATCTTTGAATCGTTACCATTTCATGACTAATGTGGGCATGAGATAACAGTGGAAAACAATTATCTAATCACATGCACAAATATCATACACAACCAATACACACAACAAGTCACGCTTGAGTCACCCTAAGGATGAATCTATTGTCTTTAAACAATATTATCACAAGGGATCCTCTCTGCATAGGCCTCCCACAATAATAAATATAATTAATAAAAGATATTTATCCAAGGATAGTTTTAAAGACAATTAATTTCACAAAGGTTTCAAACATGCCTCAAACACAATTCGAGAAACCTCTATTTTTCAATTAACCAAATCCACCATTCCAAACTGGTGAAAACACAAAATTTCTCATTTCACAACCATAAACAATATTTCATTTAAGCACATAAACCACATTTTCAAACCAAATCATCTTTCACCAAAATACCCAACATGGTGCACAATATCATCACTTTTCAAACCATTTTTAAAGAACCAACACAAACCACATTCAATAATAAACCACATAGAAATCCATTTGATAAATACAAACCACTATCATAGATGATAAAAATACATTTTCATACATAAATAATTATTTAAAGATCAAAATTCACATGAAAAATCCATCCAGTCATTTTATCAAACACTTGGTTTGCAACACAGAACATAATAATGGAATATCCTCCTAAAAAATTCGGAAAAACACATCATTTAACATAAAATAATTTTTCCAAAAACTCATACAAAACTTTTTAACATATAAAGAATGTTTGGAGAGAATGAAATCAACAATTATAAAATTTAATAGACATTTACATTTGAAATCCAACCTCAAATCACATGCGCGTTAATAATGCTCTCTCATAACAACCACAAAAACGTCTGAAGGATAATGAATAACCACAAGGAACCTTAACAAAATTATAAACATAAATTATTTATTATAAAATAGGAACCATAGATCCATATGACCAAGTTTGTAAAGGAAACTAAGGGAAATGGAAGTAGGAGGAGGATTAAGTAGAGAAAGGGATAATAATTTGAGAAATCACTTCAAAATAATGAATAAATCATGTAGATCTACACATGGGAGGGTGGAGGATGCTTGTAGAGGAATTTAGATGAACTATTTTGGTCACACGAATCATAATATGGGATGAATAGGTGTTTTGGTGAAAAAATACAATGAATGTAGAATGAAAAAAACAAGTTTATAATAACCTAGATAGGTCGCATGGTTTTCCCATATGGTTTTCAAAACCTTATAACAATTATACATCGCTCACTATCCAAGAAGAAAATGCTACATGGTTATCCCTCATGGTCTAAAAACCATGTGACAACTATGTTCTCTCCACTATAAAAAATTTAAATTGCCTAACAGTTTCTAGGGAAAAGTCGTACTGCTTCCCCTAACTCTATTCTAATCATGCACCACCAAATAACAATCCAAAAATCTATATTTTTTCACCAAAAACTCTACGGGGTGGAAAATGAATATAAAAAAGTTCGAAAATAAATAATTGAAGACCTAAAACATGGGGGAAATCCAAGAACCAAATGATAAACCAAAACAGAAGATGAAAAGAAAAATCTGGGTGTGACAATTCTCCCCACCATGAAAACATTCCACCCTAAAAAAGACAAAATATAACCTGTTGATCAATTAAATTGAAACATGTCCCTTGATCACACTCTTCAAATCCTCATACCATGATCATCTTAGCCGATACTAGAAGGAAAACATGTGACTCTACCCAGAACAAAGTATCGAACCAAAACTACTTACTAAAAATGACCAAAAACTAGAGTTTATTCTTCTAAAACCATTCCTCAGGAAACAAAATTCATTCATACTCCAAATTTCATACATCTAACAAGAAGAAAAATACACAAGATAAAAAACTGTGAATGAACGAACCTATAAACAAACTAACACTATTGATTAAATCAGATTTCCAGTACATGATGCATGAATGGACTCCTAACCATTGAAAATTAGTTAGCATCGAGCAACTCCATATTAAACCAAAATATGATCTGTGGTGGGATTCCTTGCCATTTATACCCAATAATCTTAAATCAATCGACATTGACTGTCATGGGAAACCCAACTCAATACAATGTGAAAAATCCCCACACCGACTAACCCCCCCTTCACAAGGGGGCCCTGAAGAGGGAAACTCAAAACCAAGAGGTTGGATGAACTAACATAAGAAAACTTAAAATTCCTACCCCAAAATGGAGGAGAAAATAGATAAGTCATGATTCCACACACAACAAAAAATTCTTGACTATGTGAGGAGCTTCACTCTAGGACTTGTGGGTAGATCCCCACACACCATAGAGCTAACATTTGTCCAACTAGTCACTTCCACCAAACCAAGATGTACATCCACATCAACCAATTTAACTATAATGAGAAACAAAAAGAACAAGGTACACGCGTAAAAAACCTCCACTTATAGTGGAAAATTTTAGAATTTAATAAATTAAAACATGCTTCCATAAAAATAAAATTCTCAAAAGATCCAAAACATCATCTTTTACATTTAAAAAAATTCCAAAAAAACACCATCAAACATAACCATGACAACAAAAGAATCACTATAGAGGAAGGAACATTTAACTTAGGCCAATTTATCAACCTACACCTAAAAACGGAATGTAGTTTCATTTGAAGGGGTGAATCTTGGTTTTCATCGCTTTCTATAAATATCCTGACAAAATAATTTCATATGGCCTTGGAATAAAAAGGTAAGGAATGTATTTGGAGGATTCTAAGATGATGACTTATTATGATCTAGAATGTCACAATGACGAAAAACCGTGTTCCTATTCATTGAGGAAGCATACGAAATATCTTGAGGCCTTTTTAATTCTCATACAATCACCAATAACTTCCAACTAATTTCTAGACACCTTAATAGAATTCCCCTCACCCATTCTAGAGATTGGAGGATGGTTTACTTCATTAAGCACTCTTTGCATCACAACTTCAACCCGTTTGACATTCCTCACACCATCTAAAAAGAAGGGTATACCAAACTCTGGCACCCTCAACTACATATCACGATGAAACCTTCTCTCAATATTTCCATCATTCAGGGATCATTTCCATCTTACTCAAGAGGGTAAAGAACTAGAACAATAAAATGACCAATGAACTCCAAAACTAGTCCATCACTTTGATGCAAGAATCAAATCGACATCCCCTTCTCCTTCATTACCTCATTGAAATACTATAATATTAATGAATCCTTGAGGAACACCCAATTAAATTACTAGTCTTGGTTCGAGATACCAACATTCACCACTTATAAGTCCAAAATTAAAGTATAATGGTATCAATATTTATGTTTGAAGACTCACTAAACTCAAATAAATTGAATTTTATCTCTATTTTACACATTCAATCTTTTTATTTGATAGGATCCACATGACAATAAAAGAGATGAGGATACAATTTTCTGAATTTAATAAGGAATTTCTAAGGTTGATCAATTTTGTGGTCTATTAATAGTGAACCATCTATAGATGAACCTCAAAAATACATCGAATATTTAGTGGGGGCTTATAATAAAAAAAGGAAATGAAGAACCCAGTAGAAACAAATTCATTAATAATATATTCCTAACTCAAAACTCCACAATAAGAAAATTTTCTGAAATCATAGGATAACAATCCACACAACAACCAGTAAACCAAAAACCACACTTTCATTTTCTCTTTGAAACTATTTTCAAAAATCAAGAAAAATTGAATGAGGTTGAACACTCACCAATGGTATTCCATATAGACTCACGCATTTACATTCCCCTAAAATCTTGGTACACATCCACCAATTCCAATCTGGGAAATAATCCACTTGTTCCATTAATCATCCACTTCCACAAATGAATCCATGAATGTGAGAACTCAATAAAATACCAAAGGATAATCATATATATTCCATTTTTTAAAATATTAAATTCTACCCATTCCTTCAACATCAAAATTTACTTACCATTTTATTTTTTTCATAGTGCTTCCCATTAATCTCCAAAAACACTTCTATGAAAACTGTTTCATTTCAAAAATAATTTTGGTTTTCAAATATCCAAAAAAACCCATCAAAATACTACTAACCTCAAATAAAAAATCTTCTTCAAAAAATACACATCGTTCAATTTTATTATATTTAGATAATAAAAATCTCATCGATTCCATTAAAAAACACAACTAATCCAACTTAAAAAAATCCGACAAGATAATTTGATTATGGATCCATTTTATCAAGAATTTCTTCTTATGTAAAAAAACATTCCAAAACCATCTTTTAAATTAAGCTTTGTTTCTGAGAAAAATTAATTTTATTAAACCATAGGTTTTGATTATAGAAATATACTTTTGGTAAACCCATCCTGATTTTACGCAAAAATAATTTTGTGAAAATTCAATTTCAAAGGATTTCATAAAATTAAATCTGAAAATTTATTTTATATCCCCCGATAAAAAATTGATACTAATTTACATCCATTTTTTTTAAATTAAAAAAATAAGGTTTTTCAATACTATTTTCAGAATTAGAGAAGACACAAGATTACCAACAAGGGGAAATAGGTGTATGTGAGAGATTTATCTAAAAGGTAAATAACCATAAAAAATAATGTCAATATCCTGGAAATTCTTCTTGGACCATATCCACAGCTCCAGCAGGCATTCATGTCCCTAAAAACTAACTTAGATCATGGAACCAACTCCCATTTCATATCCCAAACATCAAATAATGAAAAATAACTATATAAATTAAATAAGAACATACATCACATGGAAACTCAAGGTTCTATCCCGAATGTGTGGGATACAAAATCCAATATACATACACCCCATTATATAATAGTCCAAGAACAACTATATATAAATTCCAAATAACATAGGAAACTCTAAATGTTAGGTCCTCTAAATAACCCACCTTATTATGATACCTTTTTGTCAAGAAACAACCCCAATGGACCCTGAACCAGTCACATGAGTCAGTCTATGGAAAGGACAATGAGGTTCTCCTGTTACTCCTAGGCCAGAAACTAGTTCAATTGAATCAAAATTGTATCCTAGGGGATGATTTTGAAAAATAATAAGTAAATAAATATACATATAAACATCATAAAAAAAGAGAATATGAAATAAATAGATAAATATTTTCAAATCTAAACAAAACTTTTACCGAACTAAAAATACAAAAACCAAAAAAAAATTCCACAATGAACCTGATGACCAGAAAATCTCCATGTGTCCATGAGTGTCACTCTATGAAATTAAAACCATCCATAGCCCACAGAAATCATAACCAAGACTGAACCTACACCAAAAGAGATGAAAAATAATCAATTATAGGAGTGAGTATTAAAACTTTGTATGCATGTCTGAAAAAATATATTCCCAATTCATGTCTTTTAATTAAAAGTAAAATAAATTATATTTTTGAAATACAATATAAAAAAACTTTTCACCTGAAATTTATATTCAAATCTAAACACGATCCATTTCCCCTTTCCATTTAAAACTAGGTTATTTTTCAAGAATAATACACTATTAATTTAAAGGAGGGTGACGTAATTTAAATTTAAAAAAGAGGAATTTTGAGTGTAAAACATTTTCTTAAGACATTTTATAATCATTTTAAAACCATCCCATCACTTTTACAAAAACTCCACCATGAAAAAAAAAATAATCAACAATAACCACATATCAAGGGAATTGTAAAAGTAGGAAGAACTAGTTACCAACAAAGAATGAATCTAAATCGTCTGATGTAGAAAACTATGTGAATAAGAATATGGGGGAACTTAAGAGTTCAGGGGAAAATATAGAACATGCTATACATATTGTCTAATTTTAAAGGCATACCTCACTCGATGAAATCAATTCTTGGCCACAAGCTCGATCTCACCCTACCAAGTCTGACCGAGGGGAGCTTCCCCATAGAAATAAAATAAAAAACAACCCTTGGTATATGACACTATCGAGAGAAATATAATAAATAGTGTAGCAACCATTCATCAAAAGTATTGTATATATGCCATGTACCCATTTCAAGACCAAATTTTGGCTGACACAACAATGAAAAAATAATAATCCAATCACATGAAAATATATCATACAAATAAAATTCACACAACATGTCACCCATGAGTTACCCCAGAGATATATTTCTTTCCATTAATCCATCCAATCATAATGGATCCTCTCAGCATGGGCCTCCCACAAAAATCAACATAACCAATGAAAAATATTTATACAAGGGCCGTTTCAAGAACACATATTTCACTGTGTCCAGACAGGAATCGAACACCCTTTGATAAATAACCATTTTTTAATGAACGCAATCTTGGTATACAAAAATGTACAAACATCCCATTTTCCATTCCTTAATAACATACAAAATTTCATTTAATCACTGACACCACATTTTCAAACAAAATCCTATTTCATCAAAATTCCTAATAGGATTCACACCATCATCTCTAGTCAACCCATTTTCAAAGATCCAATACACACCACTTTCAGGTATAAACCATTTATAAATCCATTCGATTAATCCAATAAACCTTTTTATATTCCTAAAATAAATTTTCATGTCCGTGAAATTATTTTTAAATCAAAACATTGTTGAAAAATCTAATTGTTCATTGTACCATACACTTAGTGTGAAACACATAACATAACAAGGGAATATACTACAAAACAATTGTGAAAATAACATCATTTTATAATAAACAATTATAATAAATGTATCAACATCACAAATTAACATTAAAAAAATGGGTAAAAATATATAAATCAACAATTCATAAATATAAAGGACAAGTCCAAAGGGAAAACCAACTCGAATAATATGTACCTCAACAATGCTCACTTGAAACAACCTCAAAAAGTATTCAAAGAGACACTACAACCTCAATGAATTGTAAACACAAAAAACCCATAATTTAAGACAAAAAATAGTGAACCTAGATCCACATGATGTATAGAGAAATGTAAATCAAAAGAAAATAGGAGGAGAAGGATGAAGAAGGATAGAATAAAAGAATACCTTAATAAATAACCCAAAAACCATAAAGAAATCTCATTGATATAGACATGGGAGGGAGGATCATGCTTGGAGGGGAATATAAAAGCTTCCTTTGGGTCTTACTAACCAGGAGTGTGGAATAATGGAAACATTTTGGTTAATAACAGAAGTGGGTAGAATGGAAAAATAACATTTTTAATGACACGGTATGGTTGCACAGTTTTCCATACCATGTGGAATCCATGTGTCCCTCACTTCAAAAGTTAAATTTTTAGAATGGTTAACCCATATATTATTCCATACAACGGGAAAACCATGTTATCTAAAAACTATAGAATTAATGTTTTCAGTATAGTATCATGCACAAGTTGTGAATGTTTTCCTACAAATGTGCGCCAACCATGCGCTACCTTTGATGAATCCCAAAATATACATTATTCACTAAAAACCATGAGGAATCCTAAAGAAATAAAATGGAATCAAAATTAAAAAAATGAAAAACCAAAAATTGTGGGAAAATCCAAAAATGAAAAGATAAACTGGAATAATGGATGAAAATAAAGATTCAAGTGTGAAATTTTTTAAAATTTTTTTTATTAAAAGATAAATTCCCCCCCCCCCCGATTTAGCTATCCAATGAGTCAAACAAAATAGATAAAAATAATTTTATAAAACAATTAAAAAATATTCTTCTTAAACACCTAATAAATATACTTCTCTTTTGAAAACATTTAAAAATTATAAATTAATGATCAATATGAATATTGATTGAAGGACCATAGGAACATGAAATGGAATTTAAATGATGAAGAAAAATAATTTTGGCATAAATATCTATTCATGTAATCTACATTAGAATGACATTCTTTAAACTATTATTTAAAGAATATAATAATTGACTATTATAAAATAAATTTTAAAATATTTAGCTTTATAATGTTTTATGGAATGTACAATGTAGTTGAAAATTATTTTTACAATTATTTATATATTGATAAAAATATTGAAAAATAAAATTTAATAGCATGGACATAGTTTTGAAATATTCCTTACCATAAAAAAGAGAGATAATGTGGGATTTTCATATAAGATTTATTTTCATTTGATTATTGAACCCATGAGGGTGATAAGGGGACATGTGAAACTGAACAAAAATAGATAAAAATAATATTTATTGGTTTTATATGGATTTAGAATAAAATTAAATAAATTTAAATTGAAACATAAAAACTCTTGGTAAAAATTATGATTTTAACATAAACTCTAACATATTTAGTAACATTTGGGTGAAAACCTATTAAAACGTATATCATGAGTGAGATTTGTAAATCCATTTGAATTTTAAAATTTATAACAAACTGAATCCATTTCATAGTATAAACACCACATAAAATTGTATAAGTTTTGAATATATAATGTGCATCAATTGAAGAAATTTATGATGATGAACTATTTCTTCAAGCCTTAAATATCTTTTTACATTGTATAACCCCTTCTATAAAAAAATTATATTTATAAAATATATATATATATATATAATATGTATACTTATCATAATAAATATTATCACCTTATATTATCCAATTACCCATTTCTGATCAATTATTCTTCAAATTCAAAATTCTGGTGTTTACTTTTCTACTATCCATGTGTGACTCAGTTCAGTGGTTCAGGTTCATGAATCTTTTTCAAGGATATAGTAACTTAAAATTTTCATAAATATCATATTTATTTATTATATAATCTTTGAAAACTAGTCTTGTATGTATGTGATGAAATAAGGAATGTTTCCCTTCATGGAGTTGATAGACATCCCTTACACAAGGGTGATGATTTCATTTTTCAAAGGATAGAATGATAGGAAAAATTGATAAATCAACTTTTTATAATCAGAATTATGTTAAAAATATTATATATAATATGTAATTTCATAAATATCACCCTCTATGAGAGGTTTTGATGAAAAATTAAAAATATTTATTTATGGATGCAATATTCTACACATAATCATTATCGACATTTTCATTTTCCATAAAATATAATGGTTGTATATAATGATTGTTATATCAAAATAGTAAAATATAAATATACTTATTATTCATATTTAATTATGTTATAATGGGTGTTATTTATTTAGAGGAGGTATCGTAATAGAGAAGGGAAAATAAATGTAAATGTAATGATTTTGAGTTTTTACCTTACTCCTCATAATAACTCCTTAAGACATCTTCGATTACACATTTGTTGATAAAAATTCATATTGAACATGGTAAAATTATTTTTGGAGACATTTTTGTAAAATTTGGTTCCGATAAATGTATATTTGTGTAAGTATAAGTGTGGTAATGAATGGATCCTTTTATATGTGATTGGGGGGACACTTCTGTAAATACTTATAACATCATGTTAAAGGCATGTCACTATCAATTGAAAGTGGCTCAAAAATTAGAAAATAATGGATGGTAGGTAACCCTTAGTTGATCCAACTATCATCCACACTAATATCGGATATGATTGGGGAAATGTTTGGCCACTTCCAAATGATTTTACTTTTTAATGTATTTTTCTTTTAGCACGGTAGCAAATTTTTTAACCACAGTAATATTTTTTTGCTGAAAACAAAATTAACTTTATTTGATAATGTTGATATTCTAATTAAAAATATAAATTCAAAATTATAATACTAAATTTAAAAATTGAGAAAAAATAATTCTAAAATAATAAGTGTGTTTTTCATAAGACCAGTTGTTAGAAAACAGGTTACAAAGGTTAAAAAATTCCAAAAAATGGTTAATAACGGTAACATGGTATATTAGGAAGAATAATTTTACTTATTAAATACATATTTTATTAATAATAAAAATTAAAAAAAATTAATTAATAATTATATCTCTATAATTCCACAACATTTATATCATTTATGAATACAATGTGTTATACTATTCATATAAAATCGTCCTTCTCAGAAATATACAAAATATTAACTCTAATATAATATTTACACGATGAATGAAAAAATGAATTTTTCTATCAAAAACAATTTAAAAAATTTGGAATTTATATTTTAAATAAAATACTTATAATAATCAATTATAATAATGTTTCTTTAGAAATAATTTTTCCATGATTCATTAAATTATAATTCATCGTAGTTTCATAATTATTTCATGGATATTAATAATTTTTTATCAATTTAATTCATTCAATATAATAGGTTGATAACATAACAACAATATGCGATGAATTATAAAAAAAATTATACTAAATAATAATATTATCTTTTTTATTTACATTGTTGTTTTATTCATATTTGTAATTTTATTAATAATAATTATCATTATACATTCATAATTTAATTATTTTAAAAAATAATTGTAATAAAGAATTATTTGGTTATTTTTTTAAATATTATGTGTGATAAAATCTATAGAACCAATAAAATCTATTATAGATAAATATATTTGTAAATATCAAGGTTTTACAACCTATGATTTTATTGATTGATTTTTCTGAATTGGATTTCAATTTTTAGGGATCCTCAATGCTTTTTTATGAATTTACCTCCATTTATTAGTCGAATCATCCAATTTATCATCATTTTCAATATATTAAAGAAGGTTGTTTTACATTCCTTCTTTTTTATTAATCTTTTTCAATATTGATTTCTAAAATTCAATTTCTACGAGGTTATAGAAATATATGATTCTAGTTTTTATATTAATTTACATGGAATGTAACGTTTTGATAAATCTCTACGATGTCAGAGTTTTATAGTCTTTAAAAATAATCTATACGATAATATCATATTTTTTATGAACATTAAAGTAAAATTAAAAAGAATTTTTTTTCATCATTAGTAAAACCTTGAGGGATTCCTAGAGAAAGAAAATTATAATAATTTTTAAGTAATGAAGGGGTATTTTTTAGGTAATGTGTAAGAGAAATGATAATTTGTGTATTACATGAATAAATGAAATATTCTATAATAGGAGGTCGTTTTAACAATAGGTGTGAAACCCATTCATGTGGTTGACTTAGGTGGTAACATCCCATCACTAAGATCCATGGAATATAGAAATGGTCAACAATTTTATGAGAATTATAAATCAAGAAGGAATAAATTGAAGAAGATAATTCATGAAATTGGTAGTTTCACTATAAATAGGTGGAAATATTTAAAAGAAATTTAATGTTTACACTAACATAATAAAACCAATTAAACCATAATATGTTAAGAATCATGTGGTCTATAATGAACATGAGTTAAATATTATAGACTTATAAATATAAAATAAGTAGTACCATTTAATTTTGGGAGAGTAACAAATGGAACTGTTTGAAGATTATAGAATTAAATGGAAACTGTGTATAAAATAAGATAATTTGGCGGACAATAGGATATGAAATTATTAGTTATATTTAATTGAGTTTCTACAAAACGCTCAGGACATGGTGTAAGGGTAAACTTTATTTATATATTTGGAGGAGGTTGAGGTTATGATTAATGGAATACCCATTCAATAAATATTATATGAAAGAAAATAAGAGTGTAATTACATTCTAAAATGAATTATCCTATATATTTTGAAGGAAGGTCATATCAATTTTGATGAGTATCAAATGATTTGGCACAAAAAGGAATCTATTTTCCAAGACCTCATCTATAAATATCCTAAATGGGATAACATTCACATTTATTTTTATTTCTTATGGGGACATGGGTCTATGCCTCTACTATTATTAGGAATAATTAATAGTTTTCTATCATAGTGAAAAAAATAGTTGGGTCATTTGATTATACAAGTTCTCATTCTACCACTAAATATGGTTTTTTTCTATTATATAAAAAATATAATTTATCATATGAGGAGAACGTCTCTTCCTAAAAGAATTTCGTTTCCCCATAACAAGTAAATTATTTTCAAATATATTATCTCTGTAAAGTGAATTAATTTCTTATCCAATCCACAAGTTTAAGTAATTTCTCAAATTAGTAAATTCATTTCACAATATTATTCAAACTTGTGTAAGGTATTTCCCTTTTTTTAGAGAACATAAAAAAATCGGTGGCAACTCATAGAGTAGGGGAGTTCTCATGTTATCATTATTCAGTTTATAGAGATTACATAGTGAGAAGTTTTCCACCACAGCACATTGATATGGGTGTAAGATTATTTTAATATTTTTCAGTATGTTTAATTTATATAACAATAGTTAAATCGCATAACATTTCTCCCTTCCCATTACTCGTATTTTATATTATTCAATGTATTATAGTATTTTTTTTCATGTGAGTATATATTTTTTATTGTAATGAAGTTATATATTGAGGTGTTCAAACTTTTAAGATAAATTAAAAGAAGGTCCTACTAATGTATTGAATTTTCATGACATATTCTCATCTTGGAACCGATTAGTGTATTTTTTAGAAAATAATATTCTTAGATTTGTATTTTTGGATTCCTATGAATTTAATTTCATCCCTTTGGGATCAATCATTATCGTTGGGTCCTATCATGAATCCACTTTTGTTCCATTGTCAAAGGTATCTCAAGCTTCTTCGTATAGAAATGTTTTAAGATACCATTATTGATTTAAGTCTTTTGAGATCAAAATGGTGAGAGGAGTTAATATCATCATAATATGAGGGGTACATTGTGTGTAATTTTCCATGAAACACAAATCCTAATGATCCTTGAGTCTCCAGGGGATGTTATGGAATTAGTGTGTTGGGATTTGATTTGCATTAATTTTGGATTTTAAGGATTTTTTCATTAAAAATTGACAAAAGATATGTATTTTAGGAAAGCACTGTATTGGTACGTAGGTTGTAGATTGTGTGGTAACCATGAATCCCATTGAAGAAGTTGATTATAGAGATTACCAAATAATTGGTTCTTGGTTTACCAATCCGTATATCCAACCATAGTGACATGGTATTTTTTATTTCCCAGTTTACATCTATTAAATGAAATATTATGATTCATTTGTCTATTTAGTGATTTTTTATGATTTAAATTTGATTTAATTTCACATTTTTATAGTCGCATAATTTATTTTTATTTTACTCTATATATATAATTTTTCCTTGATAACCCCTACTGATTTAAATTTAATGTTCTATGGATAAATTTTCATGAGAGAATCCCCTATTTTAAAAAAAATTTAATTGAAATGGTCATAATAGTAGTTCAGTGAGTGAATAAAATAATATGATTTATTCTCAAATAGCCTGAATTGTTAAGTCCAGGTCGATGGAGGGACATGGATTGAACTCGATTGTTCATTCTACATCAACTTTCATCCATCAAAATAATTAATAACCATTATGAAGAAAAATATTGGATATAAATGATTCAAAGGATATTTGAATTCTTTGGGAATCATAAGGCATTTAAGGTGAGATAAGTGATGATACTGATCAAAGGTTATAGTTATAAGTGGTTGGAATAGATGGTTCTGGATTAAAATATTAGAATCATGAATGGAGGTGTTTCAATGTAATGTTCATATAGTATTTTTACAATGACATCATGTATATTTAAAAATCCATGATTATTTTGACCCTTCAGAAATATAACAACCCATCTTGTAATAAAAAAATTGGTTTTTGGATCTATTTTTTTTCTTCCAGATATAATGTCAAATTAGGAGTTGAAGGATCGCAGATTCGAAATTTAAACGGTTGAGTCCAAATTATTCCTCTTGATGATAAAATTATTTAGAGAAATTTTACATTTGGATTTAATAGTTGATATTATCCAATATTTGATGGCTAGGATGCTTAATACTAATTTAACATATTGTTGTATTGAGTGTGATTCTTCTGATAGGAAGAGGACATTGTATAATCCTAGATGATGTAGTCAATATGGATCACAGACTCTTCCATGATTAGCTTCTTCATACACATTGTGAAGTAATAATCTTTCTTTTAACATTTTATTATTATTCAATATATAAATATGTATTTTCTAGATTCCTACATGTATTTACATTTATGTGGGTTAGTGAAACACCTCCTATGATTATTTATTAATAATATTCATGTGAGTAATGGTATAATATCCTCAATTCCTACGGGATCCCCATGATATTTTTATTCTTCTATAGAAGCTAGGACACAATTTTATGGATGGAAATTTCATAATGCTTCATCATATATGTAGAGTTATCTAATAATGGATCCCTAGGTTGGTGGAAGGCTTTACATATAATATGAGATCGGGAAGATTCATATAGTTTATCATGATCTTATAAAATTAGAGGTGAAATCAAGATTAATAATACGTAAATTCTCATTCAATATTCGTTGGTTGTTTCTATATTTTATACTAGTTCTCCTTACTCATTTAATTATTCTCAAACTGTGCTCTCATTGAATCTTCCTTTGGAGCTTATGAATTTTTGAAATATCAAAAAACCATAGGAAAAAAAGAGCATGGGGTTTATTACCCCCATATGTTATCTATATATTTAAAATTGTATTTTCTTTTGATTTCTCCTCAAAAATAAAATTTTTCATCATTTTTTAAATGGACAACGTGAAGACCTGTATGTACCATCTTGGTTTTAATCATATAAGATTTTATTTAAATTACTCATATGAGATTGTTCATTATTATATGGGGTATGGGATACTTGTTTTACTCATGAAGGTTCACCCCTCACTGGGGTGGTGAGAATTAAATGTTAGGTTTCATCTTTGTGTTTTGGAATCCAATCAATGGATCTCTTGGAAAATGTGGCCTCCTATGGCCGAGGACATTCTAAATGTATTTCTAGACGATTTCTCAACAATTATACCTGAACACCTGGTTGAAATAACAATAAATTAAAATCTTGGGACACAACTAGTATCATTCCCATCATATCTTCAGGCTCATGTAAAATTCATGGATTTAAAAAAAGGGTAGATAACATGGAATATAAGGAGTTAATTCACCCATGTGTGTCTCTATGGTATACCCTATTGTTGTATCTACAATGGTTGATAGTTATCTACTAGTTTTTTTGAATATAGTACGTTGGACAAAGAAATTATCACGAAAAAATATCATGTACCACATATTTATGTTTTATTTGATTAGATATGGGATAATGGTTGTTCTGTAGAATTGACCATCAGTTAGATTATCACTATCTATGTGTGGATAAAGGTGATATTACGAAGAAGGATTTCGAGAGATGGATAGCCACTATGAGTATCTTGTTAATTTCATTGTATTGATTATTGATATGATATTTTAAATTCAACTAAAATACAGAATATTTCATCATTATCTTCATCAATTCATCATGGTATTTGTTTATGATATTTTTTTATCGTTTATGACCGAAGGCGAGTGTGAATAAAATTATAGGATCATGTCATGGATTCATTAGTTTTATCAAATATAGGAATAGAAATAAATGAATATATTATAAATTGTGTATGTTAAATTATTTTGACATGTGGGGTCTAAAAAAAGAAATTTTGGATGATCCTAAAATGGTAAATCCCTTTATAAATTGTGAGTATAAATTAATTTTTTCATTATATAAAACTTCCTGGGAGTGAATGGATATTACAAGTTATTCATTATAGAATTATCTGAGTCTGAATAAAATTTTTGTTCACTCACTCAAAAAACTAGTTAACTTCTTTTAGACTTCATAATGGAAAGCCACATTTGAGGAGTCTAAGAAAATGAGAACATCATATCCCATATTGATCCTACCAGATTCTTTCTAGGGTTATGTAGTTTTATATGATTCATCAGTTAGAAGGAAGTGTTGTGTGATTTTGTAAGGTTATCATGAAATTTATTATGGTTATCATAAAACACAAACACATGATAATAATTAACCTATCCATGGACTTTATATGAATTTAATTATGCATGAAAATAAGTATTGGTGACATTATCAATTTGAGGGATGTTTGTGGTCTACAATAATCATAAGATCCTTGGTGAAATATTCTGTCATAAGGATTCAAACCTCAAGTATTGATGGTGGTAGGAATACCTTCAAGATTATCAACATTAACCACTCCTCTACATTATGTAAGGATATAAAATTCTACTACTCTAAATAGGAAATTACCATATCAAAAAATAAAATAATCTATTAAATAGTGGATCACTCATAGTGTTTTTATAAAAATTGGACATATAAGTAAGGGAGGATAAGGACGTTATATTCCCTGATATTTCTCAAATAAAAACATTCATTGAACATATTTCATAAAATTAACTAAATAATTATGAATGATGGTATACAGAATTATGTATGGTGGGGATAACATCCATGTGTGGTATCTCAATTATAAGATAATTCTTTTCATCTGGAACTGAATCATTGTTCAGTCATTAAGTAAAGTAGTGATGGAGGATTTACAACATTGTAAGTAGTGACTTTAGCCTAGTTAACCTAAAATATATCATGATATAGGGAATTGATATTGGTGGTCTACTATGAGAAAGGATAAAGATTATTTTGATTCCACCAATTAAAATTTTTAATCGATAAATAATGGATATACAAATCCTTCTGGACTCCTCTAACCCCATCTTGTCCCTACTAAGAAATGAGGTGATTCATCCATAGAGTTCATCGTTAGACTATCTCATACCACATTTGGAATAAATTTCATCTTGGTTTTGATTGACCAGTTGAAAAATAATTTAGAATTTTAACAGAAGTCAAGGATATTATAATTTTAGAAGACCTTGAGATGTTAAATGCTCAATATATTATGAGATTGTATGGTGTTTCTAATCCAATTATCTCAAACCGCATTCCTCATTAAACATCTCAGTTTTGGAAAAGCCTCCAGGAGATGTTGGGATCATATGTTAAGATGATAATGTCCTACTACAAAAAAATAAATAGAAATAGTGGGATATTAATAAATAAAATGATATGTTATTGGACTATGTTTTATATTTTTTTGACTCCTATGATGACCTATTGGGATATGTCAAGTATAAATATAAAAATAGTTAACATAACTCAATTCAGATAGACTCATTCGAGGCCCCTAGTGGTCATTATTGGTTCTCTATATTTTGTTAAACTCTTGTGACTGTATCTTATTTGGTTAGATAGTGTCATTCACAAGATATTATTGATAGGATTAAAATTATTATTAAACATATATAGAAGTCCAAAATATATTTTATATCATTATATTTTAATTTATATATTCTTATTTAATTTTAAATGTGTTACCATGAATTATTTTTGTTGTCTTCTATATTTTTCAACTGATTATTGGTGAAATAGAGATATCATTATACAAGGTTTGTAATTCCCTTTGGTATTTTGTAATGAATTAGGAAATTTTCGAACTAAATTGAATTTCCAACTTGTTTGATGTTCATTGATGTTGTATTTGATGTCTCTAATTATAAGAGGTGTCGATACAATCCAACCCATGTGCTGAAATTAGATGATCTCAAATTGTAACTTCAGGTGTTGGTTATTGAGAAACTGATTATAATTATTTACAACCAGGTAAAATTTAAATGTGGGAGGTATGTTTGTTTGTTTTTTGTACCTATGGTAGTATGAGAATTAATCATATGAGTTATGGGATAATTATTACCTTATGAGGGATAAATGAATTTATTTATTCTTAGATCAAGAATCATGATGACCTTTTCGGGGTAAAGGTGGTATAATGGGTAGAATTGTCACCCTCATGATGTCAATTTTATGAAAAAATATAATTATTGTGGGTTTTTAATTATCATTCTTTTTTTATGAAATATTTATATAATACATATAAATAATGGGTTAATAGTTTCCATTTAGTTTTTGTCTTATGGTATAACTAATCTTGCAGCCAAAATAAGAAAAGCAGATAGTGTTTTTAGCTGTACAAATCACATGATTTTTTGTATAGATAGGATAACCATGAACCCTAATTATGATACTTACCCGAGGGTTAATAGTACCACTAAAAAAGTTAGTAAATAATTTTTTGAACTCTATATCCAAACTGTGCGGCCTTGAAAGACATAGAGAAATATAAAATACCTAAACTATCACATTTTGATGTAAACCATCTAAACCAAATTTTCACTTCATAATTAACACCAAATACCTCCTCTCACGTAAACACTATATATCCCACCAATAGGATCTGATTATAGTTATATCCAAGTATTATTTAATGAAATTATAATTAAAATGATTCATTCTCTTCACTTAAATTCTATTATATATTCTTATATGGTTTTCTGTTCTCCTCAATTGAAATAATATCCTAGGATTTTTTTAATTTATTTTTATGGATGGATTTTTATTTTTATGGTTCCTAATAATTTTATTAGGTTTATTACCTATTTAATATTGGATTTATTTTAGCTATTATCATTTGGTAAAAAATGGTAGGTGGTTACACATTCACCCTTAGTTAAATGAACTTTTCATTTCCAACTTTTATAAAATAAATTTCTAAAATTCTATTGAAATATATTGTAGAATTATTTTAGATTTATTAATATCAAATTTAATGTTCTGGATAATATAAATTCATAAAAATAATGGAAATAGATTTCAGTATTAGCTTATATGATAATTTAGACATTATTATAAATTGTTTTATAATATTACCTTTTATAATGGTTTCATATATACTAAAAAAACATGAAAACCCATAGTTTATTTGGAAGGATATCACAATATGATAGAAGTTCCATTAATACTATTTATTTATTTCATTATAAATAGTTAATTAATTTAAAATATATCCTTGTATGTCTATTAATTCATTTTGTATGAATTCCACTAGTTTTGGGTATTACACTAACCAATGAATTAATTTCATTATGTGGACCTAGATATAACGACCTTATGTTAATGTCCCATTTATTATTTTTATTTACATTTTTACTTTTACTCTATATGTTTTATTTTATAAAAAAATTGTATAATGTATTATTTTTCTCAATGAGGATTTAAGTAAAAAAATATTTATACATTTTCAAACTAGAATGATTTGGTTCTTTTAAAAATAGTTGTATATGTAACACTTATGGTGATACTAGTGTACCCAATATTATCACAACATACATACACTAATTGGTGAATACATACCTTCATTTAACTAATGTAGGAATGGTATAGGTATAATACAGAGGTCGTAGCTTCTCAAATTAGATTATTTATATTATGCAGGGGATGTGATGGGGTGTTATCTCTCATGTAGTATATAGATTGGAATAAGGTATATTTTTTAGTATAAATAATTTATGTAATTTACATTGTTTCTCATATAAGGATTTAAATCAACAATCTTGTATTAGTTTGGGATGTAATGTAATGTTTGGTTCTATGATGGAATGTGATTATGTTTTATTGTAGTTTATTTTATTTGTTTCATGTCTTGAAGGGTTTATACATTTCTAATTTATTCTGTGTATAACCTGTAAATGTATGGTGAGGTCGTGTTGGATTTTTGTCCAAAACATTCTTAGTGGTTTTTATGGGTAAATCTATACCCAAAAGTATATACCTTGACCTAAGGCAATAGTTTCTAGATTATATGTTCAAAAATTATATTAAGGATTTATCACTAACAATATTAGATTAATGTTATCCCAGTTTAGACTATGATTGTCCATGACCACTACTTAGTTTCTTTTACTATTGAATGAACATGTTCTACCTCGAGTTCTATTACTACTTCCTCATTGTAATGCATATACTAGATTACTAGAACAACATCTGAGAAGGGATTATGACATGAATTCTTTTATACTTCCCCATATGCCATAGTAAATGGACTAGTGGTTAATGACTAATGTAGTTTTGCTGATAATATTTCCATAAAAAATATCCCATGGGGAATTCCAAAATTATAAAAAACTAACATAACATGTCCATACAAAATACATCCCAAAATACCCATTTCCACAAATTAGGTTGTCAAATAGGCCCTTGTATTCTATAATTGAATGACGTAAACCTATATATATGATATATTAACACATTGGAAAAAAAATATAATCAGGAAATAAAAAAGAATTATATATAAATAAAAAAACATTATTCATTAAATTATGAAAAATAAATAAAAAATAAATACCATGACCTCCATACCAACCCACATGAAAAAACATGTCAAATCCTTTGCCTCCATGGCCTAATAGACATGTAACATGAGTATAGTTTCATGTTATGCATGTGTCTCATGTGAAAAGTTGAAGGTATACTAACATTCATTAAAATTCATACCATGTATACGAGTAGGGTATAACACTAATGAGCCCGTAGGGATATCAAATGCATCAACAGACCTAAAGGATTTTTTTGATCAAGAGGTTGTGCATGAAATATGTATAATAAGGTTATGTAATGTTCATGAGACCCACCCACCTAGAATCATGACCCAAAATTCGCACATTATTTTACATGTCAGGTCACTGTGTGTTAAAAATTCCACCATAGCACCTAATAATGGAAGATTTGGATCTATAATGGAAAGACTCTAGTCACATATACTACAAACAAACCCATACCTAAAGATAAAGGAAAAGTATTCTAACAAAATCTTCAACCAAAACATGAATACATGCTTCAAGTTGACATGCCACATTTTTTCTTGTATCAAAAATCCATTTATCCCTTCTCACTCAATGGATGCTATATTTCGAATCATCAACTACCTTCTCACTCAAGGATGGGAAATCCAACCGTAACAAATTTCTCCTCATAACTCATACCTCATCACACTAAATATAGTTCTTTGTCTAATATCGCATCCAAGTGTAGTCATATCCCTCATGCATGAATCAACATTCTTCTATCGACCCACATAATCTAAATCAAGGTGTAGTCAACTAGGTCCCCTCACTCGTGGAACGTGTAACAACCCAAGATTTTGAAATATATTACACTAAATTAATATTATGATTGTTAACATTATACACACGCACCACTAATCTAAAAAGATTTATTACATATTAGGTTAATATTACTAATAAAATTTAATAATAATAAAACACATTATAAATAATAACATTGTAATCAATTTTAAATTTATATATAATAGGATTAAGTACACTAAATTCTTTAAAAGAGCCTCTTTATATTAAAGATGATTTCCTTTGTATATTATATTTTAATATAAAAGTTAAATTTTTAATTATATAATTTTAATTTATTAATATTAATTTTATTTTTGAATTTGACATCTAAAAATTTTCTCATGATAATTTTTGATATTTTTCAAAAGTAATTGATTTTTTAGTGAATAGTTAAAAATAAATTTTTCAATAATATCATTGTTATTATAAAAATATCACTTATTATAAATTAAATACCTAAAAAAATATCATTATAAAATATTTATTTAATAATAAAAAATATATTTCAAAATAATATTGTCAATTTATAAAACATATATTTAACAATATATTAACCTAGGTATATTTTCCATTAAAAGAAACCGGTTAGGTTTATTATTTTAATTATATTTTGTTTTGGTAAATTTTTTTTTTCAAAAAAATTTATTTTTTGTAAACATATATATATAATGAAATTCAATTACATGTATACTTTTTAAATACAAATTATTTTTTGGTTTCAAAATAAAATTTTTTTAAAAACTGATATTCACATGTTTTAAAGGTTATTGTTAAAAAATATTTTTATTACATATTATAATTTAGTATTATCAAATGCCTTTAATATTTTGAATATATATATCAGAATTATGTAATAAGGTCCATATAAAATTTATACATTAAAAATAATCTACATAAGTAAAAATTATTTTCCATAGTAAACACACAAAATAGTAGAAGAAAAATTATAAGATTGAATGACTTGAAAAATGATTAAAAAATTTGGGAAAATTATTTTTTTAGGGATTATAAATCTTATATAATCCACAAATCCATTACTATACATTTTTGGATCCACCTGACTTGTTTAACTTGTGGTCCATTTATATTACGTGATTATCATTAAAAAAAATCCATAATCTCCAATTAGAAAAGGGTCCTCTCATAAGCTCTTCATGACCACTCAAATTATTATATTTATATTTAATAATATACCCATTTTACTATTTTTATAATCTTATTAATTTTCATGATTCTATTCTCGAAATATATTATCGTAATACCTGTATTTCCATGGAACCTTCCAAGAGATAATCCAATTCATAAATGTAAATACCTTTTTTCCCAAACAACTTCTATTTTAATTTCATTATTAATTTCACATATATAATTTTATAATTAATATATAATAACATAATAATTTTATTATACCTAATATTAGTATTCCAATAGAATAACTATTTAAAACATTTCTGCTTTTCAATAGAGAAAATAGAAATTTTTATTTTTTTCATTGTGCTTACTACAACCTTCACAATGTGGGACCTTCCACTTTTTGAAGACCATCTCTTTTCAGTAAATAGAAGGGTGAAAGTGAATAATAAATTTGAAATATATATTAATAATTATACTATTATTATTAAGAGCTAAATTATATTCCCCCGTAATTCCATCTTATCTTTCGATAAGTTAAAATGTTTACATGTGTTCAGCTGACTATTAGCTCTATGAAGTAATTTACCTCTTTTTTCCATATTATCTATTTATCATTTATTAAATTATATTAAAATGTGATTTCATGCATTAAAATTGTCTATGTAATTTCATTATTATTTTTTAATAATATTTTATTCAAAAAGAAACATCTTTTATAATCACAATCATCCATTATTTATGATATGTTGATGTTTGGGTCGGTTTAACTACCTATATGAATAATGAGATAAAATAACACAATTTATGAAAAATACAACATAATTAAAGATGATATATGATATAAATAAGTTAAAAATGACTTACTTTTCATTCTATAATGAAAACATGAATATTATAATCTTTAATTAAGATACCACATAACAATGAACCATGCTCATCACCGATTTTTTATATATAATGTAACTAAATCTAAAATATAATGAAATTATTACAGTATAATTAGTTTTAATAAATAAATTCATGTACCTTTTGTAACATTTATATGGTAGAATAATAATGAAAATGGTGATATTATGAAACAAGTTTTAAACAATAACGATTACTCAAAACAGATTTTGAAAATATAGAATAACTAATATTCATAATGAGAATAATTATAATTCTGGTTTCTAAAATGTTATGCATATAATTTTTTTCTAAAATTTATTATTCAGATATTTTTATTTCTTATACAGAATCATATATTGTATTTGATTATGCAAGGAAATAAGGTAAGGATTTCTTATCTCAAATTTAATTTTATGATAGATGTTTGTTATTATACACCATGTTTTCATTGGAATAGTGTATATATTACCTATTTAAATATTAATATCATGATAATCAAAATTTTCAGGATATTTATTTTTTTATTTGAAATTATATCCTTCAATAGGGTTTTGATTGGAATATATCTAATGTCGTAAACGTTTCTTTGCCTAATTTTTATATCCATAAGAAATTTATGATATTGGGAACCATAATTTTAGTTATATAGTTTATAAATTTCACCGTTTATAGAAAATATAATAAACAACATTATTTTAATGATATTTTAATTTCAATTTCATGGAATCCATCTTATGGTCACTTATTCTTATGTTACCATTTTTGTTTGTGTTTTTGTTAACTCAAATACATTTATTGATGTAAAATGATTCATATAGAACTTATTTCATACAAGAATGATTTATTCAACCATTATTTTATATATCATTATAATTTACAATCCTATATGGTGTAAATTACATTTAAATGAAAATATTTTAAATTCATGAATTTATTTCGCATGAATATAAAATCATTAGGAATAATTCTCATCATCTTTAACGATGTTTCACATCCTTGTAAATATTTCTATTATCACCAATATTGTTCTTTATAATTAAAAATATATTTATATTTATCCCATTTTTTCATCAAATTTACCCTCTCCTCATTTCAAAACAATATTTTTTTATTGTACTTAACTAAGGTTTTTTAATAAATGTATTTTTATTCAAAAAAAATTACATTTTCAATAATATTTTATCTTCAACTTCATGTTTTCTTTTTGGGCATATATCAGTAATCAAATTTAAAAATAGTCTTTCCAAAAGCACTTCTTCTTTTAAATAAAATAAATTTAAATTTTTCTATATGGGTTTTGGGACAAAAGAATCTATTATAGCATTTATGTGTGAAAATATTTTTCCATTCTCTATCTCTTAATTAAAAAAAAATTCTATAAATGTTTTTGTGAATTATAATAGTAACATTTTCTCTTAATGTTTCATAATATTTATTTTAAAATTATATCAAAATTTCAAGGATATTTCTTATTCACAATTTATGTTTTCTAAAACTCTTCAAAAAATACGTTTAAGTCATATTACTTTAGTACACCTTATTTTTGATCGAGAATATTAATCAAATTATACCATTATAATTATTCATATGGATGTATTATAAAATGATATTATCTATCAAATGAGTGATCCATCCCTTACTTTTTCATGTTTATTCATTTATAGTTTATGATATTTCTTCTAAATTATTTCTTATGTAAACACTATGTTTCCTTACATTGATAGAAGGGTATTCACTTAGATTATGTAAAATTATTTATTGGTGATAATTATTTACATAATATTATAAAATTTATCAATATTATATAAATAAAATATATTATATTATATGGATATAATTTTATTTTCCTAGAATTTTATTGATTATCGTTGGATCCCTGATTATTCTATATTGTTATATCATTGATTTAAATATGAATGTTTACCTTATGTGATTTTATTTTAAAAAAATATTGTATCAATTTTATTTAAATGGGTTCTTTATTGTATGATTATGATAGATTTTATGATCAATATATATGTAAAATATGTGGTGGGTGGGTTTTTATATCACCATCCAATGCATTTATTTAAGTTTATATCCCTTGAGATAGTTAGGTGTGGAAACAATGAGTTTATTAAGATATAAATTGTAATAATGTGTTTCCTCATATAATAAAGTGTGATTTCATTTTAATGAGTTGATAAAATTAAATTTTTAATATAGTAATTGGTATGATGATTTTGATCACTAGATTTCCAGTTCATATTCTTGTTCCATATCTTCTTATTTTTCCATGTTCTTCCATAATTCTATGATTTTTTTCACCTATATTCAATGATATGTATCCATTTATTCCACCAATATACATATACATTACTCAATATTTTGGTATTATAAACCTTATTAAATAATTTATGATCCATTAATTGGTTGGTATAACATTCTTATGTATCCAGAATAAAAAAATTATCGCATTATTCTCACTTAAGATCATTGGTTTTGTTCTCATATTTTCCCTTACTATTTATTTGAGGTAACCCCTTTCCTATGTTTCTATTCTATATGTTATGATGACGACTGCATATTGTTAGAATAGTTGAAGGGATTCAACTATGGTTCCTTATAGAAAAATGTTTAAAAAGCTCCTAAAATAATTTGCATAGATAACTAGACCTCAATGACACTAAACCAAATGGATCTCCATTTATTGATTGATTATTCTGAGATTTAGTTCTACTGTGAAATGTTTTCAAGTTGTTCTTGGTTAATCTAACTTTTTATTAGTGTTAATTTGTAATTATATGTGCTTTTAGAACTGGAACCAAGAGTGTGGGTATGGGGCACCACAATTGGTATCAATGAAGTTATTAGTTACTTTTGGAGATTAGTTTTTTCATTTTTAAAAGGATTTGTAAAATATAGTGAAACCCATATGGATAAATATCATATATAATCCTATGTGTAGGATAACATCCTAAAATTTTGTTAAAGTATAGATTATGTTTTTTCCCTTTCAATAACATAACTATAAGTATACTAAAAGTGAATGTAGACATTATCATTGATTTATCTTGGTGTAATAACCCACAAATGGGTGTATTGGGTATTAACTCAATTACCACATGTTCCATGACATATAGGATTGAATGAACACCTTGTTTGAAACTCTCAAGGGATATGTTTTATTTTATCACATTCTATTAATATGAAATTATAATGAATTTATTTTGTTATGGAATTGAGAAAAATATGTATAAGGGAATCCGAGATTGAACCAAGAGTGATTTAAGTTTAACTAAAAGTTAATATTATGGTTATCAAGAGAAATATATGTCATGTCTGTGTGTTTATGAGATCATTTATAATAACTATTTTATGGTGTTAATTTTCCATCACTCATGATAACTCTATTATGTTTTAATAATGGATGAATCTATAATGAATCAAGTTAATGATGTGTTCCATGAAAAAAATTGAAGAATTGACTGTCATGAAAGTTTGTATTAAAAATATGATGAAATAAATAAGATTCAATTTTCTATGTGTAAAAAATATGGAAAGATACACCCATTTTAATTTCTTGAAATATTTGGACGATGCAATATATGTGGTAAATGAAGAAATTGATGATAAAAATATAGAAGAAAAAGGAAGAGTTTAGTTAGTATAATGGGGGTATATAATAACCATCCTAAGGTACTATGGAGTATTAATTGCCTCAAATTTAGAAAAATATGGAATTATATATGTCATTTTCTTAATGAAATGGATAAAAAGGATTGAATCCATCATACATTTACAATAGAAATCAAACAAGAGAAATCCTAGGCAACCAGAACTACTGAAGTGAGTTATAAAAATTATGTAGAGTGAGGAACACTGACCATTCTCTCAAGAATAATGAGTATAATAATTGCATCTTTCTAATCCCATATATTTTTTCCTCTAATTTTTTCTAAGAGAATAACATCAAAAAATTAAGTTCTAGATTTTGAATTATTAATAAAAATATTGAATATTATAAAAAGTCTCTATTTATAAATATTTTCATTGTACAAAACATATTACACTTTTTTAGATAAAGTAAAATGATTTTTTCTTTCCACTTAGAGAAATATTATTTGAAAATATTTATATCACAATTCATATCAACCAATGATTATCTATCAATTAATAGATGATTATGAACGAACTTTATAATTAAATTATATATTATTGTTATTTATACTGAATAATAATATAATCTTGTCATAAATAGTTGTAGAGGAGCTCAATATTTGGTTTAATATTGTTTTGAGTAGAAATATATGTTTACAAGTTTATATGGATGACATATGTTTTTAAATTATACAATAAATCTGGTTCATATTTTAAATACCTTTATACGATTCCATTGGTATGTTATAAATATGGTTTTTAATACGTAATTTATTTAAGGGGGAGATAATGTATCACCCTCTATTTTTTGAATATATTTTTATATATTATTACGATATTTTGTAGCTTGGTCTACAAGAAACACCAAAGTAAAATGAATCGTATTTTTTCCGATTGGTATTATTTTAAATTATTAATAATAATTAAATATATTCTAAATAAAAATTCTATAATTGATAGTTGTTTCATAAAAAATCGTATTAATAACACATAAATTTTTTAAATAACTTTTTCCACAAAATATGTTCTTTTTAATATATTGAATTTTTATTTAAGTCCCAAATTTATAAATATTAGGTATTAATTTATTTAAAACTAATATAATTTATTAATTCATCATATAAAAATTATAAATTCATTAATATTTTATATTTTCTTAAAATATTTTATTTTTTTGTGAATAGTTAGAAATACTACTCTTACGAAAATCATTGCATTTATTAATATATTAAGAAGTAAGTGTAACATAAAAATTTAAAAAAAATCCTGATAAAATATTTATTTATATAGTAAAATTTATTATTTATGATAACTATTACAAATTTATAAATCATAATTATTTCCTATTGATTACTTATGTAATATTTCCCAATTAATAAGATTATGTTGGAAATTTATTTTAATTAAGTAATATTTTATTATAATCTTTTTTGGTTTATTTTAATAGAAAATAAATTTTTTTATAATAGACTAATTTATATCATATAAATCAAACAAAGGGATATCTTTAAACTACACATATATTTTAAGCATAAAAACACATTTTCTAAAATGGTTTTTTATGTTACATGAACTAATTTTAAGATTTTATTTTATTAATCATATAAATTTTATCTAATACAACTGATCAAATATTTGGAAACTGGAAGTAAAACTTAGGAGGAATGGTCCATTTGTATTATTTTAAAAAATTATTTACCAAGGTAGTAATTAGTTACCATTCAAAATTTAAAATTACAAGAAGTAAAAACTATTTGAACAAAATAACATAAAAATCATATTAAAAATGTTTAATACCTAGTTTTTTTGGGATTATGAAAATTTTCTCATCAACAAATCCATTATTATCATTTTTGAATCTAATTTAAAATATTAACATGATCTTCCTTTAAATTAAGTGGTTCTAATTACAAAAATGTCATTCACACCACTTATAATAGGGGGCCCCACCACACATTAAATACCACACAATGAATTAGTATAACATATAAAAAAATACACATAATCATTATTTTATTATAATCTTCCTTTTCACTAATCCTATGGTTAAAAAATATTATCTTAAGATGTTCATTTTCATGGACCCTTATTAGGGAATGCCCAGGTCCTCATAGTGAGTAATTTCTTTAACTTCTTTTATTGTAATTCGTATAAATTTCAAACCTATTTTTCAAATTAATATGTAATTAAATCATCATTGTATCTTTATGTAATTTTATTATTCAATGTGAATAACTGTTATCCAATTTTTACCTTTTCAATTATGAAATATGAAATTATCAATCATGCATTATATAGAATGTCAACCCCATAAAGCGAAATTTTTTGTGTTTTTCAACACTACCTAAATTCATTAATTATAAAGGTGAATTTTGCATAATAAATGTGAAATATATTATTTAATTATGAATATTAAGAGAAAAATAATATTCCACCATATTTCCCTCTCATTCATTGAGAAAAGAAAATAGTAAATGTGCATTGTGAAATCTACCGTTACAACGATGTAACATATCTTGTTTTACATATAGTTTCATTATTATGTATTAAAATATATTCATATATGATTCACCATTATAAATATCTATAAATAATTTTATTAATATTAAATAATATTGATATTATTCCAAAATAATAAAAAGTCATAATCATAAACCTCTATTATTTAGGGTGGGTTTATGTTAGGGTTAGTCTGACTACCTACCTAAACAATGAAATATGATAATACCATGACTGACTATGAGAACATAATTAACAATGATATATAAATAAAAATAATAATGATATCTTATTTCTATAATGGTAACATTATTAATAAACTCATTGATTATTATACCCCAATTCATTCATTAAAAATTCTTGAAACATGCTCATCATTTATTTCTTATTTAAATATCATAAGAAAAACTAACATATGATGGAATTATAAAATTATAATTAATTATTAAAAAATAGTTTAAATAACTTCAATTATCCAATAATGATGAAATTTGGAGAATAATGAACAAAAAAATACAACTATTAAACTAGTTCCAAATAATCATTATTACTCACACCTAAAATTGAAAATAAAAAAAATAAAAAATAAATTTATAGACTATAATTATAAATGTTGTTTTTAAAAGGTAATTTATATGAAATTATTATGAAATAGGTCATTAAGATATTTATTTTTTTATACCGGATCGTTGATTTTGTTAGACTATATGATAAAATGAGGTAATTGTTTCATGCCACAAATATAATTTATTGAGACATAAATCTTATTACACACAATGTTATTTTATAATTATGTAACAACAATATCATTAATGTTTTTTATTTTCACCATCTTATGCGTCATTATTTTTAATTTTTCATTTTAAGTCATTTTTAATGGGTATAGATTCAAATTCTTCTTATGTCATAAGGGTTTGTTTTTTTAAATTTCAAATATGTGAGACATGTTTGATATTTTGAGCCACCAATTATCTTAGATGGTGTATTCAATACCTCTTTACGTACAAGTATAATGAATAATTTTAATTTCATTATATTTTAAGACATATTAATATAATCTCTTAAATATTCATTAATTCATATATTACCATTTCCATATTATTTTTTTAACTCAAATCTCTTCATTAAGATTTAATTATACTTATTGAACTTATTTCGGAAAACTTATATCATTTTTTAGAAATTTCACAGCCTTTGAAATGATGGTTTCACCCCATTTTTCTTATTTTCCTTCCCCACTAATATTCTCCATTATAATGAGAAACATAATTATATGTTATCCCAAGTCAAGTTAATATTATCCTTCTTATATTTTAAAATTGTTGATCTATTACACTTTCTTCAGTGAGGTGTTTCAACAATAGAAATTTTTAAAAAACAATGAAAATTTCTTTTCAATCATATTCAATATTCCATTACACATTTTGGTGTCTTCCTCATATTTTTCCAAAAATGAAAATAAATTTTCAAAAACAATGAATTTATTTGAAGAGTTTTTAAAATATAATCAATTTAACATTTTTTATGCAGCTCAGTTTTTAAAAAAGAATCTATTTTATTATTTCAACATGAAAAAAAATTTATGTGAACTTTTTTAGTTTTTATAAACCTTTTTAATTATATTTTCAGGGATTATAAATTAAATTTTTTATCTTCTCATTTTATAAAATATTTATCTCAAAATGATTTCAAAATATCCAAGATATTTCTTACATCCAAATTTATTTTTTATGAAACCCCTAAATAGTTTTTTCATCTATGTAATTTTACATTGATATGTTTTAGGCTTAATGGTGGATATTCTTCAAATGATATCACATTAATTCTTCATGCAGAATGAATATGATATTTTATTCTCTAAAATAGAAGTGAAACATCACTACCATTTCCATTAATAGTCAATAATAGTATATATTTTCATCAAATGTAATACCTCTATAAACACTCTGAATTTATATACATTGACTGAATGGAATTCGCTTAGATTACCCCAATAGATTGATTACAATATACTATTGAGGTAACCATATATTATATATATATAATATGTAAATACAATATCTTATATTTTCTTTATTGACTGTTATTTACTACCAAATTTACATAATATCTTTTGATACCCATATATTGTCCATTAGTTTAACATTTATGGAATTATGAATGTTTTCCTTAAATGATTCTTTTTTAAAATCATATATAACACATTTTTATACATTTTTTATTTTTCATATGGTGATGATTGATTTCATATGGAACACATATATATTTAAAATTATGTGTGAGGTCCAATATCACCGTATAAAAATATTTTTGTTTATATCCCATGTTATTTTTAATCATAGACACAATGAGTTTACTAATGTTGTCCTGTGGATAATCAGTTTTTTTCACAAGGATTATTATGCATTTGGTTCTTTCATATTTTTTTGTTCTTACTTGATATAATAATATCATTTGATTATTTTCATTTAATAGAAATTCTAAACTTCCAAGTCTGTGCTTATTTCCTAATATATTTAACACATTTTTGTTATTACATACCTCTTTTCATGATTTATGTTATATTACTTATTGGGAATTAATTTCTTATATATCATAGTCATTAAAAATTTCTTACTTATGATCATTGATGGTTAGTTATTATTTTACCCTTAATGATTGTTTGATAACAACCCTAAATTATGTTTCTATTCCCTGTTTTATAATGAAGATTGTAATATATGAGAATTATTTAATGGGGTAGAGTATAGATTGATTGTGAAGAACTGATAACATGTTTTCAAAAATTAGTTTTCAATGTAACTAGTCCTCATAGTTACTAAACCTACATGTTCCTTATGTTGTTAGAGATTATTATTATATGTAGTGCAAAAATGAATTTTTTTCCTGTTCATCTTGGTCCATTAATTTTTTAAAAAAATTTAATTTGAACAATTATTTCTATTATCACTGGACCAATGAGTGTGGGTCTAGGGATCCATAATGAGGCCTCTTATATAATAAATTACATATCACTCACAGTATCATCAATCATCATAAAAACTAGGATACCATCTCTCTTAACGATATTCTTCCAAATATCTTCCAATCATGTTGTTTTTAGGACTTAGGGTCCTCTCATTTGTTATAATTTTTCATCGTATACTACCACATAGGAAACAACAACAAGGGATGCATCTTTTTTCACAACACATGAGGACCTCCCCCTGGTACTAGTCTTTATGTTTCTAGTCTCATATCTACAGCACATCCCAAAACCCATATAATACCTCTAAGGATTATATTTCGTACTTTCAAACCAACCCACCACATTAATAACAAAAGAAAACTTCTCACGAGTCCACAGACACAAATGAAAATGTCACACATCAAACAATTCAGAAGAAATCAAAAATGTGAATAAAAACCATATAAGATATAAAAATATGTAATCACCCACATATGGTCAAACAAAAAATACAACTCAACACATGAACTATATTTTATCTTTTAAAAAAAATTAAAATCCCTCATTTATAGTCCTTTTTCAAAAGGCATCACAGGATTCTTTACTCACACTAGGTCCATGGATAAAATCTAATAAAAATCATATATAGAACCCATTTTTAATTTTAAATTCCATTTCAAAACATGTTATTAAATCACATAATTTTCCTTATTTCCCATTTCTATCAACCATTTTTAAAATTTCATTTTAAAAATGAAATAAATTTTACATTCCAAAATAAAACACCTGACTCCAAAAAACAATTTGAAGGGGAACTAAATATCCTTTGATCAAGGAACCATCATAAAATAGTTTACTAAGATATATACTCCTTGTTTACTGATATGATATCATAAAACCATATCAACATTATGGTGTATAAGTCATGCAAGTCATGATAATGTATAGAAAATATTACTAATGATGTCGGACGAACACAAAATCTCTAATTAATCAATAGAATCATATAAAAGTAATTCCACCTACTGAAATGGGAAATCATAAATCCATCTCAATCTCATATTGAACTCCACAATGTCCATGAGAACCTATATCATCATTAAAAACTAAAATTTTAATTAATTAAAAATTTAAAACCAAAAACATAAACAAACATAATAAAAAAACAATTTAGACAACCTTAGTACTCTGAAACCTCTAGAAATCAGTTGTGGTCTTCTCATGAAGCTTACCTGATCTTATGGCACACAAAATCCCTGAATTTCAACATATATTCAATGGCCAATTTTACCCAAATATTTTGGAAACCAAAAATAAATCAATGGCATAACATACCATATTTTCAATGAGAAATGGTGGCTTGATTTCTATATCTCAATAAATAATCTCTAATATATGAAAAAATCCCTGACAACTGCGATGATATTTCTATGAACTGGGAAAATAGATCTACTAAAATCCAAATAAACTATCTAAAATAAATGAATAGATGAAAGGAAACTGAGGGTTATATATTAACTCAAATATTCTCAGTGAATCACCTCTAAATCACATATATCAAAGGTTCTATATGAATATGGAAGATGATACCGAAAGAGAGGGATGTCTCTATTTATTCAGCTAACCAAAAATGAGTGTAACACTCAGACATTTTCTAATTTTTTTAAAATTAATTAATCCATATTGATATTTTTCATTTCACGAAACAATAAAGATATTTTATTTTATTAATTAAATATTTTTTTCATACATTATACACAACAAAAATATAATCATTCATTACATGCAACATAATCTTTGTCTTTCTCTACACGCAACACCGACTTGGAATACGATGCCTGCAACATTATGTTTCCACAATAAATTTCGTAAATACTTATTTAAATGTGATTATTATAACCTAAACATTAAACATTGTTATATAAAAATTAATAACAACTTTTCATATATTTTTTATAAATTGTTTATATAAATAAATCATATTGATAATGAAAGATATACTTTTTGGTAAAGTCCTTTTATGTCAAAAATATAATTTTCTACAAAGAAAAAAAATTAATATTAAATTAATTTTAACACATTTGGAAATTTAATTTGAAAAAATAAAAATCATTTGGGAAATAGGAATATCAAAATTACCTAAGGGATAATTTTTGGTATTTTTCTGAAATGATTCAATTTTTGATAAATAGTAAACAATACTATATTATAGTTAAAAACCAACTATTCATTTAATAATTATATCAAATTATATTGATTTTGAAGACACGATATATTATTAATAAATATATTAATCCAATTTAGGTCATTTTAATCATTTTTAAAATATAATTACATACAAAAAAATATTGAAATTTTGAACACCTCTTTTACCGGCCTTCTAGCCATATTTGTGGTGTTATCAATAATGGTAATTTTATCGATTCTATGAATAGAATTTTCAAAAATAGAAATACATGGTTTTCATCATCATGAAAATTATGTCTAATATGTTTAAAATAATTTTGGGTGAATATTATATTTTCAAATTTTATTTATCGCGGCTAAAGGTAAATAGAGTAATTAAAGGTGAAAATAATATTATAATAATATCAAATTACCCTAACACATGACCTAATTTTATTTTATTAGTGTTATTAGACCCAAATAAACCTAATATTGAAAATATTTTCCTTTTTATGAAATGATTGATTGATTTGGACATTTATTTTATTTTATTTAATGAAGAGTTAAAAATGTTACATTCAAATTTTAATAACTAAATAATTTTTATTATAGGGTTATGCATGAGAAAAAATTAAAATATAAATATTCATTATAAATATAATAAATCTGTATTCATCATGATAATTTATTTATATTTTTTATAGAATTTAATATTTAATTAATGGATTGTATAATAATGATGTATTAATTGTTTAATTAATTGAGATATCGAATAAATGATATTAAAAATATTAAAATAAACATATTTTTACTTAATTAATGACATCAATGAATTTTATATATAACTTATACATTTTAGTGATGTATTGGGTGTTTTTTTCAATGTTATCACGTTTTTTTATTTGTATACATGAAAATATTAAGTACTATCAAGATTGAGATAAATGATACTTTAAAATGAATAAAAATTTATCAAAATGTAAAAAAATGATAAAAATGTATAATTAGTCCAAACTAAAATTATAATGTTAAATATTTCATAAATTATCTATTTTGGTTTATATTGGAATTTTATAGTGATTATATTAATCCAATAGTGTAAAAAACATGTTCTCATGATAAGAGTTAAATTGTTTAAAAAGGGGTTAAATAAAAATGATAAGGTTCATTTTGTGACCGAAAAATGTACCAAATTAATTAGTTGTGGGTATTTCTACCCATCGTAATATCAAATTAAAAATAATACACTTTGAATCTATTTTAAATATAAAATCAATTTATAATAAATTATCTACTTTTTAGTTGCCTAAAGTTTCCCTCCCCCTTCATAAAAAATGGAACCTCCCTTTCTCTTTTATTCAAAGCTCTAAAGCCTTTTGGCATAGAACACCCCTTCTCATTTCTCCTCCCAACATCCCTCATTTACTTTTTATAAAAAAAATTATGCATAAGTCAAATCATGGAATCATTTTGGCACAAACAAAAATGAGTTACCTAATTAAGAGGTAATGACTTCTCACAAGCTCATTTCTATTATTTTACTTCTCTGTGCCCTACACTCTCCTTATTACATAATTTTATGTAAACTCTGGTATCGTAAATATTCTATGACTTTTTTATGTTATTTATTTGACTTAAAAGTACACACAACTACATATAATTGATATTTAACTTTTTTTTCTTGTGTACAGAGAACAAATGCCTCACAAAATAATTATTATTCATTTTTTCTTTACCGCCTATCATGGTGGCCATTATGATGGACCCTCTATCTATATATATTATAAATAATATTTATTTATTTTTTAATCTTATGTATTTCTTTCTGCAACCCATACCTTTTTCCCTTTCCTTTTAATACTATAATCCCATTTGAGGAATTGCAGACTATCATCCCCTCAAGGCAATGTGATTCGATCACACACGGAATGGAATGTATTAATGATAGGTTTGTTGAAATTATCAAATATATATGATATAATAATGATAGTGTAATAATTATATACATATAGATACACGCTCATATATATACATATCGCATTTACATACTTTATTTCAAAAATTATAATTAAAACTGAAATAGTGTTCATGCGTATGCACGACTTACTGTCTCCCTGAACAGTGAATTCTATTTCCCACATTTTATGATATAGATTATTGTAATATAAATATACTACATATAAATTAAATTTATATCATTATTTACATTATTTAATCATATATAAGTTTAAGGACCACTAATATAACAAGTTTAGACACATGCGTAGAACAAAAAAGAATGTTATACAAAGTGAAACCATAACAAAGGATCATTAAAAAGTGGGTAATATAATTTCATCATAAAACCATATATGGTATTTGATATAATAATATAATCCATTAAAATGTATATTAAAATTATATTTATTAAATAGGATGATTTTTCATGTATGAAAAGTGTCATGACCAAGGGTAATGGGATTTTTTGTCTCTCCTTTATTTCAATGAGACACATGATGCAAACACTACATATTTCTTCCACATGGTGTATAAACTACACATGAATTTATTTTATGGGTCTTATCAAAAATATTATGATATTTCTATATTCATTAAATTTTATTTTTACATGGTCCATGCGATTCTATTAATTATATAGTAATGAGTGTTGATTTCACAGTCTCTTACATATTTGAGATTGTTTAGTTTTAAGTATCTATTGGGTAGTGTTTATTATACTTTTCAATGTTTCATAAAAATGGTTTAATAAAATGTTTTATTATTATAAAATGAATGTTTAATGTAATTTTAACCATTTTTTGACATTTTACTCCACGTTTAAAAGGGAATATATCTTTCATCTTACAAACGATGTACTTTTTGAATTTTTCGACAAACGTATGAGAATACTGTTTTTAAACTTATACAGAATGAAAAATATTTTTATGACTTAATATTATTTTTTTCTTTGACTGTTACCCTATATATTTATAAGGTCATTTTGAAATACAATTTTTTGTTTTTGAAATTCTGAAAATATTAAGATAATTACAACTTTCATAAAAAATGATTATTTATTCCTTAACTGTTGTAAATTATTTTCCTGATTATATTATATGTTTTCAAAGTGGTTTTATAGGAAAGGGTTTAAAATTTTTTTATGGTTTAAAAATTTTATTTTTGATGAATATTCATGTTCCAAGTGTTCTTTCAAAATCCTTCTCCACCTCTGATGACATACATAGTTATTGTTCAAGAATACCATTCATACTCTTTCTTGGATTAGTTTATGTTTTTATGGGATGTTGTTTATGAATCTCTCTTTTTTCTATGGTTTAATTTTTTTGTGAAATGATTATAATACCTATATCTTTTCGATGGATTATTATTTGATTTCATATTTATAATACCCATTTCATTTTAATTTTTTTTATTTTTTTATTTATGATCTTGTCACAAATTTATGTATGTTCTCATTACGAGATGGGTGGTATCAATATCTCCATTTAATGCATTGGGTAAATATTTATATATTATGATATTTACTAAGATGGTCTTGGGAATGAACCTTGACTACTAATATGGTCATTAGAGATAACCATGACTACCAAGATAGTATGAGGAGTGAAATAATGGTACTAATATGGTCATGGGAGTTAACCATGACTACCATGATAGAATGGGTTTTGAAACCATACTACCAATATGGTCTTGGAAATGATGCATTAGCTACTATATAAATATAATTATATTCTTCTATGTATTCCAAAATTCCATGTTTTATTCCTATTTTAGGCTTTCCTGACCTGTGTACTTTATTTTCTAATGATTCATGTCTTATGAACTACTATTATTTATGCCTTATTTCATATATTTGATCATTGATATGAAGGTTATGATCTTCTATTCTCATGATCATGTTCTCATAAACATATTCACTAGATTATTCTTACATATCTCCCATGTACCATAACTAAGCATTTGACCTCACCCCTTTATTATATTTCATTTCTCAGTGTTAGAAAGAATGTTTTTTGGTAGAAGCACTAAATGTGGATATCTTTTTGGGATATGCTAACGATCTTTCCCCAAGATACAAGATTTTGTTTCTAGGTTCCAAATACACTAAAATACTATGGTTCTCAAGCTTGTATTATTTTAATTTTCTGAACATTTATCTAAAATGATTCACTATCTATGTACATTGAGCTTTGGTCACTGTAGTTGGTATTAGAGGGAAGGCTTAGTCAACCATTGGAAACATTGGTGACAAAACATTAGAGTTATCCCTAGGTATATTTCAAAGGATATGTTTAGGTATCTCTCTATGGATAAGTATAAGGCTGGGCTAATGTTTAGGAAAATTTCTAGGAGTTTTGGTAAAGGGTAGAGTGTGTGGTTTCCTATAAATACATCCCTATCTAGATTTTACAATTGGATGTGGCTCCATCACAAATATACCAAGGGAAAAAACTATAAAAATATGTTATGAACCTGTCTTAGGGTAATATGGTACATGAAAATGGGCCTCACCACACACCTACTTTAACACTCCCGAGGGATTTTCATTAGAAATTAACGTACTATTCATGAACCATCATGAAGGATTTAGATATAAGTTGTTTTAAATAATATATGATGAGCCTAGAATATTAGCGTATCATGTATTAAAGAAGGTATCATGATTTAGAAATCCCAAAAAAAATATTGACTATGTGGATCTCTACTATGGTGATTAATTCTAACACTATGCTTTTGGTTTCAGAAAATAGTTGTAAAAGGAAGGAACTAAGTAAATTATGAATGTGGTGTATGATTTGTTGATGGGGGGTTTACTGTGATGATCCTAGGAGTGAATGATTTTTTTATCATTCCAAATCATTTTTCAAGGCAAAATATTAACAACTTCTTCCTTACTAGCTGTAGGACTCACTAAGGAAGAAAAATAAGCAGTTCACTAAGAGTTCAAGTAATAAAAAACATGCATTAAATAAGATCTGATTTCCTTTATGTCCGGAGGGTGGAAAGAATCACATAAGTGAATTTCATAGAGGAATATAAAGATGTATTGACTGTAGAAAATAAGGATACAATTCATGTGACTATAAGGGGAAAATGAAGAGTTTGGTTAACTGAATGGATGATAATATTATAATCCTTATGTCATCATCTAAGAATACGTGTTTTAATTGTGGAATAAATAGTCATTATGATACTCAATAACCCGAGAGGAATTCTTCTGAAGAAAATTAGCAAGGTGTTGCAAATAATGGTTACATTGATGATGATGAATAGACTATAGATGAAATTTGAAAGGATAAAAGATTAATGTAATATGGTAAAAAATCATTTATTATTGGATTACAAATGAATTAATATTTTTTTATGTATTTTGTTTTAAAAAATTGTGAATGATGAAATATTCAAAGGTTGATCTAAATATGTTTTTCTTTCAGTATTTACATATTTATAGTGAATTTTCATTATGGACTAGGTAAGTGATTTAATGAAAATGTGGTACTCTGATTAATGGTAGGAAACCCTTAATATGTTATTTATGTTAAAATAATTCTATTTGGATAATTATATGTTGGTTATGAATAGGTAAATTTGATGGTAAAGATTACCCTACAGCTTATTTTTGACAAATAGTTCTATGTCATCAATTATTAAGTTTACATCATTTTTGGATTTGAGTAATAGATCCAATATACATTAGAATAAGGATGAATGGATGAATTCTAAAAGTATTTATAGCAATTCGGGTTATTACTGTGCTATAAGAGAATTTACCATAAGAGTATTCACATGTTTGGAACGTGATAGCCAATATCTACTTTTTGAAATATTGGGGATTAAGGTTAAGATGGTTTGGTGACATTATTTCTATTTTTTTATATTTTTATCTATAATTAGGGTTATAAGGATAACCATTCATAAGAAAGTTATGATAAACCTTAGTAGAGGTGTTTATGTATTCATTTTATATTAAAAACCATATATAAATTTTTATTTTTTGAGTAACCCTATTTAGAAAATTTCTATCATATTTACTTTTTAATTTATCTTGGTGTGGTTTTATAAAAGGAAATAATGTACATCAAATTGGAAACAGTCAATTATGGAATGGTCGTGGGTCCAAAACCCGTTACTGAATGATGATATGTGTTCAATTCCTACCAATAGTCTCCATGATATCATAGTTTATCGACATAATGTATTAATTGGAAACAGATAAAATAAAAACCAAATAATGAAAAAAAATTATTCTCCGCCAATAAAAGAATTATCAATGATAGGATAATGATCAAAAATAAAATTTTATTTTCATAATACAATAATTTTTTTAAACCAATGAAATTTTAAATCATCCTAGATTTATGACATTGAGGCCCTAAAATTTTCTTGATAATTAAATTATGTTTTATTCATGAACTCAATCGCTCCCTATAAATATTTATACTTTCCTCCATGTCGAATCATCTCTCCCAACCGATGTTTTTTGGTATAAAAACATTGTTATATATTAATTTGGTTAAGTTTTATGGTTATGACATTTCAATTTTAAATGAAAATTTGATATTAATTTGTAATTTTTGGGAATTTATGAATGAAACATTTATTTATTAAACCGTTTATAATGAAGAAAAATTTTCTAGGAGATATTCATTTTTAAAGGGTAGAATGTTACACACTGAAATTTTGTGATTTTATTTTCAAATTAATTTAACTTTTTTTATATTTTTAATTTAATGAAACACTAAATATAGTTTATCATATTAATTTACTATTATTTCATTGTGATATATCCATCACCAAGTTAATTGTTCTTTACACGAAACATAAACATTTGTTATCACTACATTCAACACCCACTTTGCGTATGATGCACGCAACACTGAGTTTCTATGAAACATTTTTTTAAAATTATATATAAATGAGATAATTATTAAATAACCAATAAAATCAGTTATAGAAATAATAATAACTACTTTTAAAAAAATTATAATTTGCTTATATAAATAAAACATATTGATAATAAAAGATATGATTTTTGGTAAAGTCCTTTTTTATTAAAAAAATTGTTTTCTTGAATGAACCACATTTAATAATTAAATTAATTTAATATATATTTAGAAATTTAATTTGAAAAATTAAAAATCATTTTTTAATTTGGAATATCAAAATTAGATTAGTGTGATTTTTTTGGAATTTTTCTAATATGTTTCAATTTTGGATGAATATTAAAAAATACTACATTGTAGTTAAAAACCGACATTTTCATTTAAATATTTTTTTTACATTAAATTTATTTTAGAGTAACAATATATAATCAATACACATATTAATTTAATTTATTTCATTAGAATCATTTTATAATAAAATTAGGTTTAAAAAATTCATTAATATTTTGAACGTCTCTTTTACCTGCCCTCTTGCAACATTTGACGGATTAGTATTAAAGGAAATTTAAATTCTTCTATGAATTGAATTTCATAAAATATAAATAGATTATTGTAATTAGCATGAACAAATTTTTCTGCTATAATCAAAATATTATTTTTTGAATAGTGTCTTTTGAATTTTATATACTGCAATTTAAGGTAAATAGGGTAATTAATGGTACAAAAATATTATAATAACATAAAATTACCCAAACATGTGTCCTAATTTCATTTGGTAAGTGGTTTTGACCAAAATAAACCATATATCTATTATATCATATTTCTTATGCCACTTGTGTAAGATTTGGACATTTATTATATTTTGTTTAACGAACAGTAGAAAATGGAATATTAAAATTTCAATATATTAATTATAATAGTATTGGGATATAAATAATAAAAGTCACACTATAAATATTAATTATATATATATTAAATATATTTTTAACATGATAATTTATTTTTAATTTCTAGAGAAAATATAATTTAATTAAAGGCTTGTATAATAATGATGCTGTATTTTTTTAAGTAATTGTGATATCAAATAAATTATATTAAAAATATTGAAATCAATATAATTTTACTTAATTTATAACATAAAAAAAATTTATAGATAACATAGATATTTTAATGACATATGTTAAGTATTGGTTCGATGTTATCATGTTGATCTGATACTTTTATAAATGAAAATATTGAATAGAATAAGAATTTAAATAAATGATAATTTAAATTAAATAATATTTTTTTCGATGATATAAAATTAATATAAATATATACTTCAGACAACTAAATATTATAATGTCACTTATATCATAAATTCTACAATTTGGGTTATTTTAGAATTTTATTGTGACTATATTAACCTCATAGTGTAAAAAAGTCATGTTGTCATGGTAAGTGTTAAATTGTGTAAGTAAGGGTTAAATCCAAAAGAGGAGGATTATTTTGTGAAATAAAAATGTCTATAATTCATTTTTTGTGGGTATTTACACCCATTATTTTATAACATATAAGATTACTCACATTTGTTCTATTTTAAATCAAAAATCAATTTATAATAAATTAACTGATTTGTAGTTTCCTAAATTGCCCCTCACCATTCTTATAGAAGGGAACCTCTCCTTCTATTTGATTCACACCTATAATTCTTTTTCTACTGGATAACACCATACCATTTCACCTACCAACGTCCTTAACCTCCTTATATACTTCATCATAAGGAAAATCAAGGAATCCTTTTGGCATAGACCAAAAGGAGTTACATGTCTTAGAGTTAACATCTTATCTCAAGCTCCATTCCTTTATTTTCCTTCTCCACCACTACACTCTTTTATTTTGTTAATTTATAAAAAACAATATTCTAAATATATTAATATGTTTTTATTGTATGTTTTCGACATAAAATTATTTTCACATCCATCTAATGGATATTGAACATACTTTTTCTCTGTACGGTGAACTACCACCTCACAAAACAATGATTGTTCATTTTTCAATTACCACCAATCATAATGGCCATTATGATTGAAACTATATCTATATACATTAAATATACTATTTATTATCTGTTTATGATTATTTATTACTTTTTACGAGACATAACTTTTTTACTTTTCCATTTGGTGTAAATATGAAAATCTCGTTTGAGGAAATGTGGACTACCTCCCCCTCAAAGCAATATGATTCGATCATACACCACATGGAATGTATTCAACATGGGTTTAGCGAAATTTTCTAATATATATGAAATAATATATTATACTGGAGTAATTATATATATATAAATAAATTTATACATATATATATCTCTCTCATTTACATACATTCTCTCAATAGTAGAATTATTCTGAAACAATATCCACGCATATATATGACTTACCATCTCCATGAACAGTGTATTCCATTTCTTACTTCATCATTCTATGGAATATTTTAATATAAATATAATTGATATACATGTAATTTATATCATTATTTACATTATTGAATCAGTATATATATATATAATTAACAATGATTTTACAAGTTAAGACACAAGCAAAGAACCAATCATATATGACCCGAAGTGAATCCTTAACATAGAATCATTAAATATTAGTTAATATATGGTCATAATCAAACCATGTGTGGTATTAGATATAAAAATATGATCCTATTAAATATTTATCGTAAAATTGTATTTATTAAACAAGAATCTTGTTCTTGAATTAATATATTCAAGACACAAGGTAAGAGTATTTTTGTATCACCTTTATTTCAGTGAGATACATGCCCCATACACTACTTGTTCCTTCTAGGTCGTATATATTCTATACATGGATTTATTTTTTGAGTATTATACATAATATTATGATATTTCAATATTCTTATAATTTTATTTTTACATTTTTCATATAGTTATATTGATTATAAAGTGATGTGTGTTGATTTAAAAATCTCTTCCATATTCGAGATTGTTTCATTTTATGTCTTCGTTGGGTAATATTTATCATCCATGTCCATTTTAAAAAAAATCCTAATTTTTTTTATTATTCTACTATAAATGTTAAAATTCTTTTTTACCCATTTTGCCTTTTTTACTTCAGTTTTTAAAAGGAATCACTATTTCATTTTCAACTGAGATAATTGTTGACTTTTTTGGAAATGTACAAGAAGAATGTTTCTTAACATATACGACCTGAATGGATTTAAACACTTTTATGACACCTTATTACCTTGAATATTCCCCTACATGTTTACGTGATTTTTAAAAAAGAAAAAGTTTTATTTTTAAATTGGTTGGCATTTTAAGTTATGAAAACTATATCAAAAAAGATATGATATTTTCATCAAAAACTATTTTAAATGAGTTTCATGATTCTATTATATTTTTTCAAATTATAATAAAATAAAGGTGTTTTGAAAATGATTTATTTTTAAAAAATATTTTTTAAAAGAAAAATAATGTTCCAAGTGATCTTTAAAAATCCTTCCCAACCAATGATGACATACATTGTTATTGTTCAATAATACCATTATTGTTATTTCCTAGAATGTTTTATGTTTTGATGGAATGATATTTATGTACATATCTTATTTTCAAGGATAATTATATTTATTAAATTATTATGAAATTTTTATATTTTCTATGGGTTATTATATGTTTTCATGTTTGTAATACCCATTTCATTTCATGGGTTACAATATGTTTATTTATGATTTAGTGGAACATGTACATATGACATCATTATAAGATGTGTGGGACCTATATCTACCTCTAATGCATTGGGTAAAGTTTTATATCTTCTGAGATATACTAATATTGTCATGGGAATGAAAAATGACTACTAATATGTCTTAAGGAGTGAACCGTGACTACCTAGATGGTATGAGGAGTAAACTGAAGCTAATAAGATGGACATGGGTGTAAACCATGTCTACTAGATGGTATGGTGAGTGAAACCTAACTACCATGATGGACTTGGTAGTGATGCCCTGGATACTATGAAATCATATTATATTCATACGGGTCTTCGACCACTCCATTTTTTATTCGTATGTTTGGTTTTTATAAACTTTTTTGTTTATTTCCTTATGATTATTATCTTATAAAATACCATTACTTATGCCATGTTTCATGTATATGATATTTAATGTGAAGGGAATGATATTCTATTTTCATAATCAGGTTCTCATTCCCTTATGCTCATGATTATTCTAATATATCTCCCTTATTTACCTTTACTGAGAAATTTAGCTCACCCCTTTCTTATGTTTCATTTCCCCAAGTTACGAAGGAAGGTTTTACATAGAAGTTCTAAATTTTAAGATCATTATGGGAAATTTTGAATCTCTTTCACAATGGTAAAATATTTTGATTTCGGGCATCCAAATACACTCAACCATTATGGTCCTCAGACATGTATTTTTGTATCTTAATGAATATTAATCTAAAATGATTTAATATCCATGCATGTTAAGCATGGGTCCCTATAATCAGTGATTCTAAAGGGGATTTAAAAAATAATCACTTGAAAATTACAAGACATCCCCTATAAAAAAGAGATTCCCCACACCAATTCAAGGTGAAAACAAGGTTTCAAATCATTAACAATTCTCAAAGTATAGGGATAGAACATATGACCAATACTCTACAAATTTACTCGTATAGTCGGGTTTTGAATGGACTACTATTTAAATTTCTAGCATAACGACCACTAAAAACCTATCCGAACATCCTCTTAAGAACACGAGGTTCCCACCTATCATCAATCCACACCCAAAAAATAATTTTATGTATTTCAAAAAATCTTTGATTCCATTTTGAGTCCTGATAAAAAATAACCCTACCCAATCCAAAAAAAATAAAATTCCCTAAAAAATACATAACTTGTAATGGCACGAGTCTTTAAAAACTCCCCACTATAATGATACTTTTCTTTTATAAGTTTCATTAGTAATTTGACCATGAATCCTAGAAAACATCAGTCGAAAATTCAAAATTTACCCGCCATGAATCATCTGAAATCATTGAACATGATTTTTAAATGAAAATATAAAAACCCTCTTATATGGTTTATTTCTCCACACAATCACAGTCTAATCATCAAATTATGCTAAATAAATCCCCAATGATGATACTAAATGTGTTTCAACCTCCCTGTATCAATTTCAACACAACATAACTAGTTAGTACCCCATATAATAACATCTCTTAAAACAAATCTACCTCAACCTCCCAACACTTCATCTCACCACCCATTTATGGAGGCACTATTAAATCATCAAACAACCCACAATGAGGTTCTATCCAAATAATTAGTCTGATTCCATAGATGAATCCTCAACCACTCCAATTAGTTTTCATTCTCTATAAAAAATCAATGATGAGCCTATGATGTTACTCCCCAATAGATAATTATACCAGCATAACTATCACATTTGAAACAAAAAAAACTATATCCCTCACAACACCAAAATTCTAAAACCGAGACCACTAGATTCCCACTTCTATATCAACCACATTCCAACCATCTTCATCATTATCATGACCCTTCACAAACAATGGTCATATCCCCATTAATTAAAAGATTATACCCACAATAGGATTATTCAATTCATCACCATCTCCATTTAATAATACTTCGATTCAAAAACCAATCTCTCAAACATTCCCCTCACAACCACCACTAAAAAATAAGTCGGTCAGAAATATCACATGGGAATCCCAAGATTCTAAAACATAAACAATAAATTCATCTAGATTATTAGGGTGATCTACACCATAAAAATCTTCTACAAACAACCCATTCCATAAATTTGAGCTACCATCCATAAAAATATTCTATAGAAAGAAAACAGTAAGTAGTTCCACCTAAAAAGTCATCAAAATAATATCAAGGATCTAATCCAAAAACCCTATAAAATCACATCTTTTTTCAAAACATCCTCCATATTATATATCCATTTCATAAGCCCACCATAAGTTGCTCCAACATAATATCCATATCATACCCATGAAATTCACAATACAAAATCATAATCATCACCATATAACCACTATAAATCGAGAAAAATTGGCCTATATAGGATCTAGTTTCATTTTCCCATCATTCTATCAAAATTGGTTCATTCCCACCATCCTCACATGGAATTTTCCAAAAAAACAAGGCATAATATTTGAACATTGAATCCAACTATCTATGATAACAATGGAAAAAGATATAAATTATAAGAAACAAATTTTACATAGGAACTAGTTGATTATTCCAAAAATCTGATCCAATTATTTTACACACACAAATATTAAATAATTTTTTTAAATGTCCCTCTAAATTCAATTATTTACCATAAAATAATAAATAACAAAAACCAACATTTTAATTGGTATTTTCCAAAAAAATGATCCTATTTCTAAAAACATTTTAAATCCAATTTCAAAATAGTTATAAAATCCAAATTATAAAACCCACATTTCAGACACTATTCCCAAAAACATGAAAATAAAAAATTATTTATAAATAATTAGCTCTAGAATCCCATTATATAAATTAAAATTCATGTCACACATTATTCCCACCTCATTCTATATCTTGTGTTTTTCATTTAAAATTTTTTTATTTTTTAAAATTTCCAACCATCCTAAAAAACTTTTTCCTATGGTATCTAAAAAATCATGAACATACTAAATCATACCATAACCATATATCTATTTTAATATTATAAAACATCAGAATATATTAATGATAAGATCATTTGTATTATTATTTTATTAAATTAATAATGTATTTTAATGAAGCATTATTTCAAACAAAAACACAAAAAGGTGCATGTATAATTCCATAAGAAGACCACTATAAAGACACATTTAAAACTCACTATCTAGAAGATATTTTATATTCCTCATCTTGAGTCTCATATATCCCAAATTATAATTCATTATTTAATCCAACATCTCACTCATCCTAGATTGCATAGTCTAAAAACTGGACATCCCATGGAAAAGTCAGTTTCAACTGATGTTCTGCGGGCCAGGAATGCGATCGATCTACCTTCTAAGTCTCAAAAGCATAATTCAACCACTAATTAAAATATACAATAATAAAATATGCTTCAATACCACTTTTTGAAACTCTTATTAGATCTCCTAAATGAATACCATGAAAGGGTCTCTATATGACATTATTCATACAACCTAGCATGATAGAGGCCTTTGAATAGTAGTGGCGGCCTAAATTTTTTTAACACACTATTACCTTTAAATAAATTCAGATGGTCATGTAAAAATTATAATAAAAAATTGATAATCACCCGCAAATACATCTGGAATCCAAAAATACCTATAGAGATAAAACATAGATCCAAACGGTTTCCCTTAGCTCAGTATGGAAAATAGAATAACTATATATATGTTGAAGAAATAAAGAACAGATCAGTGGGGGATAAAAATTGAAAAAAAAATATCAATTATAAATATTAATTACACTAGATAATACATGATGATGACAAACTAAAAAAATAAATGCATCAGTTATAGCTCTTCTCACAAAATCCAACCTTCAGAATCCTTAGCCTCCATGTCCTTCCATACATGTACCAACAGTGTAGCTTCATATGATACATATTTCCGAAGATAAATCATGAAAGTATACCAATATAAATTGAAACCTAGGTCACATGCATGGGTTGGGTGTGTGTCTAATAAACCTATATGAATTCCTAATTCTTTAAAAATACTATGTTCTTTTTTAGATCAATTTGATGTGAATATAATATATATAATGAGGTATAGTGTGTCTATGTAACGTAGCCAAGAGAAAATATAATACATAATCTATATATAGTCATACAATTCAAGACATTATGTTCTAACCAAGCCACAATGACACCAGACCCTACCCACTTCAACCTCACCTTGGAAAGAAGACAATCAATCCCTGAATAGTCTAACCCGTAACCGAAGATACAGGGAAGGGTGTCTAACCAAATCTTAGACCCCTAACTAAAGAAATAGGGTATGGTAAAATTCCATATCTACTATCATACCATGTTTCTAAGCATCCCTTCTCACTAAATGGTTGATACATCAATAACCATTTATTTCCTTTTCACTCATGGTATGTAAATTAATCTATAACCTACAAAATGTCACAACTCAAACCACATCTCAATCATGGTGGTCTCATGTTCAATATCTTATCCCAATGCAATCATGTCACACATGACTCACACAACTTCCATATTTCAACACTTGTCTTCTAACTCAATTCATTGTTGAATAGGAAATCTCAATCATGGAATGTCACCTTCCATAACCACTAATGTATCATTTTTTATCACAACATAGTGAACACTAAGATTACATCTCTCCCATGTAGATCCTAACAACTCTATGTAACTCATGGAGAGGCTATCCCTTTAGATACTCTTCTATTCTAGTACTGTTCACCTATCACAAGCACTCATTTATCTTATATTGGAACAAATATTCAAGACATGTATCTTATATCACGACATACCTTTTAAACACCAATAAACATTCCATTGAAACCTATTCCAACATCTCAAAAAAATTCCAAAATCAATCCCAACCCACTGTGGGTTGTATTCAGTATTATGGGGCCAACTCGACCGTTTAATACCAACTTTTTTTCAAATAAGGCTACAAACAATACAGTAATCATCATGCAAAAAAATATATATAATAAAAATAATGGGAAGAACAATAGAAACATATTCTTGGGGAAATATTTAATCTCCCTTATTAGGTCAAACATAAAAAGAAAAGTCCTATAAATCTAATTTTTTATTCCATTAACAATAAATTCAAATTTCCGTTTAAAAAAATCAAAAGGAATTGCATGTAACCTTACTTGTACTAGGAACATGGCCAAAATAAACAAAAATTATTTACGAAACATATTTCCTTTTTGAGATAGCATTTCAAAATATATTCTTGAGATCTTCTTACACCATTTTAATCCCATATCAATAAATCTATTTTTAAAATGATATTATAAAATTAAATCTATTGTAATTTTTAAAATATGATTCTTGTTTACAAAATAACATACAGTGTGTGATAGAATATGTTTTAAAAATGTTGAAACCATTAAACTATTTATAATGGTATATATTCCATATAAACTATTAGACTGATGTGAGCCTTTCCAATCCAAATAAATCATAGAAACAAATTTATGAAAACATACATGCTATAATTATGATGAATCCACATGAACATAAACACATCAATTAACCAATAAACTCAAATAAATCAATGATTATTTCTCTCAACTTGGGATAATAAATCCATCCTAAGATTGTACCAAACTCTATAGAGTTCATAATCACCAATCACAATAAAAACACTAATAAATTAATTAATTAAATAGTTAAATCATATACCTAATCCTAAACAATTTATGTCAGAATCATCAATAAACATCATAGTGATAAAACCGTGAATAACAAGGCGTGGTCTTCTATGTAAACACAATCAATCCTAAGACACACAATCACCCTAAATTATATCACCAGTTCAATGGAATATTTCTCCAGAATAGGATAAAAAATATAAATAAATAAAATATGAAACATAAATAATTTTAAAGTATGAAATACGTCTTTAATTAATCTTTTCGAGGAATCATCTAGGATCTTCACACAAAAATTCTCTAAGAGTATGATTATTTCCTATGATTTGGTGAAAATTTCCTCGAAAAAAATAACCAAATAAATTTAAATTATAGTAGGGATATGAGGTAGATGGAGGGATGGATAATACCTTGATTTTAGATGAATAAAATCTAAATCAATCAGATTAATGGAACCCTGAGAGTTGGTATATGGAGATACAAATTGGGATTTCCCTCTTCTTATGGTTGACCATGAGTGAGAGAGCCTAAAGGGGTTCTAACAAATAACCCTTATAAAATAACAATAAATCCCATTAAAAGTGGCTACCCAACACTAGTGCACAACTTGAACAATCATTCACAACAGGAAACCCTTTGCAAGAAGGGGGAATCCCCTCTACATATCACTATAATGGTGATACCCTTATTCTTACCTCGTGAATGGACTTATCCTACTTTTCATGTAGTCTGACCACTAAGACCCTATCTCAACGTACTTTTAATATATTGTGGCACCCCCCCCCACCAGCATCCAACCATTTCTAAAAACACCTTAAAATGGAAAATGATTTCTTATAATCTCGTTTCGAACTCTATTTATAAAAATAACAAAAAACTAGTAAATCAAAAAATTAAGGTCACTATTTAATTCCAAACACAAAGAAATATTTTTCAGTACATTCATCTTGTTAGGATTTAAATATTTAATGAGTTAAATTCTGCTAGATTGTGTCTTTGGAAAGTTTTTTATAAAAATCTATATTGGAATATTTCCTTGTACTCTGGATGAATAATTCATCACCTTATGGTTATAACCTCCAGAACCAAACAATTGGAACTAAAATCATATCAATTTTATGAAATTATTCAATCATTTTTTGGTTTATCCAAATTATTGAATTGACTATTTTCTTATAGAACGCATATATTTTGTGATTATTTTTTACCATGTAATAGAACAATTATCTTTTTTCATTATTATGTTTATTTGATTTTGCAGAAGTATTGTTTTGGTATTTCTAGGTTTTATCAAAATAAACCATCCTGTAAGGAGTGGATATTTATGTTTTTACATCAACTGCAATAGATTTCATCTTTTTTTCATGCTAAAAAATTGATATACCTTTGTATTTGAAATATTGTACTTTTGATAGAGATATTCCCTTATTGGATGATTCATCAAGATCTCCCTTGGCCTCTTATAGGCTGATGAACTCGAACATCATTGTATCATATAATGCGTAAGTGTTATTTCTTGACCATCACACTTATATTACAGTGTCATGAATTCATCATTGAATTCCTCAATTTTTTTCAATTTTATCCAACATTATTGGTCAATCCATTTACAATACAAACTTTATGTATAAGTGTTATATTAATCTCTACTTCATTCCTAGGATTTCTAAATTTTAGGATATGATTAATTTAATGTCATCATTAAATCCAGTATTCTCCTCTTTTTATTTCTATTTATTTTGTTTTGGGAAATGTATTTCTCCATTATCATTCCTCATACTAGCCAACAAAATTATAAATTCCCATATAAAACCTTTATGTTCAGTTTTCAAGGAAAATAAATATTCAATTTCATTACATTGACCATCATTATATTCCATTTTTTTCATTTCTAATATTGTCACCATTAATTCTATATCGATGTCTCTATAGTTTGAAAACTATTTTTATATTGTTTCCTCTAGTATTTTATCATCTTTAGAAAGTGTGATTTTTATTTTCATTAACATTTTCAAGGTATTCCACTAACGTTTGATATTATTTATCATTTTATTTTGTTGAATTTCATCACTATCATTTTCAAATAACTTCCCAGAATACCTAATAAAGAGGTTCCCAAATGTTCTACAGTAATTTAATGAAAGCGGAAGCATTCCTTTAAACCTCTCTTTTCCTATTTTATGATTTTTTTAAAATAATAGACAAACTTTCATCATCCTTTTATCCATATAATTATCCATCATGGATAGTTTCTTTATTACATTGAATTATACATTCAAAAAATCCTTCTTTGACTCTAAACCCTCAGAATAGTTCCTCATTTCATATATAAAAATAATGTTATGTATATTGTAAAACATTATTTTGTTAAGTTATTTATCTTTAAAACCATGATTTTTGGATTAAACTATGGTGTATAGATTTTCAATGTTCATTTAAAAATAATTTCATCAATAATCTTTCCAACATCATATATATATTCGACAATAATGTTCACCCAATTAAATAATCCAACAGTTGTATAATTGGAGGACATTCCTAGATCCCAATAGTTATTATACAACACCTAATATATTATTTTGGGAATTTTCCAATCACCTTAATAAACATAATTTCCTTGGATTCAACATATAATTTCTATTGATCAAAATTTGATTGTTTTCTTCTCTCTAAGATGGTTTTGATTCTATGCATAGAAGTCATGTATATAGTCATCCAAAATAAAAAAATAGTGTTTCTTTAAATATTACATAGTTGAAAATATATTCCTTAAAATTAATTACTCTATTTTGATTGAAAACCATTTCCATTGTGTTTCAATGAGATAAAATAATATTACAATCCTTCAAATTGGATTCCACTTTTTGGCTCCCAATATGGTAGATACTAATAGGGGTGGAATTTTATTTGAAAATTTCAAATTAAACCCTTTCCAATTATTATTTTACATAATTATTAAGAAAATTCCTTAATTCATTTCCCATATGTTTGATATGATGTGATAGATATATAATATTGGGAAATATGATATTTCACTTGGATTGGACTTGTTGGGAAAATACATTGGGCATTCAAAATAAATGTGTATATTCACCTAACACACTAAAGTGCACTGATTCGTTACTTTTTCAGAATATCCACACTATCTCTCATAGATTACAAAATTTATAATAAGTAAATATCACATTTCTCAATAATTAATGGAATGCACTACTCCGTAATTTTTTTTGATAATATTAAATAGATACTAATATAACACCAATAATGCTGTTTTAATTAACTCTTATTTATTCCACTTGAAGAATACCACCCATCATTTAGTGAGAGGGTATCTGGGATATATTTTTATTTATTCAATATCTTTTGATCACTTATCCTGAACTACTCCATCATATCTACATTTTTTTCACTATTTTATAATATTTAATTTATCGTACTACTTCAAGAAATCTTTTTAACATCTAGTGAATACAACTCTTGATCAAATGGGTAAGATTAGCTAACCATTTTCTAATACTTTTAAAATATTATAGGTGCGCCATATGTTTTAATATGGAAATTAATTATCAATTAATATGATTTAGATATTTTAAATCTATTTCATAACATTTATTTTTTATAATTATTGATGTAACTAGAAAACATCCTAGACACAGTGTGGGAACCTTCACTATATCTTGGTGTATCTTGGCATTATAAATCATGTAGTCTGGTCTCCGATAGGCATAATGGACATTATAAAATGACCATATCCCAAAAATATAATGAGATATTTATTTTTAATTCTTCCTTGATATCGGTATAATCCTATTTCTCTCCCTTCATCTCTGACTTATTCCTGGTGTTCATGATTCCCTATATGATGTGGCCAACAAATCCATCAACACTCATTTTTTGTGGATGTATCCTTCGATGTGAAAATAACCGAGATTTAATTTCTATAAAAATTATTCAAACATCATTTGTGGTGTTAAATCCATCCTCATAATAATAACCCTTTTATATTGAAAACATGTTGTTCTTCAATCCATGACTTCTTGATGTGTTTCCTTCACCATAGAGTGGAGGTCCCAAAGTTGACTAATCCACAAAAAGAATCCTCAGACCCATTGAGGCAAGGTCTATCCTTACACTATGTAGAATTATTGTAGTATCAAAATGTTAATGTATGGAAACTTATGGAATCATTAAGGACCTCAAGGTATATCCCAATGTAGAACAACATAAAAATTGCAATATAATAAAAAATACAATTGAGTATAAATTTAAGGTTTGGAATTTTCATGATAATGAATATGAATTTTTCAAATTAGATTTTCTTATATGAGAAACTATTTAAAACATTTAAAACGGGTTTTGAAAATTGATATGATCAAGGATTAAATAATATTAAATAATTTATATCTATATTTTTTAAATATTTTCATTATATATTTTGAATATAAAATATTTATAATAAATTTAATATCATGCCTATTTTTAGTATAATTTCATACAAAAATATTATATAAATGATTTCACACTTGAAATTATTATATGTTGTTATATATATTTTTATTATTAAATTTAAATAATTAATTATTAAATTATGAATGGGTTATAATTACATTATTTATGAATTTTAATAATTTTTACATCATGTTTAAATATTTCAAGTATTCATTTATTTATTTTATAAACTAATGTTATAAATAGTATAATTGGTATATTTTGAATGCGTGTGTATTTTATTTTTAACTTTCAAACTAACTCCAAACATTTCCATGTATAAATATAATGTGTTTTATGCTAGTTATGATAATTGATTTAGTTATCTTATAACTTAAAATTGTGTTTAATGTGAATATGATAATAAATATAAAAGTTTGACTAAAATTTTTTGATATAAGGATTTATGATTATGATATAATTGAACTCTCTTTTATGTAATTTAGCATTGGGTATAGAGAGTTCTGGATAAACAAGTCAATGTTTTAAAGGCTTTTGTAGTCTAGAAAAAAGGGGTTTGTCTATCTTTCACTCCATTATTACGCTTGTATAGTTAATTTTATTTATATAATTCTAAATATTTATATGAAATCGATTTATATATTATATATTTTGTACATATGGATATGTGTAAATATATTTGGATTTTGATTTAGGTTATTAACACAATTTATTAGAAGGATAATGAGTTTCACATCAATATTATATGAACATTTTGATTTAGTTAATGGAATAGTATTCTATGAAAAATCATTGGAAGCATTCGTACATGTAAAAAAATATATGAGATAGTATGGTGAGATTCAGTCCCCTATTGAAATACAATGTATCATATTCCTTACAAAATGAATACTTATCAAGACTTCATTCATTGAACAAGGTATTCTATTTGATAGAAATATTCCCTTAAATAATCTTATGCTAGGATTTCATGTGATAAACTGACCTAAAGAGTTAAGAGATGCATTTTTGGAACATGAAATGGGAAACACATATCTATGAAAAACTCAGAGTTTTGATACTAGAGATGTAATGTTGAGTTTTTTTCTCAACCATTCATGACTCATATAAAATATTATTTATATGACTGCATTCCAAAATAGAAAATTGATGAGGATTACTCGAAATGTGGGTCATTTATTAGTGAATTGTAGAAGTTTTACCACTAAATGAAACAATGGATTATATAAATAAGTTATCATTTTGGTTGGGTATCATTAAATAAAGTAATTATTAAATGAATTTGAGTCATGATATTTATCTAATAAAATAATATATTAATAAAAAATGGAATCATCATCATAAAACATGAATTTAACATAAATACTTGTGGAAGGATAATCAAAATATAAAAAACTATTTAAAATATCATATAAAATAATTAATAGTTCTTATGAAAGAGGGAAACATTGATTGTTTCAGATCTTTATCTTCATAAGTTACAAATTATTGAGGTTCTTCAACATGTGGAGCTAAATGTTTATCAAAATCTTTGATTAATCGATCTATTATTTCAATCAAATTAAATTGAAAAGGGATAAATGATTTTAAATATCTACTGTTATATTCAAAATTATTGGCCATTTAAATGACTTGAATGTGTTTATAGTTCTCTTGTAAGGCTTATTTTGAAAAAAAAAGTAATTCTAGAATCATTGCTGGAAATGTTTCAACAATGTGAATCAATTAAATAATGGTTTACCCAATATTATCTATGTATTTTTTATATTTGAACTAAGGATGTGATTTTTAGAATCAAATGTTCATTGAATGTATAATTATATAAAATCTCAAAGGAAAGATGAAATTAATGTTGGAATTTCTAGAAATGTTTCCCAAAATAGCCAGTCATGGTTATTTAAATTCTTGGATAGTGTTTAGAAGGATATTATTACCCAAATTTAGCATTGTATGGGATACCTAATGGTGTCTAGTTTACTCTAGTAATACTCAACTTTAGGCATCTATGTTATAAAAATTAATTATTCAATATTTAATTATGTAAGATACCAAATGATTATTTACAAAAAATTTAAAATATATGGGTTCAAAGTCAAGGAATTAATTGATAAAGAATATAGTTTTCATTCATTTGTTGAAGAAAAATATTTCTAAATCATGAAATAGAATAAAATTGTTATATTAAGGGGATATATATCAAAATAAGATATGTCTAATGTTATCTTATCTCTTTTATGTGATAAGAGAAGTCATTTGTTAAAAAAGAGTTATTATGAAAAATATAAGATGTTTGTTTATATATGCAAGGTTTATGATTAATAAGAATCTATAAATTATTTTACAAAATAAAAGGGTGATTTGATTTATATGTGGGGTAAATGATTTTATACATAAGTTTGTTAAAATATTTTGTATTTTATCCACAGCCCCTTAGTGGAATATTTTAAGGGATAAAATTTAATTTCTGAGAAAATACTCTAGACACATAGAATATCATATCATATATTGATTAAAAAATATTATTTGATGAATATTCTCACTAAATTAAAAAAAATTATTTTCTACCATTACTGTTTTTGTATCTTCACATGGTATTTGAATTCAAATATAATTTGTTGGTCCCTATTGATAGTGTTTTTAGAATTAAATAATTTTAAATTGATGTTAATAAAATATTTCTCAAGACAGACATAAAATAGATATCAATTTATAACCTAAAATAAAGTTACATTTTATCTATAAAGAGTTTAATATTTTATGGTAAATAAATAATATAAATATTTACATTTATTTCCAATATGTTTTCATGGTAAAATTTTGATGGGAAGGGTTTCAATTATGATGATGATTATGAACATAGAAATAGTTATATGTAAAAAATATAATTTATTTACATGAAAACAATATAGGTTTTAATTTAATGTTTTTTAGAAAATATGTTTAAATAACTAACCCTTATAAATAAATTTTTTAAGCCTCACCATTATCCATACATTATTTCTTCAAAGTTATTACCCAATATACTATTTATTAAGAGGTATATTATTAGACGATCATGTAGATATTTTGAGATGAATATAAAAAGATATAATGTGTTTTTACTAATAACTATAATTTTAATAAGAAAAAAATCTCATGTGTGATCTGTCATGTGGGATATGATTAATATTGTTTTATATCCATGATTGTGTGAATATTATTAATGGATTTTCATAATATAAAATTCATCATTCTATATAAAATGAAGTGCCCATTTTTAATTCAATCACATTATCTATATATAGTATATGAATTCAAATGATGATAAATCATTCAAATCATGATTTTGGTTCATCCCTAAATGATTTTATTCAAGAAGTATTATTTATAAAATGTTACGGATTTCATGGGAAGGATTTATTATAGATATATAAATATTATTATGAGGAAAAAACATATTCTTTAATATATAACACCCTAATTAGACCAAAAAGAGATTATTTTGCTATCCTTGTAACATAAGCTGTGTCTATTTAATATTAGGATTGCCTCATAACTTAAGTTGAAAATAATCCTATCTTAATATACTTCATAATTTTATGCATTTCTTATAAAATCCATTGGGGTTATAAAATTAGGGAGGGTAAGGTAAAATTAAAAAAACAATCTCAATTGTGATTGACCAAGATTGGACGTGTCCAATTATATGAGGTGTATACAATATGAACTCCTGTATAAGATAGTTTGAAAGAGTTTTCTGTAATACATAGTTAATACATTGAATTTACTTATGTATTGGATGTGGGGAATGTGATGTAAGGATATATAAGGTTGAATGAAATGTCATGTATTCATTATCCTAGTCAAATTACAACTAATGGTTGGGGAATTTATGAGTAACTATATGGAATTAACATACATAATGTTCTGTGGTTACTCAACATCTTTGAGGAAGGGATCCTGTGATGAATAATTAAGCTATATGACACCACTGGTAGAAAATAGTATAGAGATACATGATTAAAATACAGATCATTCCAAATCACATTATAGAATGAGTTGCATTGATGCTTTATTGGAGGCTACACATTTCTTACTTTTTATCTCATGAATCTATAAATTTTTTCGAAACACTAATGGCATATGAGTTCACACTTTGTGGTTGAATAAATGGGGATTGAATTTTATGAATCTCAAAATCCAATTTGAATGTATTATAGAGTTTATCAAAAAAATTGATTTTTGGATGGATGTTTTCATGGTATTTGTGATTTCCTCATCTAGGTACCACTTAATGGTGAATGTAAGTATAATAAAAAACATGAAATCAAGCACACATCACCATAAAACAAAGGCTACAGACTAGCATTGAGGGTCTAGGGTGTGTCCATGGCAAGACTATGCCCTCATTACCATAGTGTGAAAAAATAGAAATATATATAGGAAAATGGTAGAATAAGTATAATATATAAACAACTATTTTTGAAAGATAACGATAAAAATCCAAGAACTACGTAATAATAAAAAGATATAAATTGAAAAAAATCCAAAATTATGATCATACGTGTCACGCTTCTACAAATACTGGAAAACATTGATACACCGAATAAGGAAATACATACTAAGAATAAAAATGATTCGAAAAATATAGAATCATCTTTCGAATTGTCCAAATAATATTTTTCCATGATCCATCATAATGGATGATATGAATATCAGTTGTCCAAAGTGGAACAGTACCCATTATTAACACATGCATATAGATACTCTGCATGGGTACTATCAGTAGCCTGAAAAGGGTGTGACATAAATCTTAGTAGTCCACCACCATTATTTTTTATACCTCCCATTAAATGTAATTTAAACATAAATAGTTTACTGGTACAAATGAAAGTATAGATAGTAGATAAATATAAATACCCTAATACCTATGTCATTTTCACCATGTGTCTTAACATGTAATCCTTTAATTAATTATGTTTCATTTTAAAATAAGTAAAGTAAGAGTATTCAAAGTGTGTTCAAGGAGTCCTATAATAATAATAATAATAATAATAATAATAATAATAATAATAATAATAATAATAATAATAATAATAGAGTATCCAATGTAATAACAAAGTCATACAATATAATGAGGATAACGAAAGAGAGGACAATTTAATAACCAGGGAATCCTTGAACTCAGAGGTTGTCACAATCTAGTAATAAATTGTATCATGGCTATAAGAGGCCTGAGTGTAGTCAATGAGTAATTACCAAAGGAATTCTTCCATAATATAATTCTAACTGAGAACAAGGATCTATTTCAAGTTAAAAAATATGACAACTGACTTGTGCCAATGGGTGTATCCATGGTGCCACCAGCATGAAGAAGTAAACCTAGATCCAATATATCTATCCAAGTCATCCTAACATATTAATGATAGTGAAGGGATCAAACGGAATCATGCTAGGAATCCACTGGAAGAAAACAAAAAGGATCTATAGTGGTTGTCTCTCTTAGAAACTAGAATCCCATAATCAGCATGGTGTCCTCTAAGTGAAAAATTTATTCTGTCAGGAATACAAGTCTTTCTCATGTTTTACCACTCCTTTAAAGATGAAAATTTTTATATGTAATTTCACTATATAATTCTTTTGTTATTTAATTCAGGTATTTAAATACTCATGACCTTTAAAAAGTCAATTATTTCATTTCATATCATGCATTAGTATGACATGGATAAAAGTACATGAAACCATTTATTTCATATCATGTTTAATTATTTTTTTCCTTCCTTTACAATTTTTAAATATGAAAATTCCCTCTATGTAAATGTAACCAATTACCATTCAATTATAATTTCTAGGCCATGTGATACATATAACACAAATTCCAATTTCAATTGATCTTCCTTTATCATGTTAAAACACTTATCTAAGAAGGATTAAGTGATATCAAAATTTAATATAAAGTAAAAATTAATTAATTTAATTAAAACTCTTACCATTATAGAGGTAAAGTCAACGAACCCCCGAACTGTGGCGCAAAGAGTCATAACAAATCCATAAGATGCATAAATAGTGAAATCACCGTACATGGTGTTGTCTTTGTCGAGGTCATAACCTACAACGGTGAAGGATGCATATAAAATGTGCTATAGCATACAATCATGGTAAATATAAGCATTAAATATAAATTAAATATTAAATTATTGATGATATCACTATAAGCAGATACATAGAAGTTTATAAAATGAAATGTTTTGAAGGATGGGTTATAGACCACATAACTCAATGATATAACACTCTCTATATCCAGTATCAACCTTTATTTTGGAATGGATTTGTTGAAATCTAAAGAACGAATAAATTATCTTAAAATAGATAATATGATCCTCAATCAAAATAGCATCTTCAAGGAGACTACAAACAATTAATTGAGTTAAAGGATCACAAATCATACAATGATGAATCCAAAAATACCAAGGGAGCTTTGATCGGGCATCACATGTAGGAGTGAGAACAAAATCAATTAAAAGGGGCTTGAGAGTTACTTATGAGAGGAAAAAAAATCCTCCAGTCAGCTGGAGGAGATATAAGAGGGTGGGGTTTATTTAATTTTACATAATGGAATAATAGTAATTTCAACCAAAACACCTAGATTGCATAGTTTTTTCACACAGTTGGCCAAAACCGCTTCCAATCGTGCACCTCCTACAACATAATGAGTGACCCCACATGGATTCACAAACATTGTTAGACTAACCTTGTTCAAACCATGAAATATTTTCTATTATATTTTTTTGAGATACCTGCATAGGTGTGTGACCCCATTAAAAAACTTTGGGAAAACCATTCATCTTTTTTACTCCTCTATCTAGCCCTATATGATTTAGGGTAACTATGTTGCCTACGACACATGGTTTCCCATAACCATGAGGCCAGACTATTTTTCCTAAATATTTTGGCTCAAGGATCTAGATAAACATCTGACACACACTGAAACACCTGCTACCACATTCATCATTCCTTAAAGTTAGAATATAAATAATTACACCACAACTAAAAGGATATGTACCTAATATAAGAACTAGGTTTTCACAATGATCCCCCATAAAGTAATTCTCCCCTAATGTCACCTTCAAGGGTGGTTAATATAGATACACTAGAATTTTAAACCTATTATTAAAGATTTTAATTATAATTAACCATCAAATACAAACCAAGGATTGAAAATTCTTGTGTATTTGGAAGACTATGTAAATAATTATAAAACACGAACCTATAATAAAAACAAATTTTACATAATCTTTATAATAAATTCGTAACATCTTATGATCTCTTATATCTACCTAGGATAACCTAGGTAATACATGAATAAATATATGTTCTAAAACCTCTAGTAAGGTAATAAACATTGGAAAAATTAATAACAAATGAGTTAGAAGGAATAACATAATAACATAACAAGAAAGGAAAAATAATAATCACATGGAATCATAGTACATAGAATATGTAATAATATGATAATGGAAACATTTGAATATGGAAGAAATATATAACATGACCTAAACAAGAGTCAAGGCTAACCACCAAGATTATATCACATGGTGGACAAAGTCCAATTATGGATTAGGATTACTCACTAACTCCATACATGTTGTCTCTTGGGACTAAACATTACCAATTTAATTGAATTTCTATCTAGATACTCCCATAATAACATTTTTATTCAAATGTGTGCTGAATGAAGAATAAAACATAATTATAAAAATATGTGATAACCATAGAAACAAATGGGTGTCATAATATTATCTTATCACATAACCAAAGAGTGTATCACAATGGTGTACAATAAATAATGTATTAAAAAAATAATTGGACATTAATAATTTAAAATTGGAATATAACATGATAAATGATGTCAAATAGAAGTTAAAACATGTAAAATGAGTGTTTACGAATCTTTTGAAAGTAGCCTCTTTAATTTTGTTTGAGGGAAAATATTTAAGTGTATTTAAAGAGGGAAAACAAATATTTGATTGTAGAAAACCATAAATTATCAAAGAGATATTTTTATGATAAAATTATCTATTTTAGGAAAATATTGTTCACTTAAAATAGTTTATGTATTGTACGTTAAAATGGGTTTGAAATTTGGATGTTCTCTTTAATCGAGATTGCTTATCAGAATTGATTAAAAATGGATCCTTTTTAAAATTTTATTTCCATATAAAATTAGGATTAATGGATATGGATACACAATCATGAAAAAAATAAATATATTATGGAAAAATTATATAATATTAAATAACATTTACTTTAGAAGAGACAAATCATAATTCAAAATTAATTAGGAGGTTCAGAGAGATCCCAAACATTATGTCTGAATGTATTCTGAAAATTCACATAAAATCCTAGATAATAAAATTAGATTCTTCATCAATTAAATTAAGAACATGTATTTTATTTTTTAAAATTTTATTATGTTCATTTATGACCGTTTCAATGGGTAATAATGTCTAATTTCATTTTTATGGGTGCATTCGCTACATGATTTTATGATCAGTTCCATTGAGTTTAATTATGGGAGTTTATTTCAAATGGAATAAAAATTAAATAAGTGGAGATATATTTTATTTAAATATCTCAATAACTATTAATGTTCCTATATATCATTCATTGTATTCTGGTATGAGGAGGATTCATTATAGATAATGTTAATGATAATCATTTAGTTTCTTTTGGTGGTTTTTTGAACATCATGGACTAGTTTTGTTTTATTATATAATATTATAAATATATTAGTTCTATAACATAAAAAAGTTCTAATATACATTTTTAAATCTATTTTAATTTTTATAATGGTTTTATGACCATCCATGATTTCATTAATTGAAATTGAAACCTCCTCATCCATGATGGCAGTGAATCAACACATCACGGATGATGTCTTCATTTTTAGAATATAATTATAAGAGAAGATAAATGATGATTTATATTACGTTAACATAATAATATTCCATTATATATATAATACTAGAGTTTTTATGTTTTTTTGGATTGGTTATTTGAGGGGAGGAAAATAAATATAATTAAATTCAAAGAGAAAGGAGGATTTTACCTTGTAAAAGATGTCTCCTTGAGAACATCCTTCAGGAACATGGGTTTCATCTTTTTGTGAGACCAGAAAGACTATGATATGTGGAATAGGGTTTTTAGATAAATTTATAATAAATTAATTATTATACAAAGCCTATAATATGTGATGATATGAGGTGGTGGGGGTGGTGGGGTGGTATATATAATGAGAGGAGAGTGGTGTTTTGGATTATTTTATTTATTTGATTATTATTATGGCTCAAGATCGTAAATACTCTTTATTCTTGGGAGTAATTATATTAAATAGTTAATTTGAGTTCTAACTAATTTCTTTCATCATACATGAGTAAAAACATTATGTATTTGGCTTAAAATTTTAAATACTGTAAATTACTATATTTCACTATTCAACAAAAAAATTCAACTATTGTATAAAAATCCCAAAAAATAATCACAAACATTTTTGGACTAGTAAAATTAAAAAATCCAATATTATTGAAAAAAAAGAGTTCCTTAATATGGGAAATTTAATTTTTTAAATAAAATTATCATTTATGAAAAAAAATATGTTAATATTATAACCGATTTTATGACACATTAAAAAAATTATTAATTTCTTATAAAATTATCTTATAATAATAATACAAAAACAATTAATTTATGAACCTATTTATGAAAATAAATTTCATTTTAAATTATTATATTAAATATATAATTGTAAATAAACATTAATGTTTCACAAATATAAAAACCATTAGTTTGTAATGATTAAAACAATTATTTGTTTATTATAAGATATAAATATATAATAATTTATTTTATAACATTCATAATATTTATTTATAACTGAATATGTGACGTTACTATTGTATTGGTTGGGTTACTATTCTTAGTTGTCATATTACTATTCCATTGGTAACATTACTATTCAATCGGTATAAGTTCCATGATTTCAATAAATACCACATATGTCATCATTCATTTATCAGACTAATGTTTTCATTGAGTTCTCTATGTGATGTATGTGTTTTATAAAATATAAAAATTTATAATAAGTTAAATTCCTTTGAAATTTTTTTTCATCATCCCATTGTTTCCCCCATAATATATTTCACTCTTGAAATTTCATTTTAAACACTAAGATAAAAACATGTGAGGGAATTCCTACTTAATCACTTCCTCCATTTACTAGGTTTCCTCTTCATACACAGGATTCCTCCACAACACTTTGACAAGCTGATCTATCTTGTTTCATAGAAATTTTTCTCTATATTCAACAATCTTCAATGGCTACTCATCATATGAGAGGTTTCTCTCTAGTTGTACCACCATCGAATTTTGTACATTTAAGGGGTTAGGTATGTAATTCCTCTGGAAAGATATATGAAATAAATCATGAACACGGTCCACATTTGGTGGAGGTGAAAGCTTATATGACACTTAACTTATGAGATCAATGATCTCAAAAGGAAAAATCTACCTTGGGCTAATCTTCCATTTCATTCCAAAATGAAAGAGCATCTTCCATGGTGATATTCAATGGAACACTACAAAAAAAAGCACATTAGAGGGGTTATTAAGAGGGGTTTATGCACTACCCAATCTAATTTCATTTTCTATATAACTAGAGGTGGTTCTACATACCCATCCAATCATCAAATTTAAAGGGGTTATGAACCCCCTCTAAATTCTTTTACTATAAAAATTAACGGGGCTTATCTAAAACTCTCATTGATCGTCAAATTTATAGGTGTTATGGACCCCTCTAATTTCTTAAATTACAGGGGGATTTGAACCTCTTCAAAAAATTTAACCAATATTTTATAAATATCAGGTGTGATTATAGAGGGGTTCTAAACCCCCTATAATATCTTAAATTAGATAGGATTGAAAACCCCTTTCAGTGGCTTAAATTATTGTGGGTTATGGTCCCCCTCTAAATATTTTAGAGGTTGTTCAAAACCCCCTATAATATCTTTGATTAATGGGGGTTATGAACCCCTACAATTTAATAAAAATCAATTCTATATATAAATATACAATTAAAATAAAATTTATAAATGACTTTAAATATATTATATGAAAATGTTATATAAAATAATTATATGCTTTCATTTAACAATATTTAATTTTATTTAATTTTATTTAATTATATTTTATTGTATTTATATGTATACAGAAATATAATTGTATATTAATATTATGTACATGAAGATATATTTATTTGTATAAATTTTATTTATAATTATATTAATTATTTACAATATAAAAGCATAATCTTATTATATAAATATATAATATATATTATATATTATATAATATATAATATAAATATATAATATATATTATATATTATAAATATATAATATAAAAATATAATATTAATATATAATATTAATATATATTATAAATATATAACACAAATGTATTTAATATAATATATATTTTGAATAAATCTTAAAATAAATTTATAGAATTAATAAAACAAACATAAAATTTTTATAGATTAAAAAATAGATGTAATAAGATTAATAATAATAAATATTATCCTTGTTAGCACACACACACACATACAAATATATATATACAATATATATATTATTTTTTAATACATTTAGGTGATATATAAATATATAATATAAACTATATTTAATTTTATATAAATATAAATATAGTAATATATAAATATTCTTACTTAAAATTATTTAGAAATATAAAGCTAATGAAATTTAATATAATAAACTGTAAAATATATAAAAATATATTCATGAATAACTTATAAAGAGAAAATGAAATTCCCATAGTGGTTAGCCAGTAGGGTTAGATCTGTTTTGGTTCGTTCTGATACAGGGCTCAAATCCTTATGTTATTGTTTTTAAATATATCGCGGTAAAGACAATATAAGAGGGGTTGGGGAGAGTGAGAACAGGGGGAGGGAAGGTTGAAGCGGAGTAAATGTATAGAGGAGTGTGGGGAGGAGTAGAAATTGGGCAGAGTGTGGCAGGGTGACGTGGAGAACATGAAGGAGCGTATGGGGGAGTAGTGGGTTAGGAGGTCGGGTGTGGGGTTGTAGCATGAACAGGAGGGCGAGTACAGGAGGGAGAATATGGGGGATTATCAGGTGGTTAGGTGTAATATGTTTTATAAAACAAATAAATCATTAGGTGCGGTTGGGGGCATATGAGGGAGAAAAAAATCTTTACGGGCGGCTTCCACAACCTCCCCTAATGTGACCCTCTATTAGGCGCAGTCTGAACCACCCCTAAAGGACTCAATTAGTGGAGGTTTTAACTATAATTTCCTCTAATGAAATCATTTTTAGTGAATTTATGTCAAAATTAGAGGGGTTTTAAACCCCCTCTACTGTAATAGCCGCTAAAATCAACATGATTTTACCAGTGGTTACTCAAAAACAGCCTCTACTAACAGTAGGTAGGAACATTAGCAATGGTTTATGACAGCTACATATATTGTCTTTAGAATTGGTTATAACCCCTTTAAAGTCAAAAATATCCTCTAATTATGTGGCCATTTGTTTAGTGGAATACATTATCACCAACATCAAACTACAATTCCCTTCAATGATTGTTGTCATATATTTTTTTGCAACTTTTAGAAGCATTGCTATACTGTTGGATGGGTTGATACTTCCTTATCATCACTCTCACAAGATCATTTCTATGTAGCCTTCATTAACTAACTTCATCCCAATAATATGGAGTTATAAATATCTTCCCATTTAGAGCATCATATAGATCCATATAGAAAGTCCAGTGAACATTATTATTGTATGAGAACTCAACCAATGAATTATGTTGATACCACCCTCCATTGAATTCTATTTAGTAGGATCTCATCATATTTTCTAGTGTCTGAATAGTCTTTTTAGATTGAAAATCAATTATGGGGTAATATGTCATGTGAAAATTCAATTTAGTAATCAATTAATGTTGATTACTTATCCTGAATTTAGATGTGGACCTTTGATCATGATCAGAGGTGATTAAAAGTGTAAACCCATGTAGCCTCATCACATCCTTTATAGATATCATGGAATGTTTTTAACGTGGGATATTTTCCCAAATAGTGATAATGTGGGTAGTATTTGTGACTTGATCCACCAAAAAACATATTGTATTATTTTCTTATAATGTTTTCATGATCCTAGTGAAAAATTATATAGTGACACTATCCCATTTCCATGTGGATATAAGAAATGGATGCATCATCCTTTGTAATTCTATCACTCGACTTTTACTTACTGACATACCAAACCCTTTATATATACTCTAAAATAACCTACTTCATATTCTCCCACTAGATGTTATCTTGAAAATCTTGGTATATCTAAGTACATACAAGATAGATTGAGAAAGATGAGCTATGTGCATTATCCAATTAATACTTCTTTATCTGAGGTGATGAAGGAACAAAAAACACTTGTTCCAAAACAAATCACTCCATCAACATCAATAAGGAACTCTTATAGCTTCCCTTATATTACCACTTTAACCTTCTTTTGTAGCTCCATATCAAACCTTTTTACTTACTTGATATTCTCATGGATATATGGTACCGAAATATTTAATGTATTCAATACCATTATTAATTTTTAATACATCCTTTTTTATACATGAATATGGGTTCTTTCTTAATATGCATCAAGGATAAGGCCACAAGTAATTTTATATTACGTGCATTAATTACAATGTTATCCTTTCCCATATGGTAATGAATAGAGAAATCACATTCCTTTATTAGATTTAACCATATTATTTGATTCATGTTGAGATCCTTCTTTGTGAAAATATAATTTAGACTCTTTTTATTAGTATATATGTCACACTTCTCACCATAGAGGTATTGCTGCTAGATTTTAGTGGTACAGAACATAGCTACTATCTCCATATCATGCATTGGATGGTTCTTCTCGTGGATATTCATCTATCGTAAATCATATGTTATCACTTTATCACTATGAATGAGTACACAACCCAATACCTTCTTTGATGCATCATTGTATATCACAAAGCCAACTCCACTGGTTGGTATTCTGAGTAAAGTTGGAATGATTCTCCGGTTCTTGAGATCGTAGAATCATTTCTTACATTCTTCCATCAAGAAATAATTTACCCCTTTCCATGTTAACATATTGAGTGGGTTATAAAATCATTAGGAAATAATTACAAAACGTTTATAGTGCCAAAAAAATTTATCAAAACAATGGATCTCTATTACAAAAGTTTTATTGGGATACTCAATGATTTCCTTTGTCCTGGAAGGGTCCACAAATAATCCTTTTTCGTTGATATCATGTCGCAAGAATGATAAATCTTCCCTCATTAAATCACATTTACTATACTTTTCATAAAGATTCTTCTTTGGCGATGCCTTTAGCACAGTATTGAAATTATTCTCCTATCCCTCCTTTCTATTGGATTATATTATATTATCATCTATAAATACTAAAAAATATTTTTTAGGGTAATTTCTAATGTCTATATTCATTATTTCCATGAATATTGTTGGAGAATTATTGATTTTTGAGGAAATCACTTTCAACTAACAGTGTCCATATCTTTTTTGAAATTCGGTATTGGGAAGTTCTTCCATACTCACTTTTATTTTTGATATCCTAATCAGAGGGCCACCTTAGAGAAATAATTATCCCCACAAAATTGGTCAAACAAGTCATATATCCATGGTAGGGGATAATTTTTTTGTATCATGATTTCATTGAGATCACAATTATAAATGTAAAGGTTCATTGATCTCCCTATATTCATGAGTAATAGGTCCAGTGCACCCCACAGTCAAGAACTCTGATGTATAATCCACCTTTTAAGATTCTCTTATAATTGATTATTTAGTTTTTTCAATTCAAATGTGGCTGTTACATAAGAATTCATTTACATAAATAGATATCTTGGAATAAATTGAATTGATAACTCTACATTGAAACCAGGAGGAAGACAAGTAAATTCATTAAGGAACACATCAGTATCCTCCCTAACAATGGTCATGCCTTCAATCATGATTATCTCTTTTGTCTAAATCGTTTGAAGAAGATATTCATTCTCATAATGAAATAATCTTCACCGTTGAGATGATGATTCTGAAGTAGATTCATCCTCATCCTTAGACATATAAAGAGTTGGAAGATGTCTCAGGATGTGAACAGTGATCTCCCGTTCCCAATAGTTAATTCTTTATTTGTATACAGATATCCAATAAATTCCCAATATAGAATAAAACTCCACAAAAATATGTAATACAAGATATTATAGAAGTTTCAACCATCAAAAATTAACTCGGGATGATTTATATACATTGGATATAATAATTTCCTAATTTTCTATTCAAAAAGATAACTAAACCTTCATATATTGAGGTGGTCTTTAAATAGTTATACTAACATTTAAATATTTGAAAAAATTACTTGAACTAGAAAAATAATGAATTTTTACTATTCTTGAATGAATAACTAGCTTACATGTCACCACATAATTTTCAGGATCCATCTCTATAGTAGTGATTGAATTTTCCATTCCATGATACAATGGAGGTTGTGGTTGTTTATTTCCTCAAACAACCCTCAGGGTAGCGAATTTCCTTTCATAATTCCTAGGATACATTCATTAGAAATAGTACACTAAAGGATAAGTGTTGATTTGACCATTACTTTCTTCTTCTAGATTTCTGGGTTTCATTATATCACTTCTTCTATAATTATTTGTATCCCCCTCTCATCCATATTATAAGCATATACTAGTTCCCTTTATATAGTTCCATGGAAACTACTTCCCACACTTATAACATGTGGGGTGTTGAATTTTCCTTCTATGATAGGATTTATTTATTGATCCTTCCATATTAAAATACATTTTACACTTTTTATCTCTAGGTCCATGAGACCACCGAGAATCTATAATATTTGTCTCAACCTTAAGGTCACAACAAAAACTCTCCTCATAACTATCAATGTCTTAAATCACTAATGGTGTTTATAGACTCAGTTATAGTTGAATAAATTTGTTATCCACTATTCTTTTTTTCTTGAAAATTTTTGGGTCATATCATCTATGTCTGGTGAAGTTTTCTTCAGATCCCATGATTGACACATCTTCCGTTTTCTTAAATAAAAGGCACTATCAATCCATCTTAAGATTAAGAGTTTGGGGAAAATATTTATGGAATTATATTTTCTAAAATACCTCTAAATCCATTGAACAAATTTCCTCCTTATAATTTTTTATTTTTTTCAGTGTCCACTACTAATCATCATCAACTTAAAATGATATATGTCAGTACAACTTTTTCTTTTTTTGAGCATTTTTTGAGAGTAAATATCTTCTCAATAGATTTAATCCACTGTTCTTCGATAAGTGAATTGATGGATCTGCTAAAGATATTAGGAATTGTTCACATAAAAAATTTGGTAAAGAGGATGTTCCATATTATTTATGTTTTTATTCATAACATGAACTTATATCCCAAGTACTATCATGATGTTTTGATTTTTCTTTCCCATAATATTTAGAAATTCATTAAAGAAACCATCACATTCCATATCCCATTTATTATTTTTATGGGTTCTCCTATTTCTATCAATTATCTAAGAAAAGGAATATAAAATTAGGGGAATTGAGTACTTAGCTAAAATTCATAAATAATAGATACATTTAACATATAAGGATAAAAATGTAAATTAAATTATATCATAACATGTCATTCCCTATGTTCTAGTCTAGGTTATCCCTGGTGATTGAATTTTCTCTAGGGTTATCACAATTATTTTCATGTATTAATTCCCAATAATAACATGACCATGATCTAATACCAACTATTGATACCCTAGACATTTATATATATTATTAAATTATTTTAATTAGAATTAACCATAAATCTTAAATCAAGGATAGTAATGACTGATGTATTTTTCGGACAAGTAAATAATTATAAAACAAGAATCCAAAATAAAAGGGGATTTCATTAAATCACTATAACAATATCTTAGCTTCCATTGAGCTCTTAAATCTTCATTGGATAGCATGGGGAATATATTAAAAAATTTATGAGATAATAATCCATGTAAGGTAATGAATGTATGAATAAATCAAAACACATGAGATAGAAGTAATAACATGATAACATAAAATATATGGTACTTGAATAATCATATGGAAGAATTGTACATAGATGATTGAATAATATAATCATGGAAAAATTGAAATGTGGTAAAAACATACAACATGATATAAGCATGAGTCAAGGGTAACAGCCGATACAATATCAAATGTGAAAAAAGTCACATAATCGTTTAGGTTTAGTTAATAATCCATAATCTGACATCTCATGAGGCTAAGAATTATCCAATACATTGGAATTAAATCTAGGTTAAACCATCAAAACATGTTCATGCACATTTGTTTTCACATGATGATTCAAATATACGGTATAAAAATAAGGGTTTCCCATGGAAATAAATGTGTATTATAATCTTATCATATAGAATTTCTAAGGATCATATCATAATTTTGTACAAGAATGAAAGGATTAAAATAATAAAAAGAAATTAATAAGTTAAAATAGGAATATATCAGGATAAATGATGTCCAACTGAAGTAAGAACATGTAAAAAGAGTGTTTACGAAAATTTTGAAATGAGCCACTTTAGTGTGTTTTAAGGGAAAATATTAAAGAGACCTTAAAGAGGATAAGGAAATATTTTTTTGTATATAAAAATAAATTATCTAAGTTACATTTTAATTATATATTTATTTTTTAATTGAATATAATTTTGGATTAAAATAGATTATGGAGTGTAATTGAAAAAGGGTAAAAATTGGGAAGTTCCTTTTAATCGATCATGCTTATCAGAAATAATTTTGAAAGGATTATTTTTAAAAAAAATTATTTTTTAATAAAATAATGATGAATGGATATGGATACAAAATTTTTGAACATATAAAAAATTATTGTAGAATTATATTAGAATAATTAATAATTAAATTAGTGTAAAGATAAAGAAAGATTTATCCAAAGGGAATTAGGAGGTTCTGAATGATCCCTTGCCTAATTCTCGAAAATGTTCTACACTTTCATTTAGTGTATGGGAAAATAAATATAGATTAATTATTAATTTAATTAATAATACATATTTTATTTTTTAAAATGTTTTTCGGTTCAGTTATGACCATTTCGATGGGTTATAATGTTCAATTTCCTTATTCTTGGTGCATTTGTTTCATGATTTTATGATCGGTTCCCTTGAGATTAATTATGGGATTCATAAAATGGAATCAAAAATATAGAAGTGGGGTTATGTGATATTGATACACGTCTTTAATTTTTAGTGGTCCCATATATCATTTTTTTCATTCTTGTATGATGGTGATTCATTAGATAAAATGTTAACGATAAACGATTAGTTTGTTTTGTAGGGTTTTTGATCATCGGGACTAGTTTGGATTTATTATTTATTATAATTAATATATATATTAGTTATAGAACAATATAAAATTCATAATATAAATTTTTCAATCTTTTTTAACCACTATAATGTTTTTATGAATAGTCATGAAGGTATAAATGGAAAACAAAAACTCTTTATCCATGAAGGCGGTAAATCGAACCATCAAGGATGGTGTTTTTATTTTTTGAATAAAAGGAGAAGAGAAGATACAGGATTATGGATATTTCATTAACATAAAAGAATTATATTATACATATTATACTTGAGTTATTATATTGTTTTGGATAGGGGAGTTGAAAGGAGGATAAAAAAATAAATTAAAAGATAAAGATAGAGGATTTTACCTCTTGAATGTCTTCTCATTTAGAAACTCTTTATGGCACTTGGGTTTTTTATTTTTGTGAATCAAACAAGACTAGAACATGGTGAATATATTTGAGAGATTATTTTTTTAGAATATAATAAATATCCAATGCTTGGAAGGTGTGAGGAGAATAGGTAGTGAGGGGTTGCATTTATAGTGGGAGGAGAGGGGTGTTGTTTCTTAATTTATTCATTTGTTTGTTATATTGGCACAAGAATATCAATAGTGTTGATTCTAGTGACTAATTATAGAAACAGCTGTATTTTAGTTCTAAATAATTGGTTATTACATCACCCATGACTCAAAAATTTGCGTATTTCGCATAAAATGTCATATGCCATAAATTATTGAATTTCACTATTCACTAAAAACTAATTTTTTTTTATAAATTCCAAAAAGTCACCCAAACCATTTTTTGACATTTATATTTAAAAAATTGATGTAATTTTATTGAATTAATTTTTTACATATTATAAATTTGTTTTTTTAATTAAAATTATCAATTCATTGAAGAATACTGATTTGAATATTTTAACCAAATTTATGACACTTTGTAAAATTAATTATGATCTTATAAGAGTATATTATAATTATATATAAACATTGAATAAATTTATTAATCTATGTATGAAATATTTTTTATATTAAAATCATTATATTAATTATAAATATGTCAAAAACATTTATGTTTCATAATAATACCAACTCTTCATTTATAATTTTTGAAACATATATTTACTTATGACAAGATATAAATATTTTATATATCATTTATATGATGAATATATATTATTTATAAATTCATTGGTGAGATTACTATTCTATTTTTCATCTTACTATTCTTATAGGTCGTATTACTATTCTAATAGTCATTTTACTCTTACATCGGTATAGGTTTTGAAATTTCTATAAATATTACTATTTTCATTCATCATTTAAGAGAATAATGTTTTTATTGAGATATATATATAATTTATTTGTGTTATACTATATAACATAATTATGATAAGGATAATAATATTAGAAAAGGTTTGTTTCATTATAGTGAAACAATATTTAAGAATAACTCATGTCACTGAGCATGTACATCGGCCTCTCACTCCCATGTCTTTTAATATACCTGTTCGTGCCACCATAGAACATGTACTAAGGGTATAGATCAACCACATACATCCTTTATTATTTGATATGAAATTAATATATGATACTCCTCAAATGATGCATCAATATCAAACTCATCCCCCTCAGGATCAATGTAATTAGACTGGTGGGCATGGAAATAGTGAAGTTGTGATATGTTGAAGAAGTATTGCATGGAATTTTACCTATAAGGTAATAGAAACTAATAGAATTCTATCCTGACTCTATCCATAATCTCAAACAACCTAATAAAGTTAAATGAAATCTTCCCTTTCTTTTACACCTACCTATGCCCAAGACTAGGGGATAACTGTAGGGAAACATTTTTATAAGATCTCAAACTCTATAGTTCGTCAACAATGATCAACATAGGATTAATGTCTACACTAAGTAGTAGAAATACTCTTCTGGATTTGCTGAAATAGTTCTAAATTCTCCTAAACTAGATGATGTCCTAGTTGTTTTAATTCACCCTCCCTTAACCAGCATGGGATTGAACCGAAAAATATAACTTATGGGTCCCCAAAAGAGCCACTTTAATTAGTGATAAAAATATATTATTGTAAGTGAAATTAATGAGATAGATATTCTTCTCCCAACAACATCCAAAATTAAGGATGTACAACTAGTGAATTTCCTCTAAAACAGACATCATTTTTTCCAACAAGATATCAGTTTGACGGTGGAATGGTGTTCTCAACATCACTTGTTTACCCATAGCTCTCATAAACCCTCCAAGAACTAAGATGTGAAATGAGTTTCCCTATCTAAAATAATTGTATTACAGAATCCCTTGGAAGAATAAGATCTCACACACATTCATTTTTCCTAAATCATCGACTGAGAAAGACTTCTAGATAAAAGGAAGTGGGATACAATCATCAGTCGATCAATGAATACAAAAATTGTGTCACTGCCTCAAGGTTACCCCAATAAGCTAACTACAAATTACATAGAAACATTCTCGCATTTATATTTATCAACCAAAGGTAATTTTATCAATCTATTAGGGCACTAATTATCCCCCTAAACCTATTGACTCGTTGAAAACATAATGATACATCCCACTATTTGATGTTTCATCCCAGGACACCAATACCGGCATCACATATCTCGATACATCTTGTAGATGCCAGGATGATATTCCCACTATATAGTTTCGTACTCGAAAATTAGTTCCTATATCATATCTATATAATTCTAGATATGTTCCCATACATAGAGGATTTTATCTCTATATACATACAAATATATAGGTAGGTTCTCACTAGAAATAATCTCCCATATAACAAACCCCTCATGATCTAAATACTACATGTTATTTACCATATCAATGACGTAATAGGTAACTGCCAAGGATTTAAGAGAATTTTATCGTGACCATCATGAAACTCTTGATGATGCTCAGAAAATAGGTATATAAATTTCCATTCAACAATGGATTTGATCATGTCTTGCCCCTATGTTTTCCGACTCACCACATCCACTAATGAGTTACCGTTTCTAGGCATATAGGCATTCTCAATGTCAAAGAACTGAAGTTATTCACCCCATCATCAATATATAATATTCAATTAATACTATATATATATATATATATTTGGCTCCTATTGTTCATATACACCATGAGGAAATCACCTAACAGATAGTGTCTCCAGTAACGTATAGCATGGAAAAGTGCTACTAGCATAAGGTTGTGCATTAGGTAATTCCTCTAAGGGGGCCTCAACTATCATGATCCATAAAAAATAAATCTATACTCATATATTAATACTCCCAAGTTGATTTATGAAGCATCATAAGATATTTGATAGCCTTTTCCAGGCTCGGAAAAATTCTAAATCGGTGCCAAAAGAAGCCTTACTTTCAACTCATGAAAGTATTTCTCACACTCTTTTGACCAAAGGATCATAACCCTATTATTTATAAGACTAGTTATAGGTGTACCAAAGCATGGGAAGCCATTTATTAAATCAGTATAATATCCATCCATCCCCAAGAATCTCTTTGTATGAAACTTTTTCTTGGATTCCTCCCAAGACACAATAGTACTCACCTTATCAGGTTTAAATGATTCTCTTGATTCCAATATAATTTAATCCATGATGTAAACACTATAAACATAGATGTGGCATTTAGAGAGCATGTAATTAAGATAATTCTTCAATTAAATATTAAAACTAATCTCAAGAGGTCTATCATGGTTTCTAGTATTGTGATAATACATCAAAATGTTTTCAATAAAGACCAAGACAAAATAATACAGATTATGATTGAAAATATTATTCATTAAATCCATGAAAACCGTAGGTTCATTCATATGAATTAATGGCTTCACAAGGTAGTCATTCATACAATACCTACTATGAAAGTCCGTATGAGGTATTTATAATGGTATTACTCACACATAATGATATTCTGATTTCATGTTTATCTTTGAGAACACCTTAACAAATTATATATAGTCAAATAGATAATCTATTGGAGGTAGTGGATACTAGTACTTTAAAATAATCTGGTTCAACCATTTTTAAACCATGCATAAATTAAGGGTCTTGTCAACCTTATTAGAAAAAATCCTCCGTGAACCCCAGGGGGAAGCATTAGGCTATATAAAAACCTTTTCCTCTAGATCCTCTAATGGTCTCTTGAGCTCCAAGAGCGTAGTGTGTGAAATGATATATGGAGAAATGGACACTAGGGATGCTCCTCAAATGAGATCTACTTTAAATCATGCCCCCCTCATAGGATTTAAGCCTAAAAACTCATCCATAAAGATGTACCTAGAATATTATACTACCAAAGGTAATTCAGCCATATGTAAACCTTTATACACTATAAAGAGACAAAAAATATGGTTTGTCACTCCACCAAGACCATAATGCACTGGTCCATCTCTACTAGCATAGACATCCCACTCATCCTTATGGAGATAACTGCATCCATTTATTGATGTAAATGACCCCACTATGTTGATATCGGTCCATAAAGGTATGTTATGGAATAATATAATCCATACCTTGAATAAAATCAAAGACCACCATCTTGAGAAGAACTAGGTCCCATGAGAAGTGTTATTTTTTACCTCAGGGGGATAGTCTATGTAGTGGTGTATTCCCTCAGACCGTACAATAAATGGTGTATCTAGGGTGATCACACCAAAATAATACTAAATTTCAAGTCCAAGACTTACCATAGTTAGTAATGTGATAATGGAGAGTGAATTACATGTATTAAATAATGTTTATAAAATTGTGGAGGCTACTAGAATGGTACCTCATAATGTAGATGTCCCAGTACTCTGATCCTTGGGTATCATATGTAATTAATTCAAATGGATTAAATTATGGACCTATATGACATTTGGACTACCTTGAGTAGGTTTTCCCTACTATAGCATATAATCATATGTCTGGAAATCACAACCACAACATTATCCTTATCCAATCTTGTCAGTTTTACTCAAAATATCCACCTAACATAGAGTAAAATATCCTTACCCTAAAGGTGGGACTATTTTAGATCCTCTCCCACTCGAAGTATATTAAATGGTTAGAACTATCTATGGAGATTTATCATACGGCGATAATAATTTCACTTCATAGGGTCTTTATTACACTAAGGATTCTGATTTCCCCATCATCCACACCAATGGAATACCAAAAAGATACTAGTATGAGGATTAAGGATTCCACTAATCAGATGAGAAACTAGCATGAAATGATTCCTGCTACTAGAATAACTACTGTAATTCTATGATAATAATCATATATTCCTAAAACAATCATCTTACATAATGTTTAAATTAATAATAAGATCATGATTACCAATATTACAAATGATTATTAGGATAAAAATATTCACTTGATTATATATGGATTACTGGTGATCATCCTCAAAATGTCCTAATTGTGATAGATCATCTCTGGACAGAAGTAATGCACGGTGCACTAACTCACTAAAACATGTTGAATAATCCATAACTAGCATAGAACATTCTCCAGATGCATGAACTCTATGGCTCAATCAGAACTTATAATCTATGGAAATATGTTATCATATAAGAATGTTTGGAAGACATCCTAGAGCATGATCGGATGATGACTGGTCCAGGTAATCACATCCGACCTGCGAATTTCCAAATCCTGAATCATATAGGTCAAAATATTTATCCTTCTCTCTATAAGTTTATTTTGATGATAATTGATATATAAAGAGGCCTCCTTCCATGGATCAGTAGTATGTGGAACTTCATCCCTAAAAAATATTGAAGGATGTGGAAGATGGAAAACACAAGTTATATCATCCATCATAGGTCCGGGTCATGGAGCACCCAGCATGGAATGTATCATACATTTAAAACCCTCATTATGTGGAGCATTAGTACTTAGATTAGGTATAATGGGTGGTGCTTCAAGTGGGAATACATGAGTATTATCTATTTTATTGAGGACAACCACCTCTAGAGCGTCATCATATCCACCCTATTGGAACACGAATCAAGGATTTCATGGTGAAATAACACATAAAATTCTAAGAACACACCTCAGATCAATTTTTAACAAAAATTAGTAGCACTACCAGAATCAGATCACAAAAATAAGGGCTAAATACACATGGTACTACCCCATCTACCCACTTAGAGGGTCAGGTATTGGTAAGTGATAGGTTTAATTTACGAGGGTTCCAGTATTTGGAAGGTTCATTCACACATTTCCTCTTTATTTACTGGAAAATTATGGATTTTTATTAGATAATATTTCCATTTATAGTTTTCATTTTGTTACTTATATATAAAATGGTTAATTAAAGGGATTTTTATTCAATGTGAATTAGGGCCCATATACGTTATCACTTAATTTTAAACCCAATAAATTTCAATTTAACCCACCTACATATTCTCTTAAAATGTAATGGGTAATATATGATTTCTCAACTAGGTAAATTACCTGTTCCAATCCAAGATTGCCCATGGGCATCATGAATTGAAACTAGAAATCACTCAATTATAGATAATGAGATTCTCATCTAAATAGAGGGGCATATATTTCATTTATAGAAACTAGATATTTATGATTCCATCACCAACCTATATAGGACTAATCTATTTTGGTTGATGCTTAAATCATTACATAACTAACTCCCTTTCTTGTGGAAGATGCTAGTACCACAGGAATATATAACAACCATTTCCCAATCATTAATAAAATGAATAATGTGAAATCAATATATTACAATGCACCTATATGGCATGAAATATGCATTCCATGGGAATTATAGGTTCATATTATTATGCATGTAAAGATGAATACTTTACCTCATATCATTAGGCCATCGATAATAATCAATAAGTCATATCAAATATAATAAGTCATCTGAATCACCCAATTGTGAATGTATATCTATTGTAATAAGAAAAAACACAAAATAAGAATTTCACATTCCTAAGAAACATGGTATTTACCCTAAACCGGGGTTAGCTTGAAACAATATATAACCATGCCCTATCATGTTCCTAATATAATTCCTATATACCCAAATAGTGATAAAAAATAAAAGAAAAATTTCTATGATACCACATTGTGATGTACCGACCCTGGTGTAACTCAAAGGTTCCCTAGAGTTGGTTGGCCAAATGGCATCAATAACCCCACCAAATACACTAGAGGTTGTGGAATAACAATTGTGTCCTATGGTATATCCATGGAGAGACTATTCTATCGTTACCAAAGTATTTCACATTAGATATATAATAACAGGAAAATAAAGGAAACAATATAATGAATAAACAATTGGTAGTAGAAGATAATGAAAACCATCCAAATCATAAATAATAATCAAAATTTGGAAAATGAAACATATTGAAAATAATGATGATACATTTCATTAATCTTCAAAAAATTTAAAACATGCATATAAGGCAATAAGAAATACATGATATAAAAAATAATCCAGATGAATACAAAACTTATCGAAGCTTCCTATGAAATGGACTAGTCATATGATACCAAGATTCATCCCAATTCAATCAAGAAATATCATGTGTCTGAAGTGGGACCCGTCCTTTTATTAAAACATATATATATATATATATTATTTTTGGCTACCATGGTAGCCCCAAATAGGGTTGGAGCTAAGTATCATTAGGCACCAAAATAACATCTATACCATATAGTCATTATTATATAAACTAAAAAAATCTGTACATGCATATATGAATGTATTGTCAATAAAATAATTTCAATACCCCAATACATGCTCATCCTAAGCAGCTTTATGAACATGGAAAAATTTAATTAATTATGTTATAGTTTATAATTAGTAAATGATAGGATCCAAGGTGTGAACAGAGAATCCTATAGTAATAATAATAACAGAGAATCTAAAGTAATAAACATGTAATCCATTATAATGATAATCATGAAAGATGATTCACGATAGTAACCATGGAATCCTTGGCCTTAGGGTTCAATACAACTTAGTAATAAACTATAGGACTACTATATGGGGTCTGAGTGTAAACCAAGAGGAATTTCCCAAATCATTTCTACCATAATATGATTCTAATTGATTACACGGATCTCATCCAAGGTAAAACCACGTAATCAGTGATTGGGACCATTTGGTGTATCCATGGTGCCACATGTCTGAATACATCACGTAGGATCCAAGGAGTGTATCCTAGGAGACCTAAAATCTAAATGGAAGTGATGGAATCATATGGGATCATTTGAGGCATACACTAGTATATAAGTACAAGGTTCCATAGTGGGTATCCCCTTGGAATCATTAATCCTTTAGTTAGAATGGCATCTTATGAGTGCACAATGCATTCCCTAGAGAATCCAAGGATGGATGAAGTCTCACAAACCCAATATATATGAATATTTCAATATAAAATTGAGTGTTATACTTAATTCCTTATTTAATTCAGGTCATGTAATACTAATGATTTTTTATAAATCATGTGGTTCATTAAATACCTTTCATTAGTGTGATAAGGATAAAAGGACCTGCATCCATTTCATTTATTTAATTTTTCATTCCTTGTTTATTTACATTACCTTTCATATAGAGGACAACATAGGCTGAGGAAAAGAAACAAATTACCACTAAATTATAATTACTAGTTCTTTTTATAAATATTATAATCTTTCCAATTTATATTTATCTTCATCTATTATATTAAACCACTTACATTAGAAGGTTAAAGTGATACCATTATATAAGAACCATTAACTATTCATTAATTTAATTAAAACACTTACATTTATAATGGAAAAGTAAAATTTCACCTGAACAGTTGAAAAAATAGTAACAAAAACCCCATAAAAGACGTAAATAATGACATTCCACTACATTGGGAGAACATCATTGGGTTCATAACCTCCAGTGATGACAGACACATAGAATATGGGCATGATTAATAGAATCATGAAATATGAATTAAAATTTCAGCGAATGATTAACCTAGCATTCTTACAAATATGGAATTAAAAAAGTATAAATTCTTTAAGTAAGATTCATATACCACATAGCAGAAGGATATAACACTCTTTTCATCTAGTATCAACCTTTAGGATGGACTTGATCAGGTAAATTTAGATTAACATAAAAATTCATCTATTATAGGGGATATTATCCTACAGCCAAATTTCATCATCAATGAGAAGAAGAAAAATTAACGGAGCAAAAGGGTCCAAAATCACAGCAGGAAAAATCCAACAAAAACAATGGATTTTCAATCAAACTCAGGATTAATGAATGGGATAAAAATATATGTAAAGGTGATTGAGAGATTCGTACGATGGGAAACAAAAATCTTATCTTATAGGGGAGAAGTAAATGTGTAGGGGTAATATTAATTATGGTTAAGGGTAAAATAGTAATTTCACCCAAACATATCTAGGTCACATAGTTTGGAAATATAGTTAGCCAAATTGTGCACCAAACGTGTCTCTACCACTACTTAATGAGGGACCCCAAGGATTTAATGTGCATTATTTGACTAACCATGTACAACCCATGAAATATCTTCTGCAAAATTTTACTATGATTCCCACATAGGCATGCAACACTAAGAACATGGTTAGAGAAAAATGTGTGCCCTTATTTCTTCTTTGTCTAGACATGCATGATTAGGGGTAGCCATGTAGCCTACACTTTACAATTTCACCAAACCATTAGACCAGTCTATTTTTTACAAAGAGTTGTGCTATGTCCTCCAAAAAATCCCATACACCCCCCAAAACACCTGTGACCTCATTAAGAATTAATATAAGGTACAAAGTAAATAATTAGACCTAAATTAAAATTATTCTTACCAGATATAAAAACAATCTTCTTAAATTACTTGATATGATGTGATATAACATAAATTGAATATTACATTTTCAAATTTTATTTTTAATATATCCAAGAATAATTTTTGAAATGGGTTTGTATGTTATTATATATGATAAGATATAATTTAAAATGACACAGAGTCTAATAGGCATTAGATCATGTGGGAGATTGATTATGATATTCTCTAAATCTATAAATAAATATGGTTTTTTATGAAATATTGTGTTGAATGATCTTATTACATAGTAGTGTAACAAAAACATATTACATATGGAATTTTACATTACTTCAGTTATATAGTTGAATATTTTATAGAAATGTTATTACGAAACTCTTATAAGCTAGTCATATTGCATAAGGGAATATCATAGTGTACTTTATTGAATAATATGATATATGAAGCAAAGAATGATTAATAATGGAATTTGACTGTTATAAATAAAAATTTATATTTCTTCAACATTTGATACCTTCGAGAGTAAAAAATTAAATCAAATGAAACATATGGTTGAGATTAATTGGAAACTATATTATATGATTTATCAACAAAAAAATTACTCAAGCATTTTATAACATGTGATTAAGTCCTAGAGTCACATGGGGACTACCCCTGAGTCCTATAAAATGATTTTATTTCCATTAATATTCATATTTGGGATATTTTATCTCTCATCTAGATCATTCTATTAGTCTATCATCCTCTTTAATTTTTTTCATGAGATAATATCATTCATGGAAGAAAGTATGGTCATGCTCAAATTGTTTAGTGATCCAAATCAGTCTCGGTATAAACCATAGTAATATATGATCTTTCATTATTCTATATTTATATTCATCAAACACTTGATTTAATATCTAAATTGTAGTTATATTATATGATATTTATATTCTATTCATTTTTATTACACACATTTTTTTCATAGTAGGGTGTTCTTAGGAATGAGGTTTATAATTATTTCCACTACATTGAATAAGTTTATTGAATTATTAGAACCCCTTTATTATTAAAACTATTAACCATCACATAATCCTTGGTTGATTCAATGAAATTGATTAAGTGTTTAAATTTGTTGTTTCAAAATTTTCATGATAGATTATATAGTATTAAAAAGGATACCTGGATATAATTTATGCTTTTTTCTATTGTATATTTTTATTGGTGGATTTAATCCTCGTTGGGTCCCTGATAATAAATAATAAATGAAATTATTTTCTCCTAATGATATTTTCATTGTGGTTTATGAAATATATACCATAGTGTTTAAAAATACATTTATATCTAGAGTTGATGGATGATATGGATATATTTATTTTGTGGTACCTTAGCGTCAAACTAGTAATAGAGAAACATCATAGATCGATGGGTGATCATTAATAATTGAATATACCAAAACAGAAATTATATGATGTTAAATTGTATTTATAGATTGTTATTCATATGTTTACTTAGGGTAGGTATTGAATTTTGGTTTCTATTTACTTCTTTACTGATGTTGAAAATTTTCAACTAATCATGGAATCCTAAATAATTGATTATCTATAAATGACTAATTCATGGAGGTTTTGAGAAATCATTGGATTCCTAATGGAATTTCATATGATAATAATGTAAGTCTTATATATAATTTGTAATTGGTATTATAAATGTATTTGATAGCTTTGTTAATGTTTAGTATGTCTTATCATCCATGGACTGATGGTTAATCTATGTTCATTATATAGTTTCATGATGATATATTTCACCCATGTATCCTCGAATTTTATAGAGCCTGGTATAATTATATTTTTTGGGAAGAACATTTTAATAATAATAGACAAAAATATTATATAAATATGGTATTGATTTAGGTATTATAAGAATATTCATTAATAATCACCTTTATGTTGGATGAATGTTCGGGAGGCATCTTTATTGACACCTATCATGGTGAAAGAAAATTTTGATCAGGTTTTGTTGATTAGGAAGAGGTTAAATATTAATTGGAGTAGAAATAAATATTATATTAATTAAATATTTCAACCACTTGATGTATTTATTTGAAAAAATATATTTCATTTATTTTAACCATGATCAGGACATCGATGTTTATATAACAAATGGAAATTAGCTCCATAATTAATTGATTCATTTGAGATCTTATATGTCATTGGGAATAACTTTTATTAACTTTACTTAAATAAAAAGTATAGTATGTTGTATGAAGAATTTATTGTATCATAATTAATGAAATAAAAACTGAATCCATCAAATGTTCTTTGTTATAATGATGTGTGAATAGATATGAATATATATTTCATTGAGAGACTAGTATATATATTTTAGATTAGGGGGAAGAGATCATTTAAGAGATAAAACAAGAAAATTATAATTATATTTTGGAAATATGGACATGAAATATATGATACGTGGGAATAAAAATTAGATATAAAGTCACAAGGGTTGTAGTTCTTCGTTAGAGATGCTCAAAGAATATGTTTTTGGACTTAATGCCTTATAGTGGGGTGTTTGTAATAATTAAAATATTTTTAAGTATCTTAAACATTATTATATTTTCAATTTTTAACGTTGATATCAATGTATTTTAAATATATGAAAGAGGTATAATATTTTTCTAGGGAAAAGGTAGTCAAGTGAGAACAATTTTTTTATCATCCCTCTAAAACTCTTGTGGGAGACAATAAGATCACAGTGGTCAAGGAAGTATCTCCTAAGAATTCACTATGAGACTAGTGATATAAAATTAAAACTATATTATCCACAAAATTCATAGTAATAATATAAAGAATCTGTAGTTCCTTTATCTAGTTTCCCTTGAGTATTGGGTCGTTCTACCTTTTCATGATCATCAGAATTAAATTAATATCCATGTTTTTTTAAAATATAATTTCATTGGTATTTTTTTATTTAATCACTCTCCCTCGTTCTAGATTCCCTTAGTCATTTATACATTGATTATTGATGTCACGACCCCCTCCCATCAATGATGCCCCTCCTGAGCTGGCAATGGTGAAAGGGAGATAATGACCCCCGATTCCCACCTCCAGTAGGCCCTGGGGTGGCGACTACCACCAAGGGTATCAGTTTTCACAAATATGGGAGGCATTACCCTTTTTATTTTTAATGATCGGGAAATAGGACAAGTCATCCACCAAAAAGGAAAAGAACTAGTGTATATAAATAAACCCAAACCAAGGCCACATGCATGTTTAAATAATTTTATAACAAGGTACAAGTACAATAAAGCTCAAAGTACAATACCAAAAGAAAACAATGGTACAAAAACAGCAACAACTCCAACTATCCAACTAGTAGGGTCCCACAAGGCCCTGGTAGTCCTCCTGGAAACCTGAAAGTAAATGTAGGGTGAGAAAATATGTATACTCAGTAGGGAATCCAAAAGCTCTCGTGCACAAGGGGGAATACATCCTAATGTCCCGTGTGAACAACAGAAAAAACTAGCAAGGAAGTCTATCCACCCAACCTCACCAGCTACACTCACCAAAACACAATCATAATAGGTAGTAGTAGTATATAAGAACCAGAGTATTGGGTACCCCACACCATTTCCCTTTAGTTATATGCTCTTCCTAACGAATATCATCCTGACGCTACCACACTCTCCCCGCCTGCACACACCTGGGCCTCACAACCACGTATCCCTCCCGCACACACCTGGGCCTCATCCCGAGTATTCTTGGGAAAAAGTATAACCTTCCCGAAGAGTCTTGGGCTAAAACCACCCCAATCGAACCCTACCCGAAGAGTCTTAGGTGTAAGGTTGCCTCAAGCCATCACAGCCTAGGGGAGAAGGACCAAGAAGAAGCTACTAACTAAAGGAAAAACACCCTCTCCCATAAAATGGGAGTGTTCGGCACTAAGTTATCAACATGGGTGGGGTGCGATAAAACACAAAAGATACAGATATATATAAATATACCAACCACACAACCCAACCTATGGCTTCTAAAAAGAGAAACTGAGCACGTGCCTCGGTACTGCTACTACGAAGCATGCATACAACAAACAAACCCAACCCCCTTTAGGTTTTCACATTTCAGTAGAAATAGTTTATTTAGTTCCTTATCTACTGGGAAACTATCCATATCCAACCACACCAAACGTTGGTAAAAAATATCCATGCCGTCCACAAATCAAGTTAGTAAAAACATGAGTAACACAACAAATCCCTTCTTATCAACCAACTAACACCATAGATTAATATTTCCGTTTCACGCCCCACCATTTATTAACTCTTCCACTATAATTTAATAATCCCTTCCCATAACCCATTCACATTAAAACCCAACCCTACAGCCCCACTGCCAACCACCATAACCACAACCGCATGTAAACCACACATCATCATCCCTTTAATACCATTTATTGCAGCCCCACTATCCGTTACCAACAAAACATTCACACCAACCCACAACCAAGTCAACCGCAGCCCCGCTACTCACTCGATCCACAAGAACCCACAAAACACCCCCAACACAAGCCACATAACCATTCCAACACCAACAAGTTCATTATTCCATTTTGTTTAACCGGGGTGATCACACAAGGGTTCCAGATTTTAAACAGCCAACTTTACGTGATTAACCAATCTCCACAATCCACAAGGTTTACATCAATAAGAAAATAAAGAAGGAGAGGGAAACATTTAATTGTGTAAGTAAAGGCCCCCAACGACCGTGATTTTCAGTAGGTAGAAGCTCATTCAATTCACAACATAATATCACAGGATATAAAGTAATAGCAATCACAACTTCCCATCCCCGTTATATAAGCCAATTATTATCTTTACTAAAACAGATTCAAAAGTGTTTCACGTAAACAAGAAGACACCCACACCTCATGATGCACAAATTAAAGAGACGAAGGTAAAATCCCTACCCCAACAGGTTCTTTATCGCAACGCTCCCCCATATCAACCTTAGAAGATGTCCATCGGCGTCCGTCACCTCTGTCGGGTCCCGAAAAAATCTCCTCGGGTGGAAGTCGGAAAGGAAAGGCTGAAGGAAAGACAAAGGACCCAGGTTTGGAAGTTCCGCCTTGTCGTTACCATCCTGTGGCCACTGACGGATCGTAAATCGGAGCTCAGACGAAGAAGTTATGGAAGGAAGAGACTTCGAGTCTCTTGAGAGAGCTCTGCTCAGAGGAGAGGAGAGGAGAGGAGAGGAGAGGGGTGAGTTGAAAGGAGGAGGGGACCCCTCTTTTTATAGGCGTTAAAAGAAAAAGTACAGGGCGTGTACTTTATGGTACACGGCGTGTACTCGGTTCTTTCACATGGTCTCCACGCGGATTCCAACACGGCTCTGTGGCTGTTCACTGGTCAACACACGGTTTAAGGGTAATGCATAGGCGGGGAAGGACTACACGGCGTGTAGTTTAGACACACGGCATGTACTCATTTACTGTACACGTCAAGGACACAGCTCCAACACGGTACATGGCCATTGACTGGTAACGCGTATGTGGGGAAGGGCTACACGGCATGTAGAACTGGACTCACGATGTGCACCCATTACTCCACACAGCAAGGACACGGTCTGCAACACGGGGTATACTCGGGAAGGGAGTACACGTCGTGTACTCAAACTACACGGCGTGTAGTTTCAAAATTTTGGAAAGTGTTGGAAAAGTCCATTTTACCCTCCAGAACACTTCTTGACCTTCTTTTTGACAATGGAATGGGACGGAGAGGTTCGAGCCATTACATCAGATACCTCTTAAAACATTCTCGTCCCCGAGAATTCAAAACCAACCCATAGGAACCCAACAAGATACCTCTTAGGGTTCTCGTTATAATAGGAACCCAACCGACAACCAAAATCATATGTGTTAGGAATTACTTCTCCTATGTCGAGATATTATCCACTTTACGCGGCACTGACTTGCCTGCATGGGTTTAATTGCCTCCTCATTAATGTGTCTCGATTAAGAATTGGGTCTTCCCACTTTCATACATCAGGTTTTTTCAACTCGCACTAAACCCAACACCACACAACCAACACGCTGCCTGAACAGGTGGATTTGGGAAATTCCTTCACCTATGTCAAGATATTATCCGCTTTAGGTGGCACTGACTCGCTCGCACGGGTTCAATCACATACACATTAATGCGTCTCGATTAAGGGTCAGGTTTTTTCATTTCCCACACATCCGAACATGTTACACATTACCAGTGAACAAGGAAACAAAAGGTCTCACAACTGACAAGACAAGAATTCCATATATCAAAGGTACAGAGTACAACATCAACACAAAGCTCAGAAGAAAAAGGGAAAAACACAAGTCAAAACAACACCGAGTACTGAGCATGCATCTGAGTCTCCCACTCCCAAGTTCTCTCTTCGAGGCCTCCATGCCTCCACAACACACTAACCAAGGGAATGGTTCATCCACAGAGAACCTTCTCATTAAGATCTTCGATTGTGACTGGTCGTTCCTCGAAGGTCGCATCATCTCCCATATATAACTCTCCCCAGTTGATAACGTGGGAGTCATCGTGTCAGTACCGATGATGCTGGACGACGTGGAAGACCTCATGAACCTTCTCCAACTGAGGTCGCAGGGCCAGCTAATATGCCACCTCACCGACTCTCCTCAGCGCCTGAAAAGGTCCGATGAACCTAGGTGAGAGCTTGCTCCCTTTCCCAAACCTCTGCTGCCCCCGTCGAGGGGAAACCTTCAATAACACATGATCTCCCACCTCAAACTCCAAGGTCCTCCTCCGCCGATCAACATAAGACTTATGTCGGTCCTGAGCCGCTTTCATCCTCTCACGTACAAGTTTGACTTTCTCTGTGGTGCTCTACACTACCTCTGGCCCTTGTACACCTGTCTCACCAACCTCTTCCTAGAAAATTGGTGAACGACATGGCCTTCCATAAAAAGCCTCAAACGGTTCCATGCCAATAGTAGAGTGAAAGATATTTTTGTAGGCAAGCTCTACTAAAGGAATGTGTTGTACCCATGATCCTCCGAAATCCAGAACGCATGCTCACAACATGTACTCCAACGTCTGGATAGTTTGCTCCATCTACCCATCGGTCTGGGGGTGGAAAACAGTGCTAAGGCGTAGCTGGGTGCCAAAGGCATGTTGTAACCCACTCAAACATGTGAGGTAAACCGAGTATCCCGATCTGAGACGATAGTCTTCGGGACCCCATGAAAATGCACCACCTCGTCTACGTGCCTCTGTGTTAAGGTACTCACCGGGCCTGACACCTTAATTTCTAATAAGTGTGCCGATTTCGTCAGATGATCCACCACCACCCAGATAGCATCATAACCACCCTGATCTCTTGGTAGTCCTATGACAAAGTCCATCGATATGTCATCCCACTTCCACTCGGGGACATCTAAATGATGCAACAAACCACTGGGAACACGATGTTCAACCTTCACTTGCTGACACACTATGAATTTAGCCACAAACTCCACCACTGCCTGTTTCACCCCGGGTCGCAAAAACCGATCCCTCAGGTCTCGGTACATTTTTGAGACTCCTGGATGTACCGCCAAGGCTTAGCTATGGAACACACAGAGAACTCCCTCACGCATCGCCTCTAGAACAAACAACCTTCCATGGAAAAGCATCTGATGTCGGCTGTCCTCTGACCATCCTTCTGGAGCGTTCCCCTAATCGACACGATCCCGCATCACTTCTGGCTCGGAGTCACCCCACTGAGACTCTTCCACCTACTGCATCAAGGAGGACGGCATAGTCATCTGAAACAAACAGCCTCTAACACCTTCTACCATGGCATCCAAGTGTAAGGTAGCCAACTCTCCCATTGCCTTCCAAGCATCAGCAGATTCCCAAACCACTTCCTGATGCGACTTCCTGCTCAGGGCATCAGCCACAACGTTGCCCTTACCTTCAGTGTAAGAGATCTCAAAGTCATAGTCTTGGAGAAACTTGACCCATCTTCGCTGTCGTAAGTTCACATCCTGCTGGGAGAAGATATAACGTAGGCTCTTGTGATGTGAGAATACCACAAAGCGCTCCCCAAAGTGGTAATGTCTCCATAACATCAGTGCGAACACTACTGCTGCAAGCTCCAGGTCATGGGTGGCATAGTTACGCTCGTGAGGGCGCAACTTCCTAGACCCATAACAAATCACTCCCTTCTTCTGTATCATCACGCACACCAGACCAAGGCCAGAAGCATCACAAAACACCTCATACAACAACCCATCCTCTGGAAACCTGAGTACGGGAGCGCTGACCAACTTCTCCTTTAGGTAGTCAAAAGCTTTATGGCACTGCTTGCTCCACAGGAAGACCTGGTTCTTCCTCGTCAAAGCTGTTAAAAAAACAGCAACTCGAGAGTAGTCCGAAACGAACCTTCGATAGTAACATCCTAAACCCAGGAAACTATGAACATTTCCATGCTCTTGGGTGCTTCCCAAGAAAGAACTGCCTCCACCTTTGACGAGTCCATTGACACTCCATGCTGAGACACCACTTGCCCAAGGAAGTGTACTTCTTGTGTCAAGAACTTACAATTAGACAATTTCCCATAAAGCTGGTGGTGTCGAAGGACTTCCAAGACTGCCCTGAGATGCTCAACGTGCTCCTCCTATGATCTTGAGTAGAAAAAGATGTCATCAATAAACACAACAAAGAAATGGTCTAGAAACTCTCGGAAGACAAAGTTCATAAGTCCCATGAACAAAGCTGGTGCATTCATAACTCCAAACGGCATCACTAAAAACTCGAAGTGCCCATACCTGCACCTAAAAGACGGCTTTGATATGTCATTGTCCTTCAACCTCAGCTGATGATATCCCGATCGTAGATCAATCTTAGAGAACCAACCTTCTCCCCTCACCTGGTCGAAGAAATCATCTATCCTTGGAAGGGGGTAGCGGTTCTTGACCGTTACGTGGTTCAACCTTCGGTAGTCTATGCATATCCTGAGACCACCATCTGCCTTCTTCACGAACAAAACTAGAGCACCCCATGGCGACACGCTGGGTCGAACAAAACCTTTCTCCATCAGATTGTCAATCTGAATCCGTAACTCCCGCAACTCTGAAGGAGCCATCCGATAAGGGGCCATCGAAATCAGACGACCACCAGGCTGTAAGTCTATCACAAACTCAACATCTCGTCGGGGGGTAGAGTCACAACCTCCTTAGAAAAAACATTGAGGAACTCCCCAAAAACTTCTGGGACATCCATCATCTCTGTATCAGCTGGAACCACTGATAACCCGCATAACAAGGAAAGGAGAGGCTCCACACGCCGGCTTCCTGCCTAGTAGCGACTCTCGCCAACAAAAGATATGCACTGCCCATCTACGTTGGAAAACAAGACTCTTCTCCGGAAGCATTCGATAACGGAAATAACAGAAAACAACCAATCGATGCCTAGGATGACATCGTATGGCTGCATCTGTAACAGAAGGAGGTCTCCACTAGATCGATGTGGTCCCATTGTAAGCCCACATCCCCGGAAAACACAAGATACACTGGTCTAGCCCACAACTGGTGTACTAAGTACCCGTGGTACGAAAATTATCTCCACGTCTAGTCCTGGAGCATGGACTAGACTAGGTGAAACAAAGGAGTGAGAGGCTCCCGAATCGTACAATGGAGAAACAAGAGTGCTGAACCAAAAAATTGTACCTTGAACCACATCTGGTCCTGCTGGAGCTGTCAACTCTGCTGCGTAAAACTGTCCACGCCCAGCTCCTCTGCCTCTCTGATGTCATCCACATCCCCGACCACACCCTGGTCGAGGTCCCTGAGGAGCAGCCTGAGGTCAGCCTCCTCCCAAAAAGTCTTCCCTCGGAGGAGCATGGTCTTGCTGCTGCTGGAAGGGCCTCGCCGGTAACTGGTGCTGTTGAGGTGGGTGCTGAACCTGCCCACCTCCACCGTACTGAGCTCGGGTCGGGCACCGACTTTGAACATGCCCGAATCCTCCACAAGATAAACACATTGGTCTCGGGCTCGTGAAAAAGGGACGAGGACCCGAATATCTGAACTGGAACTGCTGGGGTCTGCTCCCCACTGGCCTAAACCAGGAAGGTCCTGTCATAGGAGCCCTGATGCTGACTGCCTTCCCCTTCGACGAGCCTGGCTGGATCCCCTCTCAGGGTGCACCTCCCAAAAAGTGCATCCTCTCTACAACCTCTGCATTCTTCTGTACCGCCAAGTACGTCGGAAGGGTGAAGAGGGTTACAACATACTGGAGCGAAGGACAGAGCACCTCCTCCAAATGCCTCACCCGAGACTCCTCATACGGAAATAGATCCGGAGCAAAGCGTAAGAGATTCTTGAACTTGATCCCCAGCTCTCGTACCGACATACTTTCCTATTTAAGGGAGAGTAACTCCTTCCGATTCTCCGCCTTGATCATGGAATAAAGGAATTCCTCTCGGAATTCCTTCTCAAAGTCAGCCCATGGAACCTCTGCCTCTATCCTCTCTTCGAGGTAGAGCGTCTACCAGTGTCGTGCCACACCTCTCAGCTGACTGACTGCTAGGGGAACCCGGTACTCCCTCGGAGCACAGATCAAGGTAAAAGCGATCCCTATCTCCTCATGACAACCCTCCGTCTCTGTATCCGATGTACTACCCTCGTACTTCTTAAGGGTCTGCCACTAGAAAGAACAGAGAGTCTTCTGCCACAGGCTATCTTCCTCCTCTCTGTCAATCCGCAGCTGATCAACCCCCTGAATCTGTTGGGACACGGCCGTCTGAGCCGCCCGGGGACGACGTCTAGGTGCCAAAGCTGTATGGTAAACAAGGATCTCCCAAGCCAATGTAGTATGGAAAAACTCAAGGTTTCATTTTATCATTTTATTTCAATTTCTTTCCCATAACACCCAAATCATGTAAAACACAATCATGATGTTGCATGTGCCTTACCTAGGGTCTCTACCCTGCAATCAATATAGCCTCACATGGTCATTCGGTAGGCTCAGAGTCCTTGCATCAGATCATAGGGGGGACCTAAAATCCTGTGCCCTAGCCGGTCTTCCCTGGCCTATGTCACGCACCAATATTAACTAACATTGTCGCCCTACCATCCCATGATATCCTCACTATGCCTAACTCCAGACTTAATCCTATCTCTCAACCATCAGGCTCTGATACCATTCTTTCATGACCCCCTCCCACCAAAGATGCCCCTCCTGAGCTGGAAATGGTGAAAGGGAGATAATGACCCTTGATTCCCACCTCCAGTAGGCCCCGGGGTGGACACTAGCACCAATGGTATGATTTTTCACAAATATGGGAGGCATTACCCTTTTTATTTCTAAATATCGGGAAATAGGACAAGTAAACCACCAAAAAGGAAAAGATCTAGTGTATATAAATAAACCCAAAACAAGCCCACATGCATGTTTAAATAATTTTATAACAAGGTACAAGTACAAGAAAGCTCAAAGTACAATACCAAAAGAAAAAAAGGTACAACAACAGCAATAACTCCAACTGTCCAACTAGTAGGGTCCCGCATGGCCCTGGTAGTCCTCCTAGAAACCTGAAAGTAAACGTAGTGTGAGCATAAAAGTATACTCAGTAGGGAAACCGAAAGCTCTCGTTCACAAGTGGGGAGACATCCTAAAGACTCGTGAGAAAAATAGAAGAAACCTAGAAAGGAATTATATCCACCCAACCTCACCAGCCACACCCACCAAAACACAATCACAATAGGTAGTAGTAGTATATAAGAACAAGAGTATTGGGTACCCCGCACCTTTTCCCTTTAGTTAGATACTCTTCCTAATGATGAACATCCCGACGCTGCCAACTCTCCCCACCCGCACACACCTGGGCCTCACAACCACGTATCCCGCCCGCACACACCTGGGCCTCACAACCACATATACCGCCCGCACATACCTGGTCCTCACAACCACATATCCTTCCCGCACACACCTGGGCCTCATCCCGAAGATTCTTGGGAAAAAGTAGAACCTTTCAGAAGAGTCTTGGGCTAAAAACACCTCATTCAAAACCTACTTGAAGTGTATTAGGTGTAAGGTCGCCTCAAGCCATCACAGCCTAGGGAAGAAAGATCAAAAAGGAGCTAGTAACTAAGGAAAAAACACCCTCTCCCATAAAATGAGAGTGTTCGTCACTAAGTGCTCAACATGGGTGGGGTGCGATAAAACACAAAAGATACAGATATATATAAATATACCAACCACATAGCCCAACCTATGGCTTCTAAAAAGAGAAACTGAGCACGTGCCTCGGCACTGCAACTACGAAGCATGCTTACAACAATCAAAACCAAACCCTTTAGGTTTTCACATTTCATTAGAAATAGTTTATTTAGTTTCTTAACTACTGGGCAACTATCCACAACCAACCACACCATAAATTTGTAAGACATATCCCTACCATCGCCAAATCAAGTTAGGAAAAACACGAGTAACACAACAAAGCCCTTCTTATCAACCAACCAACCCCATTGATTAATATTTTTGTTTCACGCCCCACCATTTTTTAACTCTTCCACTTTAATTTAATAATCAAAACCCATAACCCTTTCACATTAAAACCCAACCCTGAAGCCCCGCTGCCAACCGCCATAACCACAACCACAGGAAAACCACACATCATCATCCCTTTAATACCATCTATTGTAGCCCCACTGTCCGTAACCAACACAACATTCACACAAACCCACAACCAAGTTAACCACAGCCTCACTTATCACCCGATCTACAAAAACCCACAAAACACCGCCAACACATGCACGTAACCAAGCCAACACCCACATGTTTATTATTCCATTTTGTTTAACCGAGGTGATCACACAAGGGTTCCAAATTTTAAACAGCCAACATTGCGTGATTAACCAATCTCCACAATCCACAAGGTTTCCATCCATAAGAAAAAATAGAAGGAGAGTTCAACTTTTAATTGTGTAATCAAAGGCCCCCAACGATCGTGATTTTCAGTAGGTAGATGCTCATTCAATTCACAACATAATATCACAGGATATAATGTAACAACAATCACAACATCCCATCCCCGTTATATAATCCAGTTATTATCTTTATTAAAACAGATTCAAAAGTGTTTCATGTAAACAAGAAGACACCCACCCCGCATGATGCAAAAATTAGAGAGACAAAGGTAAAATCCCTACCTCAATAGTTTCTTGATCGCAACGCTCCCCTGGATCAACCTTAGAAGACGTCTATCGGCATCCGTCAACTCTGTCGGGTCCCCGAAAAACCTCCTCAAGTGGAATTCAGAAAGGAAAGTCCGATGGAAAGACAACGGACCTAGGCTCGGAAGTTCCGCCTCACCGTTACAATCCCGTGGCCACTGACGGATCATAAATCGGAGCTCAGACAAAGAAGTTATGGAAGGAAGAGCCTTCGAGTCTCTTGAGAGAGATCTTCTTAGAGGAGATGAGAGGAGAGGAGAGGGGTGAGTTGAAATGAGGAGGGGACCCCTAATTTTATAGGCATGAAAAGAAAAAGTACACGGAATGTACTTTATGGTACATGACGTGTACTCGGTTCTTTCACACAGTCTCCACGCGGCTTCCAACAGGGCTCTACGGCCGTTGACTGGTCAACACATGGTTTGAGGGTAACGCATATGCGGGGAAGGACTACACGGCGTGTAGTTTAGACACACGGCGTGTACTCATTTATTGCACATGGCAAGGACACGGCTCCAACACGGTACACAACCGTTGACTGGTAACGCGTACACGGGGAAGGACTGCACGACGTGTAGAACTGGACACACGGCGTGCACCCATTACTCCATACAGCAAGGACACGGTCTACAATACGGGGTATACCCAGGAATGGAGTACACGGCGTGTACTCAAACTACATGGCGTGTAGTTTCAAAATTCTTGAAAGTGCGGGAAAAGTCCATTTTACCCTCCAGAACACTTCGTGACCTTCTTTTTGACAATGGAATGGGCCATAGAGGTCCGGGCCATTACACTTGATGTTATTTTGATATATTCATTGCATATTGATCAAAAGGGTATGTTCATTAATTACATTCTCATTTTTTTGAAAGATGATGATATTTTCATATAGTTTACTTCTATTATATCTATTTTCATCTAGTTTTTTTAAATTTTTAATTTTTTGTGGTTATAGTTTAATTAAACAATAATTAATAGTAAATATTATATGTTGAATAAGAGATATGTGACCTATTAAGTTTTATTTTAATTTAATTAAGTGTTTGTATATTTTTTTAACTACTATTGTGATATGGCCATGTGTGTGAGTTAAATGTGAGGATAATCAAATTAAATATAATGAAAATGTTATGAGAATAATTAGTATTTCATTAACATGTTTTTTCTTATGATTTATCAAAAAAAATGTTATTTAACTCAGTAAAATGAAAAATGTTAGATAAATTAAGTGATTATAAATAAGATATTGATATAATAATTAAAAAAGATTTTATTATGAAATTTTTTATGATTAATGTTATAATGTTGATGAAATATGTAATTTTGGTTTATTGACTATCAATATTTAATTTCATAATTATTTTGTATGAATTTTATGAATAATTTGGAACAATATGAATGAAATGTTTTTGTATTTATTTAATAATTTTTTAAATAATGTTTATTATTTTTTATAAATATAATTTTTTTAGATGAAACTCATGATAATCAGTTATATTAATTGGTTTTTAGGTATAAATATTTTGTGTGTATTTATTTAATCTAAAATGTGATTTAATGGAGTTTTATAGAAGAATTGAATAAAGAAATCATTGACAATTTTTTGGATATATTTTGGAAAATTCAAATTTCAATTTCTTGAAAATTAATATCATTTTTGGGATAAAATTTTTAGTTTAAAAACCATCCGGTTTTGTGTAAATTTTATAATGAAAATTACATGATGTAAATTGATATATAATTATTAGATTTTTTTATTTTTTGACAATAAAAGGGGCATTAAATGATGAATTTTATTATTATTATTAATAAAATGGTCTAATAATAATATAGGGGTTTTATTGTGGAATTAAATAAGTAAAATTCCAATAAAAAATTTAATATTTATGTTCAGTAATCAGATTTTGATCATTAATAATTATATGAGTATTTAAAATTTCAGTGAATTACTTTTTAGTAAATTAGAAGGTTAATGACATGTAGTTCATGTAATTAAATTTAGAATATGCTTTTATGGTTTTGATATGATCATAGTAATTATTTTTTCCTATGAGTGTGGTTAATATGTAACGAAATCAATGAATAAAAGTATGATGTGATATGATACATACAGAAGTCATGGGCTTGGATAGACTAGGTGTTAATACCTAGAATATTATATATTCCATGTGTTTGGATGGGGTACATTCTATTACATGTGTTTTCAAAATATATATTTTATACCATGTGATTGGAAGAGATATTATATGATACATAAGTTTGATAATTTCATTTCCTGATTGGTGTCTTGAGCTCCCATTATTATTACCCAAACAAAGCATAAGTATATTAGAGAGACTTGGTTATCATAAAAATATTTTAATATATTATATATATAGTTTGTTATAAAATATTTAATGGATTAAAACCACTCATATATTGGAATTTTAATCAGGAGGTTATTCTTCAGGTCACAACGACTTCTTGGGAGATTTTTTCTCACACACTATATTTTCAAACCTTATATACATACAATTTTGATGTGAAATTGAAATATTAACTAAAAGGGATAGCTATGACTAGAATTTTGAGTTTGGAGACATCATTTACTAATTTTACATATTATTTATTAATCTTAAATTGATGCTATTTTTTATTATTTTTCTATTATATCAATTATACTATTTATGAAATTTATACTTTGGTTTAATTTTCAATTTATTTAGATTCATTCAATTATTGAGAATTTATGGAATGCAGTACAAGATTCTATTATGGTTGTTACCAATTTAATTTTCTTCCCATGATTATTTCATTTATTTGCTTTAATTTTTTATCATGATAAACCATGTGAGGGTAAAACACTCTGGAAGTTATGAACATGGACCATTGGCTTGGGTTTAAATCCATTAGTTATTGATTAGTACACATAAGGTTTGGTTACATTTTAACTTCGTATAACGTTTTTGTGTGGGGAGGTGTTATAATTACATTGTCATATCATTATATTTTGATACATTTTTATATATAATTCTCAACTATTCATCTATATCACTCATTCAAGAAAAATACTTTTTTATATAATGTTTTCTTAATGAAAACAATTGTATAATAATCATCCAAAAATAGTGGGTAATATAATTCCCCATATATTCAATCATGTATCATAGTTCCACACACATCAATATGAAATAAATATAGTATAAAGGATGTTATTCTCTAATTTGGATTATTATAGTTTCTTATAGTATTCCCTTTTTTATACATTGAAGATATACTCATTATTTCTCATAAAATTTAGAATATTACAACCATCATTGTATCTATAATGTTATTATACCTCCCATTTATTTATATATTGGAATAACCTATTTTATAATTTCTTCCATCTTCCAATGATATAATAAATGCTCCATTAACTAAAATTATATAATTTATGTTTACATCGTTCCTATACCCTCACCTAAGAACAATATTATCCTTACATTTTATAAAACATATTGATATAGTGATGTTGATAGAATCCACAAAATCATAGAACTAACTTACACTACAAAAATTTGTTTTTATGAATTCGACCAATAGTACATCCACTTTTTCCTCTCCTGACACTTGAGATCTACTCTTCTTGTGAACTTTTTTTTTACCTCATTATTATTTTCTAACATAATTTTAATATTAAAAATTGATTTTCAATTCCATAGTAGTTTTATTATCAAATTAAAATGTTACAAATACCCATTGTCTAATATTAAGATCCCCTCATTGTCGTTGGATTTTAATGATGCCTAAACTTGGAAAGATTTTATTTATCTCTTCATTTACATCATCTCATTTTAGAAAACAAAATATTATAAATAGTATTTTTTTGAATATAAATGATTTATTATAAAAAGGTATTTCATTAACTTAATATAAAATAAATAACTATTTATACAGATTCAAATTATAAATAGTCATTAATTACTTTTATTCTCCATGAAGAATATAATTATTGTACTATTTTTTATATAGCCTATTGAATATAAAGCATATTTTTGATAAAATTCATTAATATAATTGAAATATAACATAAATAAATGAATAAATCATTAAAGTGAATTTTTTATTTAAGATATATTGATTTGTGAAACATCTATATTCCTAAATCATCATCATAATATTACCATAATTACCAAATTAAGGCTTGTATTTTGGAATATGGTATGTTTTTACATTTGTTTGGGGTATTTTCTATGCTAAAAATTTAATTTTTTTCCAAAACATTAATCCATAAAATTTTATTCATGATTTTATTAGAATAAGAGTAATATTTTTAAATATCTTTTCCCATTAAACATGATATTTTATGGTTGAAGTAGTTATTTGAATTCGTAAGGGATCAATCCGACTTTTGTTTATTTTAGACACTCCCAAATATAAGAAATCTCTTAATATTGAGTGTCTAAATTCTAGTATCCATCATCATTTGATTTCCTCTACCATAGCTTCAAACTCTTCAATTATACTCCATCTACCATATTCTAATTCAATGACATCATTAATGAATTTAAATTGATATTATATCTTCCCCATAATGTTAATAATCCATTTAACTCATGTGTCAAACAATAATTATTCATGTTTACCCATTAGGTTCATCATCTATTCTAGATTTTCTAAAAATACCTTCATATCCCCCAAACTGACATCATTATCCCTTAATATTATTGATTTTTTATCTCTACAAGGGTATATTTAATACCAGCCTCCATATAAACAACACCAGTTACATCATATTCATCATTAATAAATTAATGTCAATAATATTTATGATTCAAAATAGAATGATAATACTCTCCATTAATTTTTTTAAAAAAATACACTTCTTATTCATATAATCCTTCTATATTAAACTAACAATCATTTAAAATTTAATTATTTCCTTTATTATTATACATATTTTTATTAAATTTTTTCTAGGAAGGTTTATTCATTACCTAATTTAGAAATAATTTATAAGTTTCATGTTCATTAAATGTTGAGGGAAATATAGCTACCAAAATTCTTATTAACAAATTTTTAAACCTGATAGTGGTATCTTCCCGATAAACTTATTTTTCATATTTTAAGACTTATTAATACAAATTCGATTACTTTATCAAATGTTTCTCTTTAATAATCATTAATAAAAAAAGTCTCCATTTATTCTAATACCACATATCTATGATGTCATCCTACCTTTTAAATAACCATAAACACCATTAGTTTATAATCTTCTAGTATGATTTATAATTTATAAAATTGGATAATTCTATGATTCTTACCTAAAATTATATGGATATTTGAATCGAAATAGGATGGAAATATCTTTATGATCCTCTTAATCATATAAATTTCTACTATATATTTTCCAATACATTTCATGGATTCAAAAATAATTGAATCCTTATTGAATAATGAATCTATGAAATCCTCTATAATAATATATGGATCCTCAAATTTTTCTCCATGAATTTGAATCATAAACTCCCTAATTTTGAGTAATATTCATATATATTGATCAGATTATTTAAAATAGTTCATTAATGTTTATAGTCTATAAATTTAGTATTAATAATATTTGGTGGTACTCATATAACTTCATTGATATATTTTTCATCACTCATAAGATCATTCTTATGTCTCTCTATCATTTATCTATATATTCATCATACATATATTTTTTGTATATAGTGCTACTAAAATCCTCCATTTCATGTGATCCAAAATATTTTTTAATTATATTCTTATATAGTTTTACATATTACCCAAAAATAAAGGTATCCCTTTATAATTCATAGATATATCCAATTTTCTCCAATAAAAAACCATAGAAAAAAGAGATCTGATTTTTTCATTAATGTATATATCTAGTATTAATTTTTAATTGTATGATAATATTCTCCAAGTAATATGATAACTTCAGAGGTGAGTAAATGATATCTGTATTGTTATTTCACTTTTTATATATTATAAATATGTATTTTCTTATTAGGTAAGATAGACTAACATCCCCTTATATATATATATATATATATATATATTAAAATATAGGAAAAATAAAAACAATTCTGGACATTATGATTTCCTTTGTTCACAAAATAATGTTTGTATCTAATGTGTGGAGAATATATAAATTCCTCCCATAGTTTCACTATAATAACACTTATTTTAACTATATATGATATGAGATAAATAACTATCCACCCAGGTACATATCACCAACATAGATTACTAAATTCGCAAAATTCAAATATCTAAAATGATAATTAATGATATGAAAACACAGTCACAATATAATTAATTTAATCAAATAAACTATATCCAATCTTTTTTTTATTATAATTCCCAAAAATACATATATCCAAATATATTCCTATTTATATTCATAAAAACACTCATACTCTAATATATAAGTCTAATAATAATCAATCTCTTATTAATGTCTTGTTTTTCCCTTATTCATTATCCTTTATAATAAATACTAGTTTATCCCATATAAATATGACACATATCCTCCATGGTTATCTCAAGGCATTGTAACATTGTGATTTTTTTATTGTTCATTACATACTCTATATAATTATCTTTTAGTTTGTGGATTTTTTTATTATAAAAAATATAAACAATCTACAAATATCATAAGGATAATACATATCAAATATCGAAATAATATAAATATAAATCTATTTTACACTTTTAAATGATTGGTATAACTTCCTGGCCTAAAAATTATTATATTTTAAATGTATCTCAGTACTCTTTCTGAATGTTAATCTATATATTATTTTGAATTCCATAAAGATTTAAATGTTTCAAATACTTTTAACCATGACATGAATGTGTGCACGCTGAAGCGAACATATTAAAATGTAATAATTTTAATAAATCACAAGATATACATAATTTTTAAAATTTTAAATATATATGACTATCTATGAGATATGATGTACTAAAATATTGAATTATAAAAAATAAAACAATCACAAAAACTCTTATTATTTAATATTTAGATGAATTTCATGTTTATATGACTAAATTCACAAATATGTTGTTTTAGAATCCAAAATCATGATCTAATTAATTTATATTTTATAAACTAATCTATAAAAGACCAAAAAATAAATTTTTAATGATTCCTCATAAACATTATTCATATGTATAGAATAAATTTTGATATTAACCATAAATAAAGACCCTTATTATTATATAATATATATAAATCATATTTCTTTTCATTATATACAATAATTTTTAATTATATTAACAACTCATTGGTTTGATGTAGATCATATTTTCTGACCTCAATGAAACAACCATTTGATCTATAACAAATATGGATGTACACATGCCATTTAAAAAAATGGTAATTTAAATATATTCCTCTATATACCCACACATGGGTACAAAAAATATTAATATCCCATAATGTTGAGTTTGATATGAATGATTTATTTTTTATAACATATAGTTTTCTTTATTATCATAATAATTATCATTATAAATACTTATATTTTTAATGTTATAATACCAAAAGAGTGGGATTCTTCAATTAAATGTATCATTTTAGAGAATATACCTCAGTATTCAATTTTTTGTTTTATTTTTTAAAATATATGATTTTTCAAATATGTATCATGTTTTTAATGTATTTGAAAAGTAATTTTATCAAATATAATATCTCTAAAGTGATATCCCCTTGTAATATATTTATTATGTGTCCAATATCCAAAATTTTGTATGTTTTGAGCCCTATTTAGTATTTTCTTATTTACTAGTTATTTTGGTTGTCCTTCATGTAAATTATTTCTTATAGACCTCCTGGGTAGTTTATAAAAAATTTATTTCCCAAATTTATATTATATATTTTCTCTAATCCATTCCTCTTATTACCTATCATTTATGTTTTTTGATAAAGGTGAAAAAATATTATAAATTATTATTGTGAGATACCCCATAAAGTGTATAAAAAACTAAGAAAGGTTATTGATCTATTGTTCTCTACTTCATCAAATATATCACAAACAAAACCATTTCACTTATTAGAATAAATGGATTTTATCATAGTTTCTCAACTCACACGCACTATATATTGTTTTAAATAAGCCTTTAAAGGAACATATATAGTAACTTATTCAATTTCCACCACCTAGTTTAGAAGAATACTACCTTTTATGCATCGTAAATCTCATTTAATGGTATTATACATATTTTATAAAATATATTATAGTGGTTTGATGTAACACTTGAACCCCTACAATGAATGTGGCATTAAATAAATTTATAAAATCATCCTAATTGAAATTTAAAAAACCATCAATCCATCTTTATATTATGGTTTATTGTAATTTTTTATAAAATTATTCTTAAAATTATTCTTGATACTTTAAAATTAATGAATAGTATTTCCCATAAAATCATGGGTTCAATATAATGTATTCATAATAGAAATATTATTTAAATATTATTAATGACATTCATGACTAAGAATATAAAATAATTTATTCAATAAATTACTTTCCACCAATCTTAAAACTCTTCCTCATAATAACTTGTAATTTATTCTCCATATCAGCTATATTTTATTAGTTAGATCTAATCAAAACTATCACAAAATTAATAAATATTTTTACATATAATTTATAAAAAACTACTCAATATCCCTGACCATACCTAAATTCAATATCAATTTCCCCCATTTATTTGTGTCAATAATATCTTCAAGAAATAATTTAAAAAATCACTTTGAATTTCCAAGATCATAAAATATAAATTTACTCAAAATATAGAAACAAATTTCTCCAAATAATTCTTCAATATCATTAATGGTTAATTATTCCTATGTTTCTAGACACAGGGATATTTGACATCTCATTTATTTTAATTTTATATTATCTTATAAATAATAGAAATATATCTCCCAAAATATTTTATGTACACTATATTTATATAAACATTACATAAAAAATATATTTTACAAATTTTCTATAACATTTAATTATTAAAAATATAGAAATTAAAAATTAGATAAATTTCTTGTTTCTAAAATTAATTACACTTTCACAACCTTCAAACTATTTCATTTATTATTATATACCAGAATATAAAAAATTACAAAGTCTTTGTAATATTGGTTCACACTAACACAACTTCAAGATAAATTAGTTTAATATCAGGATACTCCTAAATTACTATCATGGTGACTCAATAATACCTAGTTAACTATTACTCTACCTTTCCATAAAACATAAACATAAATTATAAACTTTGATTTACTATTAGTAACATTTATAATAACATTATCATAATTAAATCAACTATTAAACTACTATATTAATATTTAATTTAGTTTTATACATGATGTTGGTAGAGCTACATTTACTCTAAAATAAACACTACCTTATAAACTCTTCAAAATTTACAATTTCTTATTGACATTGGTGGAAGTCCTATGGTTTTCTTTGTTTAATTCATGGATCAATGTCTAGTTGGTTCCAATGTTTTAGTGATTTAATATGGTGAACCCCCATCATATTCTTTAGGAATTACATATTTATCTCAAGTGGTGTTTCAAGTGCCTCTAGATTCTTCAGCCCTACCATCACTGGAACATCCCCCTAGGGGTTCATCCTTTTGGATTATGTATCTATTCCGTTTTAATATTTCAAATTAGTGGTGTTGGGTGAGCCTCTTTCTCTACCTAAGCTACATAGGTTCCCTCTTATCACCATTTTGGAAAATCCCTGGGAATTAGAAAAAGGATTCCTTGTATTTACTGTCACTGAGGATGAAATTTTAGTGAATTAGAGTATAATTGTTGGTCCTTAATTGCTAGGTTCAGATCCATCCATCACACCCTTTACAACTTCTACTCTTTTATAAAATTTTGGAGTCACTCTGATTAGGCTGTAGTCTCTATATTGAATTGAAAATCCATCTCATCCACATTTTCATGATGGTTTATTCCATCATAGAATGGTCCATGGAGGGTAACTTCTAGGAATTATATATATTTATTCTTATTTAATAGTCATTTGAATCTAATCAAGGAAAATATTCATCTAATTTTCATTCTAGATTCATCTTTTAAGCCACCCAATCGCATTATTAACCCTAATATCCTTGAATCTGTTAGTATCCCTCATGATAATTTTTCATGTGTTAATGATGCCACCCAAAGGATATAAAATATAATATTTTTCTCGATATTCTAGAAATTTTATTTTTACTCCTCCCTGTCAATTTTTTTCCATATATGAAATTCCATTTCTTTTATTAAAAAAGATCTAATACTATACATCACCTAATATCTTTTCTATATTCTCCTTTTAATTTAATTCTAATAAGAAATTACATAATCATTTCAATGATCCCACTAATGTATTATTTTCTAAAAATGATTACCACTTTTTAATCAATCTCTTCTATATTCTAAGAAGGATCTCATGTGGTTCCCTGATCATGGGTCTAAGGATTTTTTCATTAAGGTGGGATAGAATAATTTTGAAGTATCACATGGACCTTATGATCTGTAATTGGCTCCTTGTCTGGAGGTTTCAACCCCCACTATTAGCTCAAAATCTCTTACCATAGGCCCCTCTCCTATGAGACAGTCTCTCATGTTGCTTGCTAGTTTAGAAAATCCATATCCTAAACATTTGACGGTTTTTTCTTCTGATGTTGATGATGCCTCTAGCCCCTCACCTCTCACTCTTGTTTCTCCTATATAGGATTAAGGTCATCTCTTGAACACTTCAAAGTACCCTGAATCTAAATAAAAGTTATATTTGAAGAATTTTTTTAGATTCGAATATTTATTCCTTTGATGATCCCATAGTTTTTTAAGGACTCCTTCCACAATTCAGGATATGGATTTTATCAATTATCAAAATTTTCTCTACTCATTGGAATTTTTATTGAGGATCCACCATAACCTCGTTCTCTTATGTTCTCTCTAAGTAAGTGGAAATCCCTTTCTCCCACACCCAATAGTATGATCACTCATTCTAAGATCATCCTTAATGATTCAACTTATCCTTCCCATTATAAATTTAATTATTATCTAAAGGAACAATACCATTCATCAAAATGTTTTCTACAATGTTATAGAATTCATGGGTAATTGAATCCATAGAAAAAATGAAGTACCTTCCAAGATAATTCGAATTCATTTAATTTATCTTCAATCAATTTTGGAACCAAGAAATATATCCCAATATTTTTAATAAATTTTAAAAATACACTGAATGGACAAAAAAATAATGAATATATGAATTATTCTTATATATAACTCTTTTAAATGAGATAAAGTCAATTATACTAGATCAGTGGATCATATCAGCACGTCATTATATAAGTAAGAAAAAAAAATATATGTCATTGTGTTTATTATCTATGCCAGATATGAGGCTGACAAAAGAGAGTCACTTTGGAATACCCTATCTGCATAGAACATTGAATCAGTTTGTTTGATGGGGTGACATCACTTGTATTCAGGAACAAAAAAATTGGGGTGGTGTCCTTTAATCAAGTAGGTGTTTTGGTGGTTTTCCTTCCATTTTATCCTAAAAAAATCCTCTTGATCTGGGATTTTTTAGGAAAAATGTCATGTTGTGTAATAATAAAAGTTATAGCAGCTGAATTTCGAGTATATTCGATAGATTTTTGGAAAATATTAATTATATCTCAAACTTCTCTAACTCAAGTGTCAAATATCTTACTCTCTCTCTCCCTTATGAGTCATTATTTATTATTTAAATAGAGTTTATGGTGATGGATAAAAAAACTTCTATTAAAAAAATTATATATATTGTATAGTGGATTTAAATATATGTTCCACTCTTCCTAGATATCCCCATGTTGGGGTTCCCATGGGTTATTCATCAATAAACATCCATGGTTGAAATGAGATAGTATAAGACTGATAAAAATATAATCGTCATGTTTTTTTATAATCAGTGTATCTAATAATAAATTATTCTACTTGAAAGTAGACTTCACGAACACTGGCAGGGTGAATCGTTTTTTTATTCTCTCTTAAAAATACAACATCCTAGAGGAAAAAATTTGAGTAAGATGAATGAGTTTTGAGGCTATAATCAATTTAAAAATGGAATAGGAAGGGTGACGTGATCAAAATTCACTTTTATGGCTACCTCATAGCGAACAAATTTATAGTAAAAATTAACACTATTTATAATTATGTGTCGCATTCTTGTGATTCCAATGTCATCATCCCTCTTGGGGTCTTCTATTTTTCATATCTTCCGACTAACATTATTCAATTAGAATGATAAGGTCCAAACATGATTATACCTTGTGATTCTTTTTTTTGTAACATTTTTAAATTTACTAATAGTATAGAAAACTAAATAATGGATGTTCTTATTGAAGAGGATGAGATAAAGTTTGCAGTTAAAAGTCTCAATCCTATCTGTTATATAAGCCATATTGGCCTCCCTAGTTCATTTAATGTCACTACATGGGTAGTGATCAAATCAGAAGTTATAAATGAAATCAAAGAATTAATTAAATGAGGGAATCTCCCTAGAGTTTCTTCATCCATATTTGTATTTCTCATTCCAAAGATGAGAAACGCCATGGGATTTGAAAATTTTCATCCCATTAGCTTAAAAAATATTTATACAAAGTGTGTGATATGATCCTCAACAAAAGGCTTTCTATAAATTTGGGATCTCTCGTATATTATTAAACAAATTTCATTATCAATGAACATTAATTGAGAAATTTTCATACAATAGCAAATGATCTCTTATCTGGACAGATTAGTTGTTGATTCTAAAATCATGATCAAAATAGAAATTTAAATATCTATGAAAGGATATAAGAAAGATTCATTATTGAGGTCATGGTTAATTATTCCTTCTCTATATGGGTTTTTCAATTACTATTTTTTTCATTTCCTCACCTTGGTTCACAGTATCCTTAATGTGGTATGTATTATTTTATTTTTCAAATCTATAAGATGCCTTATATAATTATAACCTCTTTCGTTGGCCATTTTCATCATTTCCCAATATGTTATCATCAAAAACCAGAACTCAAGTATCTCAAATGGTTGGGTATATCCTTATAGAGATCAGTATTGATTGAAAATAAAATCTCACATATTTTCACTTGATTTTTTGTTTTTTATTAATGGTAGAAGAAACCATATTCATAACTTCAAGGTGATTTTAAATGATTAAGGTTTTTGGATATTCCAACAAATAAAAAAAAGTGTTTTCACTCTAGAACATGTTCTAGCAGGTGCTTTGAGATTATTTAGGAGAGGCATGAAATCCCAAAAATGTGATTTCTTATATATTATCATGGAGTCCCATTATGTAATGGGATAATTCATATTTATATTTTTACGGTATGTTCCAAAAAAATCCAGGAATGGATTGAAAAAATGAAATGTTTACTTCTCTCATTTAGAGGATGAAATATTATGATTAATAATGTTATTTCTTTTATTCCAACACATATTTTGTTATTTTTAAAGCACCAATTTACCATTATTAGAAATATTTAACATGATCTTAATATATTATTCCGTGAATATCATCGTGAAGGGGACCATCATTGGTTTAATTGTCACAGACCAAAACAGAAAATTAAGGATAGGGGATTAAATCTCAATATCATCTTTGAAAGAATCACTTTTAGGTAATCCAAGATTTAATATGAGACTATTTAATTCCATTAACATTGGGAAAACTTCACCATAATGAAATATTTAATTCTCAGAATGAATTATTATGAATTCAATATAGTCCCCCATCTCTAAAATGGACAATAAAAAGTATCCAAATCCATCTTAATAACTCTGGTAGGATCCTTGACAGAGGTAAAACTTCCTTTTGTAATGATAATTTATCTATATATATACACTATTTCTATGGATTAACTATATTGGACATCACTTCATGCAACTTATTACTTCCCAAAACATCTATATTCAGTTATTAAGTAATACTAGAAATACTTTCTTAACTATTTGAGGTTGTTTGATTCTCCTAATTGATGAATATTATTCCCAAATGTATTGGGAGCCTTTATGCATGAATTTTATAATGAGATGGTTAATATTCCTCGATCTCATGACACACTGGGTAGAATCCTACGGTTCTAGAATATACCTAAAAAATTAAATTTCCTATTGTGGTGCCTCCACATCTATACCCTCACCATGGACTTTGAAATTCATATAAATATATATCAGTATGATTTGTAGTGATTTCTTTTTTGTAAAAAAATTATTCATTGGGTCATTCTTTCATCCATCTGTAGGTGGTGACTTTGCTCATTTCATTTTGGCCACCGTAGAAGTATTTTTTTATTGCTATGAATTTGTTGACCATTTTATTATTTCTTATATTATAATTCACACACTATGCATCATTAATGGTCAACGATAATGTATCATAATTTTGGTTGGTAGCTCTATGATATGGGATAGAAGAAAATATTTTCTTCCTCAGTGACTTATCCCCAACAATGGGTATCTCAAATACATAATTCTTTAGTATGATATCAATACCATGTCATTTTTTTAAGAATCCAAATTTTAATATACTTTTAAGATTTAACATTTATATTATTTTTCTTCCTCTTGATTATAAATTTTATGTTGTAACGATATGTGGGTTTGATGTAAGGCTTCATTGTAGGATCTTAAACTCAACATCAATGGTTAATTTCTCCATTGTGTTATAAAATAATGTGGATTTACATATGACAGAATAGGATATTTTTAGGGATTTTTTGTCTTTAAATGGTGAGGTATCTTCTCTATAAGTGGATTAACTCACCATGATCATCATCAATAGTCATTTAAATTCAAAAAACATACAAATCTGATTTGATGAATGTAATTATTTTATTCATTTAAATTCTCTTTTTGACACTTCTCCATGTCAATAGAACATTTTCTATACCATTAGAAAATTTCAAATATTTCTTCACATTAATGTTGTGATCCTTCACCACTAGTGTGAGGGTAAACATTTTGTGAATATCCATGCTTATAAATGTAACCGAGACACAAAAAATGTCATTTTTTAGGCTTAGGATATTTTTCCTTTAAATTTTATTCCAATTAAACAGTGGATTCTCTTATTATTCCTCACATCATATCGCCATGAAAATTTTTCCCTTATCTTTCTCTATGAATAAAATAAATGAAGTTTAAGTTATTCTGCATGGTTTAGGTTACTCTTATTTTGGGTTCTCATATAAAATTTCCCTCTTATAAAATCAGTTTGATTTCAAATTAAATATTATATAGATCCTTTAACCATTTAATTAGTATATTATTTTTATTTTTAACATCATATTTCAATTAATATAATGAAGTATCATTAAAATTAACTATTAAATAATTCATATGATTTATTTAGAGGTATTATAATGATTTTATAACAATCACCCTATTGGTTGGATTAGTATTTCCATAGTGATCATAATTTCGTTATAATAATTATATAAGTATCACCATAGGTTTTTTCATTTATATAGGTATCGATGCTCATATTAAATATCATCTATAATCCTCAAAATTATAATTTTATTGTTCTTTGAAACACCACTTCGTATTTGGGCAGTAGCCATTACGCTAAACAAAATCCCAAACACAAATTCAAATTCAAACAACATCTCCTGGAGGAATCAAGTTGTTAGAAGCCACCTAGAACCACCACATTCAATGAATGAGGACACCACCTAATATCATGTTTTATCATCCCCTCTATCCATAGATAACATTACTCATCACTAATGACACTACTAGGTCCAACCAGAGGCAAAACAACCAAATATCCCAAACTAAACACTGTCAAGAGGATCCACCCACCGTCATGTAGAACCATCCATTTAAAACGATACAACATCATTGAGAATTTATGCCACCACCATGAAATAAATGAACAAAAAACCATTGAAAACCTATAAAATGTTTGTATCTTGATCTTAATTCGATATACAATATCCATGAAGAGACAGAGATAAAAAACCAAATAGATTACACCAAAAAAATTAAAAAAGTTATCCAATGAGAGAAACAAACTCATTGAGAAGATAGTATTTCCACTAATATAACCATCACAATCACAAACCAATTTGAAAAACAAATACATAGAACCAAGATGGGTATTTCTGTATCATCCTAGTCCAGAAGAGTTGGGGTGGAAGTGGAGGAACTTGGACCACTTCATCGATTCCAATTTAATAATATCATTGGAATCATTTCCATTGGATACCAAATTATAGGGAGTCTTTATAAGACACGCCTCCTTTAATCACAATGCACAACCAAAATTTTTTCTCACCTTTGGGAACACAGTTTCCCATAGGAACATCACCTTCAAAACCTTCATCGCGAACCATGACACTAGACCTACATAGGGAGGAGTTATATGACATGAATCCATGAAAAAGTAGAAGCATACTAAGCCTCCAAATAGAGACATTACCTTTACTAGAAGACCAATTACATATAAAATTTCCACCTCAATCATCCACAGGTCACAACTCCTTGGACAATATTGAAACCTAATCTAGAACCAGCTTAAAACCCTTAAAAACCCAGCACACTTGACCAAGGATCAGAATGTTGTATATGTGGTAAGAGAAGTGGAATAAACACCAATAAAATCAACTAAAACTAAAAATGAAGCCTAAAATGAGAGAGGTAGGACATCACCAGAATGTGAGAACCCAATATTAAGGGAGATACAAGATAATAGGGAAATTACAGTATGAAACAAAGAATAAAGGTTGTTAGTAAAGGGGGAGATTACACTATATTGAAGTGTGTGTCTTCCCCCTCTAGATCACTAGTAATAAGGAATCATAAGAGGTTCAGGAGGGGGAGATGACTGGATAGATTTAGTATCATCATTAAGGTATTACCATGTTTTCATGAAATGGGTCTTTATAATCATATTTAAATAAATCTAAAATTTACTTTTTTATCCCCTAGATTCAAAATATATTAGCTTCTATGTTAATAAATAAAAATATCTGTTTTTTGATAAGTATATTTGTTATGTATAGATAATAATATTTACTAATAACAATGTTAATGTCACTACTATATTGATCTATGGGTACTTTAATGACCATATCCAATTACCAATGTTACTTTAATCACCCCCGTTGATTTTTATTCCAATTCCAACACCTTAAAATACCATTTAATATGGAAATTAATAATACGTTTCTATTTTCACAAAGAAACATCAATCTAGTATATCAACAGAGTTCCAACGCACTTATTTCCACTTCCTTGTTCTCAATTATTTATCCCCATTATTATACTTTATTTCTATCCATATTAAAAATAAATTAAAATTTATGATTTTTCCCTACCACTTGTTATGTCATATTCTGTGTTGATATAATCTTCCACTTTATATGATTTGGTCCTTATGCTTCCATTCATAAATATCTCTCTCACTGAGTGTTACTCTTAAACATTGGGTCTTTCATTAATTACTACATCTCTCCACTAAGAACATGGGATAGAATCCCCAATAACTTTTTCAAAATATATCAAAATATCTAAATAAATAATATAAATATGAGTCTAAAATGTTCATCTCAGTTACTCATCAATAAATTCCGATTCATTAATTTATATAGAAAACTACCACCAATTTCAAAATTTAATCGTATATATTTTAATGATATACCAATTGAAATAATGTATAACACAATTAAGTAGATATATTAATAAATTATAGATATAATAACTTGATAAAACATAATATAAAAAATATTAGTAATTAATTAATATGTAATTATTCTTTTCAATTTCACATTGAGCCTCTTTTGACATTATTATATGTTTAAATTTAACTCCTTAAAAAACAAATTTCCCCACATATATGGAAAACCATATATATTGAAATTAAAATCCATCTATATTTCATAATTTATAATACCATATTTTAAATCAATCTAAAACATAATATATAGGTTAGAGGTAATCATAAAATATGCAGCAAATATAAAAGTTGGTCTTATTAGTGTTTCTTATACTATGTATTCAAATATATAATATTAATAAAATAATATTAAGTAGTGAACCATTAGTATAATTTGATTTATTATTGTTTTAAATGTTATATAATCATTATCGAGATACTCATCAACTTACATAAATATAATCTTTTTCTTTTTCACACTTTTAAAAAGTAATAATCTATATACATTCCATTAATGCAACCCTCATGTCTAACTAACTAAAAAATATTTATAATCTTTTTTTAATGAAATATATGTCAACCATGTGATGTTAACAAGTTCAATAGATAATATTTTAAAAAAATGTGATATTTACAAAGATTTTGAATAAATACACATCTTTTTGTATATTTTAATCACATTAGAAACTTTATTTAAATTAAATAGTTGTCTTTATATTATTTCTCTCAATTCAAATAATTAGAATTTAATATCTCCTAATACATAATCCAATATTGATCTATGATCTCACACATATTACAATCATACCACTCTTATTATAAATAAAATAAATTACTAAAGGAAATATTCTTTTTTCATCCATATTCTTTTAAAGAGATTCATCTGGTTTAGCATATATATTCACCCCAAAAACCAATTCATATTCAGAAATTTTCATAAAGTGTTTCTAATGGTATTACAATTTTTTATTCTATTCAAATTTACTTGTAGAAAAATATTCACTTTTTTAATTATTATATTTTTATTTAAAAAATTCTGTTTGTAGGATAGGTAAAAATATAATTTAGTAACGATAAATATTTCAGTTAATTAGTCATTTTTATTGTATATTATCAATCATAAACATTTAACTTATGAAGGATTAATTGTAAAAGAATATAAATCATTGTATCCAAGTTGATAAATCCTTTTATAATCAATCTATACATCAGAGTTTATGTTTACCACACTATGTAATATATTTTTTATATGAATGGACTTCCTTCATTATACAAATGTACTTAATTATATAAGTAATTTAGTTATTTTCAGAAGCTCATATAACATCAATGTCTTATAAAAAAGTTGTATTTTTTTATTTTCTTTTCTCTTTGTATCTTTTTATAGTATTACGTGACATGGTGTTCATAATTGAAGTAGGTTTTTATATATATTACAATAAATATACTAGGTGAAACTCATTAATGGATTATAATTTCTTCTTTAACATATATGATCATATAACTACTCCTTTAGGTTAAAATAATAATTCTATATTTTATAGGAATTACTAATAAATAAAAATATATTTTTATTCATACATTAATCATTTACCCTCTCTATATGATAAATAATTTTACAAAACATCTAAATCTTAATATTTTATCTACCCCTTTCTTCTACCATTATTTATTTTCATTAAAAAGAAATATAATACTAGAAATTATATTATTTATATCCACATACTCCACAATAAATTTATTTTCCATTGAATAATGATGATCCACCAATAATGAAATTATCAAAAGATTTTACATATTTTAATTTTAGTGTGAGTTAGATCTCAAATTAAACATCATTTTAGGAGAAAACATTCTTATAATTTTGATGCACAATTATTTGATGTCGAAATTTTCATTTCACCATTTTAAACATGTATTTCAATAGTAGATTTCTTAAAACATACACTACTAATAAATAATTTAGTGCATTATTATGATTTCTAGAAAAACATTACAAATTCTATTTTTAGTTTTGGAAAATGAACATATTAAATGAATCTTTTCCATGTAATTCTATTAGATTTGGGTCTTTAAAATTTATGGAACTCTACTAAGATCTTATATTTCAGGAATATATTCTCATCAGTTTAAGATGTTTTAGTATAAAAATATGATATTTTCTAAAGTCGACTACTTTAATCAATTATCACCATTAATTAATTTTTAATTGGTTTTAATTAACTCCGTTCCATTTCCTAAATTATCATCATCCTTCCCTTTATTGTTTATGTCATCATGTCCTACTAACACAAAAAAAATGAGCTATTCAATTCAAACAGTTTCTCTTATATGAAATTATAATTCATTGAATTTATAATTATTATATTAATTTTTTATATTTCATTTTTTAACCATTCCATTTTAATCAAGGAATGCATCTTTGTTAAAAAAAATATATGTTATGTAATGATTTTTTAGCTTCTTTATCTTTATAAATTGGGAATTTTGTATCTTATTTTCAATATAGACTAACTTTATTTTGTTTAATTTTCATAATAAATGTTTTTATCATATTAATCATCTAATTATATTCTATATGAATTAGTACTAAATTTTTTCTCATCAACATAATTTAATTGTAAATAATTATTATTTTTAAAAATACTTTTTCCCTAATGATTTTATTCTTCGATTTGATGTAACTCTAAGACATTATATAATTTTTCCATCCGAAAAAATCATATAAATCATATTTTTTGAATCAACTACATCCTATTCATCATGTATTATTTATATATAGTTGGTATCAATGACTATAATTCACCTAAATGAAAAAACCTTCTTAATAATATTTTCCTTCTATTTTTCATTACTTTTTTATTTATCTTTCAAAAATTTGTATTCATTTCCACATTCTTATCAACATCATATTTATATTCTTCATAATTAATAAAAAACTAATATTCATTATCCTTTTTTATTTTATTTTACATGGATAGAAAAGAATTTTCATTTTCATTTTTTATACTCTATCTAAAAAGAGAATACTTACTCATCTAAGTGAATTTGTAATAAAACATATTTCTTAACAATGGAATTAAATTCAAATGAATATCTTATAGAAAGTAAAATTTATCATTAAAATTATAAAAAATTATTCACTATTGCACCTTAATAATATAGTAATCCTTTAAATTGTCTATAATACTCTTGATATTTTTTATAATAACATTAAATATTTTGTAAGGGATTGAAATATATCTTTCCTTGTATATCCTTACATATTAAATCTTTAATTGATGAATTATTTTAATACTCAATTTATAATTTTCATCTTTAGTATTCAACAATTTTTATGTAATGAATATTGTTCACTTTATTCCATATTTCATTAACAGTCCTCATGCCTTTTATCTTTCAATATTATTTTGTTGAAAGATATTTAAAATTTCTATTTCTAATTTATTCATATAAATTAATATATTCTCAAAAATATGAGTCATTATTGGTTTTTTTTAAAAAGGTACAAGCCTAATTAATGGAGAATCTATAAATTTCATGCATTTAGGGAAAATAATGTTTTCCAAATCATTTTTCCAAGCAGAATAATTATTAACATCGAAGATAGGAATTACACTAATGTTACAAGAATACATATTATCTATCATTCTTGAAAAAAGGATCAAAAAATAATAGATAATTATAAAACAATTATATATATTTTCCAAGACTAATAACAATTATAAATAAAAAATCGACTTATAAATTACCACTTATGGTTGAACTAATATATATTAAAAGTATAACCAAACTACTATTATACCAATTGAGTTTCCCTCGGAAAGTATATAAATAGCATTGAGAAAGTTGTTTGAATCTGTGTTGTCTATTTTTACCAATTTCTCACAAATATAACCCTATAATTGTTAATGTGAACCAGCCACCTTAACTTTTTAAAATATACAAATATCATATATAGTAATTTATGAAAAACAATTATACATTTAGTTTCAAAAATATTAATCTTCATGTTTCTATGAATTCAACCGAGATATGAAGGATAAATTCAATGTAATAGTGATCTATTAATTTGATGATGTAAATTAAACATTACTATATATTATTATTAAAACTATACAATGAATATATCATCCCAAACTTTTATACATTCATCCATATTGCAATATTGTAACACCATTTGATATCTTCATGTTTTGGTGTAACATCAATTTATGAATAAATTCCTCTTGAATAGATTTCGGATCTTTATCTAATAAGAGATTGATATCCCCCATGTAGCCATATGTTTTTTTTTCAAAATTCATGATTGAATATTAATTAGGAATAATTTCATCTATAAATAATATCCCTTCAACCTTATGACATGTATTCAACATCTATTTGATCATTTTCTATTTCTATTATATCATTTATCAGCATAATATTTTTAGATCTATCAAAAAAGTGGAAATGGTTACCCAATACTGTTTCTTAAACTATTTCTAAAATCTATCCCCCAAAAAATTATTATTAATTTACCTATTTTTTAATTTTAAATAAAATCTAAAAAATTTTAGTGGATACTTTTCTTTAACTTCAACGAATTATAGTATCAACTTTGACGCAAAATATAGAAAATAAATTCTATAAATAATTATCAAATATCTTATATAAGTTATTCATCATGTATCTCGGTGTAAAATATTTTTTATAATCTATGTTACTAAAATTTTAAATCATACCCTACATAATTTAAATAAATATACCATTAATTTTTATAATCCTCACAAGAAAATTAAGATCAAAAGAAAAATATCTACTTTAACATTCCATTAAATTCATTAACTCAAATTAGGAAAACTATTATATAATATAAATGTCATATTTAGTTCATTTTTTAAAATCATGAAAATTTTAAAATAATTCAATTATTGTTATAAATTTGCATATGAACCCTTATGCAGTACAGGTAATCATCAGTCCACTCTTACCCAACTTTTGATAAAATCATTTCAATGGTACAAAGCTCTTTAATTATTGTAACATAATCTTAAAATATCATAGTTAAATATTATAAAACATTTCATCATCACATACATAGGTAATGAAAACAATTTTTTAATAATATGAATGTTTCACGAACTCTTACATGGACCCAATCAACTGTTAATAAGATAGTTCAATATTTACATCACTATTATATAAGATTCCAGATACTCTTAATAAATACATGCATATTTTAGTTTACTATTATGTAATTTGATCAATCTGAAATTAAATAATTCACATATCCTTTATTCTTCTCTTAAATCACAATCATTAATCTAAAATGATTAACTTCAACTAAATATTTCATGTGTCCCATAAAAAATTATAATATTGTTAATAAGGATACTCTATGCATTATAATGATAATATAAAAACTAGTATATGGATAATCCTTTATATAATAATGTCTCCACATCTTCTATTTCATCTCCAATTTATCGTCGTCTTTTCATATTATGTTTCCAATTTAGAATATAAAAAATATATGATCTTTATATACAACATCACATTCATCTAGAATTCATTAACATGTATGCGTAAAAAGAAATATATATGTAATTAAAAGATTTTTTAATAAATAAATATATATATATATTGAAAAAACATAATTATCTTATATATCCATCGGGACACCAATATATGTCTTGAACTAAAACTTGTCACCCCTGAACAGGGCACTTGAACTAGCCAGGGGAAAGGTCTAATAGTGGTTCCTTATCCCCATTGGCTGGATACAACCTCCAGGGAATCAAATCAAAACTCCATGGTAATGCTTTTACCTACATGATATTGTTAGTTTTTAATATATACATTCAAATAATCTTGTATTTAACATCTATAGATCAGATGTCCACGAAAAATATAAGATTCATATTCAACGAAATGAATGAACCAAAAAATTAATATCCAATTAAATGAATTATCTCATTTATATTAACATGCATAAAAAATAAAAAATCCATATCAAAATGAACACAATAACCAGTCAATTTTTCTAACATGCAATTAATCTAAATAAAACAATATTTAAACCATTCTGTATGAATACCTCTATATGACCCATGGCCACTCCGCACATCTCAACTCACCAATGGTATTCTATGGGAGTGAAATACAAATAGAATATTGTTCCTAAGACATAAAATATGACATCTTCATACACATAGTGTGTATGCATTATGGGAGATAAAATTCTATTTAATATCTCACCATGAAGTCTACAAAATGAATTTATTTGTGAATTCATTAAATTTTATTTTAATATACAATAGATAATATGGTTTTACATTTACATGATGTAACTGGAACCATAAATCAAACTATTAACCACTATTAAAATATTTACATTTTAAAATTATGGAAATGTGGATCTTTAAAATTATAATGAAACAAATAAATCTTATATTCCATTATTTAAAACCCATTGTCTAAATATATTCCATAAAAATAATTTATCTTTTATTTTAAAATTCCATTCCATAACCATGTTTAAAACTATTTGGGAAACTAATCTCAACCATAATGTAAGGAAGAAATCAAAATGGAATCAACATGTTAAGAAAACTAATAGGGGTAATAAAAAACAACAAAATAGTTCCATAATGAAAATAAGATGAATTTGTTAACACATACACAAACTCCCATAAAATGAACCAAAAATAAAGGGATGAGTGTCTTTGGGTACAACTTAGGCCCTAATATGACATGAAACAAATGATACTATCATATCATGAGACCAAATATTAGCCAAATTTAAATCCAAATAAAATAAAACCACCCAAAAATACAACACCAATATCATCAGGGAGGAACTTACCTACAACTTATGTCGTCATAGACTTACATGTAGCTAATAGTACTCCGATCTTAGGTGTCCACTAGGCCTCAAGAACATATTTTCAAATGCTTGAGGCTATAATCTCGCAATGGTATCCTGAGGTGGTTCTATGGGAAGAATTTTCCCTCATTACCAGAGTGTATCAAAATGGATGAATATATTCTAATATAAGATATGTAAAAGAATTAAAGTTGTAAAAAATGGTACAGTAGAAGAAGACTAAATATATAGTAAATCGAAACATCATATACTCATATACAAAATTTGATGATGATATGTTGTGTTTGTATAAAGCTATAAAACATGGAAACAAGGTAAAAATAATAACATTCTATAACAAAGAAAACAAATTAACGAAAAACTATCCTCAGAATCCCAAGATCAATCCTGGTCATCCCCTCTCAGATCTATCCTATGAAATCAGGTAATCAAGTTTATAAAATAGTATGCTTCCCTTTGTGAACACTATCATACATATATTCTACCCAGGTACCAATGGAGACCTTTTTTTTGGGAGCTAAATCATAATAGTCCACCAGTAATGGCTTCTATAACATCCATTTTTTGTAATATAAACTTATAAGGTGTGTAATCGTGCATATATAAAATTAAAGTAGTATATTAATAAAAATACCCAATTACCTGCATCATCCCTCGGATGCTGTCTTAAAATGTATCTGTTTCATTAATTAGTTATGCTCTAGTTTATATTTTAATATATCTTGAGACATGGCCAGAACTAACATAATGACATGATATTATTAGTAGAGATTCCAAGTTGTAACAAAAAAACAATGATTATTACATTAATGAAGAGGTTACAAGGTGATAACCAAGGAAACCTCGAACATAAGGGTCTCCAAATAAGTAGTAACTACAGCCTAGCTAAGGATTAAGATTATAATCCAATGATCAGCATCAATGGTATTCCACAATAGTTTGACCTAACTGTATCCATGGAATACAACCAAGGAAAAATAGTTTAAGCAATGGTCAGACCCAATGATGTATCCTCGGTGAGTCATTTCGTTATAATCCATGCCATAACCACGGAGTGTATTCAAGAAATCATGTAACATTAAATTATGAATCCTTTGGTTTCATATCTGTAATCCACTATAAGACAATGATTAGGTACCAAGGAGGTTCTCACCCTTAGTGACCAGCATCCCTAAATCAGAGTAGCTTCAATGTGTGCTCAATTCATTGCCCCTATAAACTAGAATCTTACTCAAGTGTTACAAATCCTATAATTATTTCAAGGTATATATGTAACTTTTAACACAACAATTTATTCATTTAGTTAAGTACACCATGTAGTGATCATACCAATTAACAATTTCAATTGTTTTAAGCCTTGACCTTTCATTTGTGTGATGAGGCCAATGGACATGCAAACATTAAAATTAATACATATGATTCATATTCAATTAATGAGGTTCACTCTATATCCATCCATATAAATATAACAGTGATCTATGGAATTGAAACTGAATCTTTAATTCTATTTAGTTAGGACATGTTATATAAGTAGCAAACTTTCCAATTCTATTTAAATTTGACTATTCATTTTGAAGAATTTACCATAGGAGTGTCAAGTGGAAAAGGAAAAGATAAAAATAAAATAAAATTATAATTTAAATAAAGAGGTATTTCCATTATCAATTTCAAACCAACACACACCGAAATGGGGGCGTAGAGACACATGTCAAGAACTAAAGCTCAATTATTGAGAACACCTTACATGGGATGATCAACATTATGGATGTAACCACTAAAAAAGAATAACATGTATGTAATGGGTATTATAACATCGTTATCATGAATATAATCAAGTCATGTCAATTAAATAGGTGACACCAGATAAATTCCGCATGACCATATGGTAATTTATAATATAATGAATGTTGATGGATGAGTTATAGACCACATACCTCGTACTAATAAGGCTTTCCTTATCTAGTACCATACTCTAGATTGGAATGAATTGGAATATATATGAATAATGGATCAATTCACTTAAATTGGGTCATTTGAGCCTAAATTAAAATAGTGATTGCTAGGAATAAGAAAAAAGATAAGAAAAAGAAATCAAGAGCTTACATGTGTTGATATAACAAGATGAATAGTGATCGGATCAGACATCAGATAGAGATTCAAGATCAAATACTATAATATATATCTTTAGGATTAAAAAAAGGGGGAAATATGGTCGTTTGAGATGAAAAACAATTCAGAAAGTATTGTTTTATTTAATTATATTTTTAATGGAAAAACCATAAAATCACAAAAAACATATATCCTTCACATTGTTTGTCTGTGTGGGTTTAAAAACTATGCACCAATCATGAATAGTATACTAATGGAAAGGGGGACCCAAACTATTATGCTCCATGGTTAGGTAAATCATGTTCCAACCAAGTTATACTCAACTATAAATTGTTTTTCATTATTCACATGGATTTATGGCCCAAATAACAATGTTAAGGAAAAATATTTTCCCTTTTGTGGATCATATTTCATCTATTCATGATTAAAACAATACATGCATCCTTCCATGAATGGTTTCATATAACCATGCGGTAAGCCTTTTCCGCCTATATAATTGGGCTTTATATTTTGAACAATCCCCCGAACACCCTTTAGACATTAATGAACTCATTATTCTTCCAAATTAGGTCCATAAAATGAAATTAGACCAAAATTATATGTATACATACTTGATCTAATAACCTAGTTCTTACTGTATTCCCCCCTTAAGGGAACTCATCCCTAGGTTCACCTTCCGTGGTTGGTGAAAAATTATCTGAGAACAACACTGGACACTGGGCATGAACATCAGAATCCCACTCTATTGTCTCATCCTGTAATTGGATGTTCGTCCAGATCACTAGTACTAGAAGGATAGTCAAATCATGGATGGCCTTCATAATCTGGTAAAAAATATATAAAGGATACTCTCTAAATGAGTCATTATTATCTATCTCAAATTCCTTGAGATAAAAATTATGGGATGGTTTTTCATGATAGTGGTGAAGCTGCAAAACGTGGAAGAAGTCATGAATCGCACGGTACCTCTGTGGTAACAGAAAATGATAGGCCCTCAGTCCATCTATCTATAAGATCTTAAAGGTAATTATAAATGTGGTAATATATTCTCATTACACTATATCAATTTTTTATCTATCCTAGGTGATACCCACAAGAAAACATGATCCGGACCTTTAATTCCATAGGCCTTCAATGGAAACATGCATACGATTTCTCTCTAGACTGAGAAGTATTCATATGCATGCGGATCAGTTGAACCTAATCTAATGTCTCCTTAATGAGATGATTACCTAATGGGGTACCTCTCTAACTTCTAGACAACACATGGTTGAATGGAATGACCTATTGAACCAGGCCTCAAAAGGATCCATCATATTTGTTTTCTAAAATCTATTATTGTATTAAATCTCGAAGAGAGGGATATCGTTCTCCCAAGAACCATCAAAATCAAGGATAGATTCCCATGGAATTTCCCCTAAAACCTGTATCATCTGTTCTAACATTCCATTAGTTTTAGGGTGAATGGTTTTTTTCAAAATCACCTACATACCCATAGTCTTATCCAACCCCTTACAGAAATGTGATGTGAAACGAGCATCCCTATCTAAAATGATAGTGTGAGAGACACTATTTAGTTATATAATCTGAAATATATATGTTATTCCCAACTCATAAACTGATAAATTATCATATATAAAATGTAAGTGGGTTACTTTTTTTAGTTGATCAATGAAAATCTATACAACATCACAACCTATAGGTGACCATAGTAAATGAACTAGAAAGTACATGATAACATCTCCTCATTTCCATTTCAGTATTGTAATAATCTATAAGAATCCTAGGATTATTTTCTGATTTTCCTTAATGTAATGATAGGTGTAACACCTGGTGATGAAGCCACTTACATAATGTTCCGTTATAGGCCCCAACTACTAGCATCAAATGTCCCGAATTTTTTATGACTTTATTAGATGAAATACCTACTGATAAGTGTGTGAATGAAATGTAAACTCCTCTCCAATATCATTAGGAAAAATGATATATCCATGAATATTCAGTATTTATTCTTTATCCATACACAAATTTTAAGGGAGGTCATCCCCTACGACACTCTCATTGAGAACCAAGCCCTCAGGTTCTGAAAATTGAATTCTCTTCGCCTTCTCAATGAGGATAGGGGTAACTATCAAAATTGAAAGATAATAATACTTGTGATAGTCATTAAAATATATATTATTTTCAAAAATAGGTCCATTATTTTCCATTCAACATTGGCTTAATGTATAAAAACTGCCCCAATTTTTGGGCACTGCACACCAGTAACTATATTTCCCTTTCCAAGAGTAGAGGCAAGCTCAAAATCAATGGAATGTGGATATTTGACACATATTTAGTGTCTTTGATTCAATAAGAGTTTTGAAAATATATATTTGACACTTTTATGATTTTTATACACTATAAAAAGATCACATAACAAATAGTGTCTCCAACAATGTAAGAAATGGAAAGATACTTCTAGCACAATGTCATGTGTTTGGTAATTTCTCTCATGGGACCATTACTACCAAGATCCATATGCAATGAATATATCCTATTTCATCAGATTTTGTAAGAACCTGGGTCTTCATTTCAGGTATGGATCATTATTTTGTGCGTTTTTTATAAAAAGGGGAGAATTTGAAAATTTTCTATGTGTATTCCATGTACATATGAGTACATGCCTTGTTCCCAGTTACTGCGTATAGCCGCATCTTGGGAATGTAATGGATAATACATGGCTGGCTAGGGTAACAAATAAGACTAATAATTTCATGGCATATTTGAGGAAAATACACAATGTGTTTATTAATAGAACATGCAGTGTACTTTTTCTATTAATTGACTAATCGGACCGGGGTCGTGTCTAACCCTCATATTCATCTTCTTCTAGATGTTCCTTGCGAAGGATCTTATAGAATCATTGATTCTTCACTATGCCACTGATTTTTCATCGGTTCTCTAAATAAAACACTATCAGGTTCTTTGGAATCATCTCGGTGAGTTCTTCCTTCATCTAGAGCCTCTCCTCCTAATTCCCCTTCTTTTGTGAGTTATTCCATGTTGAAATTTTTTAATCTTTTTTTAGATATTTGATTTTCTTGGACGATTCAAGTGTCAATTTTTGATAATTTTCTTCATATAATGTCTAGGTAGGTGTGTTTTTCTTTTCGTTGTTTTTCATTGATTTTATATGCCAAATTTCTGATTACCCATGTTTCAGGTATTTCGGGTTATGAAAATTAAACCCAATTTTATCTATCATAGATTGATTGTAGGTTTAAGGGTTTTTTGTTGTGGTATTATGTAAAATTTCATGTTTAAGGAACACCCAATAGTTTAATTTTTTTGTTATAATTTTTAGGGTCATCTGTCCTTGGTTTCCTATGAGGGACACCTTGTTTTATTTATTTTCATGATTGGATGGAACCGATTGCATTTTTCTTCTTATTAAATGCTTGTGATATGCATTCGAAATTTTTAGAAATGTAGTAGTTCAGATTAGTTTTGGATTCATGATATCATATATGCACGATTGAATTGTGCATGGCTGTGTGATCCTAGTGTAGTTAGACCAGAGGGGGAATTCATGTTCAGTGCTTCATTAGAGTGTCTATTATATTTCACATGATGAGACCACATGGGGGATTGATGGTGAGTTACCTCTCAGATTTTCTATAGTTTATGTTATGAGAGAAAAAGGTGAATTTACATTGAGTTCTTATCTAGAGAGTTTGTAGGTATTGTGGAAAGTCCATAGGGGGAATTGACAGTGAGTGATTCTTCTGAGTCTCCTTTCCATTTTATTTCATTACATGGCCAAAGGGGTTAGACTGTGTGAGCTACCAAGAGGGTTAACACAAATATGAAATGATTGTGATGTTTTTTTAAGTAAAAGAACAATCTTGTAATTGGTCCTATTAGGAATTCTTATGAGATACCTGTTGTAATACCTAATTGATTAAATAATGAACATTAAATGCTAATGAATGTAAATTGAAACTATTGGATTATTTACTTTTGTATATTCCAAGTTATTTTTTGTATTTCATTTATTTACTACTATATATACTCACTGACAGTTAGGCATAGATCATGTGGATGTTTCCTATTGGGTTTCGTCTCACACCCTGTTTGGGTCATGTTTTGGCCCTAAATAACTTATATGGTTGCTGGTGTCAATAAGGGCATGCACCCTTCCTCCTCAAGTACATGATTGGCGGGTTGGAGCAAGAGAGCATAAGACCAAGCATAGGATCACGATGATTGTGGAGTTTTACTATTTTATTTTTAATTTCGATTATTTATATTTCCAGCATATTTTCTTATTTTTCTGATATCCTAAACATATGTGACATGCACCATTTATAGATTTTATTCAATTATTATTCACATTCAATCTTCAACTGTTTACTTCTTGTATGGAATTTTTCATCCTCTAGTATTTATTATTTGTTATTATATTGTGCATGCTCTGCTAATGAGGGCATAGTTTCTATATTATTACCCCCAAGGCCCCCACTGCTAGTCAATAACCTCTGGCATTCAAGGAAATGTGATAGAGGCAATATGACCAACTGGGTACAAGGCACCTTTAGGCGGCACCCGAAACTGGGATGTTACAATGTGGTATCAGAGGGAGGTTCTTTCCAGATTTTTCTTGATACTTGGATCCTATAGACAGGTGTAGGAAGGAATATGTTGATTTCAATAATCTGTGATCAGCAATAGCTAACCTGTGTATAGGAAAATATCAATTTAGCTCGATTATTGCAATTTTTGTTTTGAAATTTTTACACTTGATTTGATTTCACCGATGGGTGATGCAAATGATTTTTTATATTATGATTTATATCATTGAGGTTTTATTTATGTTTCAACCTAATGAGATGAGGGTATTCCATCTAATTCATCATATACTCACTTGTTAGATATCAAATGTCAAGCATTTTTCTTGCCATTTAGGATTCTTGATTTCATGATGTTGTGATAGATATTCTTCTAGATATGCATACTATTGTTATAGATGACATGATAGAATACCTGCTATTTTGATAAGGTATTTAGAAATTTATTGTTTCATTTGAATTGGCTCTGAACATTGGTCCTTGAGGTGTTATGGGCCCTCGTGGATCATAATTCGGTGGATCATGTGATTGATTTTACTGTTATACTTTGTGATATACATTAATATGGTGCTAAACATTGATTCATAGAATGTATGGGCCCCCAAGGATCATAATTTGGCACATTAATGATTGATTCAGTGTTTTTATGGGAATCTGGAGAAGTTTCTAAAGATTACTATCTATAAAACCGAGATTACATGACATTTGATGATAAATACATTCTATGTATCATTCAGTTCAGGATGAAAATGTTTTTCTTAAGTACACTCTGTGTACTTTCTCTATACGTTGTGTATCCTTTTACTATGTGGCCAACCATGAGGTCAGAGACTTGGGTTTGAATTATTTTCTTGAACACACTGTGTAGTAGGCGTACACACTGTGTTTTGGTGATCTGTGTATCCATCCACATGACCAACGACACGGGTCAGTGAAATCTTTCTAGTACGCATCGTATCTGGAATATACATGATTGGTAGTTTTGTTCGATGAGAACCATGTACTTATTTATATGTAGAAGTACTTGGTCAGGAGATAACATTATAGTACATGTTGTGTCTCAATAATAACACACTATGTGTATGGGGTGTTACACGACTAGCATAGGTAGAAGTACTCTCCCATGTAAAGACTTAAAGTAACATGATGTGTAAAGTGAATACTCGTCGTGTAACCCTATTTTGAAAATCTTGAAGGATTTTCCTTCTCTGTTCCATTTTTCACTTCTATGTTTTTGTTTCATTAATCATGTGCTGAGGTGTGTGCTTATCCTTGTAGAGTCAGGCCACCTAGACATCCTATGTTTTTATGTGAGGTTCGGGGTGATGATCATACTTCAGAAATAGTAGACCATTTACTACCAGCAGATTCTTCAATCATTCCCTTCTTTGAAGTATCCATCATTACGAATATAGTTGTGGATGAAAAATACTTGAGAAGGATTCCTGAGGATGATTCAGACATTCCATGTATCACTACATCCTTCCCCATCTATGGCATAGTTGTTGCAAGTTTTTCAACAGTATCATCCTCCAAATTTCTCATGGGATAATGGACCTCAGGCTGGGGAACCATGGTTATAATCCATGTTTCATATCTTCAAGAATCCATCGAATCCTATTGAGAGGATATTGAATCTTATGACATACATTCTTATGGATTCCTCTATGAGATTATGGGATGTGAAATCACATGCAGGACTCCAGTAGTTTGTGGCTTGGGATGACTTCCATTTGACCTTCTATGACTACTCCTACCCGGAGACCTTGAGGGAGGAATGAGCCTGAGAGTTCATGATTTCTGATCAGGCTAATCTCCCATTCATGGATTATTCTTCTTGCTTCATGGAGCTATAGTGATTTACACCAATTATGGGGAGTGATGAGCTATTTCTAGAAAGAAATTATGAGGGTGGTCTCTGGAATGACATCTGATCATAGGTGAACATCTTCCGATTGACTTACATATATTCTATTGTTAATAAAGATATGATCACCGAGAACAACATGAGTGATTCAAGAGCTGTGGACCAGGGTTTTTCAGCATCTAGATTTAGTACCCTCAGAATTTACGTGGATCACCGGAATCTGAACTAGTTGACTTTTAAGAACTGATATCCCTTCCCGATGATTGATGTTCTCTTTAATCCGCTTCCAGTATCTTGTGTGTTCTAAAATATTTACATGAGATACTTTTATCATCATTTACACGTTAGATCATCATATATACCTCTTACATCATTCCAGATTAGGTTTTTTCTATTAGAGAATCTATTTATGTCGTTCGGTCTCCCGATCGCGCCTGCAGTTTTTATGGCACTGATGAACCAGGAGTTCCATCCATACTGTGACTCCATTGTGGTGTTATTCATGGATCATATTTTGGTGTACTATCACAATTGACATGAACATGCTATCCATCTTGAGATCCTTTCAAAACACTGATATAGAATCAGTTATATGCTAAGCTCTCCAAATGAAACTTTTGGATGGACGAGATTTACATCCTGAGCCATGTAATCTCAGATACAGAAGTATTAGTGGACCCATAGAAAGTGAGAGAAATAGTTTCATGGGATCATTTGAAGAATTTTGTTGAGGTAGAGGGTTTTCTTGGGGCTGGCTATTTATTTCAGAGGTTTTATATAAGAAATTTCATGCTTAGCAGTGCCACTGATGTGACTAACAGGGGAGGGTGCAAATTACTTGTGGTCAGTTTATTGAGAGTCAAACATTAAGAAAATAATGGTAATGTTGAATTCATCTTCGATACTAGTTCTACCAGAGGGGGGAAAGAGTCTCTCTGTTTATTGTTATTAATTAGGTATCGGGTTTAGAGCAGTGCTTATGCAGGGCGGAGTCATTGTGGACAGGTCTCAACAGTTGAGGCCACATAAAAGTAATTACCTGATGCTCGATCTTGAGTTGGATGAAGTTGTTCATTCCTTGAATTTTTTGAGACATTACCTTCTAGGAGAGTATTTTGTGGTGTAAACTGACCAAAATAGTATCATGTATAACTTTACCCATAATAACCTAAAATTCTAGACAGTGATGTTTGGTTTAGTACCTTCAATACATTGACATTGAGCTTGCCAACATGCATGGTAAAGGAAATGTAGTGGATGATGCATTCAAAGGAGGACTCAGATATAGGTTGTTCAGTAAGCCAACAATGAGTGGAATCTCATTGCTCTGTTCACCAAAATCCATTTAGAGGTTCCTAACAGATATGGGTGGACGTTTCTTTCTTCTATAGCTGTTATCTCTACTCTACTTGATTGAGTGAGAATGAGGCATCTATCAGATTCTAATGACCTAGTCCTATGGGAGGGTGTGTCAGGATAGGGCCCTACTCTTTTTTGGATTATAGAGGAGGATGAGGTCGTGCACTTCCGTGGATGCATATGGGTGTCAGTAGACAACGTGGGGATCTGATGTGAGACGTCCATACATCATCTTGCATAGTTCATCTTGGTGTCACAAAGATGTATCATGAATATCATCATCGATATTGGTGGATAGGTATTAAGAGGTACTTAGCTTTTTTTTTATGAGATGTTCCACATGCAAGTGAGTGAAGGCGGAGCACCAGCGACCAGCAAGGCTTCTATACCATTTACCTATTCCCAAGTAGAAGTGGAATGTTTTTGTAATGGAATTTGTTATAGGTTTATCGAGGTCACCTAAAGGGAATGATGCAGTTTGGGTTGTCATTGACATACTCAGAAATGATGCATTGTTTTTACAGATCAAGGAGACCTTAAATTTTGATGAGAATTTAAGGTAGTTCATCCAAGAGATTGTACATTTTCATGGGGTTCTACACTCTAATCTTTCAGACAGTGATGCCCACATTACGTCATGTTTCTATCAGGGGATACAGAAGGAGTTGGGTACACATGTACTTCAGAGTACAACATATCATCCTCAAATTCATGGATAGTCAGAGCACATGTTACAGGTTCTTGAGAACACCCATCGAGCATGCGTCCTAGATTTTGGAGGATCTAGAGAGAATAACATACCTGAGGTGGTGTTTTCCTACAATAATTGTTTTCTGGAAACTATTCTAATGGCACTATATGAGGCTTTGTATGGTAGGATATGCAGCTATGATGGGACCTTGTCTTGTCTAGGAGACCATAGAGTAGGTGGAGTTGATTTGGAAGGAGATAGATATTTCACAGTCACAAAAGAAGAATTATACTGATCGACGGAGATGGCCTATGGATTTCAAGGTTGGAGATCAGGTTTTATCACATGTCACACCAATGTTGGAACACATGAGGATTATGAGATATAGAGAGATTTCACTGAGATATGTTGGTCTGTTTGAGGTTTTGAATAGATTCGAGACGGTTGAAAATCGGTTGCACATACGTCAGAGGTACCAATATATGCATAGCGTTTTCCAAGTTTCTCAAATGTAGCGTTATTTCTTATACTTGTATCATTTTTTTCAACTAGAGAAGGTTATTTGGTTTTGGATTCATCATCTGAGGATCATTCTATCTAGATTGATGATTGTAGAATGAATTTTCTTTGTGGTAGGTTTATTCCTCTTGTATAGGTGTTGTAGAAGCATGGCTAAGTACAAGAAGAGACTTCGGAGAGGGAGACTGATGTGCGGACACAGTTTCCGAAGTTGTTTGAGGAATCTTATTTTCAACCATGTTAGGTAAATTCAGGCATGAATTTCAATAAGGGGAATGATTGTAAGAACCCGAGTCATCATTTCAGGTATGGATCATTATTTCTGTTATTTTTCAGAAAAATGGTAGAATTTGTAAATTTTCTAAGTACACGTCGTGTACTTATGAGATTACTCAATTTACCTAGTTACCACATATAGCCGTGTCTTGGGAGTTTAACGAGCGAGACATGGTTGTGTGGAGTGACGTGTTGGACTGGTATTTTCAGGGGCCAGTTGAGGCAAATACACAATGTGTTCCTTAACAGTACTCATCGTCTATGTTTTCTTTTAATTGACTAATCAGACTAGGGTCATGTATAACCCGAAAATTAATTATCTTCTAGTTGTACCTCATGATAAAGCATATAGAATTTATAATTCTTTTCCAAACCACTGATCCGACATCTGTTCTCCGAATCAAACATCGTCAGTTTTTTTGAATCGCCTCGATGAGTTCTTCCTTCTTCTAGAGCCTCTCCTCCTAATTCCTCTTCATTCGTGAGTTATTGAAGGTTGAATTTTTCTATCATTTTTGAATATCTATGATGTTCTTAGCCGATTCAAGGGCTGAAGTATGAGAGTTTTCTTTTTACAATGTTTATGTAGGTTGTTTGTTGCCTTGTGTTGTTTTTCTTGGAGTTTATATGCCAAAGTGTCAATTACCCATGTTTTAGGTATTTCACGTTATTGAAATTATGCCATTTTTACTCTACAATATATTTATTGTTGGTTTAAGGGTTTTTTTGGTATTATTTGAAATTTCATGTTTAAGGAACACCCCATGGGTTTGATTCTTTGTTTGAATTTTTATGGTTGTTTGGTTCTAGCTTCCTATGAGGCAGACATTGTTTCCTTGCCTTGTTTAATAAGATAGAACGGATTTCCTTTTTCTACTTGATAATATCTTATGATATGCATTAGAATTGTTTATCCATGTAGTATTTGAGATTAATTTGGGATGATTGATATCATATATGCATGATTTAATTGCACAGGGTTGTGAGAACATAGTGTAGTTAGATCACAAAGGAATTGACAATGAGTGTTTCTTCAAAGTGTCTACTATATTTCATGCGACAAGACCATAAGGGTGGATTAATGGTGAGTGGTCCTCCATAGTTTCGATAGTTCTTGTTACTAGACCATAGGGGGGAATTGATGGTGAGTTCGTCTTCAAAGTTTCTTTTCCATTTTATTTTATTACATGGCCAGTGGGGTAAGACTGTATGAGATACCCATAGGGTTAAGATAAGTATAGAATGTTTGTGATACGTCTACCTAGACAAAGCAGACGCTTGGATTCGGTCATGTTAGGTAGTTTTCTGAGATACATGTTGTGATACTTACATGATTAAATGATAAACATTAAATGCTAATTAACGAAAACGGAAACTGTAGGATTTTTTATTTTTGTGTACTCCTTGTTCATTTCTACATTTCTATTATTACATGCTATATATACTCCCTAATAGTTAGGCACAGATCGTGTGGTGGTTTCCTACTAGGATTCATCACACTCCTTATTTGGGTCATGTTTTGGACCCAAACATATTATATGGTTGTAGTTTTAGATAAGGGAAAGTGCCCTTATTCCTCTGGTATATGGTTAGTTGGATGGAGCTAGAGAGCATATGACCACGATTATGCTTGTGATGCTGATAGAGTTTTCTTATTTTATTTTTACTTTTGTATAGTTTTATTTCCATCAAATTGTCTTGTTTGGATTCTTTCCTAGAAAAATGTTACATACATCATTTATATATGTTTTCCAGTTGTTATTTACTTCTGTATTCCTCTATTAACTTATTGTAAGGTATTTTCCTTCTACTAATTTTAATTATTTGTTATTACGATCTACATACTCTGCCAATAAGGGAATATTTTCCCCACTATCACACCCAAGTACCTCACTGCTAGTCAGAAGCCTCTAGTGTTCAGGAAAATTTGCTTGAGTCGATGTGACCAACTGGGTACGGGGCACCATTGGGTGGTACCCAGAACTAGGATTTTATAGTGCTACTCATATACAAAATATTGATGCATCACAGAACATTATACAACCTATTCTAGGATCTAGGGAAAAAATACTTGATTAGACAAGCCTTCCTTTAATCTCATGAAAGGATTTTTCACACGTTTCTTACCACAGAGAAGTTAGGACCCTTATTTATTAGACAGGTAAGAGGCATAGTGAGTCACGAGAAGTATTATATGAAATTCCTATAATATCCATCCAACCCCCAATAAAATCCATATATCAAACATGTTCTTGGTATTTTCCCAAGAAATCATAGCACTCACCTTCTCTAGGTCAACAGAAAAACCTAATTCAGAGATGATATTACCAAAGAAGTGAACCCTTTTTATCCAGAAGTGGCACTTAAAAATCTTATCATAAAGCTGATTCCCCCTAAGTGTACATAGGATGATCTCAAGGGTCATAGCTAGTCACTATGAATATGATAATACAACAAGATGTTATCCATACAGACCATGACAAAAGATTCCTGATAGGGTTGGAACACCCAATTAATAAAATACATGAAAATGTTCAGTGTGTTCATAAGATAGAATTACCTAACAATGTACACATATAGAAAATTCCTACTACAAGAAAGTTGTACAAGGTATATCTGATGGCCAAACTCAAACATGATGATAATTGGATCTTAAGTGGAATCATTGATGGAACCCTAGACCCTCATATGATGGAAAATATTTTATCTATTTGAGTTAGTGGATACCAAATATTGATCGTAACCTGGTTCAACTATTTTTAATACACGAATTGAAGAACGATCTCATTCAGATTCTTGGTGAAAAGAACGAGTGAACCTAAATTGAAAGTTATTTTCCATACAAAACCATTCGACTATATGTCATCTATCTTTTACTAGGGCTCTTTGATCATAGTATGTCACATCCTGTATGGAGGAATTGACACTCGAGCTGCTCCTCAAACAAGCTCAATAATTCACTCTACGTCACTCTCAAGAGGTAATCCATATAAATTGTCAAGAAATAAAAACCTAAAATGATCTAAAATTGGAAGGAATTCTGAATGAAGTAATCTATGGTCCTCCATGAAGTTATTAGAAATCTGGGTGGTCACTCCACCCATCCCATGATTCTCTAGTCTAGCTCTACTATCCCTGACATCCCACTAACCCTTCTATAGATAACAGCTTCTCTTTGGTTATGTAAACAATACCCTTCAGCGATTGAAGACTACAATTTAATGATATAGAACCAACCAATCCATCCCAAAAATGACATCAAACCCCATAATCTCAAGAAAATAGAGGTACCACAAGAAAGGGTAACTTCCTACCTCAAGGGGATAGTACTTCTATTGGTATATAACCTTTAACCATACTCCCAATGGTGTATCCAGTGTCGTTGCACCATAGTAATAATATTTATCCATTTTGATACATTCCATGAAAGATAATGATATGATGGTGTGTGAATCACTAATATCAAATAAATAAAATACTATAGTAAAGGATTTTAGAATTATACCTCATATTGTAGAAGATCTGAAAACCTGATCCTCAAGTATCGAATTTAGCGCATGAAACTGACCCGATACATGACCATGTGAAACAACTAGACAACCCCAATCAAAACCTATCTACTAGCACCACCAGTGATCATGATATTGCCTACCATGGCTAGAACCACCACTTTGGTGTGTCCTATCAGTGCTACTCAAACTCCCTGCCGAACACTATGTAAAAGAACCTACTCATAGAGGTGGAGATAGTGAAGAACCTCTTCCACTATAAGTTTAAGGAAAGAACTGACAGAATCTATGAAGGATCTATATACAACCACAAGCCCAAAACTCAAAATGGACTCTATCAAACTAATATTTTAGTTTCACCTTTTGTCCACACTGATGGAACACCATGGAGTTAGCATCAGGGGTACCCTGGATTCTACTACCCTGATGAGAAACCACAAAGTATCAATTTCTTATAACAAAATAACTACTTTTCAACCTTCACACTGATCCTCTATAACTAATACTATCGTTTTACCTTAGTTTTTTCTTAGTGATAGGATCCTGATAGACTATTTCAATGAAGGTAGGTAGAAAAAATAAATTCACCTAAATAAAAATGGAATATTTAATCCCATCCTTGAAGCATCTAGCACATGAAAGATTATAACTTTCTAGAAGTAGAAAAAAGTGTTGTAACTTAGTAAAAAATACTAAATACTCCATTAATAAAATATAACCCTTCTCAGAATGCTTGAACTCTATGGCTTGGTTAGCTCTTAGTGTCTTAGAAAATAGGTACTCACAGAATACCATTTTGAAATTATCCCATACCAAGCCCTGATTGACACCATCTTGGGTAATCAAATTCCACTAGGTCATGGCCAAATCTTGCAGCATATTAGTAGAAATCATGACCCTCCACTATGATTGTGGCTCCAGATGCTCAATGATATAAAATATTTCCTCTAGATAAGACTCAACAACATGTAGAACTACATCCTTCTGTGAATGTTAGAGGATGATACTTTTGGAACTCAAGGGTTATATAATCAATTATATGTGAAGGTCATGGGTAAAATATCATTGAATTCATCGTTCATATGAAACTATCACAAAGCTTAGAATTGGTTCCCAGATTCAGTAAAAACTGTGATGCCTCAAGGGACACTGTTGGTGGTAAGACATGAAGGTCACGACGTACCATGACTAGAGCATAGTTGTCACAACCCTCCTATTTCATGGAATGATGATTTTGTGGACGAACTGGTCTCTAAATTCCATGAACATTCCTTAAAACCAGATTTTTTGTAGATATATAAAAACACTAATATAAAATGAATGATAAAAGTTCTCAATATCCATGGTATACTACTCAAATTACATACCTAGAAAACCAATTATTGCAAGTTCTCTTGTATACATTATAGGGGTTATAATAGTTGAAGACTCAACTATACCTTTCCACATAATTTACTATAAACTACTTCACATAATATGTAATGTTTCACTTTAAAATTGGGTTTTTTTCATTTCCATATATAAATGTTCATATAGAATAGATCTCTACACCTAATAAATCATGACCTAAACATCTTCTCACTAAAAACGATTCCCATTTTATTTTAATACATTGGTTAGACATAGTAAATCACACATTCCAACTCATGAGATCCCAAAAAACATTATTAATTGAATCTAGAACTAAATAAATTGCAGTCAAGGTCCTAAAATATAATATGTATATAAACAATTCTTCCTCAACAATCACAGGAATATCATGAAAATTGAAGTTGCAAAATGCAGCTATATGGAACGAAAATATGCATGGTGTGTGAATTCTTGGTTCGTATAAGGATGTGTGTGACACTGCTATTTTCCCTCATATCATTTGGCTAAGGATGAAATAATATCTTCAATCATAATAATAATAAACAACACCACAAAAATGTGCATCACACAATGGTGAAATGATATCAATAGTATTTATCAAAAATATAAAAACAATTATAATTCAAGAAACTTGGAATTTATCCCAAACATGTTTCATGATGCCCAATAATGGATTATAACCAAGAAAAAAATGTTCATAATCTCTGATATATTGTATCTAAATAAGAGATAATGAAAGGAACTACTATGATGAATCTTTTTGATGTCTTGGTCCCAAATTCCACTAATGGTGCCCTGATCCTACTTGGCCACTAGGTCTCAAGAACATCTCTCAGAATTTCAGAGGCTACCGAATAGTAGTGAGGGTCTAAGGTGTGACTTCGGGGATAGTATTCCATCATTACCAGAGTGTGTCACATTAGATGAATATAATTTAATAGGAGATAAGTATAAGAAGCAAAGTGGTAAATATATTAAATACCAGAATTAGACTAAAGATATAAACAACTAAAACATTTTATACTCATATACAGAAGTTGATGATTATGATATTGCATGTACCTATAAAGATGTAAAACATGGATACAAGGACAAAATCATAACATTCTAAAAAAAGCTGAAAAAATAAATTAAAAACTACCCACATAATCTCGAGCTCCAGCTTGGTCATCTTCTACCAGATCCAACCTATGAATGAAAGAAATGAAATGTTGGAGGCAATATGTTTCCCTTTGTCAACACTTGTATACATGTAATATACCCTAGTTACCAATGGTACTTAGATAAGGTGTGAGATAAATCTAAGTAGGCCAACACTAATGGTTTCAATATCATCCATTCTGTGTAATATATACATAAATAGTGTGCAACAATGTATATAATAAAGTAATGTAGTTTAGTTATGTAAATTCCCAAGCACCTTCTTTAACCCTCATCTTGTGTTTGAACATGTATCTAGTTCGTTAATTAATTAATTTTCTATTAATATATGTATGACGCTTGATTTATAGCCAACGGTGACATCTTGACATGATATTAGTAGTAGAGTCTGGAAGATATAACAAGGAAACCATGATGATTACATTAATGAAGCGGTTCCCAGATGATCACCAAGGTAACCTGGAACTCAAGGGCTACTAACCCAGTACTAATTTCATTACGTCTAATGGGTAATATTGTAAACAATGGAGCATAATCCAAAAAATTACCCAATAGTCCGATCTAACCAAATCCAAGAAATGAATCCAAGGTAAAATGGTATATGCAATGGCCAAAACTAAGGATGTAAAAATGGTGTATATTTTCCATTAAATCTAAGATGGATCAATGAAATTTATCCAATGTATCTTGTAATAGTATATTATGGATCCTATTGTGTCATACTAGGAATCTACTAAAAAAAATCATTGTGATTCAAGGAGGTTCTCACCCTTGGAAACCAACATCTCTGAATTAGAATGGTATCTATGAGTGGTCAAAGAATTTCTTTGGAAATCCAAATGCTAACTCATGTATGACCACTCCTATAATTTATTCATGGTCAATATGTAACTAAAAAAATATAACTAATTTATTTAATAAATTATAACATATAGTTATCATACCATTTGACAAGTTAATTTGGTTCATGCCTTCCAATTCATTAGTGTGACAAGGCTAATGGGCATGCAACCATTAAATTATTGTATATGAGCCGTGTTAAATTAATGAGTTTCACATTTCTTCCCTCTATAAAAATGGAGATATTTTCTATGTACATGCAAATGATTTCTCCAAATACATTTAATTAGGCCATGTCATATAAAAAACAAACATTCTAATTCAATTTAAAATTGATTATTCAAGTTGAATCCCATAACATTAGAGGTTCATGTGATAAACTCACACATAACACACAATTAAATAGTTATTTAAATATTGGGGGATTAACATTAGCAGTGTCAAGCCAAGTCACACCCAAACAGTGGTGCAAACACACATGTCAAGCACTAAAAACCCAATTTTTGAGAACACCCTTCATGGGGTGATCAGTGTTGTAGACATAACCACCAACTATGAATAACATATATGGAATGGGTCTTAGTATATGGTTCTAATACAATAATAATGTAATATCATTTAAATAAGTGACACTCTATGAAATCAACATGACCATATTACAATTTGTTAAAGGATGAAACTTGAGGGATGAGTTATAGACCACCTAACTAATACTTGTACGACTCTCCTCATATAGTATCACCCTCATGTTTTTTCTGGATTGGAAGAGATCATAATAATGGATCAATTTACATAAATTGGGGAATAAGATCCTTTATCTAAATATCATCCTCTATATGAAAACAAAATATAATAGTTTAAAAATTTATTGAGATCCTACCAGCATGGATCCAACGAGATGAACGATAGGCGAATAAGACATTAAACTGCAGGTTAGGTTAAAATTATAGAATATATGGATTTAGGATTAAAATGGAGGAAAGGATATCCCCCAGTGATGGAAAAACAACTAAGGATAGTGGGACTTATTTAATTATATATTTAAATGAAAATAAAAAAAATATCCTAAAATTTTCTTTCGCATTATTTGGCCACATAGTTTTCCAAATCGTGCAAACACCATGAATATTTTGCTTAAGGAAAGTGATAAACACATGGTTTTTCCACATCATTAGTTGAATCTTACACTGATTATGGAAAACTCTTCTGCAATTTGATCTTTAGTGTTCATATGACCATCAACTCCAATTTGAAAGGTCAGGGATAACCATGTTTCCTACAGATGCTTTTTATCTAGCCTATAATGGTACAAATTAATCTTGTGGTCTTCCCCACATAGTTTCCTCTAACCATGTGATAGTCCTTTTCACTCAAAAAACATGTCTTTGAGATCCAATCAAACCATAGACTCCCTTGAGGCATTCACAAACTCATTAGGCTTCAATAATAGGTCCATAAAATTTAATTTGACCAAAATTAAAAGGGTCCAAACCTAATAATAAAAACATGTTCTTACACTAGCCCTAGAATACAGCATAAATAATGGGGAAACAAGCATTGTGGGTACCAACTACTATATCATGAATCAAGATCTCCCACTTCTTTACCCATTTTTACATGATATAACTAAATAAGAGATGATAAAACAACAAAAATAATAACAATGGAAAGGATCATATATATAACTAATAACTCTCACCTCACCTCATACACCTTCAATCAAAAAATATCATTTCCACATCATATAATCTTTATATAATGATTGTATAATCCCTTATCAGGTAAAAAAATTAAATGTGGAAAAATATTATCTCATAAGAATTAACCAATATTATTCATAAGTATCCCAATTTAACTTATTATGATATCTTTCTAAGGACTTTGACTCCCTTTCATAACTTTTGAATTCTAAATATTGAAAAACCACTTTATAAATAATTTAAAAAAAACATTACATTATACAAAAATAAATCTTTTAAAAATAATTTTCTACATGTTGGGAACCAAAATATAGGTTAATGGCCTTATATTCTCCATTATAAAATTTAAGATTTCCATATGTGCATTTTGGAAAATTGTTTACATATAAATAAAATTAATTTCTAATCACTATTGAAATTCATAATTACAATATTTTTTTACAAGAATAAATCTCATGACAAAGCCATTATAAAATAACAGTTATTGTTATGTGTAATAATAATTCTATATGAAATAAATTATAAAGATCAATTATTCCCCTAATTTTTAAACAATGTATGAGAGTAGGAACAACTACCAAAAACTAGATGGAAACCAATTGGAAATGGGTCCCATTTAATGAAAAAACCCAAATAAAAAATTAAAATCCGTATAAAAATAAAAAAAACCAATAACCATGTGTTATATCCAACCCTAAACCCTGAATACCAATGCATGGTGATTAGGTTTATAGGAGGAATAAAACATCTGTGAGAAATTGAATAGTTAATGAGGGAGAAGATAAAAGTGGAATATGTTTTTGGGACTGCCTCAAAAAAACATGAAATATATATTATTGAAGGAAATGTCTATATGGTTATAGGGTTATCACTCATTAATGTTCCAAGGGAATCATTCAATCGTTATGTTAGAGACAGGAGAATAAAATTAGGAAAAAAATGATGGGGAAAAGATGTAATATAAGATTTAAATAAAGAAATTAGATACATGCTATATGACATGTTCTCAATAGCATAGAATATTTACATATCTAGATTCCTATCATGTTGAATCCTTGGTAATTTCAGTATGGTACTCATTTGATATTTATAACCCCATATCTAGAGAAACAGAAAATTTCATTATGACTCTTCTGGATGGGTCATATTTTCTCTCTCAGGGAACCCCTATAGTATGGTCCTTCATGATGTGGCGAGGATATTAACATAATAGTATGTTCAAGGAACCCATATTCATGGTACACAATGTAGTTGTCCTACTAGTTGTGGTATTGATTCCTTCACTATATTATTTCCATAAATTTACATATAGACTACATCCTCATGTGACATGATCATGAATTTCCAAGGACCCTACACCCATCTATAGTAGTTTGACGTCCCTATGTTATTATAAAGAATACTAAAGTATATTCTTAAAAATACATGGTACCTCATAATATACCAAATCATATAATAATATTCAGAAAAATTTAAATTTACAAAAATTATATAAACAATAAAACTAAAAGGATAGCACATTGTTCTAATTTTCCCCAACATGCCACATTTTGTCCCAATTAATTCATTGGATATAATTATAATTTAATGTAATATTTGAGCCCCTCTAGATACCAATTCCATAGATTACTGGGTTGGGAAAAACAAAATAATATATGGAGTTAAGGGATCATTGAATAGCCAATATAAAACCACAAAACATCATATTTACCCAAACATGAATTCACACATCTAAGATCCTAAAAAACAACCAAAATGATATACCCAAAATCACCAAACCTATCTTAATAAACCCAATAATATCCTTCTAAACCATATCCTCAAAATATAGGAGATCAATTATAGTTATTACTACCATTTATAATTAAACTAAAATGGTAAAAATTTGAAAACACACTTATACTTTATCCACCACCAGAGAAAAACATTACCATATCATAATAACCATTGAGCTGATCAAAACCTAGAACACATATATCCCATAAGATACACACAAATAATACATAAAAGTATTCAATAAAGATTAGTAAGGAAACTACCAAATAGTTTCAAAGAAATTATTAAACCATATCCAACCTCAATAAGGATCCTTGTGGTTCCAAACATAGTTGAGAAGACAAAAGGGATAAATAACTGAAGACATTGGCCCCATATAATCAAATCATGATGGAATAAAAAAACAAAAACTAACACTATGACGTATGTAATATAAACTATTGTCGCAGGCATCCTAATTACACAATAATACACATAAATTTTTACCTATGTTACCCATCTATAATCCAACCTCATTATAATCCATAACAAAAACCTCAAGAAAAAATTCATCTACCATAAATGATCGTCCCCTCTATATAACTGCATATCACTAAATCTATAATAGAGGAATCAAAGGAGGACATATAAAAAAATACCCTTAAAATATTTAATTAAATTATAATCCATAAAAATCAATCCAGAATGAAGATAAATAATCCAAACCATATTACATCAATGACATCTTTGGATTGACCAACTTAAAAACATTTAATGATTGCCTAAATGGTAAAACCTGATGTATGTTATTAGAGATTTCAAGCAATAGGCCTTAAATTACCCTACAGCTCTACGATAGAAGCATATAAGAGGTAACATCTTCTTAAGATAAGCATTAGGGACCTGAGAAGTATGACCATCGTTGACCTAAACATTAAACATGAGCTTATCCATATTCGAATTTATTTATTACTGGTTATATTCAATTATATCTATTGGAATAAAGTAATAAATACCACTATTTGTCAAGAAAAACCAGCTTCTGCATGAATGAATCTTTTAGGAACATATTTTAAATATGTCAGGCCAAATCTATGAATATATGATCTAAGATCTGGGTAAAGACTACCTTTGAAGAAATATGTTATCCCAAAATCCTTGATGGCTAGCTTAGATGAAAAATCACTAACTCTAATAAATGTTCAATATACTCTTTCACCCTTTTTTCATCCTAATAGAAGCTCACAAATTCATCACCTTTCTTAAAATAATGTCCAAAAGATAAAACCATAAAATGAACATTATCTTGATGAAAACCAAATAATTGTCTTCAAAAAATTGATATGAATCTATTGACTATCACCCCACTCTATTGGGTCCAATATGAGATATTCTAATAGCTCTCACCCTTGAAGGTTAACGATTTCTAAGAGAATTGAAGACTTTATCAAACCATTATAACCACTTAACCACTTTATCCAAACCATAATATCTAAAAAACTATGGTGGATGTTAATTCATGAAGTATAATATAGGGTCCAAGAGTATAGAAGTTTCTATGTATACAACTCTATTCAAATTTTGGGTTTTTTTTGAAATAAAAATAGTCTCTTCCATGAAATGAGAGGATTCACCCAATGGTTCATCCTTAGAGATGGAACATTTATATTCATCATTTAAATTTATTAGAAGCATATTGAAAAATATTTTACATGTGAACCTAATCAATTTTAGACTCACCATTTAAACAATATATTCCTATATTCAACTGATAGATATATCCTAAAACATAAAACATTTAAAACAAAACATATCAATTGCATAATTTTAAACATCTTTTCCTGGAAAAACCAACATTAAATAAAAAAAAATAAAAAAATGTTTTTCAAACAAACCCACCACAAAAAACAATCCACCCAATTTTTTTAACTAAATGAATCTATTTTAGACCATTATTAAAATTTTCAGTTGATTTATTAATTAAATGGAGTGATTTAAAAATATTTACATAAATACTCATTTCCATTTAAATTTCGTTTTCTAAATACAATATTGTAATCACCAACTTTGTAAATAATTTCATTAAAAAGGAATATATTCCTTATAAACAACCCACTAATTTTTTTACAAAACTAATCTCTTCACAAAATCCCATGTTTAAAAAAATATACCTATAAACATAAAATAAAAATACATTTCACAACCTGTTATATTAAATCCATTCCGATATAATCCAAAATATCTTAGAGACCATATAAAATTCATATCTAATAAGTGGGAACCATTTTGGAAAAAATATTGAATCATTAAAGGTTGAAACAAAAAAATTATTTGAAAAATGTAGAGTTTTTCATTCTTTTGATGCATAGTTTAAGAAGTTCTACACTGACCATATGGCAGGCTCTGTGACATCCTTATAACCATATTCATGTTCCAATCAATATTTTCGAACCCATGTGATATTTTTAATGAACTCTATATCCTCTTATAATTCTAACCAAAATCCAATGTTACCCCAATTATCACTTGTATTACTCATTGTTCATTCAAATAAAATTTTCTACAGTCAATATAAGACTCAATAAATAAAAAAACAAAAATCCAAGATAAAAATTCAATCTTCCCAAAGAAATTAGAGGCTTGAAAAGATAATGAAATAGTTAAACTCTTTATTAATTTACCTATAGTGTTTTAATAATGTTATTTACATGATTCAAATATACCATAAATAGCTATATTGTTCATTAATACCATTTTTGTGATAAAAAAGTCCAGTGAAATACAGAACTGGGTACTAGAATAGGCATGTGGTATTGAAAAAATGGAATTCTTGATCCCCACATACTAGAAACAAGTGTTATGGAAAAAAATATAAAACACATTGGAACAATTTTTAAAATAAATCATAGTTAAATGAAGTGGATAATTTCTTAAAATCCATCACAGAACTTATAGATATTGTGCATCCATTAAATAAAATAAGTATATCTAAATAAATGAATTTAAAAAATTATTGATATATAAAGAAATTAATCAACTAGTTTATATCATCATGTAGAACAGAATAAACAATCCATCTCAAAATTGTAACAATAGTTTTCTAAGATGGTCAGTAGACCACTAAACTATGTAAATCAAAAGATAAACCATGTCATAGGAATACCTCCACATAGCCTAGGGTCACTCACTACATCAAAACTCACAATATATGTCCAATAATAGTGATATAAATACTAAATATATAAAATATTACATAAAAACCATGAGTTTAACACACACATATAGAGAATGTATTCAAGGTGTAAGTAAATATGGATAATAGAATCTCACCATGGAATCTATATAATTCCTTTCATTAATTTGTTCATAAATGATTGTTTCTAATACAATATAAATATGTTTTTTTCATTTTAATGACTTAAAGAAAATCAAACATGGTGTTATTATCCAAGAATAATATTTTACCTTTTCCAACCTTAAAAATAAGTATCATAAAAATGTTGAAGATCCAAATAAAACCAAATTTCCTTTATTTCAAAACTCATTCCAAAATCATTTCTAGAAATAAGTTAATTTTTCTTTTATTTTAATTAATCATTCAAATATATATTTAAAAACATTTTTAAAGTTAAAATAAACTATAATGTAAAGGATAAAAATATAATAGAAACCATCATGTTATGAAAAATAATAAATTAAAATATAATACAACACAAGTTCTACCACATGTGAAACAAATAAAAATAGATACAAAAAGTCACAAATTACCCTAAAAAGAACCATGAATCAAGGGTGAAGTTTTATGAGTTACAGACTATGTACAAAAATTAGATAATCCATATGATACTATCATAAATAGAGGCGAATTGCTTTCCAACATAACATCTAAAACAAAATGCATTCCACCCAACTAAAAGACACCAGCATTATCAGGGAGGAACCATCCCACTTGTCATAGAATATAGCACCACTAGGAGGGAAACTAGAATGTGTGTACCAAATAGTTTAGAATGAATCAATACCTCACACTTAGATTATTGGGTGCCCTAGATAAAACTAAATTGGAAGTGAATAAAAAATCAAAAAATAAATAATTCACATATCATATAAATAATTTAAAAATCATACAATCCACCCCACATGGTCACACCAAATAACCCTTTTACAAATCATATATTCATCATAAAATGAATATAGAACACCATATCTGGGAGAAACATGATGAAAGAAAAATATGGGGCTCTAAAAATAATTTAACATTTAATTTTTTTAATTTACTAAACTGTCGCGCTTATGATATCCAACATTCAATTCTTAGTCACTTTCATCACTATCAAAATCACAATATTTAAAACATCCTTTATAAAAAAATTAAACACAAAAAAATTCCATTATATAAAACAATATTTAAAAAAAAGTTTTTAAATCATTATAATACTAAAACATGGGTCCATGTCCCTAAATTTTACATTAAATCAAATTAATATTTCCTCATAGTATTTTCACAAATTCAAGGAATATGAAATCCCTAATTCTCAAATAATTACATGTTATTAATAATGAAAACCATTTTCACATGAATAAAATTCAATATAAATCCTTTCTAAATTCACCATGGTTATTACCAGTTATTATAATTCCATATGAAAAAAATCTTAAAACTCAATAATTCCATGAATATGAAAATAAATAATGTACACATAAAAACATACATCAAACCAAAATATACCTATAACATGTCACATTCCATTGTAAACACACCAAACTATAAGGAATTTCCCTCTACAAACTCTGAAGAACCATTATAGAAAAAACCTAAAACCATAATATAAAAGAAAGTGATAGGGGAAAATGGAGAAATAATAACTATATGATAGATAAAAGAGGGGAGGAGGGAAAAGATATAGGGGGAAGAAGAAAGGGATAGATTACATAAAAATCACTTGAAATATAAATATATATATATATATATATGAATAAAAAATTAAATATTACAAATAGTAATATCTCTCTATGGTTCCAAGGGTGTTGTTCATATGAATTGATGGAGGAAGGATGATAAAATCAGTTCAAAATTATTTCGAGAAAAGAGATATTTTTTATTTTAGAAAAGAAATGCATCGAATAATCAATGAAATATCTATGATCCTACCACAACATATCTCTAGGAGTTGTAATGTGGTTATTATCATATATATAGAACCCAAATGATCGAGTATAAAAAGATTTATATGTGGACCTATTAGATGCAAAATGTTTTCCCTCTCCAAGATCCCCTATGGGTAGCCCTCTAGGAATAAGATATAGGATCCTAGAATGGAAAGGTTGAGTCTCCAGATAACCTTACCCTCAACGGTATGTACCCACAAGAAATTATGTGATTTCCTCCACCAAATTTCCTCTATATTTTATTTCGTGGACTTCTCCATGGACCACCGTGATCGGGCTGAACTGAGGACCCTAAGGAAATTTTTTGTAGCATGACCCCAAAGGACTATAGTATGAAAACCCGAATCATAGTCCTACATCTCCCCAAGACGTTAATAAACAATAAAAAATCAATCAGACTCATTAAGAACATAAAATATTACAAGATAATTTAATAAATAAAACACTAGTGAAATGTGGGTGTCATAATATTCCTCTTTAACAACACTAAGAAATTTAATCTCTCAATGGAACTTCATTTAGTTATGTAACATTTAGGTTCATACATATCCATAAATCCTATCAAAAAACAATCTAATAGACCATAACTTTTAAGGTCTCCCATAATTAACAATCATGTTATTAATGAGTGTTCATATTGGAAATAATTTAACTTCTTATTATTTTGTAAGTGTTTTTAAATTATATTTCAAAATTATTCTATTTAAAACTCATGTAAATTTTATCTCATGGATTCCGTATTTTTATTTAATATTTTAATTTAATTAATTCACATATATTATTTAAATTAACAATATTATTATTTTATAATCATGTTAACATGTAATAATTTATAAAATCAAGTATTTGTGTCATAAAACCACAGTAAAATGTAAATATAATTTTTAAAAAAATCAAATGAGTCACTTATAAATGGAATATGAAACCCATTCATGTAAATGATAAAAATAATAAACATAAACCCAAATCAAAAGCATATATGGTATGATCTATTTTCAAAACCAACTTTTTTGGTAGGGTCTTATCCCCTTGCTTATTAATATGTCATTCCATTAATCCTTTTTAGAATACAATAACATTGCTCTTATGTACGACAGACTACTGCATCACAAATTTATGTGATGTGTCTTTCATTTCTGATTTTCATGTATGAAAATAATAATATATTAAATGAATATAAATGTTATTTGTAAAAGAATTATACTTTTCTAAATATGATATCACATATAAATTCTTACTTTACATTCCATGGTGGATACAATAACATCGTTCGTGTGTACAGTGGATAACAACCTCCTGAAGCAATTTGATTCATTTTATCATACTTTTTAAATGAAACGTAATAAGGATAGAATTAAATAAACATATATTATATATATATTACATAATAGTAATTATGTAAAGGTAATATATTATTTAAATTTATATCATTCATCCAACTATAAAATGGGAACAGTGTCCATGCATACGTAAAAGATATCATTTCCATGAATGATGTATTTCGTTTTATATCTATAAAGGTTATGGATTTCACTATATACATGTACACTAAATATATATGATAATAATTTTCGGTTTGAAATTCAATAGATTGTGTAACCAGGGTTAAATTAAGAGTAGAAATAACAAAAAAAAATTCAAAATATATATGAAAAATGAAGCAATTGTTACTTGAAACGTGACTTTACCACGAAATTGTTTTTTAACAAGTAATAAAAGGTAGTACGTAAATAATATATATTATTATATATATATATATATAATTATTCCTATTTAATATATGTATAATAGACATATATTTATTATAGATAAGGTTTCAACATGTGTGAAGGAGGTTGAGACTTAATGTAAGAGAATTTTTTCTCACTTTTTACAACATTGAGACACAAACTATATTCACCGGCTATTTATATTATATAAGGTATATACTAAAAAATAATTTACTTTATTATTGTTAAGATTCATTGTTTTAGTGTTTATATATCCATTTGGGAATTTCTATTTCCTGGGGTTTATAGTTCAAAAGTAACCAATTCAATAAGGGATTTTTTTTCGCAATTTGTCTTCTTTGATATATATGTTATCATATTCCCCTATATTCTTTTATGATGGCTACATACATACCCTTTTATGTATGATATCATTAATATTATTATTTTATTAATATTTAATTTTTCATTTTATTTCAATCATCTACAGTATATTCAATTCAAAAGATACCAAAGTGGTAAATATTTTATATTACAATATCATCAATTATGTAGATTTTTTATGAGTAATATTATAAGGATAGATTATTATAATCCATCTCTGAATAAACTCGTCACATTTCATAAACTATGGTTATTTCATGATAATAATTTTTTCCCTTTATTTTACTCTCTTTATGTACTCAAGATACGAAATAATGTTTTCAAAAAAATCGTATTTTTTCTCTCTTTGGTCTAAAACCTATGTTATAACAATGCCATGTTTTATAATAATTTTTTAAAAAATATTTTTATCATTATGAAAATTATTTTTTATAAAAAATACATTCCCACAAACCGAATAATTTAATCTTGGTTCTAATAATAAAATAGTTTATGATAAATGAATCAGTTCCATTGAAAAGTTATTTTCTATTATATAGAGTTTATAGAATGAAAATGTAATTTTGTATGTCTCTAATATAGAAGAAAAAGTTTATCAATGGTGGAATCTCATCAAGAAAATAAGGTAACATGAATAAATTTACTCCTTATTTTTTGATATGTAATTTCATTATATATTTTTCCTAAAAATGGAGAAGGAATTCCATGAGTCAATGGAAAATAATGATGAATCTATTGGCACCTATGGGGAAACATCTACAAGAGTTTTGATGTATGCTTCAGCTATTATTTTCCAACCTAAAATTAAGGTTGATAGATTCATCTGTGTCTTAAAACCAATTCTCTAAAGGGATTTTTACAAAAGGGAATTCAATTGTTATGAGGGAATTATTTTCCTTGTGCATTCAAGGTATAAATTAAGATTGGGTTTACCCATAAATTACATTTTATTGATTACAAAATGAATATGGAATTAAAATGAAACTCTAAAAACCATGGATAATATAAAATGGGACTCCCTTCATGATTAATGTGTACAACAAAACATGGAGAAAATTATCTTATGTGTACTATTAAATTTTTTTTGTATTGGAAGGATATTCATCAAGAAATTGATTGCCAAATTGGTGGGAAGAAGTTAGATAATGATGAAAATAGAGAGAAAGCTACATAGAATGAACCACCCTCACTCTATTATTTTAAATGAAAGGAGTATATTCATTATGTGATTTAATTATATATTCCAACGGATTGTGAGGAGTATTAGCCACAAAAACCTCTAAAAAGGATATAGGTAATCCTAATTTATTCAAAATGGTTGAAGTGTGTTGTGATTATTGGGGTACACTTATCCTCCACTTCCTTGATTGAGATTTCATGCTTGATTTTGTAAGAATGAGCCCTATGAAGATCTTATTTTTTTACCCTTTATGAAAATTTCATTTGATTTTGAGAATTCATTATCTCTCTCTACATGGACTATAGAATAATGAAATCACATTTGATATTTTATCAATACAGGTTTTAACCCAAGATTCTAATGGAAATGATTTTATGTAAGATAAGATATTATTTAATGTATAAAGGGTGTATTATTTTTTGGAAGAATACACGTGACCAAGAAAATGTAACTTTAGAATTATGGATACCATCACGGGTTTCTGGATTTACGATTGATCGTAAGTTCATATTCATTTAAATACATTTTATTATTTTATTTGTTATGATTTTATCAATATTAAAGGTATTTAAAGAGACAATTATTGGAATACAACCTTTCGGTTTTGGATATATTTTAATGAAAAATTTATTTATGGAGAAATTCATTAAAAATTTCTGGAAAAATTATTAACGGTAATGGTAACCATTAGATTTTATATTATCTTTAATTATGGGGTAATTATGGTTTTTAGTCGATCACCTTATGATGTCAGCACACATCATTGCTATCAATGAAGATTTATCTTTGGATCTTCTTTCTATAATATACATTATTGAAGTGGTATAATTACATGAAGTACCACATTAACTTTTATCTAATCGGGATTCAAATGATACCATGAATTTTTTGGGAAGTCATCTGCAATCTCGTGATGTGAAAATGTTTTTCAGTACTGCATATCATTCAGAGACTGATGGTCAGTTCAATATAACAACTCAAACCCTATAATATTTTCTAATATCTTTTTCTATGTATATAAATGGTGTTTGGGATCAACACCATAATCTATATGATTTCTTTTAAAATAATAGATTTCACTTAAGAATTTATAGGTATTTTTATGAATCCATTTGTGGAAAGAAGAATATAACTCCATTATACTAAAATGTAGTTGTAAAAAGAAGGATATTGAGACCTGATCTAGCTGATGAAAGGGTAGAGAAGGTCAGGTCCATTCTGAAACATGTAAGAGAATCACAAATAAGACAAAAACTATATACCGATAACCATCGATGTGATCTTAAATTTTAATATTGTGAGGATGTGTTTCTATGAGTTTCACTATATAATAAGGGAGGGAAAAATATTCTCTAAGTATATCGATCCCTTTATAATTATTAATCATATCGAGACTGCAGCTTAGAACATAGAACTTCCACCAAGCCTTTATTAGGTTCATGGTGTGTTATATGTATCTATCCTGAAAAATTATATACATGGTCCATCACATATACTAAACATAGAATTTGTATCAGAGGAGCATAACATTTCCCCTGAGAAACAATCAATGGATATTATCGATCATATAGAGGAAATTCAATGGAACAAGACAACACACTTTTTAATGTCTTTTAATAAAAACTACCATCATAAAAAGTTAGGTGGGAATGTGAGGATGTAATATAGAAGATGTATCCTGAGTTATTGGTACCAAAGTGATGAATTTTGAGGAAGAAGTTCATTTTAAATGGGGTATATTGTAAATCCCCAAGATATATTGAAATTTTTTTTTTCAAATAAATTTCTTCATTTTTGATATTTTTCAACACATGAAACATTGAGTATATCTTGGGTTACAAGAAATATTGATTCTAACTTATGTTGCACACAACACTAAGTTTAAATAAAACGTGATATACTATTAAAATATTATTATTTAATATTATAGTTATAACCTAATTTTTTTAATGTTTTGTATGAATAGGAGTAACTATGTTATGAAAATATATGATGAATTCTTCGGTAACCAATTAATTTTAAATGAAAATATAAAAATTTGAAAAAAGGGAATTATTTTTTGAAAAAAATACTTTTCTGCACACAAACACATTTTATGTCAATAAATTAAATAAATTACATTTGGTAAATTATTTTACTGAGATTCTTAAATTATATATTCAATCAAATATTTAAACACTCATCATATGTTTTTTATATAATATATTAAAAATCCAATTATTCACTTAAAAAAATATTTTTTATAATGAAATTTCATAATATATTTTTTTAATTATTTTAAAATTACTTTATAAAAATTTTAGAATTTTTTTTAAAATATGAATTAATATTTGAAATTATTATCTAAAAATTATAACCGGGTGAATTTTTAAGAATTTTTTGAGTGGATAAATTTTTTGATGAATAGTGGAGAATACCTGTTTTTATTAAGTATTGTAATTTCTATTGGGGAATTTAGAAAATAAAAACCATATTTTTTTAAAAGTATAATTAGTTCAATTTTATTTCTGATAAATCTATTCAGTTAATTATAATCATATTAATATATATTTTTTATAAAAAAACCTTTAAAACATTTGGTCATTTTCAATTTGAAAAAATACTTTCTTGTCTCGTTAGTGAGTTTAATATAAAATTAAATATTTTTCAATTATGTTTATTTAATTTGAAAAAGAAAATCCATGTTCTGAATGATAATAATTTATAACGTATAATAATTAGATATGATTTTATCATTATGGATAGTAAAATAAGTACAAATTAATAACCACTGTTATTGTAAAAATGGGTTTACTATGAGTTAATAAAAAATGATAAAGGATAAAAATGGACCTAAACACGTCCAAAACATAACGTTTTTCCATATTTATACATTATATCTTATATATTCTATAATAGAAAATTTTGAATCCTTTTTAATTTGAACAATATGGGTACACATTTTTATTTTCAATCACATATAAAAGGACTCCCCCTCACATCAAATCTTCAAACATCAAAAACCATTTGGTTTGAAAAAAACACATTTCATATAATTTCTATAATTTAATAATAGAATCCAAAAATCATTTTTTTGTCAAAAATATTCCCTGTGAATTCTTTTGGTGCAAACCAAAAGATGTTGTCTGGGAAAGTGGTAACGTCCTGAATAGGTAATTTTATTTTATTTCTTCCTCCACCTCCATAAATTAATCTTAAACAAATTTTTATACTAAAATAACTATATTTCACCAACTGATATTCTGTTTTTTAGTTCACTGCCAATATCTATCTCCTCATTAATGAAATGCAATATGAAATCATCATTATTATGTACAATGGATTACTACCTCATGAATCGATGTTATTATTTTTCCATACCCACATCTCACAAATAGATATTATAAAATAATTAATGTTTATATATTATATTTATGATATTATTGTACCTAAATAATTATGATACCACATATACCTAGTTTCTCTCCAACCCGTTGAGAAAATTATAGCGTTTCTCATGGGTACGATAGACTACCACCTTGCGAACCAATGTGATTTTCTTTTCATTTTTTATTTACATATATGGTAATAAGGAAATATTAAATTTTTATATTTTATATTTATAACATAATTATATTTAATTAATTATGATAGAACATATAAATTCTTACTTTCCATTATGTGGGGGTTATGATAACTTCATTCAGGTGTATGACAGACAACTCCCTAATGAAGTGATATGAATCATTCTTTACAAAGTTTTTAAATAGAATATAATAAGGAAAAGTTTTAAATAAAAAATATTTAATATATAAGACATTAAAATGATCTTGAAACGGTATTATATTATTTATCATTATTTTTTATCCTTCTATAAATTAGAAACAGTCTTCATGTGTTTGTACAGTATACCGTCTCCAGGAATAGTGAATTTCAATTTCTATAATTAATGTTTATGGATTAATAAAAGTACATATAATGTAAATATATATTATATTTATATCATAGATACCATCCTTGGTATGTCAAAACTGTGATCAATTAAGCAGGTTAGAAAATAAAAAATCAAAACATACATGAAAATGAAGCAGTTATTGCCTGAAACATAAATTGAACATGAAATTGTTAATAAAAAGGTAATAAAAGGTTATTATTAATTAATATATGGTATTTTATGTGTTTATATTTATTTAATATATTAAATATAAAAGTGTATTTAATTTACAATATTTAATAATGTGAATGATGGAAGCCAATACTTAAAGTGAAGGATTTTCCTCTCAATTTTTACTTCAATGAGACACATGACATATTCACCAACTATTTTTTATATCTTTTATATAATTACCATGAATTTTTATGATTATTATTGTTAAAATTATATATATTTGCGTATACATTTTATTAACTCTCTTTTAGGGTTTTTACTGCTCAAACGTTACCAAATCAGTAAGAGGTTTTTGTCTAAATTGTTTTTCTTTGAGACATATGTTATTTTATAAAGCTATGTTATTTTATGCGATATATATACACCCCCTTTGAAATGTAATACCATGGATTTATTTATTTTTATTTTATTTATTATTTACTTTTATATTAATCATTAATGATAGTTATGATTCAAAAGATACCAATGTGGTAAATATTTTATGTTACTATCTCATCGATTATTGAGATTGTTAATGATTATGATTTAGATGTTAAAATTATATAATACATCTCTTGATAAACTCTTAAATTTTATTTTCATCGGTTTATGTAATGGGAATACAAGTTTTCCATAAATTTTATACACTTTATGTTATAATTAGACCCAAATAATTTTTTTTAAGAAACTTTTCTTCATTTCTCTCTTCGGTTGAAACCATTTTTTCCTTTCAAACCCATGTTTTATAAAAATGTTTTAATTTTTTTTAACATTATCAAAATGAATTATGAAAAATATTTTTGAAAATTTTAGACTTTTTACAAAAAAAATTAATAGACTATTAATACAATTTTCTAAAACATTCTCGTTTGGATTTTACGAAAAATTTGAAATGTTTAATTATTTTAAACTGTACCAAATGAATTTTATTTTCTACAATCCTGACAGGTCAATGTTTCAATTCTTTATATAAAATTTTCAACGTTTATTTTTAGTGAAAATGATTTTTAAAATAGTTTTTGTTTTCGAAAATTATTTTCAAATTGGATAGGATATATTAATTAATAAATTATTTAAATGATTTTTTATTATTTTTATATATGTTTGCAATGTTATTTAAAAATTTACTTTAAAAATATTTTCAATTTTATAAAGATTGCTTCAAAGTGGAATAATTATTTTCATCAATAAATGTTTCATGTAATATTCTAAAATCATTTTACTTATAATATAAAATCCTTTGATGTTACTTTTATTTTATAGTTATATGATTAATGGATGAAATTATTATTTTATCTATAGATGTTTTATTTTAATAAATATAATATTTTTATAAAACTGGTTTTTCTTCCATGGGTTATACTATGATAAAATATATATGAAACTGGATTCTTTTTCCATGGGTTTTGATTTGAAAAATGTGTTAATTATTATGAAACCTATTTATTTCCATATGTTATGTTATGTTGACATTTTTATGAACCCCATTTCATTTCATCGGTTCTGATATAATTAATTTTTATGATCTTTTGGCTCAAAAACATGTGATTTTAATTATGTGATGGTAAATACATTATAAATAATAGTGGTAGAAATGTTATAACAAATATAGGTGATAAATATATCTCCTTCTAATGAATTGGATAAATATTGATATCTCATGATATAAAAAACTATAATAGGGAGTCTACTTCTTATAGTAAGGGTATGTGTCCACTATGATAGTCTTTGGAGTGAACCTTGACTGCTATGATGGTTTGGGTAGTGAACCCATTAAACTATGATAGTTTTTTAAATAAGAATTTAATATTAATGAAATTATTTTCTATTTTTATGTGAATTCCAAAAATATATGATTATGCCAATGTTATTTCCTGATGGTTATTATTCAATGATTACATTTTTTTTATTTCTTGTGAAATGGAAATATTTATTTCATAACTCATGTTTATGATCAATGATATTTTGGGTATAGATTTCAAATGTTACTCTCTTGTCCTCATAACTATATTCTTATATTGTTTTGATATCTCCCTTGTTTACACTTAGTGATCATTTGAGCGCACCCTTTCTTATGTTTCCTTTCCCAAGACAATGAATAATGTTATTAAGCTGGGTATGTCTAATAATAGTACTATGTGTGATGATACTTATTCTATATGTTGAATATATTTCAATTAATAAAAATATTTTGTGTCTAGTATCCAAAGGAATGGAACCTATATGGTCCATGGGTATGAATTTTTGAATTGAACTGAATATTCATCTAAAAATATGTAATATCTTTTTATGAGATGTTTGGGTATTTTCACTACTTCTAAAGGGAAAAAATATTGATTTGAGATTAAAAATAGTATTCATCCATTGTAGGGACCAAAAAAATTGATCCACTTCCCATCCATCTAGTTGGAAAACAACTATGTCAAAACTATCAAACCACAATCCTACATTAGTGGTTATTAGGAAACAAAGTCAACTAAATAATTCTTCTCCCCTACACTATAGGTTATTAAATGACCTCTTTGAAGTAGAATTATTCCCTTGAAATATAAGTATTATTTTCTCAATAATTTCACAAGTATTACTTCCCATTCCTCTATTATTTATGTTATTCTAATTTCAATGGATCTTCCTGAGACCCTTTTTGATAACCAGAAGACCCATATGGAATTTTTTGACTAATGTGGTTATCAGACCCATTTCAACGAATTTAATCTCATATATGATCATAATAGAATTATAGAACCTTCAATCAATCCATGGAATAGATTTAATAGTAATTTTTTACTTTTAATCCATCCTATGGAATTAATAACTCTAGATTAGAGAAACAATTTAATAATCCAAGAGAAAAAAGGTTTCCTCTAGCTAAATTACACCTCATATGAGGGATAAGTCAACCCAAAGATATAGGAAAACCCTCGCAGGAATAGTCAATGAATTCACCCAATACCCTTAAATAAGTTCCTCATTCGTATATATCATAGAATAAATTTGAAAAACTATCAATCAATTGAGCCATGGTGTGTTGAAATACTAATAATAGCACATTGTTAAAGATCATAATGATAGGGAATAACTATATCTTTCCACATGGTATTTTTAGAACCAAAATTCATCAATCTAAATTTGAAAATTCATCTCCAATAAGGATATGGTGTTTCCTAACATCCACCTATGCTCTAGGGGATGAATTCTCCCTGAATACCTCGTGATTATAATGGTAAAAAGACAGATGAATACATTAATGGAATTAATAAGGGAGTTTACACCACCATGGATAAGTTGATATATGTGAAATTGGGTGTCAAAGAAGACCTATAAATGACATCAATCAATGTCAAATTTCCACTTTATGGTTAAGAGTATTATATTTCTTTCCCAAAAAAATAGCAAATGTATTTACATGAAAATATAAAAATATATCAGATCAAGATCCTTTGGTTTATTTACACTATTTGGGTCTACCCATTATCCACTATGAATACAATCAGGAACCTGAATGAAATCACCCCCACCACGATTCCATGGTCTCGGGTAATGTTCAAAAGATGATCAAATTGGTCTTTTTGAATTAGGTCTCATATCCCAACTATCTATATGACTTAATCCTAGTTGGGTTGAAGAAGGTATATATCAAGTACAATAAATACTTATGGGTTCTCAATCACCACTTATGAAGGATGAAATCTCTATCTAAGTCACAGTGTTCTCGATCAACACTAATCCATAGATTTTATCTCTTCTCCTTTGTGGATGGATACTCTATATTCAATAAAATATTCATAGTTGTAAATACCTTTACCCATATAGCCAAGTTATGGTGGCTATGTTATTATATTTTCACTAGATAAAAGTGATCACATCCCAAAGGTAATATTATTTTTCTTGTCTTGTTAAACTACATGCATGGAATGATTTAATTTTTCATTTAAAAAAATAAATTATAAAACATTGTGAATAAAAATAAAATGCATCCTTACACCTATTAAAATATTCCCTCGTCATATCCAATATAATGAAAAAAATTAATAGTAATCCATGATTCTATGTATAGGTTATATACAGTGGAAGTTATCATGAGTAAATAAGAATAAATCAATATTGAATGGTTTAATACTATGAAAAAATTCCATTTTATCAACAACATAAGAATGAAATATATACATGGATAATATCAGCAATGTAATGTCATGGATAATAATAACTCAATTATAAATTAATTAGTTTATTAATATTTTAAATAATGATTTAGTTTACCATGATATATATATCCATAAATCTATGCTCTAAGATAGTTTTCTAGATTGTTAGGTATACCAAAAAAACATATAATATTATCTTATTGATTTGTCTCAGGAAACATGTTAATTAATCAAGAGGATGTTTCATTATATTTCCATCCATTCAATTTATAAGACCGATGAATTCATAATTTGAATAAACTATATAACATAATCAATTTGACTTTTTCCAAAAATTATCTATATTAGAAGAACTAGATTACAGAATACCATCATTTTGGAAATAAAACTGATCAAAATCCATTGAAATACAATATAAGTATAGTATCATTACAAAATAACATCATTGGATAATAAAGGGTTTTTATTATTATGTATGAATCTAAATACCATAAATATATCAATAAAATTTTATTGATTAAAATACCTTTTCATTTGGAAATAAAATTTTAAAAACTAAAAATATAGATAATATTAGGGAAAAAATATTTTAAAAGAATAAATAAATTTTCTAAAGGAATATTTAATTTCATTAGTGTTAATGGTAGATATAAAATTATTTTTAGTCTTAGTGCTTTAAAATAATTATTTATCTCACATTTATAATAAACAAAATAAAAATATTATTTCATTGAAAATGATTACTACATTAATTTTAAACCATTTATTAATAATTAAAACATGGGTAAAAAATAATTGAATAAAATATAGATTATTAAATAATCTTGAAAAACCATTTTTGTAAAATATTGTTATAGTTGATAAATAATATTTACTGGGTAGAAAAAAATTGGTTTTCCTTACAAACATGATTTTTGTATCCTGAGTACTTAAAGAGTGTAAAATGTAAGTAAAACATATAGTTTATATAATTTAAAATATTAGAAGAATATATTTTTGTTTTTAATATATACATGTCCAATAATTCTCCCATGAGATACTTAAACATAAATATTACTGAATAATGAATATATTGTGAAAAAAACCTTGTCAAATTTGTTGGTTTTAAATAATAACCCCAAAAAAAGATATAAATTCAAATGAAACATTAAATAAAATTAATATTAATATATTAATTATTTAAATAAAAATTATTATAAAAAATACATCTTAAAAATAAATTGGTTTATATTACAAAATTCAACACAATGGATCGGAAATTGAGACAAAATAGCTTACATGGATCATTTTGTTGAATTGAGTATTAGTAATTTAATTGAATATGTTTAGAATATTTAAATACATGAAAACATGTTTAAATAAAACATAAGGTTATAAATTTTTTTAACATAAATAATAATACAATATCAAATACAATGAATAATTAATATAACTCAATGAATAAAATTTATTTATGAAACCCCTTAACATAGGTCAGACTCATTAGATATGTTCTTTATCTTCCTAAATAATAAAATAATAAAAATTATTAAATATCATAAGAACCTTGTTCAAATTTATTATTTATTTTATTTTATTTATTTAAATGTTATATTTAGTTGCTTAATCAATTAATTTCACATCAGATGTTATGACGATATTTGGTTCATATGTCTCAAATGACTTCAGTAACATGAAAATTGTTAAATGGTTCATTATTACATCCTCATAAAAAAATAATTAAATTACTATAATTTTTAGATATAAATGATTCTTATAAAACCAACCATGAAATATAGTTGTGAAAATGGAACTACCTTACAATCATGGAGATGGAAATTCTTACGTACACATGAGTAAAATTTCAATTTTTCAAAGATCATGACGGAAGGAATGTACTTAATATTTTACCTCCCCATAATTGTAATTAGAAAATAAATAAAATATTAATTATTTATATATACTTAAATATATCATATTTGTGATGTGGTGATGGAAAATGAATCACATTGCATTATTTAGGTAGTTTTCCACATGTCCGCACAAATAAAGTTATCATCTTTTCAATGAATGTAATGGAATAAATGTAGATAATATATTATCTTTTAAAACTTCTAAATATTTCATGAATAATATATATATATATATAATACATCATTAAATATTATTGTGATAAGTGGTGATGGAATATTAATAACATTAGTTCATGAGGTGGTAGACCGTCGTACACATAAAAGATGGTTTTTCTTCCCAATTAATGGAATATGATATAGATATTGGTTATAAAATTTTAAAAATAAAATAAAATTACATTTAATATAATAAATTTATTTTAAATAATGTTTTAATAATATTTAAGGAATTTTAAAGAAGAAATAAAAAAATGCTTAGTTAAGAATGATATATCATCATGATACAACCTCTTTGGGTTTATACCAAAAGATTTTCTATGTGGGTTTTATAATAATAAGAAGTCCTCTATGTAATGAAAAGAAAATTATGGAAGGGTTTTTGGTAGGTATCTTCCAAACCAAAAGGATTTTTGACTGTGAATGAAATAGGAATGTAGGTACCCTTTTATAAGTGAGGGGAGGGTCACTTATGTAATTTTATAAAATATTAAATTAATATAAATTAATTTTCGAGGAAAAATATCAAAACTAATATCATTAATATATATGAATATTATGGGCCAAAATAATGTCATAAAATATAATTTTTAAAATTTTACATTACTTTTTTACCTGAATCTTTTTGTTCTAACCCATGTTAACCATTTTTTATGATTATTATGATAACAGTATTTTTACACTTTGACGGTCTAGATAGGTACATTAAAAGGCCAATTGGACCATAAATGAACCGTATATTATATTGTTACACAAATAATACAAAATATAATATTTTTCATCATTTTAAATCATTTTTACAGAAAATAATTTATTATAAAATAACATTAATTATACTTTTTACATTATGCATTTAATTTGACAATAAATACATCAAGACAAAGTAAAATTATAATATAGACTATCAATACATCACTAATATGATATATTCATCTATAAAAAACATGTGACATTATACCATACTCTAACAATGTCACTTTGAATATTTTTAAAATTCATTAATTTAATTTTTATATTAATTAATGAAATATTTTTTTGATATTGCATAAGAATTTAAGGTAATTATATAATAAATAAATATTATATATAAAATAAGATCATTAAAATAATCTCATTGTTATGAAAATGAAAATTAATATTCATTCAAAATAAAATTTCAATACCACATGAACATGTAAGAGATATTTGAATGTAAGAAAGGGACATTTTGTATTTTTCATTGCACAAAATGTTATATTTTTCACTTTCCTAAAATGGTGTACTGTAAAAAAATAAATAAAAATAATAAGGTTATAAGGGTCAAAATTCCTTCACCGAATATTATTTTATATGAAAACTGGTGTCCTTTCCACTTAATTTTATCTTTGGTTAACCCGATTCACCCTTTTATAGTGTTGACAAATGATTACTATTATAACTATTAAATATAAAAATAATAATTTGGGCTTGTTAAATAATATTAATTTTTCTAATTAAAAATATATAATACATTTTTATAAATTCAATATCTTTAAGTTGAATAAATTTATTTTATAAGTAATCTACATTGCGCAATGAAAAAATATTTTTCGAAAAAAACCTTTTTAAGTATGCAAGTATTTTTATTCCACGGTAATATATAACATTTATTAATATCTAATTATTTATATTATTTATAAATAAAGTAAAATTATATTGATTTATGATCAAACTTAATATATTATGTGTATTTTCAATAAAAATAAATTACAGTTTTACATTAAACTGAATTTTTCACTATTCACTGAAAAATTATATTTTTTGGAAAAATATCTATGCTTCAGCATAAGTATGTTTTGACATGATCATTTAAAAAATTTACACTAATTGTAAAATAACATCACTTAAATTGATATAAATTATTCATATTATCAACATAAAAAAATAAATTAAAATATTTTTTAAAGAAAATGTATTTCTGAAGCATAAAATGACTTTTCTAAAAATTGAGTACTCATTTATTATGAAATAATCAAAATAACAATTGATTATATAAACCATTTTGTTTTATTTTTCATAATTCAGTTAATCCTATCAATACTTAATAGTTCAATGGCTAGGTTATAACTGTAACATTTAAAAAATAATATTTTTTGGATCATTTTGCGTGGGTGTTTCATGTCGTATATACCATATAACATAGTGTTATTTTAAAATCAAGAGTTGTTAAAATATTCTTCAAATATTAATAATCTAATATGTTCAAATAAAACTAGTAAATATACCAATATTTGGTGACTCCCATTGTCATAATGAATTTTATAGCAACTTATCGGCAAGTTATGCATTACATATTCAATCCCCTTATAGAAACAATAATGTTGTGGTGTGTAAATAATTTAGCAGTCAAATACACAAATAACCAAAACATATAAATTATCATGAGAAACTCTTCTATGTAATCTATTCCCATAATCAAAATATGAACTCCTTGAAGTTTTCAATCGGGATCACCTCTCAAAAATTAAATAGATCTCTTGTATGATTCAAATATATAAAAATAAACCTGATAAATATCAAATACATAACTCAGATTCCACTTCAACATAATATATGAGAGATGATAGGCTTTCAAGTACATATGTATTATTTTGAAAAATTTGTTTCTAAACTATTAGTTAAGTGTCATTTTATCTCAAAACTAATTAATAATGGTGTTTCCTACTGCTGGGTTAAGGAATAATAGAGAAAATTTGATGAAATCATGGATACAAAATGTATCCTCTAGTTTGTAAACCATATATGTTGGGGAAAACCTATATCCTATATGCTAGTGACTTAGAGAAATCTTGTTTTCCCTCTACAATGAAATGAATATTTATGGTAAAAATAATAGTCATTAGTACCTCAATTAGGTGATCATTACATTGAGGTTAGATATTCCACTTTAAAGAAGAGTTTCTTATTGTGGTATTTACATTTCCAAATCTACATCATTAAGTGCATCATCGTGAGGTATAGTTGATCTGACGCATTTTCCCATTAAATTATATCATTATTCATCCCAAATTACCTAGAACATTGGAATGATGGGTTGTAGACCTCTTGCAATTTGACATCATGTTTATTCCTTATGATGTTATTAAGTAGAATGCATCGTAATATTTAGGTATCACATATCCAACCCCTAGGTAGTTTTCCATAGATTTTTTGTTTTTTTATAAATATTCCCCCCTTCCAAAAAAGTGGAAATATTACCCTAAACTCAATCGGGTCAACCATGGAGTTTTTCCTGTATCACAATCCAAGGTGCTCATGTCATAGTCAATCCTTATTTTTGAGGGGTTCACCAAAAATGTGTCTAAATACTATTAAATCATTAATGTCATTGAAATAACAATCAAATTTCATGTTCGCCGGCTACATGTGAAGGGTGAATCAGAGTTGGTCATCAATAAAGTCAATATTAACAATCCCACAAATAATTGGGATATCAAACCTTTTCATGAATGAACATGAAAGATGATATTTCATTTTCATTCCAATAGGTAGGTTTCCCAAATCCCTTAGTCTCAGAATCATCATGTTCTATATCAAGAAAACAAGGTTTCATCTATTATTGATCAAAACTATAATCATAATGTCATTTGGTTAGTGTATTAGAGAGAAATGTATATCACCATTCCTAATGGGGAATACCAAGAGGTAATCCAACTCAAAACAAACTCTTTATATATGGGGACATTAAATTATTCCAAAATAAAATAGATGTCTCATTGGATGACCACAATTGTGAGGTACATCAAACAATGGATTCCACCATTGAGTCATGCTGATCATGAATGGATCTGAATGTAAGAATAATGTTTTCTCCCCCAAAATATCCTAAAATCAAATAAATCTTTATATAATCACATCACTAAATGGATCCTTCTTCATTGATTCTTGGGAAGAATAATTACATTGGTCTTTCTAGATCATAATTCAGGGGAATATAGAGATCATCAAACCTCATTAAAGCTCTCCCATCAGATCTAAAGGATGTGTTACATTTGGAAAACCATGATTCCTAAATGATGTAAGGATACCATGCGGTGTCATGAATTCCAAGTCCATTCCAACTATGAAAACTAACCTCTATAGATACTATACAGCATAAAGTTCTCATGGACCATTTTCATGTAGGGAATCGATATCATGGGTCCCTACTCATCAGCGACACCATAATAGTTCTTTTTTTTACTACTTCAAATTTCATTTTAATGTTGTACAAACCCATTCTTCAAAAGAATTTAATGTTCATTTCTATGATTATTTTTTCAATATACCCCATAATTCATTATTTTTTTTCTCAAACTATTCACATGAGAAATGATATCATTTTTGAAGATCCTGATCCAAAGTTGATTTATTCTGGGTAACATATTTAGAACAACCACACTTATTATTATCATATACCAGTAAATATATAGATTGAATGATTCAGTATAAAATTATACAATATTATTAATATTATGGTAAATTATAACATGTATAGTTTCCTTAAAAATCTCTCATATGCCTTAGGTAAATATCATACCATGACTCAAACTTTTACCTACGGGGCTCATTCCTTAATAGCCTATAGAATATAGGTTGCATTACCCACTGAGATTTAGATACCATCAATTTGGATTGTTATCCATTGAAATTTGATATAGGAAACAATTTCTTGTATATGGATAGACAATAATTAGTCCCTTGATTAAAATTCAATGAATTTACAACACAATTTTTATGTTTATTAGAATTTAGCGGATCAATCATTCAATATTATGGTTTTCATTTTCTTATTCCTCTTGGTTGAGTTAGTATTTTCAATGAAATTTAAAATGAAAAAGGGAATAAAACTACTAAATGTAGGTCTAGTTTTGGAATGTCCCCTCACAATTAACAAGGTTTACTCTTGTGATGTATATTCATTAAACACTGTAGAATATTTGTTGATCACACCTCTCACCGATACCAGATTTATTAAGAACAAATGGTGTAGTATGACTATGAAATTATGAAATTATCATAACATAAAACTTTCTAATTTATGTCTTAATAATTTTACCATAAACTACAAGACACCTCAATCATTGATGAATGAACATAAAAGGAACCATGTCGGTCCACACCGCATGACTTAAAAAAATATGTATATTATCTTTCTTTAATATTATTAATCAACTATAATATACTAAAATACACTAATAATATGATTTTCTATATTATTATTTTTTTACCTTCCGCACAACCCCTAAAAACTACATGTGGATTGATTATTATTTTATATGATATGTAGTGACACTAATGTATCTTATCATGGGGATAGCCACATGTTCCAACCCAATTTTATCGAAGTATTTATAAAACATATTTAGATTTGTTGATACAAATTTCACAATCATATACTTGTATAATTGTATTATTCTGTTCTTTCATGTATGCACCAGATATTTTTCATGATTCCAATATGATCTATATGTACCTTGAATCTTATTGTATTGGATATTCATTAATTTTTAGATCTCTTATTCCAACAACAATAACAAATCACTTTTTCTCATATCTCTTCATGGTTTTCAATACTCCTCTATTAGGTTACCATTTCACACCTAGTGTTATGACATAACTACTATATAAGGAGATAGTTTTAGTTGTATGAGCTTATAATAATTGTACTAGAAGATAAACAATTTATAATGACTCATTTATATGTTTGATTCTATAGAACATACTTGAAAATATGTGCATATCAATTTTCAACATTGTTTTCTCTATAAATGTGTCGCACCCCGACTTTTTGAATTAATTTCCAATTTATTATTTCTTAGTTTCGGGTTCTCGTGCCAAGTTTTGGGTTGAGTCCTGATTTAAAATTTTTGACGTTTAATGTTTTAATTTGGTTTCGGACCTGTGCACGACCACCGCAAGGTTGGCGGTCACCACGAAACTCGTCCTAGTGACGTGCAATTGCTCAATATTATCATTATTATTGTTCTTATTATTATTATATTTACTGTTAATAAATTCTCTTAATATTATTTTTTATTATTTATATTCTTATTATTGGTTTTATTTATATCTTAATATTTATATTACTTACATTTTTATTTATCTTACTATTATCATTGTTATTAATATTATATTATTATCATTTATATTGTTATCATTTAGATTATCATTATTGTTGTTGTATTGTTATTAAGAAAGTTGAATATTTTAATTACATTAGTATTATTAGTGAATTATTGGTATTTTTATTATTATTACTATCTTAATTATTGTATTTTATATTATTGTTATTATTCTGGTATATAATTTTTATTATTATTTTATTACTATTTTTAATATTTTATTTCAGATTTTATTATTATAATTTTGTTATAATGAAATGAAAAAAACCTATCATAACCCTAATTCCCATAGCCAGCACCCCCCCCCCATTCCTCATCCTCTCTTTTCCCCTCGTCACCCGCTGCTCCCCTTCTATTTCCATCTGCAGCTGCCCCCGACGCTCCCTCCGCCTCGCCCTACTCCGCATGACACGCCCTACCGGCCTCCCCTCACAGCAGCCCGTTCGTACCCCAATGCTCCCTCTTCCTTTCCCTACTTTGCATGATACCCCCATGTCTTCCTCCCCCGCTGTAGCATGCCCGCACCCTGCACCCCCTCAGCACCCGACCAGCCTCCTACAGCTTGCTCCCGCGCCCCACTACTCATCTCTACCTCCGCTGTGCCTCCACCCTCCATGCAACCTTCCCCCTCCAGTAGTGACGACCCCGCACCTCACCCTTGGCTCATTCATCCCTCCTTGCCGAAAACCTTTTACTCTTTTGGTATATATTTAATCAGTTAATAAATATTTTGTTTATTTGTTTATTTATTAATTATTTTTATTTCATCTATGGTGTTTTTCTATTTGTTCTGGCTAAACCATAATACGGCGATTTGTGTTTTGCAAGTTCTGCTCATTGTCTAGGGTGTGAAAATGGTTCATTGAGTGTCGTTCGTCTTTTCGGGGATGTGTCGTTGTATCCATGCTCAACTTTGAGGTAGGCATTTTTCTGAATTTTCCTTTCCCACACAATTCATGACACTTGTGTGCTTCAAATAAATTTTTAAATATCACTTTCACCTTCATAATTATTTTTGTAAACTCATTGTAGTGTTTTTATATTATTTAAGTTTGTTAAAATAGCTTTTGAAGAAATTCGCTCATTATGTGTTGGTAGTTTTGTGTGTAAACATTACTTGATACATTATTCTGCCTATCCAATTAATTTATCATGTTCTTTAGTTAATTTATTTGGTGCGAACATAGTTTTTAAGATTGTTTAATATGCGTTATATAATTTTGTAGCATGGAATGCTTTCTTTTATGAAAACCCATAGTGTGTCTTTTCTAGTGTTTTATGAACTGTGCAATTGGTGTATTTAACTGTGCAAGAATTGTGAACTGTGTTTTGATGTGACATCGATGTGATTTTAGTCACAAAATAATATTTGACTAAGTTTGGTGTTTTATGCCATGGGTTACTTCTTAAAATTGATTAACAATTTTTCATAGTGGTTTATTTAATAGTTAAAATGACTTCTTTAATTATGGAAAGAGTTCATGTGGTTGTGAAAGTGGTGTGAGTTAGTTTTTGAAAGGCACAAAGTTACTTTTTCGGTGTTCGTTTGGGGTTGATTTAAAGTGAATGACAATTTTGTGAAAATGATTCGTGTTTTTCTAAATAACGTTCAGTTCCTGTGTGGGTTCTAAAATGGATTGAAATTAAATCTTTGAGCATATGCCCGTTTGGATTTGTAAAAGAAAAATTGGAGTTTGTGTGATTTTTGGGTAATACTTTTGTACATGACAAGTTAAAGGTCTATTTGACACTTTTAGTTTTAGTGTAATTCTTGTGTTGATTCCTTGAAAGGTTGGTGTTTTGACAGCTATGTGCCTGTTCGGAAACTCTTTGGTTTCGAAAAAAGGTCTTAAATGGATTTGATGATTGTATGATGTGAAGGCCTAGTTGGAACTTGATTTAATATGAAATGATTTAATGTCTATTTGGGGGTGCTCTAGTATAGGGTAACCCTTTATGAGTGAACGGATAGGAAGCTTCCGTGTTTGGGGTAGGCATGAGTGATGAGATGATTCATGCAAGTGAGGGCCTTCTTACTTACACAGTTTTATCATAACCACCATGGGTTCCTGGGTGTCTTCTAGATGATCGAGTGACGGTTGCTGATCAACCCCGATTAGACGGGTTGGTACCCCCTGGATTCGTTGTTAGGCCAGGCAGGTATTTCCACTGGATTGTTCAGTAGGGCGACTTGTTAGTTATAGACATAGGAGCTTCACCATACTCTGGTAGGTGGTTCCGAAACCATATACGTCTAGCGGTTGTCTAGGGCTGTTTAGGATCACCCATGGTTACTATATTTTTCACATTGCTTGTTTACTTTCGGCCATACTTGTTTCCAACTTACACTGTTGTCTATTTTTTTTAGCACATCCTTGGTGTACCTTGTTTTGGTTCTATTTATAAAATGGAAAATGTTTTGGAAATGTTTTGTAGTGTGCAATGGATTTTCAAATAGAAAAAATGTATGTTTCTTGTTTTCGAAATGTGAAAAATATACTTTTATATTTGTATTTTTCAAACCTGTGTTAACAGTTTGTGTTGGGAAAGGAGACTTGGATTTTGTGGATTACCTTGGAAACCCTACTATGCATTTTTTATGCTCAAACCTATTTTATCATTTTAGTTGTAGGTTCCCTTTGCATAGGTTTTCTTGGCTGAGTTTCTCATTATTGGAGAAAGGTCGGCCTTTGGTCGGGAGCTGACCTGAGAGGTCACATTGAGGTACGTTTAGTTGTTTAGTTTTATTTTCTGTTGGTAGTAATTATTTTGTTGTTAGTAGTTTGTTATTTTCTTGTGTTTATCTTATCTTTATGGTCCCAATCGTTTCCAATAATTATATTTCGAGGACCGGCACTGGTTTCCATCCCGGGGTGATCGAGAACGCCCCTCAGAACTTGCTGCGGACCGGATCGGGTGACCGGATCAGGGTTGACCCGGGTTGGTTCGTGAGAAAATGGTATCAGAGGAGTTTCTTGTTATTTGGGGTTTTCGGTAGATAGAAATTAGGACCATTGGGACTCGGGAGGTTGGTACGAGAAGGGCGTCATGAACCCTCGCTCGTTCCGAACCTCGTGTCGCCAGGGGTAGTCCGGGATTTGAGTCTTGTGTTTTTGTTTTGGATTGTGGGATGACAACAGAGAAAAACCGGTGTCACTATGTGACCTCACATGGAGTAGTGAACCATGTGGAGTCTGAGTGAATGGTTTAAGTTCCTCCTTGTTTTCGATGCTCACTTGGGGCATGACTCACTACCATGTCACCGGGTTAAGCGTAACTGCTAGTTCCTCATTTTGCTGAATCATTATAAGATGTCCTCCGTTTGATTATGGTTGGTGAAAGCGTGCTTTTGGAAATGAAATTGGGTTTTCAAATGAAATTTTTTTCTATGAAATAACTTTAAATTGGTAAAGCGGGTTTTAAAATTTGAAGCATTTTGGGTGGGAAATTTGGTAAGTTCTTGGGTTTCGGTGTGGAAAGGATGTGACCTTTGGTACTCTTTATGGAAGATCACATGTGTGTGGGTATGTACAGGAAGTGTGTGGGGAAACTTGTTTATGGATAATGTGTATGAAAATGGGTGGACACACATGTGATGTTTCATAGGATTCCTTGGGTACTTTTTAAAATATAAAGGTTTTGCAAATTGGTTTTTTTCTTGAGGAGTGTATTTTTGGCTTGGATTTGTGGCTTGTGAAAAGTGGATTTGGTATTTGGAAAGTGGCCTTGAAATAAAGCATTTTTAAAACCTAAAATGAAAAAAAAATCTCTTTGTATCTTTTTGGTTTTAACCTGACTGTTTTTAGATGAAAGAACTTTAAATGATATTGCTTCGTCTTGATATTGGTTTTGGTTCTGTGTTTTATATGTTGTTCAGAAAATACCTCCCAGAAAGGTCCCCAAGGTTTCTGATATGTCATGCCCAAATTTTGGTCCTTCTCGGACATTTCCAATCCTTCATGGTGATCGGGGTCCGTTAGAAGCAGCAGAATGGCTTGAAGGGGTCGAGCATGTCTTCAAGGTTTTGGGAACTCTCAAAGATGTCAGAGTGCATGCTGTTTTAGGTCTATTTGAAGGTCCAGCTCTGGACGAATGGGAGTTGGTTTCCCCACCATCAGTGTGAGTTGGGATGACATGGTATGTATTTAAATTCATCTTTATTTGATGGTTTATACCCAAATAGGTAAAGATGAAGAAAAGGGAAGAGCACATGCGTATTCAACAAGGCCAACAAACGGTGAAGACATATGTTGACCATTTCAAGGAGCTTGTGTCTTTTTCTCCGAAGGAATCATTGCAATATTTGATTAAGGATTCTCTTTTCATCGGGGGTATTCATCTAGAGATCGAGGAATGGCTCCTCCCTTTTAAGGACCATCATTTAGAGAAGCTGGTGGATGAGGCGTTCCTGGCTGAGTTGGTCTCCGGAGCTCAGATGGTCGGAAATCCAGCACATCTAGTTGCTCATAAAGGTTCCCCGTCTGGTGAGCAGGGTGTTCCAGAGAGACCTGTTATTAAAGAGTCCCCTGCAGTGGTTCGGGGTTCTAGTCCTTTAGACTGTTCAGTGGTGTGCCACTAGTGTGGCCAGTTTTAACACGTGAAATTGTCATGTCGCACCCCTCTGAAGACGTGTCATCGTTATGGCTGTCTAGGTCATCTAGAGAAGATCTGTAGGAAGCGTCGCTTGAAGAAGAATCTTTGACCGGATAAATTTCAGTTCCTGACTATGAGATGGGAGATGCTTCGGCCATCAGAGCCCCAACCACAGGTCTCGGGGTGAAGCTCACGCACAGTCAGGAGTTGCCGGGGGTGTGAAGCCTCAGTTCAAATTTAGGGTTCCGTGTTAGCGGTGAAACATTTAATGTCTTTTTGTTCTTATTTTTCTATTGGTTGAAGTTTTTGCGTTGTTGTGAGTTCATTGTTTCGTTTTGAAGTTACGATGGACTTGACCTATTATTGTCCATCCAGTTTTGTTTGTATGGATGTGGTTTTCTTAATCGTGTGTTTTCTTAAAAGTGTGTTTGATCCTTGTATATGTTGGTCGTGGTTTGGCGACGTTTGTTTGGAGATGTAAGTATCTGCGGAGAATTCAAGGCTTGTGGTTATACTTGGGTTCATTGAGGTGATCAAGTTCATCTCAAAAGTTTTTCTCTACTGTGCGAGGATATTGGTATGGGTCGAGAGTTCCACGTTTCAAAGGTGGTGTTGTCCGCTTGTGCTAAAAGTTAGTTGGGTTCGGTTGGGAGTTCCCGTGTCACCCTCCTTCTCGGGTGTTATGGTTGGGTGTTAAAATTCTTAGCTAGTTGAGTTCTTATGGTGGGGAGAACCCTTTCATGTTCTCCCATTCTCTTGTATTTTGGTTTCTTTCGGTTTCAACCGGCCATGGTTTCTTGCTTTGTCAAGTGTTCGGCTGGGTGACTTTCTGGGGGCATAAAGTGTCTGTGGTGGGGAGAATTGTCTCACCCCATCTTTTGGAATTAATTTTCAATTTATTATTTCTTAGTTTTGGGTTCTCGCGCAGAGTTTTGGGTTGAGTCTCAATTTAAAATTGTTGACATTTAATGTTTTTAGTTGGTTTCAGACTCGTGCACGACCATCGCACGGTTGGCGGTAGCCACGCAACTCGTCCAAGTGATGTGAAATTGCCCAATATTATCATTATTATTATTCTTATTATTATTATCTTTATTGTTAATAAATTTTCATAATATTATTTTTTATTCTTCAAATTCTTATTATTGTTATTATTTATATCTTAATATTTATATTACATACATTGTTATTTAAATTAAAAGTATCATTATTATTAACATTATATTATTATCATTTATATTGTTATCAGTTATATTATCATTATTATTATTGTAATATTATTAAGAAAGTTGATAATTTTAATGACATTAGTATTATTAATGAATTATTACTATTTTTATTATTATTACTATCTTAATTTTTGTATTTTATATTATTGTTATTATTCTGGTTTATTATTATTATTATTATTTTATTACAATTTTTGTTATTTTATTTCAGATTTTATTATTATAATTTTATTATAATGAAATGAAAAAAACCCTATACAAACCCTAATTCCCTTAACCCCCCCCCTTCCCCCTCCTCTCTTTTCCCCTCATCACTCGCTGATCCCCTTATGTTCCCATCCGCAGCCGCCCCCGACGATCCCTCTACCTCGCCCTACTCCGCGCGACACGCCCTGCCGGCCTCCCCTCGCTGTAGCTCGTCCGCACCCCGACACTCCATCTGCCTCACCGTACTCCACGCGACACCCCCTGCCAGCCTCGCCCGTTGTAGCCTATCCGCACCCCGCACCCCCTCAACACCCGACCAACCTCCTACAGCTGGCTCTCGTGCCCCATGGCTCATCTCTACCTCTGCAGCGCCTCCACCCGCCAGGCGACCTTCCCCCTCCGGTAGTGACGACCCCGCACCTCACCCTTGGCTTTTTCATCCCTCCTTTCAGACAAACTTTTTATCTTTTGGTATATATTTAATCAGTTAATCAATATTTATTTATTTATTTATTTATTAATTATTTTTATTTCATCCGTGGTGTTTATCTATATGTTCTTGAAAAACCATAGTACTGTGATTTGTGTTTTTCAAGTTCTGCTCGTTGTCTGGGGTGTTCAAATGGTTCATTTAGTGTCGTTTGTCTTTCCATGGATGCATCGTTGTATCCGTGCTCAACATTGAGGTAGGTATTTTTCCAAATTTTTTCTTTCCCGCACAATTCATGACACTTCTATGCTTCAAATAAATTTTTGAATATCACTCGCACCTTCATAATTACTGTGGTAAACTCATTGTAGTGTTTTTATATTATTTAAGTTTGTTAAAATAGCTTCTGAAGAAATTCACTCATTATGTGTAGGTAGTTTTGTGTGTAAACATTACATGATACATTATTCTGCCTATCCAATTAATTTAACATGTTCTTTAGTTAATTTATTTTGTGCGAACTTAGTTTTTATGAGTGTTTAATATGAGTTATATACTTTTGTAGCATGGAATACTTTCTTTTATGAAAACCCATAGTGTGTCTTTTATAGTGTTTTATGAACTGTGCAATTAGTGTATTTAACTCTGCAAGAACTGTGAACTGTGTTTTGGTGTGACATCGAGGTGGTTTTAGTCACAAAAGAAGATTTGACTAAGTTTGGTGTTTTAGGCCATGGTTTACTTCTTAAATTTGTTTAAAAAAATTTCATAGTGGTTTATTTAATTGTTAAAATGACTTCTTTAATTATGGAAAGAGTTCATGTGGTTGCGCAAAGTGGTGCGAATTAGTTTTGGAAAGGTGAGAAGGTAGTTTTTCGATGTGCGTTTGGGTTTGATTTAAAGTGAATTAAAATTTTGTGAAAATGATTTGTGTCTTTTTAAATGATGTTGAGTTCTTGTATGGGTTCTAAAATTGTTTGAAATGAAATATTTGAGCATATGCATGTTTTACTTTGTAAAAGAAAAAGTCGAGTTTGTATGATGTTTGGGTAATACTTTTGGACACGACATGTTAATGGTCCATTTGACACATTCGGTTTTAGTGTAATGCTTGTGTTGATTCCTTGAATGGTTGGTGTTTTGACAACTATGTGCCCGTTTGGAAACACTATGGTTTTGAAAAAAGGTTTGAAATGGCATTGATGATTATATGACACGATCTCCCGGTTGGCACTTAATTTAATATGAAATGACTGAATGTCTATTTGGGGGCGCTCTTGTCTAGGGTAAACCTTTATGGGTGAACGCATAGGAAGCGTCCGTGCTTGGGTTAGGCATGTGCGGTGTGATGAGTCATGCGTGCGAGGGCCTTCCTACTTACACAGTATTATCATAACCACCATGGGTTCCTGGGCGTCTTTTAGATGATCGACTGACGGTTGCTGATCAACACCGATTAGACGGGTTGGTACCCCCTAGATTCGTTGTTAGGCCAAGTGGGTTTTTCCATTAGATTGGTCAGTAGGGCGGCCAGTTGGTTATAGACATAAGAGATTCACCATACACCGGCAGGTGGTTCTGAAACCGGGTATGTCCAGAGGTTGTCTAGGGATGTTTAGGATCACCCATGGATACTGTATTTTACATATTTCTTGTTTACTTTTGGCCATTCTTGTTTCCAACTTACACTATTGTCTGTTTCTTTTTAGCACATCCTTGGTGTACCTTGTTTGGGTTCTATTTATAAAATGGAAATTTTTTCAGAAATGTTGTGTAGTGTGCACTGGATTTTCAAATATAAAAAAAAGTATGTTGCATGTTTTCAGAATGTGAAAAACCTACTTTTATATTTGTATTTTTCAAACCTGTGTTAACAGTTTGTGTTGGGAAAGGAGACTTTGATTCTGTTGTTTTTCTTAGCAACCCTACTGAGAATTTTTAATGCTCACTCTTATTTTATCATTTCAGTTGTAGGTTCCCTTTGCACTGGTTTTCTTGGCTGAGTTGCTCATTATTGGAGCAAGGTCGGCCTTTGGTTAGGAGGTGACCTATGAGGTCACAAGGAGGTACGTTTAGCTATTTAGTTTAATTTTACACAGCTACACATTATTTTATTGTTAGTCATTGGTTATTTTTATGTGTTTATCTTATCTTAATGGGCCAAATCGTTCCCAAAAATTAAATTTTGATGCCCGACACTGGTTTCCATCCCGGGGGGATCGGGAACACCCCTCGAGACTTGTCGCAGATCGGCTTGGGTGACCGGTTCAGGGTCGACCTGGGTTGGTTCATGAGAAAATGTCATGGAAGATCCATTTTTTACATCAGTTCTATAATAAAATACATGAAAATTTAATATTCTCCACTCTTTCACATTGTTTCAACAATTTAACCAACAAAGATGATCAATTTTTATATCCGTTATATTTTAACAAAAATAAACAATAATATATTCTAGTCTGTTATAACTTGGATGACGTAATAAATGTTCTAAAATTTTATGAATCGACTGAGGGTTCAATTTAAGCTTTTCCATTATCATGACATAGTTCTCATTTCTCTCTCATCTACGCTCTAACTATCTCTTTTATTCGATCTGATGGTCTAATATCACATTATGATTTTAATACTCCATCGGGATTCATCAACATCATGTTACGCGTCAAATATTGATCTTAAATATGCCTGAAATAATATCGTTACACTCTTTACAATCATTATTTGCTATGGAATCTCAAACAGATGATTGTTTAATCATGTGGACTTCATTCTGACATTACCGTATTCACACAGTCATGTTTTTTCATTTTTATAATTTTTCATTCGATTATAAATCTTCTCATCTATAATTGGATCTCCAAGGATTTAATTTCTATTATAATGTGTTAATTAGTTGTTCGAGGTTTAACATTTAGTAAGAAGTATTTTTTTCCCAATAAATATATTTTTTATTATTTGGATTACATTAAAATTATTTTATAGAATATTTCATGATAAAGAGTATTTTTATAGAGATAATATTAGTGGATCATGGATGTTTTTGAATTTTCATTCAGGTTACGGAGTTGGGTTTTATATTAATTAAGTGTTAGTATCATATTGTGTACATTTCATTCTAATAAAGTTATATCATGAGAGAGTTGAAAATTTCCTTTTCATATAATTTCATGTCACAAGATGTGTTTTCTAATGGGTGTTTTCTTCAAGAGATAGCATGTGTGTATTATAGAATACAATGCGAGTTGTTTGGTTGAAACCTAGTTGGTAAATATTGATCGTAGGTGTGATGGAGATATGAAGAGTATGAAATTGGTAATTTGTAGTGAAAACAATTTCTAATTGATGATCAAGAGTAATGATATCATAATAAATTCTTCTTTTTGATGAGTATATTTATTTTGTTTATTTTAATATGGGGAGATTCATAAAAGATTAATAAATTTATTGGGATATTTAATTCCTTGTATGGATGTAAGTGTTATTTGATAAATGGTAATCATATGAGAATCTCGTAACAATGAGAATCATTATGTGGTGTTTTTAATCGCGGTCATCAATTTCAATGGTACACTGGTTCATTGTAAAAGGGTTGAATGGGTGATGGGTATAATTTTTAAAGTAACAAACTAACCAGGATCCCATTTAGGTAATACTATTTATCTTATGTTGTCCCATGAAGCAATGTTTAATGTGACATTTTTTTTAAATTAAGACTCAATTTCTGATTTGAATTTCTTGTTTTTTACAAAATAGAATACATTTTTTATTTTAATTAATAATTAACTATGAGTTAGTTATTCTCAAGATATATGTTGTTTTATGGATATTGTTTTCTGGATATTTTTTATGGATATCATTTTCCATGTTTTCTCGTCATTTCATAAGGTTATATTCATTTATATTTTATTTATAATTTTTTAAATGAATCTATTTTATAATTCCTATTAATGAATGAATTTTCTCATAAAACTTTTCTATTTTCCATTTAGTGTATTCATTATTGGTTTTCTATATATGAATATGTCATTTATAATCTAAATATTTTTTAAATTATTGTTTTTTTTTTAAATATTTATTTTTTATATTTGTTATAGATAGTAATAAATCAAATTTGGATTAATGAACCTCATATTGGTGATCAATATGAGTAAGGTGTCGATGTATTTTTGTAATATACAAAAAAATGTTCCAAACAATGACATATTTTTTGTCCATGCCTGAAATGTTTAAATTTAAAGATGATAGAAAGAAGAGAGGTAAAATATAATTTAATATTTCATTGTTTTAATTTTACTTACAGCCCATGGATTTGGTATTGTCAAATCAGGCATAATTTCATATCTATTAATGATGGTGCATTGCAAGATGATAAATATGATAAACATGATGAAATGATTTGTGTTATTGATGTAGATTAAATTGAGAAATAATTGAAAGTTGATCATTAATAGTGTTATTGAGAAAAACATTTTATCTAGGTTTTATATAATATACGGTTTTATCAATGATGTTACGGTTGATTAACTAGAATTATAAACATGGATGGAGTGAAGAGTTTTTTACAGAGATTCTACATTTTTGAAATAAATTCATCCAAAAGAAAACAATCTTCTAGATTCACATTATAAAGCCATGAACATATTGTGCCCAATGGGATTGTGACTAAAAAAATACACATATTCCCTAATGATAGTGTGCTATATAGGAAATAATATGAATTTCAGTCAAATTTCTTAAATGTAGGACATCATTGTATAAGTTGAAAAAATATCGTGCTAATTTAGGTGATATAGATATCCCTACCAAGTCATTTTGGTAACTTCCTAAAATTCCATGTTTCAAACATTTTTTTTCAAATTCAAATGATGAAAAACGGTTAACATGGATAACAAATGAGTGGATATGTGTTGTAAAATTATTGGATCCAGCTGATTGTCCATAGTTGAAGAAAATTGATCACATATTTCCTACATTCAACAATGATTTTTGAAATCTTTGACTTGGACTATTCATGGATGTAATTAATCCATATATAATTTTTAATAGAATACATAGTTCTTGGACTATTTTATTGGTAATTTAGAACTTATCTCCTGAATATTGTATGAAGAAAAATATGTCATTTTTAGCATAATTATATCTAGACCAAAATAGCTCAAAAAATATATTTATGTTTTCTTGTCACCATTAATTGATGATTTGAAACTTTTATATAAAAAAGGTATTAAGCTGTATGATTATTATGAAATGGGATATTTTCAACTGTATGTAATGATTATGTTCAATATAAATAACCTCCTAGCATATAGTAATTTGTATCCATACAGTTTTAATGGGTATAAGGATTTTCTAATTTGTGAACAAAAAAATTCAAATTATCAACTACTTCATCGGTGAAAAATAGTATACATAGTTCATCAGAAATTTTTGGCTTTGTATAACTCTTATCAAAGATTAAAAATGAATTCAATGGCCCCCTTTAATTTTTTTTCTCCAACACCTTTTCCCACAAATAAGTATTTTCAGATGGTTTAATACATTAATGTGACATTCATCAAGTCATATAAAACATAAAATGATTCAAATTATTGGAAAAAATGATCAATATTTTTGAACCTACTATATTGGTGATCTAATGAGGTCAAACATAACATTTATTTAATGAATGTGGAAATGAATATATGTGACATCTATATTGGAATATTTTTAGATATTAAAAGAAATGAACAAGATGGGTGGAATGAAAGACTAGACATACTCTCAATGATAATACATTTGGAGTTAGATCCCACTCTGGTAGAAGGAGATTATTTCTTCTACTAGCTTGTTATAGATTATCCAAGAGAGAGAAAATTATCAACTTTAGTGTCTTTATGGTATCAAAGTTCTATAGGTATAAATCCTACTGGGTGCACCAAATGGGATATTTCCTATCAATGTAAAAATGACTATCATGAAGGTGTTTAATTTATTCAATTCAATTTGTAATAAGGTGAATGATCTGAACACTATGAATAAATTTGACAATGAAGTATTTTATATAATATTTCAATTGGATATGTATTTCCTTACAACATTTTCAAATATCATGGTTTATTTAACGGTTCATTTTGTGCGAGAAATAAATCATTGTGGACCTATATATCTAGATTGGATGTATCTTTATGAATGGTATATGAATATATTAAAGGGACATGCTAAAAATCTATATCTACATGAACCCACAATTATTGAGTAGTATATTTCTAATGAGATTCTAGAGTTTTTTACATTCTATTTATCTACATTAGAGAACATCAATTATCCTATATCTCGCCATGAACAAGTCAATTATGGGACAAAGTGGATCAGTGGCTTGAAAGAAAAATAATTGAAATGTGAAGAGGTAGAGAAGGTATATTTAAACATATTTAATAACATTAATGATTCTCAACCTTATATAAATTTTTTTATTAATGGGTTGAAACAATGTTATCTAATAAAGAAATATAAGTTGATTTGGAATGATCATAACAAAACATTATTTCCATGGTTTAAAGACACCTTTCTTGGTAGATCATATGCATCTGAAAACATAATATGATCAGTGGGAGGTCCTAGTTTTAATTTAATAAAATTTTCCAAGTATGATATTATTTTATATACATTTCATATGATTTTTCATGATAATACATGTGCAGTTCAGAATAGTATTGTATTATTCTTCACAGGAGATGTTCATATTTCGAGTGCTAAAGATAGAACCCAATATCTTCATAATGTGTATATTATGGATTCATTGAATAACTTTGGGAGGTTTATTAAATTTTATTTCATGTTCTAGTGTTGAAATTAAAAGTTTTTTACCTGTAAAAATATATCCAAACATGAATAATTTTTAATGACAGTAAATAATATAAATAAATTGGAGAACACATATCATTCATTTTTCGTGGGGACACATGGAATCAGGAATTCTCGATGTTATTTATCAATCCCATTTGCAATACTATATTGTATTATAAGGAGAAAAAATTGTATTTTGGTGATGATAAACTTGAAAAAGATTATAATATATGTGAGATAACTACTTCAATAAAAATATTAACAAATAATAAAGATGAAATAGTTGAATACATGGTTTGTGATATATGAAATTTTCTTAACAAAATAATTTAAGAAAATCCTTTAATATATTCATAATATTATAGGTATCATCTGATTTTATTTTGGTTTAATTGTTAAAATTTCACAAAATATTAGATATTTTATTATAGATATCTTTTTTAAAACACATAATAACACATCATTTTGGGATTTTATTGCTTTATTTTAAGTTATTTATTCTAAAAATAGTGTTTTATCATTTTGGTTAACTATGAAAAAATACAAAATAAATTGTCTTATGTTTTGATTAATTTACATTTTGTTCTATAATTTTAATTTTTAAATTTTTATTTTTAATTTTCATTTGAATGTAATAGTTTATTTGTATTTTGTTAGTAATTTTTTGTTTCTTTAATTTGTATGATAATAAAAGATCCATCAGCTGATACATTACATACTCCATGAGATGATCATTCTCATGATACCTCACTATAGGAACACACAAATTCTCCTATTTATGAGTCTGATAATCTTTATTTACAAGATACAACAAATTACATGGTGGGGAAAGAGTTATCGGGAGGGTAAACATGGAATCATCCATTTACCAAAATTATTTGTTTCTAGTATTCAGGACCAGAGGATATCATTACACTTTGATGATAATTAGATTTTAAGAGTTCAACATGAAAATTAATTCAAGACTTTTATATTAGTTCAGGATAAAAAACTTTATTATATTTTATTGATAATTGGATAAGTGTTGACAAAGTTACCATATCTCACATGTGATAGATTATTTTAGTAAGATAAATTGTTATTATTTTACTTATATTGAATTGTTTATAGTTATATATTTTTCACCCTTATTATTAGATGAAAAATGATATACCAAATAATAGAGGAATCGGGAAGAAATCTCTTCCATTGGCCACTAGAATATGGAGGTATTTTAAAGCTTACCTTACATTAGAATTCATTTTTAGAAATAAACAACATTAAAATCCATGTCATATATATCCATTTACACATGATGATACCTTGAAGAATTTTTTTGATAAACTAAGAGGATAATCATTTTTGGAAAGTGGAATGTTACCATTGATGAATTTTTTCATATTATTGATCATTTTAATGATCATATGAATGATAATATTAATGAATATTTGATTCTTAATGTATATAAATAAAGGTTACCTCATCAGGATATACAAGAAAGAAATGTATACCCCCATAAATTTTCTCAAGGAGGGTATATTATACTTGAATATAAAATGGTGGATGAAAATTTTAAACAACTAAGGCATTTGAATTCAGGATCAACCTAGGTTGTCCCTCTTTCCAATATATAAGTTCTGAAAATTGTAAGAGGTCCCATATGCGAAAAAATGGCAATATATTTTGGAAGAGAGGATGTTTGTAGCTAAGAATAATGTAAAATGTTTACATTATTTACGTATTTAACTTAAATCAATTTATTAGATATTGTGAATCATTACAGTGTTATTAAAATATCCCATACATGATTCTATTAAAGAGAAAAGCACACATGGGAGGTCTTTGTTGTTGAGGGTAGGTATGATATTCTAGCTTCATCATTGGGAAAGGTCGACATGCTGATCATGTATGAGGAATCCTGGTAGATGTATCAGTAAAACATTGTTTCCTCATTATGAATATTTCTTAATGGAAGATGTATATAAAAAAATGAAAATATGGAAGATGATTTTTTGCATACCTGTGTGAATATAGAGGACAAGACCAAAGCTTCAATACAGACGATGTTTGCAGATATGCCAAAATAGTTTCAAACTATTGATCTGACTCTTCTACCACCACCACCTCCTTTAGCAGATTACACTCTTATTTATCCTACTCATATATATATTTATTCGTACCCCACTCCTTCCCATCCTACTCTAACACCCCCTCCTACAAAAATTCCTTGTTATTTCAAGTTTTATGTTCATGATTCCATCATATTGTTGCATATAGGACAATATTTTATTTGGGAGATACCATTAATCATTAGAAGATATATAAAGATAATCATAGGGTAACAATATAGGAAATTATACATATATTAGTAATAATTCCATTTTCTATAGAAGAGGTGAATACATTTGGACAATGTATCGTTGATTTTCTAGCTTGTCAATATAGACTTGTTCAACATATTATGATAGTGGTATGTCTATATTTTATCATTTATTTTATTTTGATATTAATTTTTTTTTATAACTATAATTTTTATATATTTATCTACTTTTTACAAGAACACTTTAATTTTAAGGATATATTATACCATCAACAACATATATAATGTTTTATGACTTTAGATGTAGTTTCTTCTGATTTTGATAGACTCTCGAGATGTTCAAATCTGTTACTAGATTTATATGAGATTCCAATTGATGATGGTGTTTTTGGGAATGAAATTAATGTGAGACTTTTGAAAAACAATATCATGGAGATTCTAGCTGGTGATCAGGTGTTCATCAATATGATGCAGATTTTTCCCATGTAATTCGGTAAACAATTTTTTTAAAATAATTTAATTTATTGAAATCTGAAACTTTTTTGTATTATGTATCATTATAAAATTAATACAGAGCATGAAGTGAAATATTTATATGGATTTATTGATCCAAAATATATTTCACTCAGATCTTGGACAATGACTGACGGTCAAAAAATATTTTATATTGCAGGAAGTTTTTAGAAGAATGAATTTATTTAATACTAAATGATTTCTTTTCTTCAAGAGTATGAAACATATCTATAAAAACGTTTTTTATACATATAAACAAAATAAAAATCTAAATTAAATTTTCTTATATATCAGTGACCATTTTATGTTGGGTATTTTTTCCCAAGAGAGAGGACATTGTATAGTCTATGCTTGATCCACTATGAAGTGATAGAAAATTTTATGATTGTCTTTAACATGTTTTTTTGAGTATTTTAATACTTTTTTATATTATAATGACTTAAAACCATTTTATTCAAATTATTTTCATATATTGTCTGGATTTATATAGGGCTACTACAATAAATAATAACTCCAAGATCATATATGTAAAATAAAAGCTGATTTTTAATTTATAATTATTAAATTTGAGATTTATTAATTTCAAAATATATTTATCATTCATAAAAAATTTTAAATAATATTTTCATAAACAAGAATTATTAAAATAATGTGGATAATATTTTTTAACATTTATGTATGAAATAATTGTAGATGGAATGCTTTTGAAGTTCAACAAGGTTTGATTTATTTGTAAACCTTTCCTTGATATCACATTAGTTTTATTCAATATAAATAAAAGATAAATTATGTCTTTATAATTTTTAGATTTTTGATGCCCCTCATCCTTATAGTGAATGTTTTTTGAGTCACTTACATAATGATGGAGTGAATCATTTAATAGGTTTGATTATTATTTTGATTGTTTATAATATATAGTGTAAACTAGCAAGTTAAAATTTCAAGTTTAGTGGTTTTTTACGAAGTTCTCTGTTGTTTGTTTCCTTTGTACCTATTTCTACATATTTCAACTAGGGAGGTGTAAGTTGGACACTATGTATTTAAAAAATTATTTTTCACATTGGTCTCCAAATAACCGATTTGAAAAATCATCTTCCATGTCAGTTATTTTATAAAACTATCGTGGAATAATGTTTCTCAATGGACCTTTCATGTCGGTTATATACATAACAAATTGGAAATATTAATAGCCTTTATTTCACATAAGTTATATAAATAATAAATGGAAACTCTTAATTGTCGCTCTCTTTCATGTCGGTTATTTGATAACTGATGTGAAAATGTTCCTCCTACTTTGGTTAAATGAAATTACCCACATAGAGGAATGTTTTATATGTTGGTTTTTTAAAAACCAGCATGAATAATGATCACAAAATATTTAAAACATAATATATTTATAATAGACGTTATAAAATTATTTACAATGTCACGTGGAACAATTTTTCATATTAACCGACATTAAAAATCAATAAAAAGGACATAAAAATTCATCATTATCACTAGTGCAGTCACTTATTCAGTTTATCATGTATGGAATTAAACTCTAACCCCCATTTTGTTAAAGTTGTAAAACCTGAAAATAATTACCCATTTGATCTAGGATATATAAATTAAATATGTACAACATTAGAAATTATACGGGTCCCCTGCATAGAAAAAAATCAAACCGACATTCTCATGTCTCTCATAAGATTTTGAATTTAGGTTCAACCAAAAATCATATTTACCATATTCCTTATATCTATATTAGAATGACACATAGAGTCACATCATTTTCCACTTTCCATTTTCCATTTTCCCTTTTGATCCAGTGTAGCATCAACACAATTGGTGTTATGCACAATTTTTTATCTATATAATAGTGTGAATTGATCACTTAGAACCACACCTATCCCAGTTCTCCCATCTTCGTAGGTTCTCCTATAGTGTTTTATATAACCTTAAAACCCCAAACCATCCACACATTTGACATGGTATTCTATAATGTTAACTTTCATTTACTATCTCTTATTTATCAATCTAAGCATAAATCACATGAGATTTGGGTTTTAATAGATTATTTAATTATTGTCATCAATATGTAATAATTTTTAAGAATATAGTTTTTAAAATAGTGATCTTGTTACTTTGAGAAACATAAAGAGCTTCATCCATGGTTTAGAGCCTCTCTATTGATAAAAAGCTGGCTATAGGAATTCTTGAGTCATTTACTACTCAAGCTCAGCCAACCTCTACCTAGATGATTCGGTAGCATATTAAATACATGTCATCTCCTCTATCATATCTGTTATCTTTGGGTTAATTTAACACCTATTTTCCTTCTTTTAGGTATGATCTGTCTCTTTTTTTGGATTCCCTCTGTCATTGGGTTCATTACGAGAATCTTAGGATTAGTGATCCTTTTATGGGGAACATTACCTGATGTATAGAAGTGTGTGTCTAATATGGATTATTTTATTCCATATATAAATTATTCTAATGATTTTTAGGGTGATCCAGGGGTTTGGAGAGCCTCGATTGTTTTTTGTGGGCCTTCTTCAAAAAAATGGTATATGCATTGTATGCATGAAATATTCACATCATTAATGGGTTACATGGTGTAAAAATATTATAGGTAAAATTTTGTAATTATTTTTTAGTGTGTGAATAATTACAATCCATGAAACCATCACATATAATGAATGGATCTATTTTTATTTAATTTAACTTATTTTGACACCTTTTTCAGAATACATGAAATACGTTGAATTCATATCATTCATGGGATTCTTGAAATAAATAAATTGGGTTTTATGTATTTAACCCTATATCATGCATAATTTTTTTTTAATCCCATTTGGAGGACTCTCTCTTGAGTTTTATGGTTACTTTAGGTGATTTTGTGTGATCTCCCTCCCCGTGGATCTCTACGTTCAACATTTGACTACCATGGAGGATTCATCGCATGTCCCTAGTAAGCATCTTTTATACTTCTTTAATACCATTGGTCACAACATCAATTTTTGATGAATTTTAGATTAATATTGTGATTATATGCTGTTTTTTATCTATCCTTTACAGTTTTATTTCATGAATTGTCTTTTAAAGGCTGATCTATTGAAATCCAATCTCCATTATTGAAGTTGGATGGATTTTCATCATTCATAATGTATGTCTCTCTATAGAAGGGTTTAATTAATAAAATTCTTCATATTCTTTTCAATTCCCTTATGTTTATTCAATTAAAGTGCATGATTTTTTATTTGAAAGGCATTATTAGAAATGATTTATGTTTTTAGGGGGAATTGGATTAAAAAACATATTTTTGCGTACTATGTTTTTTATAAAATATAAAAATGGTAGTTTTGGTTTAAAAGATGGATGTGATAGAACATAAGAGTATTTTATTTAAAATAAAAAGGGTTTAGTAAATGTGATCTTATATTTTTAAATTTTTTTTGAAAAACATATCACATGGTTTTACCTTTGGTGTGTTAGAAAAATGAATGCCTCTCTTTTCATGTTTAAATCTTGAAGAAGTTTTATGTCACATTAGTACATGTTATTCCACTAGAGTTAATATTATTTATAATTTCTACTAGTCTGTATTGGGGATTTTATTTCATGTCTAGTACAAATCTTTATATGTTAGTGCTTATAATTGTGTGCTTTTTCATTTATACTAGGATTATCACATGATTTTTTATTTCATGGTTATTTTGTCAAATTATTTAATTATGGTATATCCATTGTTAGTTTTTTTATTCTTACCTACATTATTTAATATTTTACATATTATTGGATTTGGTTAATATAGTATGCATTTATGTAAAGCAAATGAATGTTTATAAAATTGTTTCATCTATGAAAATTCATTGCAAACATGATTTTTTTAAAGCTATATTTTTTTCTTCTTGATATTATAACATGTATTGATTCATTGGTGGTATCCTATTGGGATCCATTCTCACAGCATATATTTGAATTTGTGAGGATGTAAAACTTTTTTTGTTCTCATGTAATTGGATGAGAATCTTATAGAATTTCTAGTTCTCTTTTCATTCATTACCTTTATAGTATAATTGTTTGGTGGGGGCATATGGTCACATAGAGAATTATTTTGATTGGTATTCGTTATCATTCTATTTTTTCCCATTTGGATTGAATTTGTATAACTCATTGAATCATTATCTTCCTTCCAATATGAACCTTATTGGTATTCCATGTTTAGTTTGACATGATACATGTATCTTCATTTCTATTTTACTTCCCCATGTATTGGACCCCTTTGGGGTGAAATTTTTAGTTCACCCAGGGTGGTTCATTACAATTTGGTATCAAATGGGGTACATATCTTAGATTTTTAGTTTATACTACCTAGTTGTGCTTTGGTGTTTTGGTAGACTGAATATACAACCATCAAAATTTTTGTAGTATATTGGGAGAAGGGATCTAGTTAGCTCCCTATTTTGTATGAATCTATGTTTCAATGGGTTTTTAGGAATTTTTTCCATGTTTGAGACTTTGTGGTTGAAGTTAATTCAATGAAATAAATATGGGGTTTTTTGGAATAGATATGTTCCTTTGTTTTTTCCTATTTGTGTTCACGAATTCCATAATTGATTTAAATTATTTTTAAATAAATTCATTGATATGAATACATAAATTTATTCCTATGATCTTAGAATATACTTTTGAATGACTTTTTTCTTTGGGATTATTAGAATGTTACACATAGAACATCACATCTAAATCTACGTGATGTAGCTTTGAGTTAGGTTCTACTATAGGATCCCCTAATGGACCCTTATTTGGTAGAATCTATATTCCATTCTATTCAAACTCTATGTTAATAACATCTTGGAATCCTTGGATGGGCAGTGGATGATGGCTCAGAAATTAATAAAAACCATCCACCTCTCTTAGGTGGTGATAAAGGACCCCATAAATTAGATTAATATCCTGAGAATATTTAGAGAATCATTACATTATGAATATTCCAAAGTGTACTAAGGTGGGGTTTTCCATTTATATTATAGAGGGGTCGAAAAGGAGTTGGTGGGACTCTATTGTGAAAAATTAGTTTCATGGGAATCTAACTTGGGTGTATTCTAAGAATGTCTTCAACCAGATGTTTTATCATATGACTTCTCAAGGGAGAAATACCATTATTTACATTAGATCAAGGATAAAATATTGTTCTGCAGTATTTTCCCTATTTTCATAATTTAGTAAAATTGGAATCGAAGCTAGTCGTGAATGATTACCAAAATTAGTAGAGGATTCTGTTGGTTTTGAGAGATGATTTGAGGTCGATTTTGATTCTCATGTGCCTCCAAACCCCATATAGGTAGAAAATAAGGTGGATTTATAAGAGGAAGACATATCTAGAAATGTAGGTTTGGGTAGAGAATTTGTTGGTACTACTGTTATATAGGGTGTATCTTATGGCAAGAAAAGGTATTGAAAAGGTAGAAATTATTCTTCAAGAAAAGTTTTGGGAAATTCCAAATGATAGTGTCATGTGGTATTCAATTTTTGTATATGTCAGAGTCAAACCAAGACAAATTTTATAGTGGATCCCAATAATTTTCATTATTTTGAATAATCTATCCATGTGAGGTGTTTTTATGAAAGAACGCCCAAATGATGTAAGCCCAGAGCCACTCTCCCCAAGGGCTTGCAAGTTATGAAAGATGCTTCCAAGGGTGGTGGGTATAACCCCTTGGGATTAGTAGGATTTTTATGTGGCTATGAAATCTTCGGGAGGAGGTGATATTGGATTTGTTTAGGCAGTGGAGTATGTACTATAGAAATATAATGCAGGGCCTCCTATTGTTATAGGTATAGGGTTCATTTTTTCATCTATGTTTATAGATTTGTTAAATACTAGTTATACTATTTTTTCATATCTGAAAATATAGATGATGTTTCGGGATTGAATTTGGATGTAATTTTGTAACTGTTTGATTTTTTAATTCCCATTGGGAAATATTTTTGAACAAAGATTTAAGTTTCCAACATGTTGACTGATGATATAAAACCAGGAGGTGGGGTGAGACATATCATTTATTGATAATTATCTTATTTACCAGATTATTTTCATGGATTATAGTATATCTATTAAGGCATAGAGTTTTTTATCATAGATTGGTTTAATTTATATCTCTTGATGAAATCACTCATGTCATTCAGGGTGACTAAAATTCTAGGTTTCTGAGAGCATGGATTGTTTTTCTTAAGGCTAGGGTGATCTCATGCCATTCTTTAGATTTTATCCTATATATAATTAATACTTTTTTGGGTTTTAAACTTCTTATGGATTTGATATCATTGATGATCAAGATCTTTCATATGTTCTATAAAACGTTTTTTTGTATTCATGTATGAAATTGTGTTTAAATATGAGTTAGAGGAGGATCACACATACCATTTATTTATCAATCATAGAATATTGATGGAAGATAATATATATGGTAATATTTCCAAATTTCAGTTTTATATTAAATATATAAAGTTTATAGGGAATTTTATACTAAGAGTGGTCTCTCAGTGGATCTGGAAAAGTTAATGTTGTTACGTCCTAGGAGCGGCCCAATTTTTTTTTATCCGAACCTTCTTGAGGATGGATGGTTATTACATGTGGTATATTTGGGATGTATACAATATTTCATATTTGGTGAAATATTTAACCTGTAAGGGTGTCATGTTTTAGTGGAATGAAAAATTTAAGATTTCATTTGATGAAATTAAGGTTAGATTGATTTCAACTCTAGTTTTGATTCTTCCATAACCAATATCAGTTTGTGGTGTTTTCTATAATGAATCATCCACAGTTGTGGTGTGTGTTTTGATGTGGGGGAGACAGGTTGTTTTCTATAGCTCTCTTCAGTTACATATTCATTTGAAGATCTATAATACCCATGATCTTTGTTTTCCATTCATTTTGAATGAAATCCAAGTGGGGTTTCACTACCTATTTAGGGAGTGGTATACTGTATATTCTGATCATAAGTACATGAGGTGTATTTTCATATGTAGGGTTATTAACATGTGACAAATATTTTGGTTGGATTATCTCAAGGATATTGAATTTGAAATTTATTAAACTCTCGGAAAATGTTATGTGGTCTCCAATGTGTTGAGCAGGAAATTATGGACATAAAAATGAACGAATCATTGGAATATTGGTCTCTGATACGTTTGACTTCAAATGTGATATTGGGAATAGAAGAATCTTGTGTAAATATATTTTGGTATTTGATGAAGGTTCAATTTTATTTTGATGTGTGTGTTTTACTCAATATGATATCTGAACCTAGTTGAAATGTCATTATTAATGTTCTTTATGGTGGGGGAACCTCAGTTGAGTGGTCTTAGTGTCGCATTGGAGATTTATGTTTCTAATTTTGGATTTTTGTCCACTTTTCATTGAGATTGGTGTTAATAGATATTGGGAACCATTCTTGTTGTTTTTTAAACCAAAATACCTTTAGGATGTTCCATGATTTCAGATGTAGGTTTTGATGGCCAAGGATGATATAGATGATCATTAATTATGTATCATGGTGTCTTACTTCTCATTCATGTTAATGTGGAGCACCAAATACCTATTTTCTAGTTACATGTATTACTCAAATCTGTATGGAATTTGAATGAGATTTTTATGGACTTATTCATTATTCTACCCTAGACTCCAAGTGGGATGTATGAAATTTGGGTGATCATTGATCAACTAAGAAAATCTCATATATGCACCATACTAAGAAGATGATGAATGTGAAGTATCTTTGAGTTTTTTATGACGAGGATATTGTGATTATTTATGGGGTTACCTCTGTTGATATTTATTATATCGTTAGTATGTTCACATCTAGGTTTTGGAAGGGTTTCAGGTAGTTATGGGTTCTATATTGATAACGATCATAGAATATCAACCACAGATTTATGTACATGTAGAAGAAGATATCTCGGTTCTTGGAGATATGATTCATGCTTGTGTGCTTGATTTTGATGGTTCTTGGGAAAATAATTTTCTTTTAATAGAGTTTCTCTATAAAAATATTAATTAGGATTTGATCAAAATGGAACCCTTTGAAGTATTTTATGGGTGGCCATTTATATGTCGATTGTGCTTGGAATAGTTGGGATATATGTCGTTATTTATACCAATCCTAGTTCTCAAAATTCTGTAAAAGTTGAATTCGTTCCGAAATAGATTTATCGTTGTACAATCTCATCATAAATCTTATGTGGACAATTGTTGTCAGCTGCTATATTTTTATGTAGGTGATGGGGAATTTCTTTTAGTTTAACCTCATTCGGTATATCTTTAGTTGTGTAATAGGGTAAGTTGCAAATAGGGTTTTTTGGGCCCTTGATTATTTTTTGGATGACTATTAAAGGTGAACTATTAGATATAATTTCCATCTTGTTTGAATTACATCTATGATTTATTCCATGTTTCTTAGTCGATGAGGAATATACTATATATTTCCCATTTAATTGAGTGTGAGGATCTTTATCTTGATATCAACACCACTGGAGTTGATAAACTAGTTTAGATTATGGATCCTCAAGATAATGAATTATATGGTAAAATTATTTCTTTTGATTATGTACATTTGAAGTGTAGATGGGATAGCCATGAAACATGGGATCGAGAAATTTTGATATGGTAGTAGTTTTCTGAGCCTAGTATCTTATGGAATTTCAAGGGAAAAAAAGAATTAATGTTGAGAGATTGTCACACCCCAATAACTTTTTACATGTATTCATTGGCTATTACTTTGGTTTTTATTTTTTTTGGGAATTGAGGGATTCTCCGGGAAATATATCCTTTGATAGGAAAAATTAATAAATTATATGGATATATTTATATTAATATTAATATAGTACATTTATAAATTTATGAATGGATATAGAGGGTGATCTTATGTTTGGAGAGACTCAAATGTGGTTTAGGGACATTCTGCTGAAAAATAAACTGTGTACTTCCATCTAAACATATTCACATCATTAATGGGTTACAAAACAGGAACCTATTTTTGGTAATTTGTTGTGATTCTTGTTTAGATAATGAAAATTTACATTTTGTGAAACCATTACACGTCTTAAATGGGTCTATCCTAATTTAAAATAAACCAATGAAACACCTTTTTCAACATACTTGTAATTAATTGAATTCATGTCATTAAAGTGTTTCACTATGTGAATTATTAAAGTTTATTGGTTTTAACAAAACAATATTCATAACATTTTTTATCTTGTGTGATGTACTCCCTCTCAAGATTTAGGGAAATTTTTAGAGATTTTGGGTGTTCTACCTTCTTCCAGATCGCTTTGTTCGGCAGTTGACTCTTGTGGTGGTTGTGCCACATATGCATAGTAAGAGTTATTTATACTTAATTGTTTCCATTGGTCATGGGATCTATGTTGGATATTATTTTTATTCATATTTTGATCAATTTGTGTTTTTCATCGATCCTTTGCAGCTCTCTTTCAAGTTTTTTTAAGGATGGTATATTGGTATCCAATCTCAATTTTCAATAGAGGCTAAATTTACATAATTCTAGAGGTATGTGTAACTATAAAAGGGTTTAATTCATCAATTAAATAATTTTCTATATGATTAATATTTTTATTCAAATATAATTAATTATTTTATATTTTGATGGATTCTTTAAAAGGAATCTTGTTTTTATGTTTTCATGGCCTTAAAACATATTCTTACAGACCATTTTTTTGATAAAATATATAATTTTTTAATTTACAAAAAGAAATATTTACCTAGAAGTAGATTTTCTTTGACATATAATTATTTTATTAAATTTTAGAATGTATTTCTTTATGTTGTTTTAAAATACACAGCACATGGGGTTACCTTAGGTGTGTTACGAACAAACTTGTCACTCTATGTGTGTCTAATTCCATAAAAGTTTTTATATCACTTTAGTTAGTGTTATTACACTAGAGGTTCTATAGTTTGGATCCACCGTTGAAAAATATTAGGGATTATATTTCAATTCTAGAAAGTATTCTTATAGGTTTGAGCCAAAAATTGTGTGATTTTTCATTTGTATATGGTTTATCACATTATGGGTTATTTAATGTTTATTTGTTCACATGCTTATCTTATGTCATATCGATGGTTATTTTTTCATTTTCATAAATTATTTCTTTCATATTTTACATATCCCTTTATTTGGTGAATACAATATGCTTTTATGGAAAATAATGGAATTTTTAAAAATGGTTTCGTTTATCAAGATACTTTACAAATTGGATTGTTTTTTAGAGAAACAACTTGTGAATTATTGATATTAGACTATATATAGACTCTTTGGTGGTATCCTAATGACCTCTAATATAACAACCAAATTTCCTATTTAGGTATTTTTAGACCTTGTTTTTTATGAATTTGGTAAAGGGATAGACATATTGTAGTATATAGGGTTCTTTAGCCATTTATTGCCTTAATAGTGGGATGGTTTCATGGTGATAAATGGTCACATTGAGACTTATTTACTCTAGTAATCTTTATATTTATGGTTTGTACTTTTTTGATTTAATTAATATTTATCATCGATTTTTTCGATTTCTTCCTTTTTGTACCTTATTGGTTTTCATTTCTTGGTTTTACTTGAGAGATTTTTCTTCATTATTATTTTACTAACCCATGTGTCATACCACATTGGGCTACCTATCTAGTTGATCTGGGCTAGTTTGTTATAATTCACTGTTGTTTCATTCACATAGATCTCACATTTCTAAGACCTATACTTTATAAAAGAGGTCTTATCAAAGGACTTCTAGACCTTAGATATAGTATGTTGAATCCAATGGTTATTGAAACCCTCCTCTTACACCAGAGTATGGATCTATAGTCGTTACTCCTCATCATGGTACTAATCTGACTCTGGTAAAATCACCTACCTAGAATCCACCACATTTTCCACATATTTCACCATAAAAAAGACTGTATTTAATTCCAACATTTTATCTCACTTGATATTTTATTATTATGTTATGGAACATTGGATGTGGAATTTATCCCCACTAGTCTTTATTTTTACCTATATGTGGAATGATTTAATAAATTATAGAGGATGGTCCTCAAAATGTTATTTCACACCATTTACTAGGTATCTTAATTTTTCTAGATAGTATCTAAACCATAGATGGAATCATATTATACTATTCATTCACACTCTGAAAATTTTTAAATCAGTAGATATGAATGCTCATATATAGGACCCTTAGGGAATGAATCTATAACAGTGGGTATGATCCCCCTAAATAATCATCATTATTGGTGGATAGACACATAAAATTGTAATATGTTGGTCATGGGTGATAGGTACCTTAGATACATGGTTCTCCACCAATGTGTTTCGAGGTTCCTCTTCATGTGTGATTGGTGATTTAGGTTCTTTCTCTAACTCATCCCCCACTGAGTCAGTGGTAGGTTCATTCATCTTATTATTACCTTAGACTCCTAATCCTCTAAAGGGATAAAAACTCCATAAAAAGTCAGCTATCCTTTTTGTAAATGTCAATAGAAATAATCAAGAATTGTAAAGAGAAATCCTACCTAGTTTAAAAGAAAATGTTATCAGATCATTATATTTTTTTGTAAAGATACATACCTTTTATTACTACAAAAATTTTGTTACTAAAAATACAGTAGATTTATGCTCAGGTAGATAGATGCATATTCCACTACCAAAGACCCATTATCATTAGTGAGAAACCCAAAGGATACCATTGAAGGATAATTTGATTGTAATGTTCGATTTTTAATGATAAAGTCAATTGATTCATTATAATGTGATCCAATAGCCTAAAAATAATAAGAGATATTTATTTTACTTTCTAATCTCTATGGTAGGTGATTCAACATCACACTTACACACCTTGAGCACTATGAATAATTTGCGGTATGATGTGTCACCTACATTATAGAATCCACCACTCCCTGGACCACTAAAATCTCCATAGAATCCATATATCCCAAAACATTCACAATGTCCATCCATCTGCCAGGTCATGGTAAAATCTTACAGGCTCTTCACTCTATGAACCCTACATGATGGATATAATGGGAGTTTTTGTTTCCTAGAGTTCAACAACTACACAATGAAAATTATAGGTTCTAGGAGTTACCTATTATAATAAGATATCTTCAAAATCATTAATTTATGTGGTCTTCTCATTCCCAATGTAAGAGTCTCTTATTTCCCTATATAAATAACCCAAACTTCCTACTACTATACTCCCACTTTTATGTGAATCTGGATAGCCCAATTTCCTCTAGTCCTTTATCAGGGTATTTTTTGAGTGTTACCAGCTTTATATCATTGAATATTACCAACTAAATGTGATATTACATCAGTGTATCCATATCATTAACATATGGAATGGATTTTATAAAGGATAATTTTAACTTAAATCTAGAAAAACCAATATGAATAAAGTAAACAATGATTTATTTGATGCACCCCAAGGCCTTGTCTCTATGAAGAGTATCCACATATCATTTCATTCTTTCTAGTATCAATTCAAGGATCCATATTATAGTATATCCCTTATTGATCATACATGATTCCAAGGATCCATTCAATGATTATCCTCAAAGGTCCGAGAATCATCACCTTACTATTGCACCAGCTTTATTGGGTTCTACTAATTGGAAGCTTCACCTAGCCTTAGAGCATCACCTTGATGATTTTTTGGTGGCCAAGGTGTACCTCAAAATTCACTACCACAATAGATTACCTCTGCGTTATCCATCCATGGAACCAGTTTTCTATTCTTTTCGTAAAAATGTTCTATTTTCAAAATTCAAGTGTATTCCTAACGCAATAGGATTTTGGAATCCACCATCGTCAATGTGGTTCCAGTGACAGTGGCCTCTCAATCTATCATCCACTAAAGTTATCAAATGAAAGTTATGTGGCCCTCATGGTGAAATTTACTATATACCCACAGAGTGATTGATTATAGGAATAAAGATTAATTCGTGAATGATATTATAATGTATGGATCACAACATATCTTTTCATAAATGGGTGCTTCCACACTTCACCATTAAATACTAATAAATATATCCTCTCATCGTTAATGCTATTTTGATCATCCATTAAAATTCTAGATATGGTTGTGATGTTGGTGAAGTTAAATCTATCATGGTCACCCATTACAGTCTTCATCATAATCCTATTGATAATTTGTTTTTATACCCAAAAATTGTTTAGTAGATATCTCTAGAATTAAATATTTAGATTTTATGATCCAATCTTTTTCTAGGTGTGTCTCTCTCCGGGTTTTTTGCTAAATTTTCATTCAGGTGATTTTTTACTTGTCAATAAACCATATTGGTTGTTATTACCTTGTAGATGTATGTCATTTGAATAAACAGAGTGTTGGGTTGGTTTGAAACATAGGAAAATTAGAGAGGAACCATATGGAGATATTTTTTGGGGAAAATGACCTAAATATCGAAGATGTATTTTTATCTGAATTAATGGAGTCGCGATATAAATATGTGATGTTTCTCATTGGTGTTTTTATTTTGAGAATATTTTTAGGGGTTTTAGGTTATTTGAAGTTTAAATGGGATCAATCCCACGTACATAACATTTAAACATTGTGTAGACTGATTACACATTTTTTAAAGTTTGTGTGTTTTTAATGAAATAATTGGAGGTGATGGGTTTTTCGATGTATCCCATTAAAAATAGGTATATGTCGTGTAACTACATAACACACCATATAATTCTAAAACTCATATTTTAAATTATGTTGTGACATTTCAATAATTCCTTAGATCCCTAGTAAGTGGTATTGGTCCAGTTTCTCCATTCTCTCCCTTGGTTCTCTGACCGTTGTGGTAGACTCCTTGGACCTTGTGAATCATTGGTTTTGATTAGGATCATTTTTTTATCTATGAACCACTTTTTTATCATTATAAAATTCTTTTTCTTTGTAATTTTTCATTGGAATCATTGTTTGATCATAATTTATTGGTATGGGGTCTAAATAATAACCCTATCGTTTTATAATACCATGTTTATGCAAAATTGTGATCAATCTAGAGTAACGTGTACCCGAATTTATTAAATAATTATTTGGATTATTCTATAGAGTTTTTTTGTTTCAATTATCTTCTCAACAAGCTTATGGATACCCTTTGGGTGTGATAACCATTAATATAATTAATTTTGACTATTGGATTTAAGTTTGTTTAGAATGATATGAGACCTTAAGTGATTTATTGATATTGAATCCCAAAGATGTGGATTTTTAGTTATGGTTTTTACTACTAATCAACTGCGATATTTATGAAAGTGGTATATGATAGGAAAGTTTTAATTCACGTAATTTATCATTGAGAATTAGGATGTGATGTTGTTATACCCATGTTGTATTATAGGACTTTTGTTCCATGATGAAATGATTATATATCGAGCTTGGACCTATCACATGCACACCTTCGTAATGTAATGTTGATATTAAGTAGGCCAGGCCCAATTCCATACTAAGAGTGGTCTCTCCCCAATCGTATTCTATAATTATTATAGGTCTTTGAACTAAATATTAAAATTCTTATAAGGAGTTAACCTTGATTGTTGTAATTATACAATGCTTATATGGTTGAGGTCGGAATTGTTCACAAGTCATCCGCTGAGATATTCATACATGGTGATGAAGAAGGTTACATTACCATGATAATATGGTTGTGGTTGGCGTGGTTGTAATATATGTTCAGATATGTTATGATATAGAGATGAATAATGTTGTTTTTTTATTTTATTAAATATTTAATTAATTAATACACTTGTTTACTACTTTATTACATAAACATATTATCTGAATGGTTTGTTTAGATATGGTGGTTTCAACCTACTGAGTTATACTCACACACTATTCAGGCCACTATTTGGTACCCATGCAAATTATGTGGATGCAGGTTTGCAAAGGGGAATATGACTTTGATGTTGATTTTTTATTATAAGATGGGTTGGAGTTTGGATGTGGGACCGATGTGGGGTTTGGGATCCGGGAATGTTGAGTATTTATTTAATACTTAGAGAATTATAATTGTATTGATTCTATAATGAAATTTAGTTACATTCCAAAATATCCTTACATTATTACATTATTATTTATTGGATGGTTTAATTCCTTTTTTTTGGTTTTCACTATGTCTATACATTGATTCCTTCCACTTATATGGTTTATTTATACTTCTATGAAACTTCATACCATGGGTTATAGTCTCTCCACTATAAATTTCACACACTCTCTACTATTTGAAATCCTCTGGCATACTAGGAGGTGTGCTTGATGTCCCATAACCAACCCTTTTGGGCTAAGTGGGAGAGTTCAATATTGGGGGATGTTAAAATTGGTATAAAATGTTATTGTTTTATTTTTTTTTCATTACAATTCTGGAAAAGTATAATTGATACTAGGGTGATTTGGTTCTTTGTAATGAGCATGTGTATGAGAGTAGTTAACCCATGTATGGGGGAGAATCTAAGTGCCTTGGCGTGGAATTGTTGTTTGTGTAGTTTTCTTATTACAATTCATGTTATTCCAACTTGGTTGGTTCACATGATTGAGTAGGGTTATTTTTTGTGATTTTTTTTCATGAGATTTTTGCTCATGTCTCAATATAGCACCATATAAGTATACATGCATCATAATAGAATCACAGGGATATACTAACATGTATTGTTCATTATAGTGGAAATTATATTATTTCATGTGATATATACTTTCTTTTTGAACTATAATATGATATATATATATATTTTTTATACCTAATAAATGAAATAAATAAAATTAATGAACATATCATGATAAAACACTTGTAATCCATGTAAAGTGGGACCAGGTGTTATTGGTTCCCAATTGTACTCACTTATTGAGGATGACCATGTTGATAGAGAGTACTCTAAAGTGAGTGTTTTTCTTCTATGGAAAATTTATCTTCATTGAATTCTACTTTACCATCAAAAAAGTGGAAATAAGTATGCTCCTAATGTATCTCAACTAAATATTCTTGCGGTTCCTGATGATCAGATGGATGTTCAGCTTCATGATATCTTCATGAGTGTAATGAGATCCACGGAAAGGGAGATTGTTTGTATGGTTCAATTGATGTCTGATATGACAATAGAGATTCTACTAGACCATATGATTGTGTTCATTATGTATGGATGACATTAGGTAGATGAGTTATGGATCGATTTATTCCATATGATCTTCATGCATCTTGAGACACCAATAGATAGAAGGGTGAAGCTTGTTGTATATATGATTTATGGACCTACCATGGATTGGTGGGATATTCTGAAGGAGTATGGACCATAGGATAAACAATTTTATTTTAACTTTTAGAAGATGTTCCTAGTCCATTTTAATCCCACTATGTTGTGGGATTAATAAACTCGTGAGTTTATGCATCCGATGTAAGACGGTAGGTTATTGTTGGACAATGATGGACGTTTCACTAACCAATAGCTCTTTGTGCCATATTTGGATATAGATGAAATCTCTTAGAAGATAAAATTCCAATATGGTTATCACTATGAGATAAGGTCATATGTGAATTTTTTTTGTCTAATCTATTTTGAGGACGTGATGAACCACGGAGTCATCATAAAAGGGAATCTGAGAGAGGCCCTGAGTGGTTTCTAGGATATTTAAATAGTGAGAACTTGGGGGTCCTCTTTGAGCACAAAGAAGGGATAATATAATATTTTCAAATAATATTGTATTAAGAAAAGTTACCATGGAATTTTACATCCATCCTAGGACCGTTTTCTATTACAGTGCTATCATCGAGTATATTTGGTACTTAAGACCCTAAAGAATCCTAAACCCATAGTTAAATTTCATATTATTATCAACCTGGACATATTTATAGTTTCTATACAAACATTTTTTAGTGGACTAGTGGTATGGGATTAGGATATGAACCTAAGTGGGGAAGGTTCTCAGTTACCCCTTAGAAGGCTAGTATCTGGAGCTCAACTGGCCATTCTGGCCAATATTGGAGACGTGGTACCCCATTACCAAAGTATCTCATTGTTTTCTATATAATATTCTTTTAATTGGTTTGGGATTAGATTTAGAAATATAGCATGATTCTATGAACATTAAAACACTATGGGGAGTGTGGTTAGATAATTTGAATCATTACAGGTTGTGTTCTTGAGATATTGGATGTTTCCAATTCTTTTGGGCATTCATGGTAGAGATGAAAGGTTTAAACATGATTCTTGTTATGGATTGTCTATTTATATATTAGGATCTTATTGATTTTTATAGGAGTATATATACCTTTATATCTCTATAAGAATTTATTTATTCTCAATTCTGTGAGTGGGATATTCAGGCAGGTCATTCAGCGCCAATTCAATGAAGAATGGATTGTCTCATGTCTCACTTAATCATTATTTCTCTATTTAATGATAAAGTGTAGTGGATTCCATTCCTCTAGTTGTAGGACATTTCTAGAATGATTTTTTATGAGTTATATGACTTACCACTAGAGATAGATAGTGTTAATGATTTAATTGGTACCATGAACAGAGTCAGTTTCTTCCTCTCCTCACATAATGGCATAATAAGATCTTCGAGAGTTGATAATTTTGTTGGAAGACCAGGAATCTAAGGGAATCATATGGCCTGGTAATTATCCTCTAGGTTATCTATTTCTAGTTCTGAATAAGGCTGATGGGTCTTCACCCTTATGTGTATATTATCAAAGGTTGAACCAGATTACGGACAAGAATCAGTATCCTCTTTTGTGCATTGATGATCATTTCAATCAGTTGAGAGGTGATAAGATCTTCTCCATGATTGATTTCATATTAGGTTACCACTAGTTAAGTGTGAGATCAATGAATATTCCACATATTTAATTTAGGAGAAGGTATGGCTTGTATGCATTTGTAGTGATTTTATTTGTGTTGACTAATGCACTTGAGGTATTCATGGCCTTGATGAATAGGATCTTTCATCTTGTTCTAGATTAGGTTTAGGTTGTTTTTTATGATGAAATCTTAATGCAATCCCATTTAGTAGAATATCTTTCCAAACTTCTTTTCATCCACTAGAGTAAGGTGAGAGATCATTTTATTTATGCTATGGTAACCAAATTTATCTTCTAGATTAATAAATTATACTCCTTGGTTCATGTCATCTTAGAGGAAGGATTTTCAGTGGAACCAAAGAATGTTACAATCATGGTATCTTGGTAAAAGCCTATGAATGTCTTCTATATTCAAGGATTCATAGATTTATAATGTTATTAATGACACATTATCCAGACTATCTCCCTTTTGGTGGCACTAATGTCTATACTGTCCAAGAAATGGGTAAAGATTGTTTATTCTAATACTTGGGAGGGGCCTTTTCCATAGATGAAATACTGACTAAACTCATCACCTATCACAACATTACCAATGTTGGGTAAATCATATTCCATGTAATATAATTCATTTATAATTCGACTCTAATAAGTTCTAATATAGGAGAATTGGGTGGTGTATTATGGCTCTAGGCAGCTGAGACAACATGATCGGAATTACCCTACTCATGATTTAGAGTTAGTAGTAGTGTTACATGACCTATGATTTTAGAGACATTATCTCATGGGTGAGAGGTTTGTGATATACACAGATCACAAAAGACTCACGTAAACATTTTATCAGCAAGACCGAAACCTTCATCAGAGGTGGAGGGTTGAGTATTTTATGTCATTTAAATTTGAATTGCATTTTACAACAGGAAAGGGAAACATTTTTTCCGAATCTTTAAGCCAAAAGAAACGATTGAGGTAGTATGGGCTTTCCAAAATGAGGTGTTGATAATGACCCTCTTTGTAGATATGCATCTCGATATTTAGGAGTCTCAAGGACAAGTAACTCTAACTTAGACATCTACTATAACCATGATTTTGGACTTGATTACAACTAATCATTTGTCTAATATTAAGGTATCGGTTATGAAATATAAATTATATAGTAGGGGGACACCATAAGTATTGTCACTCATAAATGTTAATAATCTTATTTTCTTTGTCTGTGTATGGGTTTCTATGGGTTTACATGGGGTGTTGGTGAGGGAGTTTCAGGCTTCCAGAAGGGTGGTTCATCCTAGTTAACAAAGATGTATCATGATCACTATTGATAATACTAGTGGTCTAGAATGAATGAATATAGGAATGATTCATGGCTAGATATTTAAATTTTCAGACAGTTAATGTCAAGAATCATAGGACTGCTGGTATATTGTAGCCTTTTCCCATCTCTGATTGGAAATGAGAAGAAGTAAGAATGGATTTTGTGACACGATTTTTGAGGAAAACCCATATGAGGGATGTATTATTGGTGGTTTTCGATAAATTGAATAACTTTTTCCACTTCTTACCTATATAAGAGTCCTATAAAGATGATGATATTGGTATTACTTACATGTGAGAGGTTTTTGGGTTTTATAGTGACATAATAAGAATCATTTCTTACATAGAACTTCATTTTACATCGTGATTCTAGTAGGCTCTTCAGATGGCTCTAGGATCACAGGTTTTTTTTCGATCATCAACTGTCATCCAATGATTAATAGTCAAGTGTAGAATACTATTCAGGTTCTCAATGATATGTTGTGAGCCTATGTTTTGGATTTTTTTGCTTCATGGTTTCTATATATGTCACTCTTGGATTTTTCATATAATAATATCTTCCCATCATTGAAACCAATGTCACCTTTTGAAGCATTGTATTGAATTCTATGTCTTTCATCTCTTTGTTGGATGGAGCGATGTGAGATAACACTTATTATGACTTGTTTCATGTAGAAAAAAATTGAGAGGTCTTGATTGATCATACATCAGTTGGTGACCGTGTGGGGAAGGTATAAATCATATACTTACCATCAAATATGAACATTAAAATTAGAAGTTTTCCATTATGTTTTCCTTTGGGTGTCTCTTATATTGGGGAAACACCGTATCAAGAAATAGGAGAATCTTAAATCCAGGGTTTTCAAGCAATTTCAGATAGTGGAAAGGGACGATCTAGTGGAATACTATTTTCCCTTCCACTACACTAATGTTAAATGCATGTTGTTTTCCACCTATCCCAACTACATAGATATCATCCATACAATTCCCATGTGATAGACATAGTAGACGTCATGCTTTGTGTGAATGATTCCTTTGAGGAGAATAAAATATGGTTTGTGAATTGTAGTGATAAATATCTTAGGGGTGGGACTATATCATTGGATCGAGTGCAGTGGAAGTATTGGTGGGTTTAAGATGATACGGGGGATAGGTAGTATGATATACGAACAAACTTTTCAAAAAAAAATTCTATGACCTCACAATGATTGTTGGAGAAGCTTATGGGTGAGTTTTTTTTGGTGGGGAGGTTGTAAGATCCATTATTTTTGACAAGGGATGGAATTATTTTAAAATAGAGGATTATCTCTATTTCTATTAAACTACATGGTTTACATTTCAGCACATACCAATAATTTTATGGATATGGGTATGATTTCACCTCCTAGGATTCACTAAAATAAGGAATAAAATTCCATGCTTTAGTAACTTCATTAAAATACAATCCATCATTCCCTATTTAGACTAAAATCATTTATGGGAGAATTTTTTGATTCAAAAAATTGCATCGAATATAGATCAAAGAAAAGGAATGGAAAATGAAAGAAAAATCATAGTTGAAGTTAAATGACATCCACAAAACCCGAAGATGAATGAATATATATCCAAAGTCTCAAAAAAAATCTAGGACTAATATGATCATGTAATCTATATTATTTTGATCCTTGACAAAGACACTTCTATAATCCAATAGGTCCATAAATACCTCTTATCTTTTCCATTTGAGAGATTTGGATATTTTCAAGAACGTTATTCATTTCAAATCATGTTACCCCAAAATTACACCTTTCATGGGCCTAATAAATGAAACGTATCCGAATAATTCTATAGGTGAGTGATTTTATGTGAATTTCCACATATTATTCATTCATTTTATTGAAATATTTTGAGAATATTTCCTGAAACTCTATATAATAATGAATAATGATCATGTAGTGGATTAATTCTTTTGATAAGATAATGCTTCCTAAAACACATTTTATAACCAGGATATCCAATACTAAACTCTTATTTGATACCTAATTTGAATAAAAACATCCATGGGAGAAATGGTAGATGGGAATTCTGATATCACAATTTGGATTCACTCATGAAAACATCATATATATAAAACTAAAATTAAAACCCCTAGACTCAAATACCTATAAATAAGACTTGGTTCATGTAGTATTTTTCTAATTCCTAAACATATTATTATTGTATCTAAAAAATATCCAGGAATCCTATTGCATAAGTATCACTCAATCCCTTATTATCATAAATTTTATTCCATAATAATCCATACCCCAAAATGTTAATATTTAAATACCAAACCTAATAGATGAACATAAAATGTTCAACTCAAACTACATCTATTTGGATTATTTACAATATGATACATAGGACGCCTCATTAGGGTTCAATGCTGACATTACTACCAACCAATATACCAATTTAGAGGTGTTGTCCCTCAAACCTAATCACCCACCTATATATTTTGAAAACTATCAGAGTTACTCACAATAAGTTTTCATTTCATTGATATTCCCCACAATAATTTCGAACATGAGCATCCCTATTGGAAATTAAATCGTGAGTTCACCCACTAGACTCTAAATTATGATCACTCCTAATATACTCTAAATAATGATCCTACCCCCTAGACTCTATGTTGTGACCATCACTAATGAAAGATAAAATGTGATCATCACCACTAAAATCTAGACCATATGTTTTCCCAATAGACTCTAATTTGTTAGTTCCCCCACTGGACAATAAATTTGTAGCATCCCCACTAGATGCCAAAATGTGAGCATCCCCATTGGACCTTAAACCATCTTCTTCTTCCCGATTTTCTTTAATGTATAATGTTTCATCACCCAAATATCTTTAAACTCAATGAATCATAATTTATGATCTGACAAGAATGAGATGTCCTCATTCCATAGAATAAGGAAGTTAAATGTATCATCTAGTATACCCATTAAACTCATCCATATAGCCATAGTTCTCCACCCTGTGAAGGTATAAATTGATGTAAATAACCAATTTTCATAAGGATGGAATTGTAATGGGGCTTATAATCATGTCTTAATCAATAAGGGGGTCTCATACTATGAAAAATATTCTTAATGGTATAACCTGACCTTTCATCCTATTATTCCAATTAAATGTTCAATTACAATAACTCTAATGGAAAATGGTCATCTTACATTGGAAATATACAACACTAGAGATGAATCATGACAAATATTATATCTATAAGCACCATAGTGGAAATCATTAAAAATAGTGTTCCATTATCAAGGCCCATGATCTTGGACTTCCCATATCATAATTATAAACCATAAAATTATGGAAATTATTTGATTATGATTTTTTATACACATTCATGTTGTAATAAATTATACATTCACAAAATATATCCAGAAATGATTGTTGAGTAGATTCCATAGCTAGATCATGTTGTATCAAAGACCTTAATAACTATATGTTATTTATACACCCAATAATACCGAGTACGTTAGTGTAAATTGATATACCCATTTTCATATTACACCAATATTTTACCTTATATACATTACATCTACCATTTATAGCTTCTTTATAATATATTATTTTCAGGAGTTATATTATTCTATATGAATTCCAATTCACATTTTTTAAATGAGAATTTGGACCCATAAAAACAAGAATCAGGGTATGCATGTTAGGGGAAAATTCGTGTTCATATAGTAATGATACTTTTATGTGTTAATGTATTTCTCGATGGGTTACTTATGAAATACATTCTCCAAAACGAACAATTATTCAATTATTTTCAAAACTATTCTCAAATTATGATACCAGTATCATAATTTAATACCATTTAGATTATTCTTCTTATTATTTAATCTCAATGTTATGTTTTGTTATTTATGAATTTCCATGTAATCTACATCATAATAAATTTTCCAATGTGTTTTTTTATAAATATATAGTAAGAAATTTAATTCTGACTATTCACACTATAATATTGAACCCATTATTCTCATTATATATATTAATGGGTTAAGATTCATATTTTATTTTGTTTCTCATTACCATTTAATTTTTTCTAATCACTTAGTTATTTAGGTAGGCCATTAAATCAATTATATAAAAATAAACTATTTAAAGGATTATTGGAAAATAACATCCTCCAATTCATCATTTGAATTATTCCATTTCTATATATATGGTCTCATATTGGTTAGGGTTATCGTGCATACTATACCTCTAATTTTATATTAATAATAGGAACCTAACCATTTGGGTAACTGATATTTTTCATGAATTATAAAATATAAACCTTAGGAACCTAGACATTAGGGTCACCCCTACATAATGATAATGGTATTATAAAGTTTTCAATTTGGAAGGAATCTAACACATAATAATTTGAATGTGTTTACTTTATCTCCCTATATTTCATTATATACACCTCATGTAAATTTCATCTCACTCTATTCTTATATATATGGATTAATATATTTGATTAATTTATACAACTCATATTTATTAAAAAAAATTAACATATTCTATTCATGTTAATGTATAAGTATTTATATAATAAACGATGTTTATTTTTCAATTATAAAAAATTAATTTTTATTTTCCAAAAATGTCAATATGATTCTAATGAAAATAGTACAAGAAACTATTTTATCAAAAGGATTAAAATTATAAGAAACATAAATCCTTTCAACATATATTATGGTATGATAGTTAACCAAAAAAAAATTTCTAGATACAATCATTTTTTCTGGTTGAATGTAAGTTTGAGACAATATCCAATTGTCTATAAATAAGTACATTGGACTGATTCATAATTTCAACATGATTTTAACTCTATATATGTAGTAATAATTTTAATAAAATATTTAATTTTCAATTATAATTAACAAATCACTAAGCTTGGTTTAAATATATTAAATATTATGTTATACCTTATCATGGAGATCCATAAATTCATTTTGGGACATTTTATAGAAGAAGTTTCAATAATTTAAACTATGTGAAAAAGAATTTAAAAAAATAAATAATTTATTTTCAAGAATAATTTATTATATAAATTAGGGAAAAAATTATAAATTTTTACATGAGATAATAAGAAAACTATATAAAATATTGATATAAAAAAATAATTAACAGTAAATCGTTATGTATTTTTTTCTTGTGAATAAACATAAAGAGTATATTTTTATATCAAAAATACCAATTATTTATACCTCTCCTTTACATGATATTTATACAAACACTATCATATTTAAATTATATAATTTGTATAAATATAAATTTGTTATATTTTTAACCCATACAAACACATCATAATGAAAGTAAACAATTTACATTATTTAATATCTTATATACTCTATATTAATATAATAATTGATCTTGTTTACGAAAATAATTTTACCAATATTTAAATAAATAATAAGAAAAAGACATTTATGAGATCATTTCATGTTATAATATATGAGCATTTTAAAAAATAAATATAAATGATTTGTATTTTTCCTTATTTTTATATATAATAACTTTATATAATTCGTTATAATTTTAGTAGAGATACTTTATATAAATATCACAAAGGTGATAAGATTTAAATTTCTAGCATTTAAAATTGACACTAAATATTAAATCATTTACTTTATTAAATATTACATGAAATTTTAATAATTAATTATGAACAATACATAATTAAACAATAATGTATAAACCCTTCGTAAATTTAAATAAATTTTTTATTTACCATTATCAGTAATTTATAAACTTGTTTTAAATAATAATTTCAATATATGTCCATGGGTTGTTAGCTGAGAGGTGCTCATTGGTTGTTTTACCCCTCTCTCTATAAAAACCAATGCATGCTTGAGTCCTGTCGGACTTGTAGACTGTGTATATTATTCACAGGATGATTCAAATCTATTTTCTAGATGTGGAATGAGAAATTTCACGTGATCTTTTTCAGGGGGGTCATACTGGTAGTTGACCATAACTAATAAACATGTTTTCCCACATGATACAACATTGTGGTAGTTTCCACTGTTGGTCTTGGTGAGGTCTCATGTTTGAGCCTCACTTAATACATATATGCACTGTTTGTTTCTTACTTTTAATTATAATGTATCCCCTTTCATAGAATAATCTGATAATTTTTCCTCAAATTTTTTATAATTTCATTATACAAATAAAAATAAAAAATAACAATATTTAATATTTGAGGTGTAAATATAAACTTATTGTTGTTTGTGTGTTATAGGAAGACTTATATCATTTTCAATTCATATGTTGTGATATCTGGATATCCTTATACATATCACACATTGTGATATCCCAAACTTTTTTACATTGACATAGGGTATGAAATCATTCTTCAACCTATAATTCCATGAACATTAAATTTCATGTGTCTATATCTTCATAATGATAGTCATGCTTCCTTAAAAATCCCGTATTTTAAAAAATAACATAAACTACAATACCAAATAAAAGAAATGTAATGAAACATTCTATTTATAATATATGTGAGGATTGATTAATTTAGATATTTATATCATATAAAATTGTATAGGATACTATAATTTGTGAAAGTGATTTTTCCATGTGTACCATTCACATATCTTGTATAATGACATCGACATATCTCTTCTTATTATATGATTATTTTTCATAAATTCTATAATTTTAAAATAAAAATAAAAAACATAGTTTAGAGTTCATGAAAATGCCTCAAGTATCACTGAAGGGTAGTGACGGAAAACTATTTTTCCGAATAAATATCAATAAAATTAACAAAAACGAATTCTAAAAAATATACCATAAGAGGTTTTGGAGAATAAGGTAAAAATATGATGAAAATGTCGATTTTATCATCAAATATTTTCATATAATTGTTTTTTAAGATCCCGTAGTCACATGAATTATCTTTTCAACTAAAAATGTATACCTTAGTTATGTGATTCACAATGAATAATTCTTGAAATGATTTATCTCACTTGATGATTTGTTAGAATCTGGATATTAATGGAGAGGATACAAAGAGAGAAATTCAGCCATGGATGTCTCAAAATAGGATCACGTATCACCACCTATAATATATACTCATTTATATTGGATCACCGGGGATTCTCAAGGAGATAAATTATGTACTCGAATAAATTTTTATATTCTATATGGGTTACAACATTTGTATCAAAGAATATTAACTCAATATATGACATTGATAATTTATTAATAGTTATAAATTCATTGTGATATGATTGAAATAACATAAATATAATATAATAATAATAATCCAAATGGTTGATATTTTTTGTGTAATATAGACATAATGATATGAGATATCTAGTATCACATGAATATTTCATAATGTGGTATACTTATATCATTTATAGTGATAAAAACTACAAAAATATTCCAGTTCAAGAGATATATTCATTATCATTCAAAGTGAAAAGAAAATGAAAACTATTTTTGTGTTGGATGAACTTCCGGATTGAATTTTAACAACCAAAATATAAAAAAGTAAAATAAGAACTAGATCCAATTTCAAATGAACCCTATGTGTGATGTACTAGAACATAGATGACAAATTGCACCTAAGTCACTACACCATAACACACATGAAAAAAATCAAAAAATAACATACAATAGAAAATTATTGAATGACACAAAATAAAATTTATAGGACATGTATTACATAGTGAAAACATTGTCTGCCTCTATAAGAGAAACATTGTAATAGTTTTACTAAAGAAATAGATGAAGAATATAGTATCATGATTTTTCACAATATTTGAATTGAAACAAATGTTTTCACTCTATAACTTAATGTGGGGGTCTAATTGATATATCTTTTTTGACCATCTTTTGATCTTCATAAAGATCATATAAAATTTTATTTTATGTTCGATGACAGCACTTCACATGGTGAAAGAAATGCACCACATCAATATATCCTTTTAGTGAATAGTGATTTCTTCTATAAACTTCATGTGTTTACTCTTATGTAATATTATAGTGAATCTTATGTAAGACCTTTTTAATTTACCTTAAAGGGAAAAAATTTCATTCTATCAACTAATAATAATCATAGAAAAATATTTTTTATCTCTATACTACCCCCATTAAAACTTGTTATTGTTTTTATCGATTCCCTGCTTCTGAATAGAATTTTCTAGTCATTCAACTTGTGTATTTCATAACATTGATAGCTACTCCTCCCATATATCTATGTGATCCTTTAAAATTAAATAGTCAAAATATATCTTTTATATTTAAAATAACTTATCCAAAAAAGGTTTTCCACATGAATAAACTTACCAATCTCATACTTGAGAATCATTTTTATGATTCACCTCCAAGTCCTCAATAAACATCCATAAACCCTTCCAATTTACATATTATTTTAAATCTTTTTGTATCCCACACCATGATTCTAATTATCCCATCCCAATTAAGGCATATAATCCTCTCAATACATTATGGAAAAAAATACATTAGTCAACATATCGATCATATTTCAAACTCAATCCACCTTCCATATATCTATCACTTTTCTCCTCCAAAAACATCTAGATAAATTGATTCAACAATTTAATTTTTAGGGTACAAAAATAAAACATTAAATTTTTTGTTATGTTGCAAAATCGTTATCAATTACCTAATATTATTCCAATATTATACCTTAATCTACGAACCAATATCTCCTTTGACTACATAAATGCCTTACAAACATATGTTACATCAAATTACTGTTATTATTTTATTGAAATTAAATCTATAAATTGAATGTTTTACAGCCATATATTGGTTACAAATTCAAAATTAAACACATATTTCATGGTTATTTTCTATGTTCATCTCCCCCAAAGTCTAAATTTACAAACCCTTGTAATCACTAGTGGAATTTTGGCCTACATATGCAAACATATGTCTACGATTAACAATACCATAGCCACAGGGCATATTACATCTATAATCCTTTAAAGATCATGGAAATATGAAGAAATTTGAAATAAAAAGTTGTCTAGTAATATGTGGAAATACTATAGAAAATGTTTATGCCAATGGTTATTTCCTAGACCTATTCCCATGGATATCATTGACTATGGTCATAGGTTCCTAAATGAAACATTTAAATTTTTTGTTAAAATATATGATAAATATAATATATATATATATATGTGTGTGTGTGTTTATAAATAAGTTACATGGCTTCAGTATTTGGTAATGGATTATTGTTAATAAATATACGATCACATGATAAAACCATGGGAGTTTTTTTTTTGTGGAATATATTTCCACAGTCAATATTCTGTTTGTGTCCCAATAGGGGAATGATAAAAATGATAATGCCCACTATCCCTTTGACTGTGTACATGGGTTATGGTTATGGTCCAAGAGCATATTTCCATATTTTTATCCTATGTGAATTGTGAAAAAATTATCTAATGATTCATCATTTTTAAAATAAAGATAAAAGATTTTGGAACCTTTAAGATATTAGAGAATCATTTTTACCAGTGCCTAGTATCCTACCATTTGATTCAAAATGTTCGTTTTAACTACTCTTAATTCATTCACAATGTCCAGACAAATAAAAATTAATGAATACATAAATACTCTAGATAACAATGAAAAATTATCCTTAATAATGTACTTGAACTTATATTCTGTTTCAGGTTCCCTCTCTTTGATTAACATCAATTTTTTTCATGGGAGTTGTAACTGGTTTCGCCTCACTCATTCCAAATTGATCCTCACCTTCTAGATGTAATAATTTTGAGTTTAGAACAATTTTCTAGAGATTAAGTCCCCCAACTATACATCCAAAAAATTCATTTTTTCAGATTTATACCTTTAATATGAAAACATTAAATAAATACATATTTAAACTCATATATTATTTCCTTTAATAGAACACTAATAATAATATTATGATCATATGTAATTAATATGATTTACATCCTATCATTAAACACATTATTTTTATAAAATATATCCATATTTATTTTAATGAAGTAATGTTCCACTATAAAGGAACTAGAATTTGAGATACACTACCTTGGTGCTTACTTCAATCCATTATGGATCTGTTTTAGCCTGCACAAAATATCCAAGCTCTATTTCTCTATGTAACCTTAGAGATCCAATATGTAATTTATTCATCAAATTCACTATGAGGAACATTGGTATTCACATGCATCTTCTCCTAATAAAACCCTTATATTTAAATTGTGTTCTGTACCATCTAAATAATTTTGTGTTTAACAACTAGTGAAAATTTCTCAAAAAAATATACAAATTCCATTTATAAAAAAATCCAAAATAAGTGTTTCCTTGTACCTATATTGACCATATGATTCCTACATCATCCATTAAACCAATTTTTGACAGATAATCAATAAAGGAAATAATTAATTGCACTTTTCTGAAACGAAATATCTTTTTTCCACATACATTTGTATGAATCAAATCAAACATCAACTTAGTTGGCATCATACATTCCATTTTTAATGATAGATTCAGTTGATTCCCAAGGATTCATTCATCATATATTAAATTCCCCCTAATTTTGATCAGAATATCACCTTTATTTATAAGGACCTAGCATTAAACCTTACTTAATCTTGAGTTATTACAAGATTACACATTGAGGATCTTTTCGGGTTTACAGTTTTAGAGAATTAGATCATAAAACTTGCATTACATTCCATATATAAACAAAGTGGTTACATAAAGATAGTATTCTTCATTCCCATCAATGGAAACACATTTAAAATAAAACATGGATTATTTCTTGACACATCCATGACATTATCATCATATCATGTACCTTTCCCTTGACCTGTGAAAAACATTTCAAAAAAACATGGGATGAGCATAAAAAGCTCAGTATTGGTTATAAAAACATGGAAAGGAAACATGGGTACATATATACATAAGATTGAAATCATACTTTACCCATAAAATATAAGCACATTAACAAAACTCAGCAAATCATGAGTAAATCATTGAAATCATAAGACATAAAGGTAACTTGAGTCATTTATATCATTCTTACGTAGGGAGTAACCCTCTTAGTTACCTTTTGAATACCCATCACAGTATATTCCCTAAATATCTTCAGAGAAACCTTAACGTTTCACTCCTTCGCGTTACCCAATGCATTGGAGAGCTATATCGGGCTCACCCGCCCTTAGTTTATCACGGAACCACCTGTCTTCATAATAATGCCCAAGAACCATAACATAATCGTATCACATAAAACATGCATAAAGGAAACAAAACATTTCCACATTTCAGTCACAAGATATCAATACAACACAAAAAACATTGTGAAAACCATTTTCAATACCAAAATAAAAGAAAAGTAAAACATGGTATTTATTTTTCTTTTAAAAAGAAGGTATGGCTTGTAGAGGAAGCCGAAACTCAAATAACGGTCACGATGGTGGAGAAGTCATTGTCGTCGCATACGTACGACAAAAACATTCCCTTTTGTCGTTTAGTAAATGATTCGTATAAAAAATATTCCTTTTGAATAAACGGAAAAGTCACAGGGGGTTTATACACCATATAAAAGAATGTTGTGTATAAAATAAAATATGCCTCAATGAAAGGAGATTGAGACGAAGTCCCATACCTCGTATCCGACTTGACTCGATCGTTCTTTAATGTCCTGAATAATAAACATGAGTTAATTTATACTTGATTATGAACCTTTTTCAAGTTCATTATTCCTTTTATACCATGTTATGAACATCACGTAATCATTTAAGTTAATAGTGTTCATTTTGTCGGTATTTGGTTCTTAAGTCAAAAATAGACTTCTTACACTTACATGTTGATAATTTGGTCAAAGGTTCGTTATATCTAGAATGATATTAATGATTTGGATAAAATATATATCATATATATTAATCATATACATGTATTTATAATATTACATCACATTTAGAGGTAAGAAATGAAATGCACTGTTCATGGAGACGGTAAGCCGTACGTACGCATGAACGCTACTTCCATTTCTATTTCGTATTTTTTAGAATGGAATCATAATTATATAAGAGTATATTATAATTCCAGTATAATAACATATATAATATAATTAACTTTATCCTTTACACATCCCACATATGGTATTAACAAATCAAATCACTTTCAGGGGGCGGTAGTCCGCACTTCCTAAAATGAAGATATCATGTTACCCATAATGGAAACCATAAAGGTATGTCATAAATGATAAATAAAGAAGCTTAAGGAAATAATAAATATATTATATATCATATATAAAAATAGTGACATCATAATGGCCACCTTTGAAGGTGTTAAATGAGTATTGAACAATCATCGTTTCGGGAGTCAGAATTTCCCCATCCACGGAAACCGTATGTTCTTCAACCATTTGATGTAGTTTTGTGAGAGTGTAGCTCGAATAAATCTTATAAAAACATCCTAGTATATTTAAGATACTGTTTTTGTTACAAAAGAAGTAAATAAAATGATTTTAGGGGGTTGAAGAAGCAAAATAAAACAAATGAACATGAGAGAATGAATTACCATTAAAACTGTAACTCCTTTTGATTTGAGCCTAAAGGCTTCCTTTGAAAGGATTCTTCCCAAAGGGAATCCTCTAGGATGAGGAGAGGGATGTGGAGAGAGTAAATGGGCAGGGTTTGGCTGAGCCAAAGGCTTGAGGAGTGTGTGAAAAGAGGTAGAGGTGGGGGCCTTTTATAAGAGGAGAGGAGCGGCACTTCTGGAAAGTAAAGAAATTGTACTTTATTTGAAAATGTGTTTCGGTTTTAAAAGGTCCCACATTGATATAATTCGTGGATAAGGTGATAAGGGTTCGAAATACACTCATACAATTGGTTTTGGCCATGTTTAGGTTTTAGATTTTTCATTATCTTTCCATTTTATTTAAATCATTAAATAATGAGGTCATCGCTGCATCATCATAATGTCATACATAATTTAATTTATTTAAAGTCTAAAAATTATAAAAAAAATACTATGATGTAGGAAATCTTTTTATCTTTCCAATGACTATTTATAATCAAAAATATGATCTTTAGAACCCCATGTAAAAAAAATTTCTTAAAAAATATTATGTTTGTGTCATTTTTATTTTACATTAAATAAAAAGTTATTTATGTCATTTCCCAACCAAAGTGGATCCATGGGGTCACCAAGTTGACCCATGGATTTTCTTGGTCGTCCATGACACAACCAATGAGGGTTGTACATGTGTTAAGCTCATCGTATTTTATTAAAGTATTATTTTTACCTTAAACTACACTAATTACAACTAATAGCGATTAAAAACTTAATAAGTTACTATTCACCAAAAAATTATTTTAATCTCATTGAACCAAATTTTACATCTTAATGACAACCATGTATGTCGGATTTTTGAAATTCAAAACCCAATTATGGCAAAATTTCATTTAAACGGAAAAATCAGTTTTTATAAGTACCACTTAGTGGTTTCACTATTCATCAAAAATTGAAGTTTTTCAGAAAATTACCAAAAATTCACTCTAAGATATATTTGATATTCAGAATTAAAAAATGAATTCTATTTTACCAAATTAAAAACATGTAAGTCACATTAATTAATTTAATAATTAATTCCCGCTGTCAGCGCAAATAGCGTGTTTTTATAAACCAATAAGTATCAAAAGATTGACACCAGTTTAAGTCTAATTTCAAAGTGAAATTGATTTCAATGACCACCATTGGATTAAATGGGAAAAATATATTCTAATTCCACTTCAAAACCAATTCAAAACAAAATCTAATTATATAAATAAATTAGATTAAAAACAGTTTTGAATTAAAATGCAGTATTTTTCACTATTCATTTAAAAATGAACATTGTCTGAAAAATACCAAAAATTCACACAAAGTAAATTTTGATGTACCAATCATAAAGAATAAGTTTATTTTGACAAAAATAGTTTATATAATTGTAAAAATATAGATTTAAAAAGGGTTTTCCATCATAAGGCAGTAAAACAATCTTTTAAGTATATTAGTGTATTCCATGCTTAAGATTGGATTTTTTTTCATTTTAAGCCTCTAAAACACTATCTTGATCATTAATAGACATAGATAAAAATATCTATTATTCATTACTTACTTGGGATGTTACATCCTTCCCCCCTTTAGAAAATTGCGTCCCCGCAATTTACTTTCTTATCGAATAAATGGGGGTATTTATCCCTCATTGCATTTTCAGATTCCCATGTTGCCTCTTCAATCATGTGGTTTTTTCACAAAACCATTACCAGGTGAATCACCTTATTCCGTAACACTTGCTCCCTATGGTCAAGAATCTGGACCGGTTGTTCCTCATAAGATAGGTTCTCTTCCAGCTGAACTACCTCTGGACTCAAAACATGAGATGGATCTGGCATATACTTTCTCAACATCGAAACGTGAAAAACATTGTGTACCTGAGATAAACTCGGAGGTAAAGCCACTCGGTATGCAACTGATCCAACTCTCTCCAGAATTTCGTATGGTCCAATGAACCTTAGACTCAACTTTCCTTTCTTAACAAATCTCATAACACTTTTCCAGGGAGAAACCTTGAGAAAAACATGATCACCTACCTCGAAATATAGATCCTTCCTCCGGTTATCCGCATAACTCTTCTGCTTGCTCTGAGCTGTTCTCATGTGTTTCTGAATCAGCTGAACTTTTTCTGCCATCTCTTCTACCAATTCCGGTCCCATCAACTTCCTTTCACCCACTTCATCCCAGAAAGCTGGAGTTCGACACCGCTTCCCATAGAATGCCTGAAATGGCACCATCTGTATACTGGAATGAAAAATGTTATTATATGAAAACTGAACCAAAGAAAGATGTTGGTCCCAACTTCGCTGATAATCCATAGAACAAGCTCGTAGCATATCCTCCAATGTCTGAATTGTTCGTTCTGACTGCCTATCTGATTGAGGATGAAAAGCTGTACTAAAATTTAATTCAGTACCCAACGACTTCTGAAGGACTTTCCAAAAGTTAGAAGTAAACCTGGGATCACGATCCGATACAATGGAAAGAGGAACTCCATGTAACATGACTATCTCTTTAAGATACAAACGGGAAAGTTGATCAAGAGATAAAGTATCTCGTATAGCAAGGAAATGAGCAGATTTGGTGAAGCGATCAACAATAACCCAGATTGCATTATTACCTCGAGATGTCTTCGGTAATCCAACAACAAATTCCATGGATATATTCTTCCATTTCCACTCTGAACTGGTAGAGGCTAAAGCATCCCTTTCAGTAACTGCCGCTCTGCTTTAACCTACTGACAAGTCAAACACTTCACAGTAAAATCAGTAATATCTCTTTTCATTCCATCCCACCAGTAATTCTCTCGCAGATCTCTATACATCTTAGTACTACCCAGATGAACTGAAAACGGAGAACTATGAGCTTCACATAACAACTCTCTCTTCATCTGTGAATCACAAAGCACACACAATCTCTTCCCAAATCTCAAAACCCAATCATTATCAATGTTGAATTTAGGAAACTTACCTTTCTGAACCAGCTCTACCTTTTTCTGCAACTCACTGTCTTGCTTCTGTGCTTGCTTGATTCTATCTAATAGAGATGATCTCACTGATACCTAAAACAAAACAGAAGGACTTCATGCACCAACAACTTCTATGCCAAAGTTCATCAAATCCTTAACCAAAGGATCACGTTCCAAACGCAACATTGTTAATGAATCATTAATTTTTCGACTCAAAGCATCAGCCACTTTATTTGCTTTTCCTGGATGGTAATGAATTGTACAATCATAATCCTTGATTAATTATAGCCATCTCCTTTGTCTCATGTTCAATTCTTTCTGAGTGAATATATACTTTAAACTTTTGTGATCGGTATATATTTCACACTTTACTCCATACAAATGATGCCTCCAAATTTTTAAAGCAAAAACAACAGCAGCTAATTCCAAATCATGTGTAGGGTAATTTACCTCATGAGTTTTCAACTGTCATGAAGCATAAGCAATTACCTGATCATTCTGCATTAGGACGCAACCAAGTCCTTTCAATGAAGCATCATTGTATATAACAAACTCACCATTCCTAGAAGGTAGTTCCAAAACTGGAGCATTCACCAATATTCTTTTCAATTCCTGAAAACAATCATCACATTATTTTGTCCAGATAAACTTAACACCCTTCCGAGTTAGCTTAGTCATTGGACCAGATAACCATGAAAAATTTCTAACAAACCTTCGGTAATAGGCCACCAAACCAAGGAAGCTACGAATATCGGTTACATTTGTGGGTCTTGGCCATTCTACCACAACTTGTTTTTTTGCAGTATCAACAGTTATTCCATCTTTAGAAACAATGTGACCAAGGAAAGAAATTTGTTGCAACCAAAACTCACACTTGCTGAATTTCCAATACAATTTATTTTCTTTTAAGGTTTACAAGATAACCCTTAAATGTCTTTCATGCTCCTATTTACTTTTAGAAAACACCAAAATATCATCAATGAAAACCACCACAAACTTATCCAAGAACTCATGGAAAATTCTATTCATTAATTCCATGAATACAAAAGGTGCATTGGTTAGCCCAAAAGGCATTACTACAAATTCATAATGGCCATATCTCGTACGGAACGCGGTCTTCGGAATATCTGCCTCCTTTACCTTCAGCTGATGGTACCACGATCTCAGGTCAATCTTTGAAAAAAACTGAGCTCCCTGGAGCTGATCAAACAAATCATCGATATTAGGCAATGGATATTTGTTCTTAACAGTGATATTATTCAAGGCTCTATAATCAATGGAAAGTCTCATAGAACCTTCTTTATTTTTAACAAATAAAACAGGACCACCCCAAGGTGATGTGCTTGGTCAAATGAAACATTTCTCTAATAAATCTTGTAATTGCTCATCCAACTCTAAAAGTTCAATTTGAGCCATTCGATAAGGGGGTTTTGAAATTAGCTTAGCATCAGGAACTAAGTCAACAGTAAACTCAACATCCAGATCTGGTATTATTCCAGGAAACTCATCAGGAAAAACATCAGGATACTCATTTACCACTGGCACATCATTAATCTGAATAGTTCCTTTATTTTCAATGACGTGTGCAAGGTAAAATTCATTTCCATGTTTTACAAGTTTCTCGGCCTCTTGATATGTTATCAAAAGTAAGGGTTCATTCTTGTAAACAAACTGAAATTCTTTCGGAAAATAAACTTCTTTAGCTCTACAGTCAATCTTAGCATGGTAAATAGAGAGCCAATCCATACCTAGGATAACATCAAACTCTACTAGAGGTAGAAAAATAAGGTTTGCAAGTAGGTTCTTTCCACAGATAAGGATTGGAAGATTCTTATAAATTCTTTTTGCCTCAACATTTCCCCCAGGTGTTTTTACCAAAAGTTCAGGAGTCATTTCTTGAGATGGTATTCTCATTTTACTAGAAATGGTTTCAGAGATGAAAGAATGTGTAGACCCCGAATCAAACATCACTCTGGTATAATCTGAAAAAAGAAACAAAGTCCTGATACAACTTCATTTGATGGCCCGATATCTGTTGAAGTAGTTGCAATGGATTTCACCACCCCTTTCTGCTTGTAGTCTAACTGCTTCCCATCACTCAAGCTCTTTGTTGGACACTCATATGCATAGTGACCCATCTCATTGCACTTATAACATTTCACTAACTGTAAATCAAATTTGTTCTTACCTTCACCTTGATCCTTTTCAATTCAATCATGACCCTTATGTCCCATCTTACCACATCGGTAGCACTTTAAAGAATTCAGAAGACATTCCCCAGCATGCCTTTTTCCACATTTATCACAAACTAGAAACTTAGATCTCTTACCGCCAGACTTTTTTGAATAATTCTTACCTTTCTCCTGCCACCTCGGTCTCTTCTTCTGCTGGTTGTTATAGAACACTTGGTCCTCGGCAAACCCCATTTCCACTTTTTCAGCACATCGAACAAGCTTTTCATAACTTTTAAACTCACGAGAAGCTAATGCCCTTCGATATTTTGGATTTAATCCTGAGTAAAAACGATTGATTTTACTATCAAGGTCTCGGATAAAATTTGGAGCATACCTTTCCAATTGAGTGAACCTTTCTTCATAGGCAGCCACTGAGTCTTCCTCTTGCCTCAATTCCAAGAATTGCTTTTCCATCCTAAGTTGAACTGCCTTAGGAAAATACTTCTCAAGAAACATACCATTGAATTCATCCCAGTCAAGAGCATAAATCTCGTCGGCGTCCCTGATATTTTCAACCATAGACCACCACTGATCTGCTTCACCCTCCAAACGGTAAATAGTAAGACTAACCTTTTGATTGTCTAAACACCCCATGACTTCAAAAATCTTCTCCAGTGCTTTAATCCACCCTTCAGCTAGCACAGGGTCAGATGATCCTCTGAATGATGGTGGATGTTGCCTCATGAAATGATCCACCACTGACATGTTCCTCTGCGGTTGGTCTGGCTGATCTCGTGCATGGATACCACCACCATTTATCGCTTGATTCAACTGCACCATTACTGCAACAAACTGTTCAGTTCCAATTCCGACCATTTCTGGATGCTGATTCGGAAGGTTATTTCCTTCTGTATACCTTCCTAGCACTGCTTCCCTGTTTCCTCTACGGAAAACCATTCTGAACAAACATGTCTTAGATGAAGCAACATGGTAATCTTCAAATTCTATATCATTTCAAAAAAAAATTGGATAATAAATTAATATAATTCTAACTCCTAAAGTTATCTAAACCGACCTCTGATACCAACTATAAGGCCCCAGCCTTAAACCTTACTTAATCTTGAGTTATTACAAGATTACTCATTGAGGATCTTTTCGGGTTTAGAGTTTTAGAGAATTAGATCATAAAACTTTCATTACATTCCACATATAAACAAAGTGGTTACATAAAGATAGTATTCTTCATTCCCATCAATGGAAATACATTTAAAATAAAACATGGATTATTTCATGATACTTCCTTGACACTATCATCATATCATGTACCTTTCCCTTGACTTGTGAAAAACATTTCAAAAAAACTTGGGATGAGCATAAAAAGCTCAGTATGGGTTATAAAAACATGGAAAGGAAACATGGGTACATATATACATAAGAGTGAAATCATACTTTACCCATAAAACATAAGCACATTAACATACCTCATCAAATCATGAGTAAATCATTGAAATCATAAGACATAAAGGTAACTTGAGGCATTCATATCATTCTTACGTAGGGAGTAACCCTCTTGGTTATGTTTCGAATACCCATCATAGTATATTCCCTAAATCTCTTCGGAGAAACCTTAACGTTTCACTCCTTCGCGTTACCCAATGAATTGGAGAGATATATCGAGCTCACCCGCCCTTAGTTTATCACGGAACCACCCGTCTTCATAATAATGCCCAAGAACCATAACATAATCGTATCACATAAAACATGCATAAAGGAAACATAACATTTACACATTTCAATCACAAGATATAAATACAACAAAAAAACATTGTGAAAACCATTTTCAATACCAAAATAAAAGAAAAGTAAAACATGGTATTTATTTTTCTTTTAAAAAGAAGGTATGGCTTGTAGAGGAAGCCGAAACTCAAATAACGGTCACGACGGCGGAGAAGTCGTTGTCGCCGCATACGTACGACAAAAACATTCCCTTTTGCCGTTTAGTAAATGCTTCGTATATAAAATATTCCTTTTGAATAAACCGAAAAGTCAAAGGGGTTTTACACATCGTATAAAAGAATGTTGTGTATAAAATAAAATATGCCTCAATGAAAGGATATTGAGACGAAGTCCAATACCTCGTATCCGACATGACTCGATCGTTCTTTAATGTCCTGAATAATAAACTTGAGTTAATTTCTACTTGCTTATGAACCTTTTTCAAGTTCATTATTCCTTTAATACCATGTTATGAACATCATGTAATCATTTACGTTAATAGTGTTCATTTTGTCGGTATTTGGTTCTTAAGTCATAAATAGACTTCTTACACTTACATGTTGTTAATTTGGTCAAAGGTTCGTTATATCCAGAATGATATTAATGATTTGGATAACATATATATCATATATATTCATCATATACATGTATTTATAATATTACATCACATTTAGAGGTAAGAAATGAAATGAACCGTTCATGGAGATGGTAAGCCGTACGTACGCATGAACGCTACTTCCATTTCTATTTCGTATTTTTTGGAATGGAATCATAATGATATAAGAGTATATAATAATTCCAGTATAATAACATATATAATATCATTAAATTTATCCTTTACACATCTCACATATGGTATTAACGAATCAAATCACTTTCAGGGGCGGTAGTCTGCACTTCCTAAAATGAAGATATCGTGTTTACCCATAATGGAAACCATAAAGGTATGCCATAAATGATAAATACAGAATCTTAAGGAAAGAATAAACATATTATATATCATATATAAAAATAGTGACATCATAATGGCCACCTTTGAAGGTCTTAAATGAGTATTGAACAATCATCGTTTCGGGAGGCAGAATTTCGCCATCCACGGAAACCGTATGTTCTTCAACCATTTGATGTAGTTGTGTGAGAGTGTAGATCGAATAAATCTTATAAAAACATCCTAGTATATTGAAGATACTGGTGTTGTTACAAAATATGTAAATAAAAAGATTTTAGGGGGTTGGAGAAGCAAAATAAAACAAATGAATATGAGAGAATGAATTACCTTTAAAAGTGTAACTCCTTTTGATTTGAGCCTAAAGGCTTCCTTTGAAAGGATTCTGCCCAAAGGGAATCCTCTAGGATGAGTAGAGGAATGTGGAGAGAGTAAATGGGCAGGGGTTGGCCGATCCAAAGGCTTGAGGAGTCTGTGAAATGAGGTAGAGGTGGGGTCCTTTTATAAGAGGAGAGGGGGGCACTTTTGGAAGGTAAAGAAATATTACATTATTTGAAAATATGTTTCGGTTTTAAAAGGTCCCACATTTATATAATTCGTGGATAAGGTGATAAGGGTTCTAAATACACTCATCCAATTGGTTTTGGCCATGTGTAGGTTTTAGATGTTTCATTATCTTTCCATTTTATTTAAATCATTAAATAATGAGGTCATCGCTGCATCATCATGATGTCATAAATAATTTAATTTATTTAAAGTCTAAAAATTATAAAAAATATACTATGATGTAGGAAATAGTTTTATATTTCTAATGACTATTTATAATCAAAAATCGTATCTTTATAACCCCATGTAAAAATTGTTTTTGTAAAACATATTATGTTTGTGTCATTTTTACTTTTACATTAAATAAAAAGTTATTTATGTCATTTCCCAACCAAAGTGGATCCATGGGGTCCCCAAGTTGACCCATTGCTTTTCTTGGTCTGCCATGACACAACCAATGAGAGTAGGACATGTGTCAAGCTCATCTTATTTTATTAAAGCAATATTTTTACCTTAAATTACACTAATTACCACTAATCGCGATTAAAAACTTAATAAGTTACTATTCACCAAATAATTATTTTAATCTCATTGAACCAAATTTTACTTCTTAATGACAACCATGTATGTCGGATTTTTGAAATTCAAAACACAATGATGGCAAAATTTCATTTAAACGGAAAAATCAGTTTTTATAAGTACCACTTATTGGTTTCACTATTCATCAAAAATTGATGTTTTTCAGAAAATTACCAAAAAATCACCCTAATCTATATTTGATATTCCAAATTCAAAAATGAAGTCTATTTTACAAAATTCAAAACATATAAGTCACATTAATTAATTTAATAATTAATTCCCGCTATCAGAGCAAATAGCATGTTTTTATAAAACAATAAGTATCAAAAGATTGACACCAGTTTAAGTCTAATTTCAAAGTGAAATTGATTCCAATGACCACCATTGGATTAAATGGTAAAAATATATTCTAATTCCACTTAAAACCCAATTCAAAACATAATCTAATTATATAAATAAATTAGATTTAAAATAGTTTTAAATTAAAATGCAGTATTTTTCACTATTCATTAAAAAATGAACATTGTCCGAAAAATACCAAAAATTCACACAAAGTAAATTTTGATGTACCAATCATAAAGAATAAGTTTATTTTGACAAAAATAGTTTATAAAATTGTAAACATATATATTTAAAAAGGGTTTTCCATCATAAGGCAGTAAAACAATCTTTTAAGAATATTAGTGTATTCCATGCTTAAGATTGGATTTATTTTCATTTTAAGCCTCTAAAACACTATATTAATCATTAATAGACATAGATAAAAATATCTATTATTCATTACTTACTTGGGATGTTACATTGTTAGTGAGGATTTTTATCCTTTTCTCAATCATCTAACCAATATGTTCATTCCATGATATTATAGGAGTTATTTTTCCATCATGAATATCAGCATCCAAATCTCCAATTAGATATAGTATTCCATATTTTACTCCTTATTCCACCACTAAATAATTGGGTTTAAACATCCAATCATTATAAAAAATAGTTATTAAAACCCCCCACAGACTAACATTCATACTAAAATTAATTAATCCCTTAAACTTAGTAAATGTATCATTCTTTACATCACTATAAAATAGTCATTCATTCTTTGGATGAAAAAATCACCCTTTCACACATTCTAAAGAACTTCATCTTTAATAAAATGAACCTTTCCAAACTTTAATATGTATAATTCTTTATGTATCTCTCCCCCTTGATATTCTATGTGCAAATAAATTCCATATATTATAATCCAACACTCCTGTGAACTAGCCTATCTCAGCAATAGTCATCTTGTATCTTCAAAAATATTATTTGTGGATGTACATCAGGAAGAATATATTCTCTAATTTACTCTTAATCCACTATAATATTTCCTCATATTGTCTTTCTTACTACAATTCCAGTACATGTGACATTCTACAACTAAAACTCCAAATTCATCACCCTTTTTAATTCTTATGTCCTTTATGTGCCCCAAAATTTCAACTAACATATACACTATAAGAATTTAAAATATATATTTGGGACACCATTGGGTGAACTTACTCAATGAAAATAATGTCCTTAACATCCATAAACACCAATTTTATCTTTTCTATAGAGTTACCCATTTTTTACCCTCACAAATCAGGCATTTGAGAGGGGTAAACATAATATCATTTCCCATTATAGATCACCAAAGATTCCATTCATTAGTTCCAATAAACTCAGGATCAATGTTAATAAAATTGACATGATTAGAAGCTAGATTCCAATATGACAACCTCATTCAAAATAACCTCTATAATATGAATATATTTTTCATTACTTTTGGATTTTCATTCTTGTTAGTGAGAGTCTTCTGAAGTTATAAATTTATTTTCACTTCCTGGATGTTATAAGTATTCTCCAAAGATAATGAAATCCTAATAAGCCCTAATTTTTTCTTATCTATTTTTTATTATTCTTCATTTTTTATTTCATCGGGCATGGTACCCATCAACAGAATATCAAGATCATTCTATAGTAGATATTTCACTATCTATGTATTATTGACTCAAAAAATCTCTCTATTAAAATTATATACCAAGACAATAACCTCATCCAATTTCATAAATTATGTAATCAATAAACTCCCACAAAATTCTAAAAAATAAAATTGGGATTAGAAATTTCAGACTAGAATTATCTTATTTGTTTTGGATAGAATGATTCTTAACAAATAATACTTTAAACACATTCATTAGGTATTGATCGTCCAAAATTCAGACCTAGAAGCTTTGATACCACTATTGGTGTTTGATGAACGTCCTCATTTAATTTTAAAACTAGAATATTAAACCTTGAAAAAAGAACCAAAACCACATAATCAAAACAAACCCATGTACATTGTGTACCAAAAAGGAGAATACAAACTACACAAGAGTCACCATAGTGAAACTCACCCAAAAATACTAGATAATAACATCTCAGGGAAAATGATGGAAATAAATAAAGGTAAAAAAATATTTTTTTAACATGGTTAGGACTTAATCATAAACCACAAGTAAAATTCTAAAACACTTTTTTTCAAGAAATAGAATATTTTTAATGTATCATGATTCTACACAATTTTTTATACAAAAATATAAAATTATAATCTATTATATAAAGTATATTCCATTTGATGCAACTAGTTTCATCATTAGTTAATATTCATAGAGACCAAGTCTACTCATATCTGATATTTATAGACATACATTCACTTGGTCAAAAATATCTAACATATTACCTTATCCTTACAGTGAGTAATTCATGCTTCTATAAATTCATTGAGTTCACTCTTAGATAATATTTTTAAAAATTAGAAAAAACGTTACATTCTCTTAATTAATAAAAACCATACAAATTTTATTTTTACATCCATGTTACCTCAATTTGGAATTTTCAATGTATCTTATAATTTTTTACCTCTAACTAAAATATTTTTTACTGTTTGAATTTTAACATCCAGATAATGGTAACATCCACTCCACCATCTCTATTTTATATTTATAAATTATTATTCTATAATATCTCCTTCTAAATATTTTTATTACATTGATAAAAAATAATTTACACATATATAAACCTAATTACTATATAACTCTATGTTAAATAATCACATTATATGTCCTATCACGACAAAAATAACATAAATATATCTATATTCTTTCTACTGATATATTTTTAGTGTATATAATATATTTTAGAATCATTGATATAAATAAACACTCAATGAATTAGTAAATTAATGAAATTATCACTTTTTAATATGGTAGACAAATCATGTACACTTGTAGTTATAAGAACGAAAATCAATATAGATACAACCAGAAGAATAATGAAAAAAATTCAACAAATAATATTTTATAAACAAACATAGTATAAATTTATAATATGATTGTGTATGATAATGACTACCTAGGGTATAATGAATCATGTTGGGTGAAAAGGGGCTTGGGTGGAGGCTCTAATGGAATAGGTAGGAAGCTATGGGCGTGAGGGATAGGAATCATGGGTCTGGGTAATATGAATAGGACAGAAATGTTACAAGAATTCTTTATTATACTGAAGAAAAAATAATTTGTTCATTTTATCAGGGTTACTAGATTAAAAACACTTGGAATGATAGTTTTTATAATCCATAATGACAACAAATTTAGATACCCAGTTCTCAAACAGTAAATTGCATCCTGGTAAAATATTATTTTTTAAAAATAATAAAATAATAACCATATAGAACATAAATTAATTTCCTTTTTTGATATGTTAAATGACTAAAATATCACTGTTCTATATCAGGTTGAAAAAATAATTTTTTAAAGATAATATAATTTATATTTTGTTAAATTATAATTCCTAGTTAGTAGTGTTCATTATTTATTAGTTAATAATAATATTTTTCATTATAGGATCTGGATGTTGGTAGTTTTCAACAATACTATTATTTTACCAGGGAGTGTTCATTTTCAAAATACCATAATTTTTATAACATTTTTTCAAGGATTATTGAGTTCATAATTTGTTTTATATCAACTAAAAAATCACTTATATAGTGAAAAAATGTCACATCATTCCTAGCTAGAAAAACCCACTACTTCATTGGAATCCTTTCTAGCTCCTCATCAAAATATATAATTTTAATGTTTGAAAATTATCTATTGAGTATAAAAATATATGTTACTATTAATGTATTACTAATAAAGTTATGAAAATTCATATTATGAGAGTAAAAACATAAATATCATCCTCCTAATAATTGTTTCTCATATTTTCATTCAATTTTTTCATAGTCTACCCTTACATAAATATTTATTTAAATCTAAAGTTATAAATGGACATATAAATAATTGAATTATTAAAAATGACATAAATGATAAATATAATTCATGTTGGATATGAGGTTTGTGTGGTGTACCGATCTAATAATAAGGATTTGATATTATATGGTAGTTTTCATTAATATTAGATAATTCTTATCCTATAGTTTAATGTAATGTTAGTAATGAACCATAAAATATTCATAATAAACAAATATAATTTTACCTACCATTTCTCAATTACTCATTCAGTATTACTACTATATATAAATTTTTTTGGCATAATTAATTTTAGATTTCTTTGAATAATGTTTAGGGACTGAGGAATTGGTACCCTTCATTCAATAATTACTATCTAGTATTAATCCTTTAAAAAATTTCTATATTTAACCATACATATAATCTAAAATGATAAATATATAATCATAAATTTTCATATGAATAATATAAAATTTTCAACATGATTCATTTAATAAATATTTAAATTATAATTTAAATTACATATTTATATTGACCTCATTAAAAAGTTGGTTAATGTCCTCCTTGGGAAATAATTCTCAATCAATTGTCTTTGAGACAAACTTATAATTACCCATAGATGATGGGTTATTTACATCAATTAAATTTGGAATTATTATATTTTAAAGAGTTTATTTTTATCTACGTAGTTTATGAGAATAGAAAAAATAATAAATAGAGAAACAATGTGTTTATAGAGAACAAATTTGGTATCTTTAGTATCCTGGTGGGATGAAACTATAAATACGGTGATCCCTTAACATTTATGGCTTGGTGGATTTCCTTATAAATAGTTTCATTGGGTAATACGGAATTCCTAGTTTTTTATATATGAATTTATAAGGGCCTCTAATATTTTGGAAGAGCCCTTTAATATTAATTTTAATAATTATAATTTTCTCTGTTTTTGGTCCTAAATTTTACAAATATGATAAGGGATCTTCAGTCATATTGAAGAAGTGGATTTGATTCACACTAATTCACTATTTTTATTTGAGTAATATCAACCATTCCTTCATGAATTGAATCATGATCTCTCAATGGAAGAAGGTTCTCGGTGGTATGTAAATGGTTATTCCACCTATTTTTTTCTTGTTTCTTATTTAATTTATAATTAGTTAACTATAAATTATGTTGTGCTATATTTTTACTTGTTCTATCAAATTCATTTACTCAAGGAATGTTGATTTATCTATTTCATGTGACACACTTAATTAAGGACCACATAGGTATACACTTTTATGTTTAGTAATTTATTATGAAATTCATGTCGTATGAAATAAAGGGGATTGGATACTAATATTAGGGGTCTAGGAAAGGGATATTGTGTATTAAGAAATCGTAAACAAATTTTTGGATCTTACTAAGGAGATGAAGATCATTTTGATAAGGGAAAGATTGTTCTTTGGTGGTTTGATGAAATATTCAAACTTATATTTATGAAATATAATGGATTTTAATCAATAAATTTCCATTATGATGAAATAGTATGGATAAAATTATTAAGGAGGGAAATTTTAGTCTTATAGTAGTGTTCTAGTAGATCACTTCATATTTTTTAGGCAAAGTATACTAGCTAGAGTAATTTTAAACAATATAATTCATTTTTTTATATTTTATTTTTAATCTATGAAATTGATAATCATTATTGATGGACACTATTAGTATTTTTGACAGACTATTAGTTTAGGTTTAGACTACTGGAATTAGTGTAGGATAGTTAGGGTCAAATAAAGGACACTACTAGGGTCAATGATGAGTAGTTGGAAGATTCTAGGATATATATATATATATATAATTGGGCACTACTAGAAGCTATACATATTCCAATGGGCCAATACCGATGGTTTTGGCCAAACCGTTAGTATATGTACCATAAAATTACCATATACCAATGGTTTGGACAAAACTTTTGTTATAGGTCCCATAATATGACTCTGTACCAATAGTTTTCAATAAAACATTTTTAATGGTTATACCTATTCTAATGGTTTTTGAAAATCCATTAGTGTAGCTTAAATAAAATAACCTTATACCAATGTTTTTCCAAAACCATTGGTATAGGTGATAGATATACAAATTATTTGACTAAAACTATTAGTATAACCTCCATTTTAAGACCATATACCAATGGTTTTTCCAAAACAATAGGTATGGGTTTCCAAGAAATTTATACACAACCATTAACAAGGTTTTCTTTAAAATTGTTGGTATAAGTACTAAAAATTTGAGTACATATATGAACAGTTCTAAAAACCATTATTATAGGTACCCAAAATTATATATGATTTTGTTTTTCAAATATCATGAAATATATATATGTATATATAAATAATTTATAAATATATATACATTTATCCACTTATACTCACAATGATAATTGTAGCATAGTGGTTACATATTTGATATATAAGTGGGAGGTCATGGTTTTATACCTTGGAAGTATCATTTATTTTACATTTCCTATAACAATGGTTTTGGAGAAACCCATGGATGGGCCTATCCTAATATTTTTGAAACTGCTGGTATAGGTTAATACCAATGGGTTGAACCGTTGTTATATACCTTTACCAACAGTTTCCAAAAAATTATTATAGACATATCCTAATGGTTTTCCAAATATTTGATATCTAACTATGTAAATTGTTTTCCCAAAACCATTGTTGTTGGTCTATACCTATAGAATATCAACCAACAAGCCTCTAATCAATTGGTATCAGCTATACCAATGGTTTGGGGACATATACCATTGGATACAAACCAATTGTGTTGTCATTTATTAAAATATTGGTTGGTTATGATCGATAAATTAACAATTTTAGTGATGGAATGTATAGTGGGATCTATAATAGAGTTCGTAGTGGTTTTTTCTAAAATGGGATTAAACTACGGGGTTTAACAACAAACCATTAGTTTTGATTCGAATCTTGGATCATTAGAGATTTCAATTAGTTTTATTTTAAGGATGTTTTTGATAATATCCTAGTTAGTAATGTACATGAAAAATGGAATAACATTGTATGAATTATATAGGATTTATTATCATGGAATCCTGGTATGAAAAATATGATCTAACATGACAATTTACACTGAAAAAAAACTATGTAATTATATCTCATGGAATAAAAACTTATTATAATATATGATGAAAGTCAATTAATTATAAATTATTGGTAATTTTTATTTATAAAATCTAAGAACACTTCACATGTACATGAAGAATTTATAGTTAATGACACATATAAGGAAAATGGTCATATGACAAATAATATTTCTTATTAATGAGACAGAGTGGATTAGGGATCGTTTGAATGAGAGGAATCGTGTATTAATTATTTTCTGTAATTTTTTTTGCTTTTCCTAAAATTTATATATATGACTAGCTAATAGGAAGATATACATTATTCTTGTTTCATATGACTAGTCTTAGATAACATAACATGCATATATCTAGATCTCATCATTTGGTTTAATTAACTTTTATGGATATTATATTATTTCCATTGTGATATGATTTATTATTATCCTGAATTTTTTTGTGGACAATTTATAATATCTCAGGTACAATCACCCCAACATTTAAATCTTTAACTTTTTGTTAGTTGATATCCTATCGTACATGGGGAGCCACACTAATGATCATATGATGTTGGAACTATGAGGGACTAATAAATGACATAAAAATATGGTATTAGATAAATAATTTTATATTTCCTATAGTTTTGATGATTTTTTAGAATTAATATAGGATTAGGGAGTACAAGTCATTATTTTGTATATCTAACATAAATTTTCACAATATAATTCTTATTTATTAGGGTGATATGGTGACCACCAATGTGGTATCTCTGATTCTCACAATGAATTAATTTCTGAATTTATGTAATATATTATCTCAAAAAATCAATTAGAAAAAAAGTGTATTTGGAAAGACGAATTTCAAAATTGTAGATAAAATGGTCCCTAGAATAAAACAATAAGTTGAATTATAATATAATCAATATAAATATTTTATATAAAACTAAAACTAATTTTATAGACATAAAATGAAGAAATTGTGCTGAGAGTTTTCTAATCAAGGGTAGTGATATAGAAGATTATTTAATATTCATGAATTAATAGGTTTTTTTATTTGATTTAAATATTAAAAAGTTTTTTCTTTGGTTTTATAAATAATAATAAAAGTCAAATTTTTTATGATCAAGTACTTCAATTCATTTTTTAAATAAATACTAAACAAATATTTTTAAACATAGAATTCTCAAACTGTTTCAATGATCAAGAATAAATCCGTGAATTTTTTTCTACACATCAAATATAAATTACCAAATCAATAAATAATGATCATTCAATTAACAAGAGAATATATATGGAAGAATAAATTATTTTATAAACAAAACAAAATAATCATTAGAAATAAAATAACTAAACCACCAAATCATTGTTACTTATAAATACCAGTAACAAGCATTTTCCTCTACATGATTTTATAAAAAATAAATAATTGATTAATGTTTATCATGGAATAAACCCACATATAATCCTAACTTATCCAAACAAAAATTAACAATTCTTGCAATACGTCATCAAAATACCCATAAAGTCTAGTTTATTCTATGCTAAGTAGTAGTCTCATCGGTTTAAAAAAAATTTACTCATATAAAATCATGGTGTAATGATGCCATTATGGTCCAATACATGTATCATCTAAAATATATATCTATATATTCAAAAATCATGTAACAATAATTATAATCTAAATAAATGATATGATTTTATATGATTTTATATCTTTATATATAGAAAATTACCCTATAACTATTTATAGAGCATACCAAAATTGAATCCAATTTCTTTCACGATCTTTAGTACCTTACCCTTTATACTAAAATTCTTCCTCATAGTTTTTCCTCTACATAAAATTATGTTATTCCCTATTAATAATAGTTAAATAAATCATCATGATTTTTCCTTATTAAATTTCAAATAAACTATTCATTATTCATCAAATTGTTACAATATAATGATTTCCTTGTTTAAAATTTGGGATTATCAATTATATCTCTTTAATTATTTTGATATGTAACACCTAAATAATATTTAATAATTTATATATCATTTTAAATATTAATTTTTACCTTTAATATATATTCATATTATTTTTTTATATATTTTAATTTATAAATACGTTTTAATAATACTAATTTTAATTCTTTTTTTTAAAAAAAATATATCTTATTAAAAGGTTTTCATTTTTTATTATGTTAAAAAAAATTATTTTATTTTGTGATGTATAAAATATGAATTTTGAGATCCATATGAGCTAAATGTCAACTAGACCATTTAAGTAGACTCATAAGACTAATTTTGAATCAGTTTTGTTTAAAATTATTTCATATTTGAATTTTTCCCATTTTTTGCTAGGTTACTATTTCATCATTCATTTTGTGTTATAAAAAATTTATCATATGAGAGAAAAATAAGATTATCCTTGGAAAACTCATTTAAGGGGACTTAAAGGACTAACACCAGTGGAGGATTAGACATTGAGTCTCACAAAAGCTGATCCATAACTTGCATAGTGCACAAATGAGGTGTATAGGCCCATGACTATGCTCCAAGGTATCACCCCTCATAGTTTTGGCTTAAATATCTCACCGAGTATTTGTCATGATTTTTTTCTTGTATATGATGAAAATTTTATGGATTAAATAGAGGTGCCTCCCTGCCTTTCATTTTTTATTTCTAATGAATATTTTCAACAGAGACCAAATCTGGACCATAGATCTCCTCGGTGTCTCTCTCCATCCACTTGATGTTTTTCTACTATCACACTCATTCTCATACATTATTTGTGCCTTATCCAAACTTTAATATATCTTTAGATATTTCTCCCTCATTTTATAATTATATCATCCTGCATTATTCATTTTTTGTACTCTCATATATATTTTGTTGTGTGTCTCTATCTTCTTTATCTGTTCATTTCCCTCAAAAGATGATCGACCACTCAAAACATTTTTCTTATCTTTCAACATTGTTTCTCCAGCATCATTCTCATCTCCAATTTGATTGTATATGTTTCTTCATTTACTTTTATGTGTTTTTCTTATAAATATTGTTATCCCTATTTATTCATATTCTTTTTCTAGTTCTTCAGTAACTCCCTTATATTTCATTTTTTACTTCAGTTTTCCTCTAGATCAAGGAACCACATAAAATTAACAATGGTATTTCATGTTGACACCATTGGAAACTCATAATACTGTGTAATTTTTTCAGCATTGTAAATTCACAATGGTGATTCATTTTAAAACCAATGTAAAAACAAATGGTTATTTTTAAGACACCATTGATTTTTTTTTACACTTTTGTCTTTGAACCAATGGTAAGTTATTTTGTAAACATTGGTTTTCACCAATAGTGTGGGAAAAAATTATACAAGTTTAAGACACCTTTGGAAAATCACAAGTAGTGTGTGTTTTTATATTTACCATTGAAAACTAAAAATCATGTGTCATTTTTTTGTAATATATCTTCAAATATATTTTTACTCCTCTTTTTTTATTTATCATCAAAGCACAATAGCCTTCATCATTGTTATGCTTGACATCTTATTTTCATGTGTTTTTATAAAGACCTCGAATTTCAAGTAATTTTTTTTAAATCAATGTGAATTTTACGAGTCTAAAAAAATTGAGGTCATGTGATTTTGAAGTACGGAGTGCCTGGAATGATTTTCTAAACTTTTTTTTGGTACGTTCAGTAAACGTCCGATCGAGTTTTTATAACTTTTAAACCGTTTATCAGAATTGAAATCTAAGGGAATAATTGTACTTTCAGTGCCGGTATTCGCTTAAGAGGACTTTCACCTTGATGGAAGTTGGGCGAGAGTGAATGTTAATTTTTTGGTTTTTTTTGAAAAAAATAAAATAAAGTAAAGTGTGTAAAATTTAATTTTGTTTTGTTTTGAAACTCTCATGTGGAATTTTCACAGGTGGGGACCACCTGAATTGACCTCCCATGAGAGGTTATGGTGGTGGGGACCACCTGATCCTAACCTCCCTTGAGAGTTTATGGTGGTGGGGACAACTCTTGGCTTAAACCTCTTGAACTCCCCTCATAATGAGGGAGAAACCTCTCAACTCCCTCTTCAATGTAGAGGAGCCTCTTGAGCTTTCTCCACATTATTTTTGCCAACGCCATGCATTAATTTTTCCAACATGTGTTTATGTGTGTGTGGCAACATAATTTCCTTCTTAAGTAAAATTATATTGGCACCTCATTCTTTTGGTGGGCAAAGGAGAAGGGGAGAACTCTTTGGATAATCATGGAGAATCCCATCCTTTAATGAAGAACGCTCTAAACAATGAAGAACACCTTCAACTACGAAGACCAATCGAACGTGCCCAGGATCGGAGGTGTGTGTCGGGCATGACGAACGCCGATATCTTCGACATCCTCCAACATGGGACGTCTTCATCTATGACGAATCTACGTCTGTACTTCCTTCTCGCGCTAACATCAACGAACAATTCAAGTTAAGGGTTGTTATTAAATTCTTGAATTCCCTCATTTAATTTCCTCGTTCTTGGAAAGCATGGTGAATGAGGATCAACAAAAACAAGTTGATCCATTATTTATATTAAATTGAAGAGTTTTTCATTCTTAAATCCTAATTTTTGTTGAGTCGCTTGCTACCGCTCTAATGCGGAGGGTGCGGGCCAATCAAACAGGGCCCAACCACTACTTTGTTCTTCCTTATTGTGTTCTTCATGGTGAAAGAAAGTTGCTTACCCCATGATGATGAATGTAGAGAGAGGCTGGCTAAACTGGGCACCTTCGAATGCACGACGCTCCGCCGTCCGTGCCGCCACCGCCGAGCCGAGCTGTCATCGTCATCCGAGCCACCGCCGCCGGGCCAAGCCACAACTGCCATCCTAGCCGAGTTTCCACCGTCGTATGAGACACTGCCGCCTTCCAAGCTGGTGCCACTAGGGAAAGCCGCCGGTGCCGTCTGGGTCGAGCTGCCACCGCCGTCTGAGCTGCCGCTATCGGGCCGAGCCGCCACTGCTGTCTGTGCCGAGCCGCCGCCACCGTCTAGGCCGAGCCGCCGCCATCGGGATGAGTTGTTGTCTGATCAGCCTCCACCATCTAGGCTGAGTGGCCACCCAAGTCGTTTCTACCCTTCCGATCGAACCCTAGGCAGAGCTGCCCTCGAGGCACCCTCCGCGGCCGAGCCTCCCTCACGACACCCCCACCCCCCCACCCCCCCACGCTGTCCCTGGTGGCCTACAGGTCCAAACCAAACAGGTCGGGCCACCCAGAAGGCTTATTTGGACCCATCGGGTTAGGCCGGGTCGAACCAAATTGAGTCGGCCCAGGCTGGGTTAGGCCAGTTCAGTCCGACCGGGTCAGACTGCACCCGGGCCAACTATGACCCAATTACGCTCTTTTGGCCATAACTTTGGGACCAGACATCCGTTTGATGAACCGTCAGTGGTGCTAGAATACTCAGAGTGAGACAGTCCTTTTGAGTATACATCAATAGAGTTTGGATTATGATGGCATACAGTTAGGTTGGATGGATCACGATTCCAACCGGGCCCCCGGGACTAAAAGGATAATAACTCATAGACCGGGCATCCGATTGATGCACCATCTGTTTCGTTGAGACCCCTATGACATGAAGAACCTTTGAGATCCTTATTTTTGGGACATCATGGTAATTGGATAATTGACCAATGGCTTCGAGAAAATACTATCATGGTATCGAGCAAGCTTAGTGTGGAAAGCCAGTAGCTGGCTGTGATTAGAGGAGTTCTCCTAGCGAACCTGTGGGTGTCATCTCCTGGCGAACCTATGTGAGTCTGCTCCTGTGATCCTATGTGGGTTAGCTCCTAGAGATCTTTTGTGGGTCATCTCCATCGATCCTCTGTGGGTCAGCTCCTAGTGATCCTATGTGGGTCAGCATTTAGCGATCCTGTGTGGGTCAGCCTCCACTGATCCAATGTGTGTCAGCTCCAACAATCTTGTGTGGGTCAACTCTTAGCGATCCTGTGTGGGTCAGCTCTAGTGATCGTGTGTGGGTCATCTCCTAGAGATCCTATGTGGGTAAACACTTAGCTATCCTGTGTGGGTCAGCTCCTAGCGATCCTGTGTGGGTTAGCTCCAGTGATCATGTCTGGGTCAGCTCTTGTTGATTTTGTACAGGTTAGTAGCTGAGCCTCTTAATGAAGTAAGATGATTTATTAGTTACATATAATCATATCTACTACTGTGCCTTAAGATATACTTGGTGTCCGTTGATTCATAACCTTTGTGTTCCTTCATGATTCAGATAGATTACTTGATAATTTAGGTATATGAATGGGAATATATCTATGTAGGGTTATCTGTTGATTTAATAATTTGTGGTTTATACTTGGTGGATTTTGTGAGACCTTGAGGGTCTCGGGGTCCCTACTGAGTACTGTTATACTCACCCCTACATTAGCTATGCTTTCACCTTGTTGTGTTTCATGTAGATGAAAACAATACTGACTAATGACGAGGGTACTAGGACTGGACAGTGCTCGGAGGTGGACCATACAGTGTGTCAGTTCCCAGAGGAGACGGGTGGACGTGGAGTGCTGAGGAGGCAATATGTACCTACCCTTTAGGTGGGAATCATGGTAGATGATCCTGAAGCTTCTTTTCACCTATCAGCCATCTTGAAAATTCCAATTTTCCTTGTACTTTTTAGATAGGCTTGTACTGTAGCCCCTTTTTTTTACTGTACTCACTCTATCACTATTTAGTTTACTTGATTTCATATCTTATTTTATGATTGGTTGTGTGTTTACAAGTTATAAAGGAAATATCATCCTAGTTCTTGGGATTTACGCCATTGGTACTAGTCGGCAGCCCATGGGTTAAGGAAGGCGGGCTTGAGGTAGTCACTGCACAGGCACTGGGGAAAGGGTTGTGAAAAATTGGTATCCGAGAAATCAGTTCTACCATAGAACCTAGGACTCTGATCTTTCTTATTAATAGAAATAATTTCAATTATAGTGAGTGTGGTTATCAGTTTTGGGAATCCAGTGTTGGTGTGGCGGCTGACATATCCATACACCAGGACCCTGACTTTTATTTCTGACCTAGTGCACAAAAAGACTGATTGCATGTGTGTTTTGAAGAGTCTTACTTGTGATATATATGAGTCATCTCACCAAGTATACCATCTTAACGGTGGAACACCTGTTTCATATTAGGATTTCTCAATACAGACAGCCAGCTAGGGTTCTGAAAGTTATACGCACTGATAGCCCACCGAGCGACGAGGCCTTGGTGTAGGGCCCTTTTCCAGAAGAGGCACCAGTAGAGGCTCTAGTGGTACAATTCCCTATTGGGCCACCGATGCCAGATGCCCCAGTAGTAGACGGTACACGCCGATTGAGCGTGTTTCTTGAGTTCCAGTGCTAGAGGCCACTCTGGTTCAGGGGAGAGACAGACCCACATGTAGATAAGGATTGGTTGGAGGCTATAGTGAGAGTCTTTCGATTTGTAGGGACACTAGAAGATCTCATGGGGATCCTTTCCCCTAGCCTTCTACAGGGAGTAGCTAGAAGATGGTGGATCTTGATGCTATAGGTTCATGATAAGGTGATGATTCTATGGACAGAATTCGAGAGCTTGTTTTGGGCATATTTTTCCCCAGCGACTCTTTGTGCAGTGCACATACAGGAGATCCTTCATATACAGTAGGGTAACATTAATGCGGCTTAGTACTCAGTGAGGTTCACTGACCTCTCACGTTACTCCATGGATATGATACAAGACCCATTCTTCAGGGCCCAAACCTTCTTCCAGGGACTCAGGCGGGAGATCAGGACTTTAATGATCTCACTCAGCATCTCGACGCAGGCTAGGGTGTTAGAGAGATCGCTCTTAATGGAGATTTTCCTTGCTGAGCAGTCACCAATAGTGAGACCCACCACCAATCGTCACGTAGAAGAGTCTTATGCAGCTGGAAGTATACAGATGTCGTAGATGTCCAAGATAACCAGACCTATAGGTAGATGACCGCATGACTCATGATCGGTTGTGTGGGACACTCGAGGTGGAGTATGTCATACCAGGAGTGGGTAGTGTTACACATGCGGCGGGCAGGGTCACATGGCTCGTGGCTGTCCGACCCGCCATAAAGATGATTAGAAGACTGTTGAGGGACCGCCCGGGAAGAGACAGAGGTTCGACCAAGGAGGTCTGTAGGGAGTAATCGAACATGGCAGAGGAGGTTTCCGTGTTTCTAGATGTGGTATGACGTTTTGATATGCTTCCTCCAATACCACCAAGATTTCCACCCCGACCATAGGGAGAAGGCGGACAGGGGTGAGCTCATCTCTAGGCAGTTGAGGCCTATGATCACAGCGCTCCGAAGATGATACGAGGTAGGATCTGTGCCTACACTACCTTATCTACAGTTATTATAGATATAGGTTCCAGTTATTATTTTATTGCCACTTCCCTCGTTCAGATATTGGAGATTCTGATAGAGTCGTTGACTCGATCCTTACGACAAGAGACTTCTTTGGGAGTAGATTCAACGATTACGCACTGGTGCCGGTAGTGTGAGATTACTCTAAGAAGCGAGAGCTTCGACTGGGATCTCATAGTAGTGGCATCGAGGCCTTACGACGGCATCTTGAGGATGGAATGGTTATATACAGTCTATGCTCAGATTGACTGTATTAGGCGCTATGTGTGGTGTGTCCATGGGGATACGACCAGGTTTACCTTCAATGGTGAGAAGGGATCCTTTGAAGCACATGATTGAGTTACCTGGAGGAGAGTGTAGCTGATCACACATTAGTTAGTAATTCTCACAATTAGAGCGGTGGATGTAGAGAGTCTGACTTATCTTGTAGTGGTGGACCAGTATGTGGATATTATCCCTGATGATGTTCTGGGTCTACCTATTCATAGAGAGGTGGACTTTTACATTGAATTGTACCTTAGGATGGTACCAATGTCTACACTAGCATATCGGATGGATCCCGTGGAGATTTAAGAGCTACAGGTATAGCTAGAGGACTTGTAGGAGATGTGATTCATCTAGCCTAGTGTTTCTCCCTGGGCAGCCCCAATTTTTTTTCCAAGAAAGCGTATGGGAGCTTGAGGATTTGTTTTGATTATTGGCACCTAAACCAGGTGACTGTGAAGAACAAGTAACCAAATATGAAGATTGAAAACCTCTTTGATCAACCGAATGGAGCACAATGGTTTTCAAAGATAGACCTCAGATCAGGAAATCACCAGCTCATAGTACGAGATGAGGATGTGCATAAGATGGATTTTAGATGTCGTTATAGCCATTATGAGTAATTGGTTTTCTTATTTGGTGTATCCAACACTCCAACAGTGTTCATGGGACTCATGAACAAGATCATTTAGCCATACATTGATTGCTTTGTAGTACTCTTCATTGACGACATCCCGATCTACTCAGCTACTGAGGAGGAGCATGCCTATCATTTGCGGGTAGTACTTGACACACTCTGAGAGAACCAGATTTATGGTAATCTCTCAAAGTTTCAGTTTCAGATCTGATAGGTTCACTTTCTGGGACATGTCATATCAGAGGCTGGAGTTGCAGTGGATTCAGCAAATATTGAGGTGGTTCTTTCTTAGGAGACACCCAAGAGTGTGACGATGTTACGGAGTTTCTTGGGTTTGGTTGGTTACTACCAGAGGTTTATGCCAAGTTTATCCAGAGCTTTAGCACCTCTATCAGTGTGGACAAAGAAGCAGAAACCCTTCATGTGGTTAGACAGATTCCAGTAGAGTTTTTAGAAGCTGAGGCAGAGGCTGACTAGTACACCTATCTTGAGGCTACCAGATGAGGGCATAGGGTATGTAGTCTACTGAGATGCATCAGAGACTGATCTCAGGTGTGTCCTGATGTAGGGGTGAGCAGTGATCACAGATAGTTCTTGACAAATGAGACAGCATGAGCAGAACTATGCTACCCATGACCTGGAGTTAGCAGTAGTGGTTTCTCCTTGAATATGGGGTGACATTATCTACTGGGTGAACATTTTACAGTCTACTCTGATAACAAGAGACTTAGTTATATCTTCTCTCAGAATGACCTTCACCAGAGACAGTGACGTTGTCTTGAGTTCCTCCAAGACTATGACCTCAAGATAGTCTATTCTCTTGAGAAGGGGAATGTTGTAGGAGATTCACTCATCATGAGATCTAGTATACAACTTCTAGATGTGGCGACGTAGTAGCTGGATGCTTTTCAGATATCCATTGTGGATCATGATGGAGAAGCCTTTCTTCAGTCTCATACAGCCACACCCCCACTTGTTCAGCGAGTCAAGAAGGTTCAGTGTGATGATGCTGACTACAAGACTCGACGTTCTCAAATATATACAGGGCATGAACCTGATGGATTATCTGATGGTGGAGAGCATGTCATCGTCTTCAGAGGATGTACCACGGTACCAGTTTCACTTCGGGAGGATGTTTTTAGGGAGATCCACACATCCTCTCTAGAGGTACATCCAGGAGTGGTGAATATGGTCCCAGATCTCCAATAACAGCAGTGGTGGCCGAGAATGAAGAATGCAGTAGTAGAGTTTGTCTCTCGATGCCTCACTTGTCATCAAGTGATTGATAATAATTCGGTACCAGCAGGCATTGTTCAGAATTTAGAGGTCCCAGAGTAGAAGTGGGATGGGATATCCATGGACTTCGTGAAAGGACTTCCACATACATCTCAAGTTCGTGACTCGATTTGGGTGTTCGTCGACCGACTCACCAAGTCGGCCCACTTCCTATCGATTTGAGATAAGGGTTTAGTAGAGAGCATGGCATGCCTCTATGTGCAGGAGATTTTACATCTACATGGAGTACCCTCGATGATTGTCTCTAATTGTGATGCACGTTTTACCTCTCGGCTATGGAAGGATTTGCATGAGGCATTCAGGATGCAGCTTCATTTGAGCATCGCCTTCTATTCTTAGACGGATTTCTAGACTGAGAGAACCATTCGGACCCTCGACGACATGATACGTGCATGCATCCTCGAATTCGGTCACAGTTGGGAGGATGACCTTCTATTGGTGGAGTTTTCATACAACAATAGCTATCACTCCACCATTGAAATGAAACCTTTTGAGGTGTTGTATGGGCGACCTTGTATATCACCTTTGTGCTAGACAGACCCAGGGGTGTCATCCCTAGTAGGAGTAGATATGGTACGGGCTACCACAGAGAGGGTGAAGATCATCCAGGAATATATGAAGACTGAACAGAGAAGGCAGAATTCGTATGCTGATAGGAGACAGAGACATCTGGAGTTCTAGGATGGAGACCACGTCTTTTTACGAGTCTCACCTCGATGAGTCTTGCAGAGATTTGTCTGAGCAATGAAGTTATTTTCGAGGTTCATCGGACCTTTTCAAGTCAACAATAGAGTTGGAGATGTGGCTTACCGCTTAGCTCTTCCACCTCAGTTGCACTGGGTGCATGACGTCTTCCACATATCAGAGCTGAGGAGATACGTGCAAGACCATTCTCCCTTCATAAACCATAGCGAGATGGACATCGACGATGGGGTGACGTTTTCAGAGGATTCAGTTGATATTGAAGATAGACTGGAGTGGGTCCTTTTTGGGAGGTAGATACCTCTAATGCGCATTCACTGGAAGCATGGGAACCCTTAGGGGAGCACATGGGAGAGAGAGGCTTATATTCGTGCTCAGTACCCCCACTTACTGTCCTAGTTTTTGTGATTGGTCTTTCAGGGACACAAATCCTTGAGGTGGGGAGAATGAAAAGACCCAGAATTTCCATGTAATGTTTTTAAAATAAATGTGAATTTTATGAGTCTTTGAAAATTGATGTCTCGTGATTCATAGGCCTGGAGTGCCCAAAATGAGTTTCTGAACTTTTTTATGGTACGTTCTATAAACGTGAGAGCAGGTTTTTCTATCTTTTAAATAGGTGCTCGCAATTTAAATCCGAGGGAACCTTTGAACTCGCAGCACTGGTATTCTCTTTTGAATACTTTCACCTCGATGACATTTTTCCAAGGGTCAAAGATAATTTTTGGGTTATTCGTGAAAATTAGAAAATAAAATAAAGTGTTTACCATTTTATTTTATTTTTTTTGAAACTCCCATGTGGATGTTTCACAGATGGGGACCACCTAAATTAATCTCCAATGAGTGGTTATGGTGGTTGGGACCACCTGATCTGAACCACCTTTGACAGGTTTTGGTGGTGGGGACCACCCGAGGCTTAAACCACTTCAACCCCCCTTTTATTGAGGTAGAAACCTATCAACTTCCAATTTAATGTGGATGAGCCCCTTGAGCTTCCTCCACATTAATTGTGCCAATTCCATTCATTAATTTTTCCAACATGTGTGTGTGTGTGACAACATAATTTTCTTCTTAATTTATATATTATTGGCTCCTATTTATTTTAATGGGAAAAGGAGAAAGGGAGAGCTCTTTAGAGAATTGTGGAGAATCCCATCCTCTAATGAAGAATGCTCTCGCCGATGAAAAATGCATTCGACTATGAAGAACCATTGAAGGAGCCTGGGATCGGAGGCGTGTGGCGGGTACGATGAATGCCGATATCACTAAATTCCTCCAATGTGGGATGTCTTCGTCTACAATGAATCAACGTCTGTACTTCCTTCTCACGCCAACATCATCGAATAATCCAAGGTAGGGGTTATTATTAAATTCCTGAATTCTCTCTTATAATTTCCTCGTTCTTGGAATGCATGGTGAACATGGATCAACCAAAATTAGTTGATCCATGATTTGTATTAAATTGAATATTTTTATGTTATTGACTCTTAATTTTGTTTATCCACTTGCTACCGCTCTAACATGGAGGGTGCGGGCCAAAAAACATGTCCCAACCTCTCTGTCATTCTTCTTTATTTGTGTTCTTCATTTTGGAAGAAAGCGGCTTACACCACGATGAAGAACAAAGAGAGAGGCCAGCTAAACCAGCTGTCGGTGAAGGCACGACACCCTGCCATCTAAGCCGCCACCATCGGGCTAAACGGCCTTCGTCATCTGGGATGAGCCGCTGCCCCAGTCCGAGCAGCCACCGCCAGGCTGAGCCACCACCGCCATCCGAGCCGAGCCATCGCCGTCGTCTGGGTCGAGCTGCCGCCACCGTTTTGGCCGAGGCGATGTTGAGCCACCACCGCCTGGCCGAACCATCGTCCAACTCACTACCGTCGTCCAGGACGAGCCACCGCCTAAGCCACTACCGCCCTTCCATCCAAGCCTCCCTCGCAGCATCATCCACGACCGAGCCACCCTCGCGGCACCCCCATATAGCCCTCTGCGACCCCTCACGGCCTATCGAGCCGGACCCAGTGGGTCGGGCCGAACCCAATAGGCCAGACCACCCAATGGGCCGAGCTAGAGCTAGTGGGTCAGGACGGGTCGACCCGAACAAAGTCGGCTCAGGCTGGGTCAGTCTGAACGGGTCGGATCGGACCGGGGCCACTACGACCCAATTATTCTCTTTTGACCATAACTTCGGCACCGATCGTCTGTTTTGATAAACCGTCACTGGTTCTAGAATCACCAGAGTGAGACGGTCCCTTTGAGTATACCCCACTAAAGTTTTCATTATGATGGGGTACAGTCAAGTGGGATTGAGTAAGAATCTAACCAATCCCCCAGGACTAAAATGCTAATAACTCAATGACAGGCTGTCCGATTGACGCACCGTATGTTGCGTTAAGACCCCTATGATCTGGCGAAAATTTGATATTCTTCTTCGTGGGACATCGTGGTAGTTGGATAATCATACAGTGGCTTGGGGAATGGACTCTCTCGGAGAAGATCAAGATTAGTGCGGAAACCCAGTAGCTGGCTGTGATGAGAAGAGTGATCCTAGAGAACCAATGTGGGTCAGATCCTAGCGAACTAGTGTGGGTCAGCTCCAGCGATTTTTGTGTTGGTTAACCCTAGTGATCCTTTGTGGGTCAGCTCCTAGAGATCCTGTGTGGGTAAGCTCCTAGGGATCCTATGTTGGTCATCTCCTAGTGATCCTGTGTAGGTCAACTCCAGCGATCCTGTGTGGGTCATATCCTAGAGAAACTATGTGGATCATCTCCAACGATCCTCTGTGGGTAAAATCCTAGTGATTCTGTACAGGTTAGCAGCAGGGCCTCTTAACGGAGTAAGATGATTTAGTAGTTACATCTAATAATATCTACTATTGTACCTAAAGATATACCTGGTGTGAGCTGAGTCAGAACCTTTATGATCCTTCATGATTGAGATGGATTACTTGATAACTTGGGTATATGTATTGGCATATACCTATGTAGGTTAATCTGTTGATTTTATACATTGTGGTTTATCCTTGGTGGATTTTGTGAGACCTTGATGGTCTTGGGGTCCCTACTGAGTATATTATACTCACCCCTATATGGGTTATACCCGCACCTTGTAGTGTAGGATGTAGACGACGGACATCGCTAACTGAGGACAAGGGTACTGGGACTGGACGGTGCTCGGAGGTGGACCATACGGCATGTCAGTTAGTAGAGGAGACGGGTGGAAGTGGAGTGTTGAGAAGGTGATCTGTACCTACCCTTATGGTTGGAATCGTGGTAGACGATCTAGGAGATTCTTTTTTCCTATCAGTCATCTTGTTATTTACATTTTTCCTTGTACTTTCCAGTTGGTATTTTATTCTGGCCTCTTTTTTACTGTACTCGCTTTAATTACTGTTTAGTTTACTTGATTTCATATCTTTATGTGTGCTTGGTTGTGTGTTTATAGGTTATAAAGGCAGTGCCTTCCCTGTTCTAGGGATTTACGCCTTTGGTGCTAGTCACCATTCTCTGGCCTAAGGAAGGTGGGCTTGGGGTAGTCACGACATGGGCCCCGGGGAACGGGTCGTGATAGTTTCTCTATTGGTTTGTTTACAGGTTCTACTTCTGTTATTTTAATGTGTGTGTTTCTAAACATGTAAATAGATATGTTTTTATAATTTCATCTTTGAGGTTTTATTATTTTATTTTTCTTTGAACAATATTAATTATTTTTAATAATATTCATCTTCAAATCATCGTTTCATAAATTCATTCTTATTTTTGTAGTGATCCACCATTGAAACCCAATAGTAATCTGTGAGAAACTGTTGGTCATCCAATTTTAAGACATTTTTTATTGTTCTCTTCAAACATTATGATTATTTTATGCATGGTTAATTTTTTAGTTTTCACTAATTATCTTTTATTTTGGACTTATTTGTATCGATAAGTGAATGGTGATTCACTGACCCACTGAAAGACATTTCCAACTGTGAGTCACTGACTCACCACCAAACATTTCAAATTGTGATTCACTATCTCACCAGCAGACATCCAATGGAACGTCATGATTTTCCATTACTTAAATATTTAATTTGTATATTCTTTAGATAATGTTTTTAAAATTAATTTATTTGATAAATGGATAATATTTTATTCTAAAAAATAATGTTATCACTGTTTAAAAATATTTTTTGCATTTTCTCAATGACACGGACTCAACCAGATTATTATTTACAATGCTATATCTTCAATAACCTTACAATTTTATATGTTTTTTTTAATATTTAATAAATAAAAAACTTTACATTTATGTTTTATATCTATCACTACATCACCATATTCTTGGTAACTATCATATTATTTTAATGTCAAACACTAACAAGTGTCATGAATATATTGAATATGAACACGCTCTTAATGATTTTTATTTTCATGATTTGGTAGAATGGTTCAAGAATAAAAACTAATGTACCCATATAGATAAAACTAGATTTTAACATTCGATAATTCATTCGACAAGGTTTAAAATTAATTTCATGCATATTTGAAAGTATAATAATGAATCTTCTTTAAAATTTACTATTCTACAATTATAACTAAGGATCTCTATGAACATTATCATCCTCTATTGATGTGATCAAAAAATAGAGTTTCACCGAACATCATCATCACCTTCCCAAGTTCATATTTCAATTATTTTGAATTGTTTATTTCTTATCAAAATTGTTCCAATCTATAATTTGTATTTTGGAGTTTATTATATGAATTTACCTTATAAAATATGTTGTTCAGTTATTCCTCCCATCTAAAAGGATGGTTGGGTTTTTCCTCTCAAAAAAGGAATTCTATTTGTGTCTCTATTAAATGTAAGGGTTTATTCCACCAGGTGTGAAAAAAGATATTTTAATAATTGTTTGTAATGGTGCTATTACTCCCAATGAGTAGAAAAGGAGTTGTGTATAGCTATCTCCTCGAGGAGTATAAGATATTGTATACAGAACTAGGATATTGGTGATCCAAACCTTTATAAAAATCACATGTGTTATTTTTTTTTCTTTCACTGCAAAATTATAAATTGTCTTATAAAAATGATAAATTTTTATTTGTAATAATAAATCAAAAAATAACAACTCATCCCCCCCCATCTAGTCACAACTTCTATACCAAGGGACCTAACAGTTGGTATCATTGATTCGTTCCTTCTTAATAATTCTGTTTGAAATTATTTTCATTATCTATTTCAAGCTAACCAATATCCAAGACTTAAACATCTAAGAAAAAGAATCACTAATTAATATGGATAATAATGAATTTGAGATGTTGAATCCTATCTGACCACCTCACTTCAAATAAAGTGATTGTGTATACTGGAAATAAATAATAGTGTAATTACATAAAACATTGGTTTTTATTATTGGGGTATAATGGTAAGCCCATATAAATTACCTAATGATGGTTTAAAAACTCATACTGGTAATGAGGCTAATAAAAGTGTTTTAAATTACAATGTAATGAAGTTATTATATTTTTATCAAAGTATAAATATTTATAGACATATTTCATCATGATTGACAAAATTTGATATCTGGAGGACTTGTAATGTCACTCACCAATGTACTTACAAGTTTCATAGAACGAGGATTGGTATACATCGACCTATATTTCAATTGTTCAGGATGAAAAAATAATAGTGTATAAATGAATTTTATAATAGATTCACAAATACTTTTAACAGAATGGTTTCTCTAGGAGAAACCATGAATGATGAATACCTCACTGAAATACTACAGCGAGCTCTACCAAAAATATGGATTTCAAATGAAGTTGTTTTTAAGAAAATAATGATTTTTATAAATAATATTTGCATGATTTGAAAGGATACCTACTTAATACAAGACATAAAGGAAGAATGAAAATACTGATTACTATAAAAATGGTAAGATATTACCTAAAAATAAAATATTAATGTTATTTCTAACAATTATTATTCTGAGTTATAGCAATGCAAGAAAGTTGAAATTAAAAATTTAACTAAAGGTGCGTACAAGTAAATCAAGTGTAAGAGAGGCATTAAGAAGTGTCCTTGAAGAGATTATCATAATAATGATAGAAAGTTTATTAAAAGATGTAAGACCAGTAAATATGATGCTTCAAAATTAATATGTTATAAGTTCAATGAAAAGGGCCACAGAATATCAAAATATCCAAAACAAAAACACAAAGTAAATAATAAGAAATATTTTAAGGAACATAAAAAGGCATACTATACTGGATTGAGTTATACAGAATAGTCAGACTCATGTGATGTTGGTTCTGAATGTGAAAAATTACATTTAAATTTATTCATGATGGATTCTACTGCAAATTAGGTAAACTCTAATTATAAATATAATTATGGTTATGAATATGATATGGAAAATAAAGTTAAAGAATTAACTATTCAAAATAAAAATGTTAAATGTGACATCATAATAAAGGATGTACTCTAAATGGAATTAAAAATGTAAAATATGATGATTAAAGAATAAAAAAAGTAATGATACTATTTCAAGTAATATATAAATCAAAAGGGGTGTAGATTCTGAATTTTTAAGAGTTAAGGATAAGAATGAGAAAATAAAATATTACCAATATAAAAATAATGACGATCAACATATAAGATTTAAATTTTTTGTGATGATTTAGATAAATATAAAAAGTAATACAAGCATATTAAACATGAAAATAAGAAATTGTAAAATTGTGGATCATTTTCAAATATGATTTTTTTTGATGAATTGGATTTTTTCAGAAAGAGAATGAAAACCATAAAATAGAACTTATTGGTTTAAAATAAACCTTTTATTTATATGTTCAAGTACAAGATAAATTTTAAATAATAATAGATATGAAAAAAATGATAAAAAGGGTTGTGGCTATAATACATGGGATCTCCAAATGTATAGATCTACATTTGTTAAAGGAATTAATGGGAATATCCCAAATGTTACCTGTATTAATTTCAATTTGAAAGAAATTTCTTCAAATGAAAGTTCTTTAAATTTTACTCATTATTTAGGCCACACTATGACTTTCATTTCTAAAAAACTTTTCTTCTAGATTATTATAACAACCCATACTTTACATACATTGTTAATACTTCAAAATTGAAGCACACATATTACAAAATATGACAAAACCACAAAGGACCGTATAGGTATAGTGTCTTTAGAAACTGGGAAACATAAACAACTGGTTCATAAAGCATCAACTTTGCCTCCCACTTATTTCATCATATCTAGAGTCCCTTTTTGGCATATCCTACTTAATAATATTCTTCCTGACCTGGGGAAATAAAACATATAAAAAAGGGTGAGCTCAAATGCTCAGCCAGGGCAAATAAAGGAAATAAAAATCATATAATCTCGTTTTGAAAATCATAACCTGCAAAAGAGATCATAATATCTTAACATGGAATAAATCATAGAAGTGAAAATGAGATCCCCATAATCGTAACATAAAACTTGAAACTTTGTGGCATGCACACATAATCTTGGAAAATCATTTCTTGTTAGTCATGACTCATTGCCAAGACTATCTTAGCGGACAAAGTCCATTTCTGAACCGAGTTCACTCCTCGTTTCAGTCCTGTATCACTGAACCGAAATAACCTTCCATTCCAGCCATGTCTATATCATGAGATATAAATCTTTACCCAATGCATTGGGGGGAGATATAGGTCCCACCCATCTTATAATGAATCCTTTCTTATGTGTGCCACATAATCATAAATCATACATCATCGCATAACACATGTAACAAAAATGGGATTCTTGAAACATCATGACATCATAAAACAAATCATATAAGGTAAATGACTTCATCAATGTAATAATAGGGATAAAAACAGAACCCTATATTATCTTAGATGGAAAAAAATTTTGATAAATCATTTGAACTCCATTCGTGAGGAAAATATCCTTTCTACTTCAAAAACACTTTCCTTTTCTTAACATGTCATACAATTATAAACTAAAAGATGTTGATTAAAAATAAACATGAAAACTTATAAAGGAATATTCTTGGAAATAATCTTTTAAAAATCCATTCTTTCCGTATAAGATAAAAAAACATTCGTCGTACTTTTGTCGGAAAATTCAAAAAGTACCTCGTACGAAAAACGACAAAAGATTCCTTTCATATCCTTTACTAAAAACTCATCGAAGGGTAAAAATGGATTTAAACAATTTTAGGTGGATGGAAATAATATTAAATATTGATGAAACATGGATGTGGATGTTAAAATACACCCCAGTAAATACTTACGAATAAAAAATCTCTGATAAAAAAATGAGATTGTGATATTTCCCTTACCTTAGGTCCGATTTGCTTTGTACGTGTCCGAAGCTCCTCTTCTTTGGAACGCTTCTTTGATTCCTCCACTTAGGGACCTAAGATTGGTCTTTGAAGAAGACCAGGACCTCTAGGATTATTCTAGGGAAGTGGAGAGGATAAAATGGCAGGGGTTGGCCCAGCTTGAGTGCCCAAATTTGTGTGAGGAGAGGGGGAGGAGGTGCCCTTTTATAAGGGAGGAGAGGGGCACCTTAGGAATATCTCAAAATATTATTTTATATTAAAGTCAAAATCGGTTTATAATGGTTCCAAAGGGTATTATTTCGAAGCTAAAGTGGGGATGGGTCGAAATCCTATCAACCAATAGGATTTAGACAAGTTTAGGGTATTATTTTAACCTTATCAATTAGATTTAACTCTAAGTTAAATAATTTATCTTTTACCGTGTCTTTTTGTTTTCTTTTACTATATGGTTAATAAACTTACTATAACATGTCAAACGAACCCCAAATTGTTTATTATTTATATATATATCCTTATCTAAGTCATTTGGCTGAACCTTAGATTTTTACGAATAAAATAACAATTAATAATATAATATTTCATTTAAAAACTATTTTGTGTCAATTATGACACTATTTGATATATGATTTTTTTGAAAGTCATAACAGAACTATATGTTGGAACCAAGTTGATTACATAAACAATAATATTTCATAATAACCTAGAAAATTAGTGTAATTCATAAAAAGTCTCAAATTTCATTTATTTTGGTGTTTATAACATCAATTATGTCAATATTTCATAAATAAGATAATTACTGCATCATAATTGTGTCATAAATAAATTAAATTATTTAAGGTCTAAAAATTATAAATAAAATACCATTATGTAGGAAATATTTCTAGCTTTCTAATGAATATTTATAGTCGAATTTATCTTATGTATAACCACATATTAAAAATGATTTTCTTATTAAACTTTGATTTTAACTATTTTAACCCTTCTTTAAATAAATTAATAATAAATGTCCTAATCTAACCTAAGTGGGCCTAAATGGTCATATTTTATTTATAAGGTTGTTTTTGGTCAAATTACACTTATCCAATAGAATTAGGACATGTGTTAGGGTAATAGTAATATCATATTTACCCTTAGTTACCCTATGTACTATTAACCGCGGTAAAAAAAGTAAAAAGTTACTATTCACCAAAAAATTATTTTTATCTCATTGAACCACATTTTACTTACTGATATCAACCGTGTTTGTCGGATTTTTGAAATTCCATTCACAGAAGCGGTAAAATTATGTTTTATGCAAAATTCAGTTTTTTAACCTACCACTTAGTGGTTTCACTATTAATCAAAAATTGAAATTTTCAGAAAAATACCAAAATTTCACCCTAGGATAATTTCTGTATTCCGAATCCAAAAATGAAGTCCATTTTGAAAAATAAAATTTATAAAATTTCAAAAAGTGGTTATTACTATTCATAACGACTAGTTTTATTAATATTTTAATAGCATATCGTTGTTTAGTGAAACTCAGTATTGTGTACGACGCAAGCTATCGAGGAAGGTCACGATTGCGTGTAAAGTAATCCAATCTAGTATGTAGTGAAAGATTCCTTTGATGATATATAGAAAAAAAAATATTACTCATAAAAATCTCGGGTGTTACATTCTACCCCCCTTAAAAAGAATTTCACCCTCGAAATTCGTCACTTTGTAACAAACAGATGAGGATACTTCTCTCTCATCATATCCTCAAGCTCCCATGTATCTTCTTCAAGTTGGTGGTTCCTCCATAAAACTTTCACCAATCGAGTGGTCTTGTTTCGTAGGACTTTTTCGCTACGATCCAGAATCTTTATCGGTTGTTCTTCATAAGAAAGATCTTTCTCCAGCGGTACAACTTCTGAGCTGAGTACATGTGAAGGATCAAGTATGTACTTTCTCAGGAGAGATACATGGAACACATCGTGAACTTGAGAGAGATTCGGTGGAAGCGCCAATCGGTAAGCTACCTTTCCAATATGATCCAGTATTTCAAAATGACCGATATATCTAGGGCTCAACTTCCCCTTCTTTCCAAATCTCATAACCCTCTTCCAGGGAGATATTCGTAAGAACACTTTATCACCCACTTCAAACTCTAGTTATTTTCTTCAGTTGTCGGCATAACTTTTCTGTCGACTCTGAGCTGCTTTTATGTGTTGTTAAACAGATCTGACATTTTCTGCCATTTCATCAATGAGATCAGGTCCTAATAGGTTTTTTCCCCAACTTTATCCCGGCAAGTTGGAGTCTTGTATTTCTTTCCATAGAGAGCTTCATAAGGAGCCATCTGAATACAATAGTGAAAGCTATTATTATAAGAAAATTCCACCAAAGGTAGGTGTTGATCCCAACCTCCTTTGGAATCCATAGAGCAAGCTCTCAACATATCTTCTAGGGTTTGAATTGTTCTCTCAGGCTGATCGTCTGTCTGGGGATGATAAGCAGTGCTGAAACTCAACTCTGTATCTAGAGTATGCTGAAGACTTCGCTAGAAATCCGAGATAAATCTCGGATCCCGATCAGATATAATAGAAAGTGGTACTCCATGCAATCTTACCACTTCCTTTACATATATCCTGGCAAGCTGATCTAGAGAGAAATCCTCTCTAATAGCAATGAAGTGTGCAGACTTTGTAAGATGATCAACTATGACCCAGATAGCATTATTGCCTTTGGATGTTTTAGGAAGTCCTGTGACAAAGTCCATAGTGATGTTTTCCCATTTCCATTCGGGTATGGGTAATGGTTGTAACATCCCCGTAGACTTCTGTCTCTCAGCTTTAACTTGTTGACAAACCAAGCATCGAGAGACATATTCAGCAACATCTCTTTTCATGCCATCCCACCAGAAGTACTCTTTCAGGTCCCTATACATCTTCGTGCTTCCAGGATGAATAGAGAATGAAGAACTATGAGCCTCATCCAGCAGCTCCTTCTTTAATTCGAGGATGGGAGGAACACAAACCCGATTCCGGAACTTTATTATCCCATCACAATCAAGGTTGAATTCAGGATCATTTCTCACCTTCTTTTGTAACTCTACATCTTCTTTCTGTGCCACTTTAATATTCACATGTATAGATGGTTGAACATTCATTTGAGAAAGATAAGATTTTTCCCCTTCCATTATAATTCCAAGATCCATCCTTTGTAAATCCATAAATATTGGATATTTTGTGATCCTCATCATGGATAAAATAGCATGTTCTTGTTGACTTAATGCATCTGCCACCTTGTTTGCTTTCCTAGGGTGGTAATGGATTGAGCAATCATAATCCTTAATCAGCTCCAACCATCTTCTTTGATGCATATTCAACTCCTTTTGTGTGAAAATATACTTTAATCATTTATGATCAGTATAAATACCACACCTTTCACCATAAAGGTAATGCCTCCAAATATTTAATGCAAAGATTACCGCAGCTAACTCCAAATAATGTGTTGGGTAATTTTGCTCATGGATTTTCAACTGTCGTGAGGCATAAGCTATCACCATATCATTTTGCATAAGAACACACCCCAATCCCTTCTTGGATGCATCACTGTAGATCACAAACCTTTCTCCACTACAAGGCAGTGTGAGCACAAGTGCACTGGATAACCTTCTTTTCAACTCCTTGAAATTCTCTTCACATTCCTCTGTCCAAACAAACTTAACTCCTTTCCGAGTCAACTTGGTGAGTGGATTAGATAATTGTGAAAAATCTTTTACAAAATGTCGATAATATCCAGCCAAACCAGAAAAAATTCGGATCTCAGTTAATGTTGTTGGTCTTGACCATCTTTCGATAACCTCTGTTTTTGCTGGATCCACAGATATCCCCTCTTTTGAGATTATGTGACCCAAAAATGCAACTTTTTGAAGCCAAAATTCACACTTGGTAAATTTGGCATAAAGCTTCTCCTTTCTCAGTGTCTTCAATATAATTCTCAAGTGATCTTCATGATCTTCCTTGCTCTTTGAATAGACAAGAATATCATCTATAAAGACTACCAAAAATTGATCAAGATAGTCTCTAAAGACTATATTCATTATATACATGAAGATAGCAGGGGCATTAGTAAGACCAAATGGCATCACTATAAATTCATAGTGTCCATACCTTGTACGGAAAGTTGTCTTTGGTATATCCTCCCTTTTGACCCTTAATTGGTGATACCCTGAATGAAGATCAATCTTGGAAAAGTATTGAGCTCCACGTAGTTGTTCAAATAAGTCATCAATGCGTGGGAGAGGATATTTGTTCTTGATAGTGATCTTGTTAAGTTCTCGATAATCAATGCAGAGTCTCATTTATCCATCTTTCTTCTTAACAAATAGAACAGGTGCTCCCCAAGGTGACGCACTAGGGCGTATGAATCCCTTATCAAGATTCTCCTGGAGTTGCGTCCTCAATTCCTGCAACTCAATTGGGGCCATTCTATAAGGTGTCTTTGAAATAGGGAAAGCACCCGGTACGAGTTCTATTGAAAACTCAACTTCACGATTTAGTGGAAGACCCGGTAATTCCTTCGGAAAGACATCATCAAACTTTCGTACGATGGGCATATTCTTAATCATAAGTTTATCACCAACCATTTGAGATAAATAACCTTCATTTAGTGGAATCAAGACCCATAAGATGGAAGGAATTTCCACTGGAAGGTTATATTCATCCTTGCATCGATAGACGATCGTAGATTGATCTGGAATATGAAATGTGACTTCCCTTCTTTGGCAATTGATATGATCTCCATGTAGAGAAATCCAATCCATGCAAAGAATCACATCAAATTCCACTAAAGGAAGGATCACAAGATTTTCAGGAAGCACTTTCCCACAAACTTCAATCAGAGAAGAATTATAAACTTTTGATGCGACTGTTGTGCCATTAGGTGTTCTCACAGCTAACTCAACATCTAATTGTTGAGGTAATACGGTGATACCCTTAGAAAATTTTTCAGAAATAAAAGAGTGGGTGGATCCAGAATCAAATAAAACATTTTCTACTTTAGAGTGGATGGTAAGTGTACCTTTCACCACTTCGTTATCGTACTCCACATCACTGCTAGAAATTGCATGTGACTTTCCTTTGTCTTTAGCCTTAATATTTTGTTGACGTCGACCATCATCATCAACCCTTGGATTTGGGAATTGATTGGCATAATGCCCCATCTCCTTGCACTTGAAACATTGAAGTGTAGTAGGTTCATTTTGTGTATCCCTTCCATTGTTTGCATCATTAGACATCTTCTTCCCATTATCGCGGCATTCAAATGCCCGATCACCTTCCTTTCCACATTTGAAACATTTACTTGTCCCTTTAAGACAACTCCCTCCATGTTTCTTTCCACACTTTGAGCATAAGGGAAAGCTCATATTCTTTTTAGTGTGCTCTTTATATTTTCCTTTGAATTCCATCTTCCTCTTCTTATCAAACCCATGTGACTGATGGGTTACTCCAATCTCCATCTCGACTTTGAGAGCACATCGAACGATTTCCTCGTAGCTATTGAAGTCCCTTATGTCTAAAGCCCTTCGAAGACTTGGTTTTAAGCCACTAAAGAATTGATCAATCTTACTCTCAGGTTGGATAATAATACCAGAAGCGTACCTTGCAAGTCTTGTAAAATTTTCTTCATAGGTACCAATAGATTCATCATCCATTTGCTTCAGTTCAAGAAACTCGTTCTCCATCTTTGTTCGGAGAATACGAGGGAAGTACTTATTGAAAAATAAGTTCTTGAACTCGTCCATTCCATAGACTCAATTTCATCCCTTTGCCTCGTATTCTTAATAGGATTCCACCATTGATCAGCATCTCCTTCCAAAAGATACACTGCTAGGATGACTTTATCATCTTCAGAACATTGAAGAACTGAAAATATCTTTTCAGTAGTACTAATCCATTGTTCAGCAACTAATGGATCAGTAGACCCACAGAAAGAAGGTGGACGCTGCCTCATGAAGGATTCAACAGAATGTTTCTCCTTCCTTTGCTCGTTTGGAAGTCCTGCATGATTCATATCTTGAGAAAGTTGTGTGAGCATGGCTACAAGATTTTGAATTCCAGCTCCCATATCGTTTGGTTGCTCAAGGGGACAATCATTGCATTGCCCATCGCATTCCGCGTTAACACGGTTCCTTTGGGTTCCAGCCATTGAATAAAACCAAGAATAATAGTGTGAGCAACACTAATTATAATAGGAAAACCACATAATCAAGGATAAAATTTCACACTTAAGGTCTTATCCTAGGGTATTAATGGAAATTTCTAAAATAGTTAGATTGTGTTCTATGCTTAGACTTATCCTTAGGGTTCTTACTAAGGCTTTCACATCCTAGTTTCCAAAGGTTGACTATACCTTTCCTCTGATACCAACTATAACGACCCATACTTTACATACATTGTTAATACTTCAAAATTGAAGCACACATATTACAACATATGACAAAACCACAAAGGACCGTATAGGTATAGTGTCTTTAGAAACTGGGAAACATAAACAACTGGTTCATAAAGCATCAACTTTGCCTCCCACTTATTTCATCCTATCTACAGTCCCTTTTTGGCATATCCTACTTAATAATCTTCTTCCTGACCTGGGGGAATAAAACATACAAAAAAGGGTGAGCTCAAATTCTCAGTAAGGGCAAATAAAGGAAATAAAAATCATATCATCTCTTTTTGAAAATCATAACCTGCAAAAGAGATCATAATATCTTAACATGGAATAAATCATAGAAGTGAAAATGAGATCCCCATAATCGTAACATAAAACTTGAAACATTGTGGCATGCACATATAATCTTGGAAAATCATTTCTTGTTAGTCATAACTCATTTCCAAGAATATCATAGCGGACAAAGTCCATTTCTGAACCGAGTTCACTCCTCGTTTCAGTCCTGTATCACTGAACCGAAATAACCTTCTGTTCCAGCCATGTCTATCTCATGAGATATAAATCTTTACCCAATGCATTGGAGGGAGATATAGGTCCCACCCATCTTATAATTAATCCTTTCTTATGTGTTCCACATAATCATAAATCATACATCATCGCATAACACATGTAAAAAAAATGGGATTCTTGAAACATCATGACATCATAAAACAAATCATATAAGATAAATGACTTCATCAATGTAATAATAGGGATAAAAACAGAACCATATATTATCTTAGATGGAAAATAATTTTGATAAAACATTTGAACTCCATTCTTGAGGAAAATATCCTTTCTAATTCAAAAATACTTTTCTTTTCTTAACATGTCATACAATTACAAACTAAAAGAAGTTGATTAAAAATAAACATGAAAAATTATAAAGGACGATTCTTGGAAATAATTTTTTAAAAATCCATTCTTACCGTATAATTTAAAAAAACATTCTTCGTACTTTTGTCGGAAAAGTCAAAAAGTACCTCGTACGAAAAACGACAAAAGATTCCTTTCATATCCTTTACTAAAAACTCACCGAAGGGTAAAAATGGATTTAAACAATTTTAGGTGGATGGAAACAACCTTACATGTTGATGAAACATGGATGTGGATGATAAAATACACCCCAGTAAATACTTACAAATAAACAATCTCGGATAAAAAAATGAGATTGTGATATTTCCCTTACCTTAGGTCTGATTTTCTTTGTTCGTGTCCGAAGCTCCTCTTCTTTGGAACGCTTCTTTGAATCCTCCACTTAGGGAACTAAGATTGGTCTTTGAAGAAGAAAAGGACCTCTAGGATTATTCTAGGGAAGTGGAGAGGAGAAAATGGCAGGGGTTGGCCGAGCTTGAGTGCTCAAATTGGTGTGAGGAGGAGGGGGAGGAGGTGCCCTTTTATAAGGGAGGAGAGGGGCACCTTAGGAATATCTCAAAATATTATTTTATATTAAAGTAAAAATCGGTTTTTAATGGTTCCAAAGGGTATTATTTCGAAGCTAATGTGGGGATGGGTCGAAATCCTATCAACCAATAGTATTTAGACAAGTTTAGGGTATTATTTTAACCTTATCAATTAGATTTAACTCTAAGTTAAATAATTTAACTTTTACCGTGTCTTTTTGTTTTCTTTCACTATATGGTTAATACACTTACTATAACATGCCAAACGAACCCCAAATTGTTTATTATTTATATATATATCTTTATCTAAGTAATTTGGCCGAACCTTAGATTTTTAGGAATAAAATAACAATTAATAATATAATATTTTATTTAAAAACTATTTTGTGTCAATTTTTACACTATTTGATATATGATTTTTGTGAAAGTCATAACAGAATTATATGTTCGAGCCAAGTTGATTAAATCAACACTAATATATAATAATAACCTAGAAAATTAGTGGAATTCATAAAAGGTCTCAAATTACATTTATTTTGGTGTTTATAACATCAATTATGTCAATATTTCATAAATAAGATAATTACTGCATCATAATTGTGTCATAAATAGATTAAATTATTTAATGTCTAAAAATTATAAATAAAATACCATTATGTAGGAAATCTTTTTATCTTTCTAATGAATATTTATAGTCGAATTTATCTTATATATAACCCCATATTAAAAATGATTTTCTTATTAAACTTTGATTTTAACTATTTTAACCCTTCTTTAAATAAATTAATAATAAATGTCCTAATCTAACCCAAGTGGGCCTAAATGGTCATATTTTATTCATAAGGTTGTTTTTGGTCGAATTAAACTTATCCAACAGAATTAGGATATGTGTTAGGGTAATAGTAATATCATATTTACCCTTAGTTACCCTATTTACTATTAACCGTGGTAAAAAAAGAAAAAAGTTACTATTCACCAAAAAATTATTTTTATCTCATTGAACCACATTCTACTTACTGATATCAACCGTGTCTGTCGGATTTTCGAAATTCCATTCACAGAAGCGGTAAAATTAAGTTTTATGCAAAATTCAGTTTTTTAACCTACCACTTAGTGGTTTCACTATTCATCAAAAATTGAAATTTTCAGAAAAATACCAAAATTTCACCCTAGGCTAATTTCTGTATTCCGAATCCAAAAATGTAGTCCATTTTGAAAAATAAAATTTATAAAATTTCAAAAATTGGTTATTACTATTCATAACGGCTAGTTTTAATAATATTTTAATAGCATATCGTTGTTTAGTGAAACTCGGTATTGCGTACGATGCAAGCTATCAAGGAAGGTCGTGATTGCGTGTAAAGTAAGCCAAGATAGTATGTAGTGAATGATTCCTTTGATGATATATAAAAACAAAATATTACTCATAAAAATCTTGGGTGTTACAATTATCATATAATAAATGTATCTCATTTTTATGGGTACCTAGATCTTTTTCTACTAATCCAGTTGAACCCAAACTAGATTGGTTACCGAAAAAACAACCTTCCTAATCTGTTTTTTCGGAAACCTACCTGAGAAGTTCCAAAGACACATGGTACATTGAATGTTGGTTCCCAAGAACATGAATAGTGAAATATCTAATTTCATACCTTTTTACACTTTTGATGGAGTTATTTTAACTTTTGGTGATAACTCTAAAGGTATGATTAATGTTTTTAGATGAGATGGAATATTATATTATGTTATAATTTCGAAAGTACTATTTTTTGAAGAATTAAAGAAAAAATTAATTGTCATATCAAATTTTTTTTATGATTTCATGTATGGTAAATTAGAAGATAATAAATTTATTCCTTATAGAGGTAATAAAGTTTTATTTGATTCTAATAGAATAAAAAATAAATATTCTATTGATTTTTCCGAACTAACCATGAATAATATAACATGCATAAATGTTATAGATACAAATCAGAATCTGTGTCATAGGATATTGGTACATGTTAATCCTCAATATTTGAAAAACCTTTTAAATCATGAAGTGGATCTCAACCATCCAATGTTCAATTCATGTAACTATTAGGTATATGATTCTTATTGAAAAAATTAAGCAGCATAAATAATCTTGAAGATTTGTAAAAATAGTTAGATCTAATAGATATTTTGAACTAATACGCCTTTTTCTTTTTCGGACCCATGAGAACATCTAGTATGGGTTCAAAAGCACGTGTTTTGTATCCTTTTGTGATTAAAATATATTTTCATGGGGTATTTTCTTATCCCATTAAATTGAATCTTTAAGAAACTTTATCACTTTCTATGAGATAATTCAACACCAGAAAGGTCATTTTATTTAATTTATTAAAAGTGATATAAGAGTATAGTTCAAAAACCATGAATTTGAAAAGATTTGTGAAACCAATCACTATTTTTATAATTATCTACCCTTATGACACTACAATAGAATAGTGTTAAATAGAAGAGAAAATATACTATTCAAGAAATGGAAAGAAAAATACTTAATGAATTCAACATTACAAATTATTTTTAGGACTAATATGTAAACACTACTTTCTATATCTTAAATAGTGTTTATATTAGACGTTTTCTAAAGAAAACTCTATATGAATTATTTTTAAAAAATCTGTGTTTTAAATTCCTTGGATGTACTATCTATATTTTAAGCATTAAAGATAATTTAGACGGGTTTGATTTAAAAATTTATGAAGGTATCCTCCTAGGATAATCTAATAATTAAGGATTATGTGATATACAATAAAACAACTATGATAGTGGAAGAATCTGTGCATATTAAATTCTTTGAAAATAATGATAAACAGTGTACTGATTTTGTTGATAGTTATTAATAATTTAAAGAATTTAGTTTTGATGATGATTAACAAGGATGTAATGATCCATTAGTTGATGGGGAGAATGTCTCATCTCATCCAAAATATTCTATTTATGAAAGTTAATATATATCATTCTCTAGAAAATATTATAGGAAATATAGAATCTTTAATTATAATTAGACATTTTGTTTTATTTATTTATTTTAAAAATTATTCTTGTGTATGTGATTTTTTTCTGTTAATATAAAATATGATTTCAAATTCTCTAATTGGATAAATGTTATATATTATGAACATGAATGGTTTCATAGAAATAAATTATGAAATTTAGTCATGTTACCTAAAGATAAAATTATTAGAGAAATGAAAATGTTTTTTCAAAATAAATTGGATGAATGTGGTAATATATTTATAAATAAGGAAAGATTAGTTTCCCGAAGATATCTTCAAGAAGAATGTATTAATTTTGTGGAATCATTTTGGCCAGTAAGAAATTTGAATGAAATTTGAATTATATTATCTTTTTTCAGTTTTCAAAATTTTAATCAAGTTCAAATCATTGTAAAATTTTCCTTTTTAAATAGTATTACATTAAAAGACTTGTATGTCAAACAACCACATGGACTTGAAAACAATGAATTTACATATCATATTTTCAAACAGTCTAAATCCATTTATTGTCTTAAGAATGTTCATAGATTTGTGTATGAAAGGATGACTCAATTTTAATTAAAAATGATTATGTTAAAGGTAGGTTTGACCCAACCATATTCATAAAAAGAGTTTTAAATGATATACTATTAATATAGATTTATTTTTCTGACCACATTTTTTTATCTACTATGGAAAAAACTATGTAAGGATTTTTCAAAATTAATGAAAATTTTTTTATATCATTTTAATTGGAGAATTAAATTTTTTTCCTTAGATTACAAATTAATCAATGAAAATGTGTAATTTTCTTAAATCAAGTGAAGTATGAAAAATAACATGTTAAAAAGTGTGGACTTAATTCTTATAAAACTATGAGATCTTTTTTGATCATAAACTCAAACCTTGATGCAGATGAATCTGAAAAACATGTTTTTCATAAGATATATTTTCGAACAATAAGAATAATTTTATATCTTAAATCCTCATGACCAGATATTATGTTGGTTGTCTTCATGCGTACTACATATCAGTCTAACCCCAAAAAGCCATCTTAAGGATTTTAAGATAGTAATTTGGAGTATCAAAGTGAATTTAAGTACTATATTGTTTATTCTATTGATTATTTCTTAAGTTTACAATCTTACTCTAACACTAACTTTGGAGGTTGTAGACTTGACAGGAAAAAAACATCAAGTATTTCTCTCCTTTTATGAAAAGTTTTATTATCATAGAGTTCTCAAAATATATTAGTAGCACTATCAAAAGGTGAGGATGAGTATGTTGCTATGGCTATTTGTTTACAATATATTTGGATGAATAATACTTTTTGTGATTTTAATATTAGTTTTTAGAAAATTCATATTTTATCTGATAACAGTAGTGCTTTTTATAATTTTAAAAATCCTCTTGAACACTAAATAACTAAACACATTTACCATAGATGTAATTTTCATAGGGCTCATGTAAATAGTGGTGATATATGTTTATAATTTATTCTAACTAATAAACAATTAGATATAAATTTTAATAAAACATTGTATTTTGTTAAATTTTACAATATGATGTTTGAATTGAGTATTCTTGAAGCTTAAGTGTAGCTTTATACAATTTCTATTTTGATAAATCTTTTCAATTCTGGAATGTTTTATATTATATTCTTATTACTTTTCATTAACGCAATTATTTGAAAAATTCATCTATCTTTTTATCTTTTACTAGTTCTGCATGTCATTACTATTTTCTTACTTGATTAAATGAAAATTAGTTCATCTTGTTTAAAAACAAATTTATTAAGAAATAACAATTTATTAATTTAATTTTTGAAAAGTTTGAAAATTTGGAGATAAATTTTTTAAATATTTAATAATTTTTTTTACGTTGATTGAAAAATTAATAAATATTATGTTTCGTAATTTATAAAAAGGGGGAGATATTTTTTAAATGGATATTATCCATTATATATCATTATTTGTTTTGATAAATTATACCTTTACAATATTTTCATATATTCTATTTGGTTTTAAATATTAATTTTTATTTTTATATGTATTCATATTTTTCGGATTTATTTTAATTTTTGAAAACATTTTCATAATACTAATTTTTATTTCAATTTTTTTTATATTATTTATTATTAAAATATATTAATCTTTTGTTATGTTACTAAAATTTTATTTTTTATTTTTTTTAATAAGGCTTGTGAAAGCCATATGAGCTAAACTTCAGCCACACCATTGGAGTTGACCTAAAGGACTAACCCCATGGGAGGCCCCCACAGTGAGGCTCACACATGCTAATCCTTAACATGAAAAGTGAACGTAATAAGCATGTGGGATTATTTCTATGGTCCAAGGTGTCGCTATATGAGCCGAACTTCTACCACGCCATTTGAGGTGACCTGAAGGACTAACCACATGGGAGGACCTCACACTAAGGCTCACACATGCTAATCATTAACATGAAAAGTGCAGACAATAAGCAAATCGGATTATTTCTATGGTCCAAGGTATCACTCCACCTAGATTGAACTAATATCACCAACCGAGTACATGTCTTGAATTTATTATGGACTGTACTCATTGTGATTGGTCTTATATATCAGTGCATCCCCACCTATTGGATTTGATGTGGGACTTATATTTTCAAATGAGATCCAATCTAGACTATTTATCTCCTCCCTGTCTCTCTTCATCCATCTATCCTTTTTCTATTATCTCGATCGATCTTGGAAAGTAGTGGTGCCTTATCCCTAATTCCTAACATATCTCAAATTTTTTCCACTATCTAATATTCCTCTCATCCCATGCAATCCATTTTTTTAACACCCGCATATTTTTTTGTGCACCTTTATCTTCTTCCTCTGTTCTTTTTCCTCTTATGCAGACTGACTGATCACAACAGTTCCATTATCTGGTGACATAATTTATATATCGTCCCACTCTTATCCTATTCAGTGGTCTTTGTTTCTTCATTTACTATTTTTTTTATTCTTCTTTATCTTAGTATCCTAATACCATCATCTTTTTTTCTAGTTATTCTATAACTCCCCTGATTTTCATTTTGTCATTTGGTTTTGTTTAAGCTCAAGAAAACAATGCAAATTCACAACGGTTTGACATTTTGACACCATTGGAAATTCACAAAGGTGGGTCATTTTTTCACAATTGTAAATTTACAAAAGTGTGTCATTTCTACATTTTTTTAAAAACCAATGCTGTATCATTATGACATCGTTGAGTCATTTTTTTGACAATATTGTTTTCCGACCAAGGATGAGCCCTTTAGACACAGTTGTTTTTCACATATATTATGTGAGACTTTTTCACCATTTTGAGACACCATTGTAAAATCAGCAATGATGTGATAATTTTTTTATTTACCATTTAAAACCAACAATGATAGATCATTTTTTTCTGTAATATTTATTCAAAAAAATTTCTATTATTTTTGTTTGTGTATCATTGCAACATATTATCCTTCATCATGGTTATTAATGAGGTCTTATTTTTATTTTTTTCACTATTAGTTTGTTTATACTTTATAATTTTTTCATTTATCATAGTTGATTCTAAACGTGGTATTAAATAAGTGTGTTTTTTCATATTTCCAATTTTATTATTTTCTATTTCATTGATCAATATTAATTTTTTCTAATTATCTTCTTCTTCCAAAAAATTTTCAAAATTTTTTCCTTATGTTTACATTGAGCCAACAATGGAACCCAACAGTATGTCCTGATACACTATTAGATGACCAATGTTTAGTCATTTTTTATTATTCTATTCAAATCATATAATGATTTTACACATGGTAATGTTTGTGGTTTTGACTGATTCTTTTAAATTTTGGACTTATGTGAATCATTCGGTCAACAGAGAGTCACTAAATCACCACCATACATTTTTAATGGTGAGTTACTAAAAAATAGTAAATAATTTCAACGATGAGTCACTAACTCACTACCACACATCCAATGATAAGTCACGGCTCACTATTAGTTAAAATTTCCATTTCCATAATTTTTTTTTCTTAAATTTTTGTTAAAGTTGTCAAAAATAATTTCATTTATAAAAATTAAATATTTTCTGCATAAATATAATTGAAAAATTATTTTAAAATATCTGTATCTTTTTCAATGACATGGACTGAAGAAGATTATTATTTATAATGCTCTATTTTTTGTTGCATTTTGGTCTATGTTTTTTTGCCTTATTTAGTTTTTATTTTATTTATTTTTCAATTATTTTTTATTGAATAATTAATATACATACAATTTTAAATGTTTTATTTTAATATATCTTAAATAAACAACTCCCTCTTTATGTTTTATGTCCAACACAAATTCAATAGATTCAAGTAATTGTCATATTACTTAAATTTTAAACAATAACAAGTTTTATGCATAGATTGGATGTGGACACACTCCTAAAGATGGATATTTTGATTCATTGATATAGTTTTTTCAAGAATAAAACCAAATAATCCCATATAGATCCAATGAGATTTTCAAATTCAAAAATTCATTCAGTAATGATACAAATTACTTTCCTACTAAATCATAAGTCTGATCAAGATACTTCTTCAACCTCAATTGTTCAGGTGAGATCACCTAGGATCTTCATCGTCACCATCTTCCTTCATTTTGTGATCAATGGACAAGAGATTCACTAAACATCATCTTTTTCTTCTCAAGTTAATATTTCATTTGTTTTGAATGGTTTTTCCCCAAAATAATTATTTCAATATCATGCTTGTATTACAGTGTCTGTTTTAATCATTTCCATTCAAAAAAGTTGTCATTGGGTTATTCCTCTCATCTAAACTAATTTTAGGGTGGTTCCTCCCATACAAAATCAATTTCATGTGGCACTATAAAAAGTTATGGGTTATACCATCATGTGTGAAAAAGATACATTTTTTTATTTTTTGTAGTCAGGTTATTACTCCCAGTCAAAAGAAAAGATATATTGAATACCAGTCTCTTCAAGGAGGATATCGGATTAATGAGAGTAATATGTTCTTGGTGATCTGGAACTCTATAAAAACCACATGTGTATTTTTTTCTTTTCACTACATCATTTATCATTTTTTTATAACTCTGAAGAAAAATTATCTGTAATAATAATTCAAAAAAGACTATTTACCCTCCCCCCTCTAAGTATTGATTCCATACTAAAGAGCCCCACATTCCATTCTTATATATTTTCAATTATGCACAATAATAATATTGTTAGATATATACCTTAGGATGTAGTTTTTTTAATACAATTCTAATTTTTCTCTCCTTAAAATATTCATTAAAAGATTTAATATGTGGTGTCTGGATTTTATCCTACACTCTTCAGAATCATTATATATTATTTAATACATTATTCCTACCATAAATCATCAAAAATATATAAAATTAAACTATAATAATGTACTTATTATTTAAATTCATGATAAAAAATTATATATATTTTTTAGATATTCAATTTCCCATGACAATAATCGTTCCTTTCCTTAATGATATACCTTCAAATCAATATTAATAAAATATATCCTATCAAAATATTAATATTCATTATCATAAAAATTAAACAATTATAAAACTTGGAAAACTTTTAAGAAGAACATAAAAAATATATTTTCAACACCTCAATTTTTATTAGAAATATTATATCATGTTTTTATCTTTCCCTTGAAATATAAAAATTCAATTCTCCTCTATTCTATCCATATATTTTATCCATTCGTTAATATTCTTGTTATCTTTTGACCTACCGTTCCAAAAAATTATTTCACTTACCAGTTATGGGTAATTTATTATTTTTGTTTAATCCTCAAGTTTATGTATTTTTTTGATGATATATTAAGTCATAAAATCTATATTTGGATACAAATATACAACATTAATTATAATTAATTTCATCATGGTTTTTCTTATTTTAAAGACCAATGGGTATTGATTTGAAAAATAAAAATGAATAATATGGGAGATTATCTATTTTAGTATAATGTCTGATATGCATTTCAAATTCAATGGAAAATTTTAAATATTCCAAATTAAAAAACATATAATACATATAAAATCATTCGATTTATAATACATTGTCTCACAAATTATAATAATTAAATGAAATATCCTCCCTCCATTATCCATTTTTATAATTATTTCCCTCTTTTTTCAAAAGAATAATAGAAACCCTGAAAATAAATAAATAAATAAATGTTAAAATTTCACCCATAGACAATGGATAATCATCACCCTTTACATATAATAATAAATTAAATCCCAATTAAATACCATTTTATAACCCATTACCTTACACATGTCACATTAATAATCATTTATAACTCAATGATTAATTAGAAAGGAAAAAAATGAAATTATGATGTAGAACCCAAAACAAGTTTTATATGATTTTTTCATAGTTAAATAATAATAAAATATATATTTAGTATTAATGTTCTATAAGCTAAGAAATAAATAACTTTACCAAATGATTAAATTTAATTTTAATTTTATGGTTTTGGGAAAAACTTTAATGTAAGATCATGAAAAATAAATATTCCATGTATCTACTAATAAAGAGAGAATCAGAAATAATATATCACAGGGTTTATAATTCTCCTAGGTAATGGGAGTTAATAAATATTATAATTACATATGGAAAAAATAAAAAATATTAAGTTAAATGATAAAAAAATATTGAATTAAAACATAAAATTCATTAATAGATTTAATTTTTCAAAATCTATCAATCCTCCCAAATCCTGATTCATTAAATAAATAATTTCATATTTATCATTACTCATATAACCATAATATAACTCATTAACTCTAATGAAAATAACATGTTGAACAAGGTAATATGGTATTTAGACGATATTCATTATATCTATGGTATCATATTTCTTTCTCTAAAATTTACATGTTAAATAAAAGTGTCGGGAATATAAAATTTTAATGAAATTAAAACAAAACATCCTTATCGAGTAAATCAATTAATTGTTGTCTATTAATAAGTAAGTTCCTTCAACCATTAATAATATACCTAGGATACCAAATTACACAATTTAATGTATAAAATTCAGTATATTAGTCCTCAAAAGGATAACGTTGTTAAATAACTATATAAAAAACATCCTAAAAAAAATTCCTCAAATTGTGTTTTAAAAAAATTACCCTTAAAAACCATTAAAACTGCATTTTTTCTATAATAAGAACTTTTATTAAAGTATTTTATCTTTAAATTAATTCATAATGTCAACTAATAATTGAATTCAAAAAAGTATTTATTCTAAAAAAACTAATGGTCTATACTGATTCACCCCCATATATATGGTTATTCCTCCATTATATAAGGTCAACATAACTCTTCCTTAACGTAAAACCTTATCCACTTATACAATCGAAATTGACCTAATTTTTGTTAATCCTAAGAAAACAAACATTTATTAATAAAATAAAAAAATAATTCCACACCTAATTTATATCATTTTCTAATCATCCTTAATCATCCAAATAAACCATCAATTATTTTTCTCCTTTTATATTTCTACATCTTATTTCTTGGTTACAATATCTCCTTCTCCCCATTCATCAATGGAAACATTATTTTTAAATTATAACTTCTTTTTTCACCATTCACCCATTCTTAATCATTATAATTCCTCATTTATCAATAAATATTGATCATTACTTTCTCACTACCATCTCTCAAAGATGAATCCCCACGTTGAGAATAAAATAGGGCCCTTTCCATATTTAAAAATATATTTCAATGTTTATAGTCTATTATCTAATCATTAATAACTATAATAGTATAATCTATAAAAAATAATACTTATACACTTAAACTAAAACTTATTTATTCAATCCTCAGGGATATATCACAAAATTGTATTACAAATGAAGGGAAATTTTATGGTATTAATATCCTCTAATCCAATGAATTTTTGTATCGGTTATGATATGGTATATTAAATCCTGAAAAAATAATAAAATGTTCTCACAAATTCATAAGGTCTAATATAAATATGAATTCATAAACTAATTATATTTTTCTTTCTATTCAGTAGAATTATTGATTCCATAGATTAGAATTATTATTTTATTAGTATTTTACATATCCCCAAGATTTCTGTTTTTTATTAATAGTTATTTCATAAACATTTCAATGTAGTAATGTTCAAAAAATATTATAAATAGGACGATTAATAATAATTTTTCAAAACAATATCTAGAATCCTACTCATTTATTCCTCGATTATTTATAGAAGATATTTTTTGTATAATTATTTGTGTTCTTATCTCACTTCTTCCTCAAAATTTTATCATTATCCTTTCTATGATTCTATTATTTCCACGCTTTTTTATTTATTTTTTTACTTTCTTTCCTTAATTTTAGAAATTTCTTCCAAGTTTATTCCACTCATTAATGTGAATTCATTCACATTTCCTCCAAATTTGATCTTTATACCACCTATATATACTCTTATTAGCGTCTTATTATGATAATTTTACATTTATATAACATTAATTTCAGGAATATTTATTATAAAATATTAATTTTTTAAATGAATTATATCTCTTTAATAAAATCATCAATAGTTTCCATGAAATTAAATATCGTATACTCAAATAAATTAATTAGATTTTGTAATTTCATTATTTTTTATAATATAATCCTAGTTTTATTTTATATTATTGAAATATTTTATATTTCAACCTATAATTTCTTTTAACCAAAATTTTAATTTTATGGAATTTTATCACGCATTCCTTTAACATTCTGGATTGTTTGGTGGTTTGGAGAGTTTCTTTATTTTATAATAGTTGCTTAAAAATGTTTTACACTTATATAAGTAATTTTGGATGGTTATAATAACTTATATATTAAATTAAAATTTTCTACAAAAAACATTAGAATATTATTTTTAATATTTTGTAGTTATTTAATTTATTTTGGAATTGATTTATAATTTTGATATTAATAATAAAATATATTCTTAATTCTATATGTGATTTTTTATTTGTAATTATATTGTATTTAAAAAATTATTACCCTTTTTCACCCTTTTTTTATATGTAACAGTGGAATATTTTTTGATCCATGTATAAATGTGACACTGATTTTGTCAATGTTGCATAAGGGCAGAAAATAAATTCTTAAAGTTATGATAAGGTAGCACATGAATTCAGAATTTTGTTTGAGGGTACACATGTTCTCATGTAAGGGTCCTTCTAAACTCAATCAGGGTAAGCTTAAGAATGTTTTCAATTACACAACATGCATATTTCATGAGTAGTTAGTGTTTTAAGTGTAAAAAATCTATATTTTCATCATGTTTTTATTTTCAACTCCCATATTCACTATTTTTAATGAATTTAAAGATTAAGAATCATTAATTTAATATACATTTTGTCTTGGTGAGATATTTAAAAAAAATTAGAAGAATAAATTGGTTTTTTTGTTTTATTAAAATCAAGATGGATTAAATGATAATTAATTACATCAACTCTATTTTTGTGAAATATCTTGACATACACATATCTATTATTATTAAAATTGGAGAGTCCTTATCATTTTTTTTTCTTGATTATTTCTCAAGTTTAGGCGATCAAAACTTATCCATTCAAGTACAGAGAGTTACATGTCATCATTCAATTCCTTCCTCACATTCCAAACCTGTATATTTCAGGTAGAAAAACCATCCTTCATTTTCTCTACCCTATGTTTAGTGTTGTAACCTATCCTTTGATATTTTAAGAAGTAGTGTATATGTCACGTAATTTTTTGTGCGTGCATGAATTAATAATTCTTTATATTCGATATTTTAATAAATTTTATTAAACATAATAAGATAATAATATATTTATATCACATAAAAAATGTTACTAAATAATCCAAAAAAATCATATATAAAGAATAACTAGTTGAAAAAACAAAAATTAGATATTATATTTATTTTATAAATAGGAATAAATAAATATACATGCAAAAAGTAATATATATATATAAGCTTATAAATTATATTAATAAAAAAAAGTCGCATATGTCTATGATAATATTTAATAAAAGGATAGTCACATATTTAGAAATATTTATAATATATTGCCTTGATATTTTTAGGTTTTAAATTGATTTTTTTGTTTATGTTTCATAATTTTTTTATGTAGATTTCTAGTATTTCATAATATGAAAAATTGAAATTTGGAGTGATTATCTTAGCCTGGTTGATTATTATTTTTATTATTTTACAATATGTAAATAAAAGTGATTGACTGAAGAATGATATCACATGTAGTTGATTACTAAAACATGATAGTATCTAAATTATCATAGTGAGATAAAACCAACTACCACATGTTGATATATTTCATTTTTTGAATTTATCACATGTTGTGTAATATTGAAATTATTATAAAGCTATCTAATAAAGATAAAAAAATTAATTTGATTTTAAATACTCAAAGTTAAAATAGAATTACTAAATTTGATAATCTCATATTATAGTTCATTCTGTTAAATAATTAATGATCACAATTATTTAAAAAAAATTAATAGTAGATAACAGAAATAGTAATTATCTCATCTCATAAAATATTAATATTTCATGATACAATGATTTAAAAAATTGTTGTGTTTTTTATTGTACATGTTCTATTATCTTAATTTTTTTACCTATGTTATTAATTAGATATTGTGATATTTTATTGGTAGTATTTTATTAATTTTTATTTTTAGAATGGATTTAATACTTTAGTTTTATAACATTATAAAGCAATTTATATTAATTTATTAAATGAAAGAGGCATGAGTAGAATAACAAAAACTAATTTGGAATTATTCAAAACATGATAATAATATTAGAAGAACATTTAAATTTATTTTTATCTATTATTAGATTATACCATAGGTTAACCTATTGTAGAAAACCTATTCATAATATAATAGTTAATTCCAGTTGGAATTATAATGGTTTGTTTTCAGATATAATTTTTTTGGACTTGAATGAGTCCATCTATTTTTATTGTAGGATTGAACACATAAATGATATAGCCTTAGTTTCTTTGGAATTTATATATAGAAATACATTTAATATGTATTTTTGGTCTATGGATTTAATGATTTGATGTGAATGTTTGATAACCTCATGTGGTTGGAATGATTTAATGGGAAATAGGATGGTGTCCTTGAGCTATATTGATGGTTGATTATATGTTGTATAATGGTTTGGGAGCCTGGGGACGTCATGATAGTCGATGCTGGTGATAGAGGGATATATTATACTATGATCAATTGTGTGGAAACTATGTTAGGGGGTTAATATGAGTTTAGAGCCATGATTTATCATTGATATATCCTAATATTATGTAATTATTTCTTAATGTCTTCAGTGATTGATTTTTTTTTTATTATTTATTTCCAACTATCATATGTAGTTAGACTCTATACATGACATTAGAAAATCTTATTTGGTAGAATATGATGACTTATAGTGTATCCATAGTATTAAAAAAATAATTAAAAAATTAAAAAATAAATGATGTCGGTTCATTGTAATACTAGATAATGATGACATACATGAGAATATTAGAAAATAAATTAATAGTTTCAATAAAACATGGCCTAAAATATTAATGATTTACTATTCAAAATGAAATGGAATCATATTAATTAAATGATATTTAATTAATTAATATTTATCTGGATGATTTTATTCTTATTTGATATCAAGACCGTAGCATTTACATTTTGGGTAGTTTTTGACGATAACATAGGATGAGTCTAAGTCTATGTATTTTTTCCTTAATGTGGTTGTGTTTGATATTATTTATATTTTTCAATATCATCCACTAAACCATCTCTTAGATAGGAAAACTGGCATCCAAATTTTTTTGGGAGTGTATTCTCTAATATCATGGAATGTGAGGGAATGAATGTATGACCTCTTATGTAACCCACTCACCCTCTAGACATAGATAAGTAGATATATCACTTGTTATAATGGCTTTTGATATAAAATTTATTCCTTCTCACATTATAATAGATCATGGTTTTAATATAAATTTATGTGAAGGCCATAATAGATTGAGTTATAACACATAGTAATATTCAAAGATGGTTGTTTCATATTCCCAAGGGTATAAATTCATAGTATGTAATGGCCTTCATTATAATTAACATATATAGTTCATAGTGTCTTCTAACCATAAACTTGGTTACTGATGGGATAAAATGATGATGAGATGTCAAGATACATGGGGTGTATTAATGGATATGATAATACTTCAAATTGTTTGGGATATTTATAGGAGGGATGAACAAAATATGTATTCATTATTGAATAAGAGTGATATACCAGTAGATAAATTGAAGAATAGTACTATCATTTATATATATATATATATATACTCAATCCAAATAGAATAGTTTATTTATATGTGTTATAAGGTACATGAGACATTGTGAGGATTTGAATATATACTATTACCTTTTTAGTTGATGTGTTGGTTTTACTTATTTATTCACTTTGTTTTAAAATTATTCTTCTATAATATTTCCCATGATGTATTTGGGAGGATACTTAATAATATACATGGTATTTTATCCCTACATATATCTAAAATTTTATGATGTATGAAAGAGCTATTTATTGATTTAAATGCACATTAATAGTTTGAGGAGCTTTTCAAGAGTTGTGAGAGCTTCACAGTCACTGTTGAATATTTGTTTTCCTATTTTCAATTATTTTTGTCATTGAATTCAAGTACCAAAATTAAAATGAATTGTATTGTGATTTAATATTGTTATTTTGATTATTCATGGTGGTTTTTTATTGTATTATCTTATATATTACTCCTTAAATATTTTTAAGGGTAATTCCTCACATGTGATTGATTTATATATGATCAATGATAGACTCCATCCCATGTCCTATTGAAGTTAGTATTCAGAGGTCATTATATATCTTCCTTCATTATCTTCCATGGATGGGGTACATTTGGATGGAGGGTATCATGACATAAAAACATAAAAATTATTTTGATGATTAAAATATATAAAATTTAAATATTAAGTGCACAATCCATGAGGCCATTTTTTCTAGCCCGATACCTATTTAGTTTCTTAAGGACAATAATGTGTAATTATCCATCCATTAAAATATACTATTTAAAATCTTCACTGATGTTTTTATCTTTAAATATTACATTGATAATTGATTCAATAATTTTTATCCAATAAATTATACTCTCTCTTGGTAGTTTATTCTTCAATGATCTCTCAGATATAGAATCAATTATCAACCTATTATATTGAGACAAAATTTTAAAAATGTTTTAATTAGATAACACATATATAATTCTTAATTAAGACACATAAAATTTATTTAGTCTTATCATAATATATGTAGAGATATTTTTTTTAAAACTTATTATGATTTAATATATCTAGTCGAACCTTCATTGATTTTGACGAAGGAAAAAAAAAATTTCAAAACCATCCCTCCATCTAAACCCATTAGGTAATGGAATTTGGTTCTAATATTTAAATCCATTCATTTGATCTGTCTTTTGTAAAAATGTTGAATAAAATTCATCATACCACATTATATATAACACCATTAAATTAAAATTAATCACAAAGTTTAAAGATCCTTTTTAATAGTGGGTTTGGATCAACATATGTTATCCCAATGAAATTAGTCAAATTAGATATCATTTTGTTAATTACTTACCTTATCTCTAAACTTTTTTTAGTAATCAGTTCAATAAGGTTTTTTTATTTTCTCCCCATTCCTAGAGTAAAATCATACCACATTAATGTTTTATGGATTAATTGTCTCCCATATAAAATGCATTTCAGTCTATGAATTTGAGCGAATCCATCCACATATTATTTTTTCTTTTTCACCTCAATTTTTTCAAAACCTTAGTATTATTCTATAAAATATTCTTCCCTAATTTATAAAACATATCTTGTGTTGAATACTCAAGCATTAATATTGTTTAACTTAAATACCACAGCACAAACATACCAATAATAACAAACAGAACAAAAATAAAAAGAGTGTAAAAATATTTATCTTAACCTATCAAGAATAGGATTTTTTTAGTTTACTTTTATCTAGTAACAGTGTTAAAAAATTTGTCTCCCATAATTAATATTTCATTCCCAAATTGAATCAGGTTTATGATTTATAGTACAAACTCTTCATTGTCATTGACTATAAATGGGTAGTATATATAAAATAAGAGGAAATACCCATAGAATATATGATCCCTAAAATAAATCATTAATTTGAAAATATAATATTATAAATTTAAATGACTAAAATTAAATTTTGTCTATTTTAATAAATTTCAAATTAAGCGTGTAATGTTAATTTAAAAATTTGGGATAATGTGATAATAATGATTTCATTTTAATAAATAAATAAAATTTTTGTTATTGAAAATTAATTCAAATAATTTTGGGGTCTTTGTTATTTTTATCTAATTACTAAAGTATTAATTTCTTTTAATCATGTACCTAAACTCATTTAACTTCTAGGTGATCCAAAACCATGCATAAATGTAATATTATAAAACTCATTCCATGAAAAAGAATAAATATAAGTAACTGGTTCTTGGAGTAAATTGTAATTCCTAAATCTATATAGAGTGGACATGTTGAATAAAATAACACAATATATATAATAATGAATGAATATGTAAAACCCAAAGAAACTCATTATTAGAAATAAAATAACTAAACCATTCATTCAACCATTAGGCTTTGATACCTCGAGCTAGAACCCATGATGATCTCTATAATCGTGACAGGCTTACCTGAAACTCAAATAAATAATACTACATATTCCCCATGGTATGAATGAAAGGGGTGAGTATATAATATACCCATTATGAATCTCTAAATATTGTACTATCTGAAAATATATAAAAATATAAAACATAGATAATGATTTTCAATTAAATTATATGAATTTAGATTTTATTTAAAAATAATTATTTCAAAATCATTTTAATGTTAAATGTTTAATAAGGATGGTTAAATAAATACTGAAAAATAATTCATTTATTTATTTATAAAATATATTTTATCCAAAATCTAATATTAACATGTTTTTAACATTAAAAGACTTAATGTGAAACATAAAAGAACAAAAATGTACATATATCACTTATGGTGATTATTAATCTACCTTCTATCCAAATAACCACTTGGTATGAAAATATATTAAACAATTATTTTAATAAAGTATAAAATACTTAAGATCTAGTAAGGTTTTATTTCCCACTATCAAAATAATTAAGTGCACCACACTCTTGGTATATGAAACCAGATATTCTATTACTCCTCATAGAAAATAAAATTTGGAACCATGTAATTTCATAAAAAATCAACAAAAAATTTCATTAATGATACTCATTAAAATTTATCCCAACATTCATTCTTTAGTTATTATAAACTATTTTTTTAATTGAAAATGTTAGTAAAAAATACCAACACAAGTCACACAGAATGAAAAAAACATAAAATCTATTATGTTTATGTTTATAACCATGCATTTAGTAAATTCCAAGAAAATATATATTAATTAATAAAAGTATCCTTTATAAATTATCAATAATTCAAATAAGAAATATTAAAACAAATATATTCTTTTTAAATCACTTAACATATCCCTAATAATTAAAATAAGATGAATCAATCAAAAAAGTTATATAACATTACCTTTACATAGAATAAAAACCAAACATGGTGTTAAGCCTTAGAAAATATTTAAATTCATTAAAAAATTACTTTATAATTAATATCCCAAACTAAATAGGGCTCATATATCACAATCTTGTTTTCCTCAAATGACCATCAATTTTCTCATTAATTTGGAAATAATTAATATCGAAAAAACAATGCATTGTTCGATATGAGAATATAAATATAATTCATTTCTTCAGTTAAGTAACCTTTAATATCACCAAGGTCCTAAAATATCTATAATAAAGTTAAATTAAAGAAATAATAATATTTATCAAAATCTATACAGAAAAATATATTTCTCATGTAACAAATAGAAAATATATATGGCCACCTACCTCACCAGAATTTTTCTCCTATAGATTTTTTAAAAAATTATTCACTTAATTTTATATAATCATTAGAGGGCTTATTATTATCCCATAGTTGAATAACACTTACACGAAAATGATAAGTTAATTTTAAATAAAAAATAGTGTGGAGAATGATAGTTCGCATTATTTTTCATAATATATGACATGAATTTGTGAATATTTCATAGTGAACCAACATTATATGCACCATTTTCTAAAATTTTCAAAATAGATTGATTCCTAAAACAAATTCCTCACTTATGACAGAATTATGCATTCATCTCTATATTACGATCAATGGTAAATAAAATCATACAAAAATCATATATCAAAAACAAAAACCATTAATTAAGTTAAATGGTTTTTAACAATAAATTTTTATAATTTCACGAATAAAATACAAGAGATATTTGAAATAACAAACCCACTAATTAAATTTTATTCCAATTATTTATGTCTTCTGTCATTATGATTAACCCATTATATCTCTTATTTCTCACATAACTCATTTGATTATTTATAATACTCACAAAATCAATTCCATGTTCAATAATCCACATCCAAAATAATTTAAAACTACTAAATATTCTTATTATAGTAATTTATACAAGATTCAAACATATAAACTCAATAATTAATTAAAATTACCCATAAATTAACTTAATTTCTATTTTTTCTCATATGTAATTCCTATAGAAAATATATTTATAGAGTTATAAACAAACTAAATCAAACATGCCACAAACATAAGTTATAGACATAGAAAAAAGTGAAATTTATATTATTTTATTAACTAGATCTATTTATAATAATCACAATCCCAAAAATGTAATATATAAATCAAAAAATATTTATATATAACTAAAAAACATTTTCAAACTTAGGTAAAACATTCCCACCTAGAACAAATTTTTAAATTAAAATAAAACTTTTAAAAAATACATCTTTCAACCCAATCACAAATCAAGACAATATAGTAAAATATATTTCTATTTAACATATTATTTTCTAAAACCAAATATGGTGGAATATAGTTCTTCTCAAATCCAAAACAACTTAACATGGATTTGAAATCTATTAAAATTTCTTTCCTAATATTTTAAATTTATAGTCAAAGAAAACATTTTATTAAAGTTTTAGATCATGAAATCACCATAAAAGCATCCATGATTTAAAAAAGAACACTTAAATATCATCCAAACTATAATTAATCATAAAATAGTTTTTTCAGAATAGAATAAGAATTTAAAACCTTCTACCAATCTTGATTATCAAGTTACTTAAAATTTAGTTTAATTAAAATCTAACACTACCCTTTTAAAATTGAAAAATCATTCCAATGTTGAAATAATTTTTAACATTACCCACCCATCAAAGAAAAACTAATTAAATAAAGTACTTATACCTATTTTTAACAGGAAAATATTTTTGTTTCTTACATTTAAAACATTGAAATTGTGAATCTTTTGAAATTTATTCGCATTTGTCTCAACAAAATAATATATTTTTAAATTACCCATTATATTTTCATCTAATATAAAAGATATGTTTTCCAAATTCACCCTAGTAAATCATAAATTAGTATTCAAGTCATAAACACCATAGATTTAATTAAAAAATCTAATATATTTTCATTTAAAACCCATTCAAATTGAACTATTTTGAATCATGTTTTTCAAATTCCATAATATTTAAAATAAATATTTCAAAAGAACCTGACCCTTTTATAAATAAAGTGATGAAAATTACATTTGATGGAAATCATATTCTAACATTTTATTATAAAATGAATATTCACAAAAACACCCTAAAATACATGTATATATGCAATAATGATATCTTGAATTCAATTAAATAAACAAATATAATGTTCGAAAAAATCTTCACGAACACAACACACATATAAGATAAATACAAACACCATTATTTCTAAATTATTTGAATCATTTCAATTAAATCTTAGTCAAGAAAATTTATTTCTCAATTTTATGAACATCATGTAAATGAAACACACAACAAAATTAGACTATAATATAATCAAAATTTTATTTTTTCTAATACTTTATACAATCATAATCCATTATTGATTCTCACCAAAAATATATAACTCAACTTTTAAAATAAAATATTCAAAATATTTTTAAGTTTCCATTACTACATATATTATATCTCTAATAAATTAACACCACTATAATTTAAAATAAAAATAATATATTTTTCATAAAAAAAGATATTCCCATTATCATCATAAATCTATTATTATAATCTGAAGGGAAATTTTAAATACTATATTTTTAAAATAATAATTTTAAAATATATATTCTTACACCAATAACGAAATTAAAAATGAAAATAACTATATTTTTATAATTATATAAAATAATTCATTTAATTCCCCCAAAAGTAACTCAACCAATGTAAAAACACATAATCAAGTTTGATTATTATTTTACAAACTGATGACATTATAAAAAACCATTTAAAAAACTAAAAAAATAAAAAGTAGATCATTTTCACATAGATGAAAAAAATTATAGAATAATGAAATACATTTTTTAAAAATTATTATATATATACAAACATATCTAAACAATAAAATATAATCACTTTAAATACACATGATGATCATGAATTATACAATTGATTCATTATCAATTAGGTATCCAACCAAATAAATTATCAATCATTGGTTATATGATCCTTTAGTGACTTTTAATTAGGTGTTAGGTCCTTCTATGTTTATAAGATCCTAAAATTAGTCATTAAAACTTAAAAATATTCTAATAAAAATAAAACCTGTATATATCTGAGCATAAAATAATATATAAAAACTTATTTGAAGCATAAAATTTCTAAAATACTAATTGTTTAACATATTCTTAAATACAGTTATTACATTCATAACACATAATTTTCATGAAATACACACACTAATACTAAATTTTTTATACATAAAAAAGCTGTAAGAATCTAATTTCCAACCAAATAAAAATACTATAAATTTATGAAAATATAATGCATTTTATATCCCATATTTAGTTTTTTAATAAAATGTCCTTTAAATGATTTCATGTTAAAAATGTGTTCCTCTTAAAAAATAATAAAAACAAAAATGTTAATAAACCACAAGAAAATTTAAAAAAAATATTTTTTCCTTCTATAAAATTTTAATTCATTTTATAAAAATTCTATAAAAATCAATTAATATACCCCAACTATATTTCAAAAAGAGAATATAAATAATTGACACGCAAGGTAGGATAATTTCATATATGATGAATTCCCTTTAAAATTTATCATGACGTATGAGGCATAATAAAATACACTATATTTCATGTTTATTCGTGTAATATAAGCCTTACATTGGTAAAAAAAATAAAAAACTACTTTATGGGTTAAATGATAATATGAAAATCTTAAAACATCTAGGTAATTTGAATTTTTTATTAATGTGCCTTTCGAGTTCAATCCTATCTACATACATATTATTGACACAATTCCCAAAATATTATTTAGTGCCAATTTATAATATCCTAAACTAATACCTAACCAAATAATTTAGTTATAATTCCAAAAAACCAAAAATGGATTTCCATTTTGTCATAGACTAGAAACATGTAATTTGGGTAAAAATAAAATATTCATAAAATGATCTGATCACTTTATAAAACCATATTTTTATTACTTAAATTTACCAATATCATGGAATTAAAAATTTTTATATTAAATAACATAAAATCAACTAAATAAATTAATAAAATGTATTAATTCTATACATATAGACATATATTTTCCAATTAATACATACCAGCAAAGAGAAATAATTTAAATTGTAATAAATTTTCAATTTGAAATGATTTATTTTTTTCAACTACTTTCATTGCACATAGTCATTGATTTCATGATATAGTTACCCTCCCAAGCATTATATTTATAATATTTGTACCCACATCCCAAATAAATAATATTTCATATGTGTTGTGGTGCACATATGAGGAGTGACTATGTGAAATAAAAAGTAGTATTTATTAAATTATTTATTTATAAAATTATTATATGTATAAACAATAATTCTTGAATTTAAATTAAATTAGAATAAATTCATTTAAAATTAAATTTAGAATTTCAAAAATTGTTTAAAATTAAAAAAATTAATAACGATAAATAAAAATTTCTTTAATTTCATTTCATCATTTACATCAAAATAACATTAAAAAAACAAGAAATGACAATGGTATTAACATTGGATGGAATAATATAAAATTGAAAATTACATAAATGCTCATATATCAATGATAATGATTATAATACTTATGTTGATCTATGTCATAAAATGATGGATCAAAAATATCTACCCTACATTTACATAGAGTATTTTATTCTTACGGGATATGTGGGTTCACTTTTTAACTCCTCGAATGTTTCTAATAGTTTAATGTGACCTAATTTTCACTAAAACTCATTTATTTTGGTTGTTTTAGAGTTTTTTATGTGTTATCGGGGTCCCTTGTATTTGTAATAAGAATTTAGACTATGTTTTTGAGTTTTTCATTTTCATAAAAACACCAATTTGTACCAAGTGTACCCTATGTCGAGGTTCTGGTTTTCTGAGGGGAATCAGGTGGCTGATATACCATGAACGGGTACCTTGTGGGTATTGGGTACTCATTGTAGGCCAATAGGTTATGTAGTGGGTATTAAAACACTTGTTTAAAGGTGGTAAAAAACTAAAATGGTTACCTAAAGTTAAACTATAGTGTCAAAAAGGACTAAGGGAGCCTCTAAAGAGGGGTGTTAAATTTAACTTGTCAAAATTAATTGAATGAAATGTTGAGGGTTTAATTTGATTTGGTTTGAGAAATCATAGAAAAATAGTAAGTCAAATAGTGTTTATTGATTCAAGAGTTGATATTAGTGATTGTTTTTATGGATAGATCACAAATTTTCTATGTTATATCGATCATAAATTGATTAACCCATATACTAAAATTTGTTAAATGAGTTATTTCACAATCACATCATGTTATATGTCTAGGGACATATCCTTAAAAAATAAATTTTCTACTTATATTGAAAATATAAATAACTATATTTTCCCAAAGATATTTTAGGTTTATAGTTTTATATAATTATTAAAACAATCAAAAAGTAAAGCCATACATCACATGTGGACACATATACTCAGTATCCATTTTTCCCACAAAATGAACCCTTTTTAAAATAAAACATGTTTTATTTTAATGACATATCTTAAATATTCTCATATCACACTCATCCTAATACTTAATAATCAGTTACCCTATGAAAAACTTCAAAAAAAATTGGATGATCATAAAAAGATCCGTAAGGGATATAAAGAAAGGTAATACATTAGTCCAGTGAAAATCAATAAAAATATTTTCGTAAATAAATACATTTTATTCATAAAAATTAATCATCTTTTAAAAAATATCAATATCTTACCGTTTTGAAAATAAATATATTGTCATGAAAAATAATTATAAATTATATAAAATATATAAAGGTAATTTGGGACAACATTTTACCTATCACACTAACAAAATTTATTACGGACTTACAGGAGCTATATAGGGCATCCCATGTTAAACTGTAATGGGATTACCATGATATATTTGGGTCACCCTATGTCAATCATTAATGGACATTCCCATTACTATTGGTTCCATCCTATGTTATTCTCTAATGGGTTATCTAGGCATTATCTAGTCTACACCATTTTAAAATTTGATGAGATTTCCCGACACTAACTGGAAAAACTCCATGTTAAGTTGTGATAGGATTTCCTGATGATATCTGGTCCCCCTTCCCATGTTTTATTTTAAAGTACCATATAATTAATAAATATTTTTTATTGTTGTAATATTTTTATAATAAATAATTTGTAGTCTATTTTAAACTCATAATAAATTAAATTTTGGATATCAAGAAACACCTTCCTTTTTTAAAATGATTTTTAAAATTTAAAAAATATGCATATAATTAAAAAACCATTTTCATTAAATATAACCATGAAATTTTATAAAATAATAATCAAATCATTAAAGCATCATGATCGTTGTAAAATTTTCCTATATAGTATAAGTAAACAATCATTTCTTCCATATTTTTTTCAGAAAAGTCACTAAGTATCTATTTTAGAAAATTAAAAAAAAGAATACATTAAAACATTTTTAATATTTAAAACATGAGTAGAAATTACTTCAAATAATAATTGGATAATAATAAACACATTTTATAGAATAATTTTAGAAAACATGGACATAGAAAGAAAATTTAGTTTTATGGGTAACATTAAAAAGATAATTTTTTTTAAAGAAACTCCCTTATAAATATCATGTCATTGAATTGGGAATTTTTAATATGAATAGAATATGTGTATCAATTATAATACCACATAAAACAAGTGAAAAAAGAACATAATATTTTGAATATTCATTTCACACATAAGCTTAGAAATACATATGTTTGTGCATGTGTATGTGTTTCTTTTGTTTGATTACATATAATTTTATATTTATTTTTCGACACAATATTATTTTGTTCGATTACATGTGATTTTATTTTTAAAGCCATTATATATTAAACATCGTAATTGTTTTGTTTATTCTTATCAATTTGGATAGATAAGAGATTTATTTAAACTTAATTGGTTTATGAGGTATTATGAAAATTCTTTTTTGGAAGTCTAAAAATTCAATGATATTGCTACTGCAGTTTTAAAAACATTACAGTTTTCTGTTGTGAAAATTTACAGTATTTAAATTATTGAAAGTTATACTAATATTGGATTCGTGTGAAACTTAATTTTATATAAATATAACATTTTTATCTTTATTTCATTAGATTACATATAAGTCTACAATTATCGTTTAAATGGTCATTTAAATATCTGAAGTTAATCAATGTTGTTTCATAGCTGTAGTTTTATAGAATGTTTTTTATTCTATTTTTCAATGATTTTGGGATCTGTAGAAGTCATATTTATTTGATTGTTGATTATTTGGAAAGAAAATTAGATTTTATAAGTCTCTTTGAAAAAAGGTGTAATTTTTTGTTAAGATCATTTAAAAATTCATTTAAATTTATTAAATTATGTTGTCTAGATTTTCACAAAGTATGGTCTGGAAACCCTAGTTTCACAATGTATTGTTCAACAACCCTACTTTCAAAAAGCATGGTTCTCCTATGTTACTTTTCATTCCAAATTTCATTGTTCATACCATATGTAATGTTTCTTCTATATGTTACAATTCATTCCCTATGTTACTATTCAAATCATACATTATTGTTTATTCCCTACATTAGTGTTCATTCCCTACATTATTATTCATACCCTATATTACATTACATACCCTACATTATTTGTAATTCCCTATGTTGCTGTTCATTCTCTAAATTATTGTTCATACCCTATGTTACTGTTCATTACCTATGTTACTGATAATTCCCTAGGTTACTATTCATTTTCTTCATTACGATTTATTTTCATATGTTAAAATTCATACACTATGTTACTATTTATTCCCTACATTACAGTTTATTCGATGTGTTGGTGTTCATAACCTACTTTCTATATCCTACATTTCTTATATTTCTTTTTGATTTTTGCTGAAAATTTATCTTCTGTATATATATATATAGATTTTTTCAATGTTTTCTATATATAAAAAGTCATATAAAATCTATGTATTATGATCGTAAAGTTTTTAGTGTTTTGGTGTAATATTTAAAGAGAGAGATTAATAATAAAATTCAATTTATTTATCTAATAAAGTCATAGGTTTGTTGTTTATTTAAATTTAAATATTTTGAATTTACTTTCGGCTTGAATTTCTAGTTTTTAAGAAATATTTTGACTAAATTTAAGGATATTTGGAAAAATTTAAATCATTGTTTTAAAATAATTCAATAATATTATTTTTATGGAGATGTTGTAGGAAGATTTATTCAAATTACATTAAATCCATTTATTTAATATTTATTCTATTGGAATAAAGTGGAAACGGTGTTGCGATTTTTATAGAGATATTTATGAAATATCTTGACTCAGTTTATTTTGAATATAAAAAAGAAGCATAGCTACTATAACTATTGAATATCTATTCAATATATATCATTAATTTTTGTATAATATAATAATAATATAAATACACAATGATACATGAGTTAACATTTTTGATACTACATTTTTCAAAGAGATTGTTTTGTTAGCTTTAAATCTATTGTAAATTTTCAACTTCTTACGAGAATCAGTTTCATTACATTGATGTTATATCAAGTTCTAAATTAATTGACTACAATTGACAGGATGAGTTGTGATGATCTAAATATTTAGAACAAGTACTAGTGCTTTCATTGTTTATCTTTTATTGTCTAGTTTCTAAGTCTGTAAATCTATTTTTCATATCTCATATTTACCAATTTTTCTCTTTATGGTTTTACACAAAAAATAAGTATTTGTTAATCTTGGGTTATGACATAAAAATTCTAAATTCAAGATCTTACAGTTGTGACTCCCTATATCTAATGTCAAGACTATTCAGGTTGTGAATCTTGTTGTCTAAAGACAGGTTGTAAGGGTTTTTCATCCCTATACAATATTCAAGGTCATGGTTATCCCTCTATTTAAAAGGATTTTCTAATTGGGTTATGATTCTACAACCGAAATCCTATTAGTGAACACGTATCACTCACCATTTTGAGAGGTATTAGAGTAGAGTAGGACCACTTTGGATTGAACTAAAAAAAACATCCTTGTGTTCTTTAAATCTTATACATTTAATTAAAATCAATAATTTAATTTGGTAATTAATTTAATTAATCACTTTATTTATTTATATTTTTTAATGTAGTCTATTCACCATCCATTAGTCCATCTGGCATTACCCTATCTAGCGTAACAATTGGTATTATATTATAATTATTTTTTGAATAGATTAACTCGGTGGTTCTCCTTCGGATAAATAAAAATTGGTATAAAATGATAACATTCATAAAAATAGTTTATCACTAACATTATCTTTCTCTATAACAAGCATTGGTATCATATCTTATTTCTTTCTAAATTTTTCCAACCCTTTTATATATTTTACTTTTATATTAAATTATGGTAACATATTCTTAATACTCACAGTCTAAGGTAAATTCTTATAAGATGGTAGGAATAACCCACAATGATGCTAGGATTACTGAAAATCCACCTCACTTTAACGTAAATGTTTATGGTTACTATATATCTTAAATGGAGGATTACCTCAAATAGTTAATCATTGAGAACTGGTTAATCATTTCAAAATAGTAAACACTACCTAAAGATAATACAAAAACTCTTACCAGAATTGATTCTACTAAATTTATTTCAAACTAAAAATTTATTAATATTTTATATTGAGCTATTAACGAAAGTTTTTTTATTCATTTGTCTGCTTGTAAGACATCTCACCAAATATGGAAGATTCTTCTAGTCACTCACCTAGGCTCGGACAAATTAATCCCATCCAAATATGGAGTACATTATGTCGAGTACCAATACTTTAATATAGATGAAGATGAAATAGTAAACCAAATACTCCACAAATTCATAAAAATTATGAATAGAATTAATTCAGTTGGATAAGTACTAAAAACCCATTACTATTTGAATGATCTATACAATCCTTACCAAATAATTGGAATGAAAAGAAGGTTTCCATTGATGAAAGCTAGAATTTCAAGGAGTATGCACTTGATGACTTGAATGGATCACTACTCAAATATGAACTATAACTGAAGATCATAACTAATAAGGATGCCAAAAAAAGAAAAGGTGTAGATTTTAAATATTTGAATGTTGTTTCTACTTACTATTTTGATTCTAATCTATAGGATATTGAAAAATAATATCTGGCTTAGATTGTGACTAGAGTATACCAAAGAATAAAAATAAAAGTATTCAAAACCCGGTTTAGAAGAAACCCTCAGAAAGAAAAATATAAGGGAGATACGAAAGGTGGTATGAATTAAAATTACTTTAAGTTAGCCTATTATGTGTAATGGGAGAAAGGGATTATCAAACTAGATTTATCTAAACTAGATAAGAATGATTAATATAAAAAGAAGGTCATAAAGGAATTGAAGTCCAACTTGAGTTATATAGATGAATCTAATTATAATGAACAATAAGGAAATGAAAAAGAATATGCAAACATGTGCTTCACAAAATCACTAGATAACATCACTAATTATAGTTTTTATTCTAAATTGTCTGAATATTAATATGATTTTAAAAACCCTAATGATTATGAATTAAATAAAGAAATTTAAGGATTAAGGAAATATATTTTAAACACTTCTAATTTATATAATAATCTTTAAGAAAACATTGAGAAACTTATTTCTTAAAATAAAATACATTTATAGAATAATGGAAAACTAACTAACACTACACCTAATTCTCATTCATATGTATATGAAATTTTAAAATATATTTATTATTTGAATAAAATTTTGAAAAATGAAGTTGAATGTAATAAAAAAATATTATCTTCTTTTATTCAAGGTTATTAAAAATATCATGAGGTTATACCTTTGACTAAAAATAGTAAAAATAAATATGGTATTGTATATGGTATAAGATTAATGAAAATTTATAAAACTCATTTTTTTTAATGTAATAAATGGTTGTTCTTCTATTATTACCTGCTCAATCTGTGGAATGAAAGGTCACTAAAAGAATGAATTTTCTCTCATTTTTAAAAAATATTTGGGATTTACAGAAACTAGTATTTCAAAATCATTATTATCTATAGTACCATTCAATACTTGTTCAAATTATGTATGGTTTTCTAAAAGTTTTATTACTAATCTTATTGGATCCAAAGTAGCTTGGCTACAAAAATTTTCAAGTAATTGATTTTTCTATGAAAAATACCTTAGATGTCTCATGAACAACATATGGTAAATGGAAAGTTTATTCATTAAGAATATGACAAGATATCCATAAATTTTTCTCACTTAAAACACATGTGATGGGGGCACTATTACTTTTGGAGACAATTATAAAGGAAATGTAAAATGTTTTTGTAAAATTGGTATTACAACTTCTACATTAATTTCAAATGATATATATATTGAATTTTTACAACATAATTTATTTACTATATAAAAATTATGTGATGATGGACAAGATGTAAAATTTCAAAATGATAAATTTTTAGTTTTTAAAGATGATTTATTATTTTTTATGCTTACTAAAATAATATCATTTATTATTTTGATTCTACTGAACTATCTATTCAACATGTTATGTGAATAAATGTTGTATAGAATGAAAGAATAATTTGGAATTGATGTTTAGGTCATTTTAATTTCATAATGTTCCATAATCTCTTAATACATGATAATCTGTTACAACTACCTTCCTTTATTAAATAACAACTTCATGTTTGTGATGCTTTCATGAAAGGTAAGCCACCAGAAAATTATTTTAGACCCATCAATTAGAAAAGTAATAATAGAAATTTATAGTTAGTACATTATGATTTATTTAGACCCAACCAAATTTACAACCTTTGTGGAAAGAAATATACTATAGATATTGTTGATGATTATAGTATATTCACTTGATTATATTTTATTTCTCATAAAAATTATACATTATCTTTATTTAATACTTTTTAAATTAGTTAACAATGAAAAGGGTTGTATGATTATTTTTATCCATAGTGATAAACTAGGTGAATGTTATAATTTTTATTTTTAAAGATTCTATGATGAAATTGGTTTTTTTTCATAATTTTTTACTCTTAGAAAACCTTATCCAAATGGTGTTGTAGAACAAAAATAGAACACTTATTTAAATGGCTCAAACTAGGTTATGTGAATATAATTTTTGTAGATAGTTTGGGGCTCAATACATTTTTTTAATGTTATATTTATAATATAATTATCATTAGACCTTTGATAAATAAAAATCATGATGAATTATTTAAAAATAAAAATCTTAAATTTGGATATGATATAGTATTTTGTTTATAATGATGTTATTTTAAATTGAGAGAAAATTTTGATAAATTTGATTCTAAGAATGATGAAGGAATTTTTATTTTTTATAAAAATAATTTTAAAATTTATAATGTTTATAATAAAAGATATATTATTATTGAAGAATTTTTTCATGTTTTGTTTGACAGAAATAATTTTAAAATAAATTCTTATTCTATTGTTATTGATGATGAGTACAGAAAATTTAATTTTGGTGAATAAATTACTCAAGATAAGATTGAATCAATTGAGGTTGATCACACTCCTTCTCAACCTGATCCATAATCATGAAAGATTCACAGTGATCATCCTGTTGAAATTGTAATTGGTAATGTTTATTCTGGTGTGAAATCTAGAAATTATATTTCAATTTTTTTCTAATTCATCATTTGTATCTGATTATTTTTCTTTTATTGTTAAATATTCATTGAATGATGTGAAATGTATTGATTTAAGGCAAATATGACTTAAATCTATTTTTTAGAAATTATTTTTCGACATTATCATAATTTCCTAAGGATAAAGAGAAGATTGGAACTAAGTGGTTCCTTAGAAACAATCTAGACGAATTTGAAAATATTTTCAAAACTAAATCCAGGCTTGTTACTCAAGGATACTCTCAAGAAGAACGTATAAACTTTGAAAATTCTTTTTCACGAATATCCAATTTAGAAAAAATTATAATTTATTCTATTTTTATTTTTTTCATGGTTATAAATTATATCAAATGAATGGAAAAAGTTCTTTATTAAATGGATTTATAACTGAATAATTTTTTGTTTCTCAACTCCCTAGTTTTGAAAGTGAAAATTTCCAGACCATGTTTTTAAATTATCAAAAGGTTTATATGGTCCCAAATAAGCACCTCATTATAGGTATGAAAGGCCTTATTTATTTTAGTTAAATAATTATTTTAATAAATGTAATTTTTATCCATCCCTTTTTTTCAAAACAACTTTTGATTATATTTTAATTGTACAAATCTATGTTGATGATATAGTTCTTATTTCCTCTATTCATTTACATTGCCGTACTTTTTATTATTTGATAGAATCTGAATTTGACATGAGAATAATGGGAGAATTTGAATTCTTTCTTGGACTTCAAATTTATGAATGAAAATAATGAATATTTATTAATCAATCTATTTATTATAAAGATTTTGTTAAAATATTTTGTCTTGATTCTTCTAAATCTAAAAAACATTTATGTGTACAAATTATAAATTAGCTATTTATACATCTAGTAAATCTATTGATATTAAATATTATATATTCATGATAGGTATCTTGATTTATTTAACTACATCTAGATAGGATATCGTTTATAGTGTTTTTTTATGTGCATGATTTCAAGAATTTCATATAGAAAGTCCTTTTAAAGCTGTAAAAATAATAATTAGATATGTTAATGGAATTATTGGTTCTAGATTATTTAATTCAAAATATAAAAAAAAATTAATATCTTATTGTAATTCATATTTTTTTGGATGTTGAATTAACCAAAAAAACCACATCAGGTATGTGTCATTTTCTAAGAAAATGATTTATTTCATGGTTATCTAAGAAACTAATATTTGTTGCTTTATCTACTACAGAAAATGAATATATCTCTGTTGCTAGTTGTTGTGATCAATGTTTATAGATTAAGATAATTTTATGTGATTTTGGTATTTATCTAGATAAACCTACTAATTTTGTGATAATAAATCTCTAATTTTTATTTCTAAAAACCCCTTTATATCATTCCATAACAATGGATACTGATCATATATTTCATTTAATGAGGGATCATGTGAAGGGTGATATTATTTTAGAATTTATTCCTTCTAAAAATTATCTCACGTGTATTTTTACAAAGCATTTAAATTCTGTCCAGTTCAAGAAATAGTAATTTGATATTGGTAGGTTGGAATTTTAAATTTCTATTACTGTATATGCTTAGGGAGAGTTTTTTCACTTTTTGTTTATTTACTAAAAGTGGGAGAAATAAATTTGTTTAAAATTTTATATAAAATTGGTTTCAAATGGTGTGAATGTTTTGGTTTAGTAATAAAACAAAATGAAGAGATTTTTTTTCATGTTCATTTTTTCTTTTGTTTGATTATTTATGATTTTACATTTTTAACACTTTACAATTTTTCTTGATTACATATGATTTTATTTTAAAGAATAGACTATATTTTGATACTATAATAAACAATATTATTGGGTTTTCTTTTATTCTTATCATTTTTTGTAGATAATATATTCATCTAAACTTCATTAGTTTAGGATGAAATCTAAAAATTCTTTTCTAATACTCTAAAAATTCAACGAAATTGTCACTGTAGTTTAAGAAACACTACAGTTCTCATTTCTGAAAATCTATTATATTTAATTTACATCATGTTATAAATATATATAATTCACATGGATCTTGATTTTATAGAAATAAAATATTTCTATCTATATTTAATTAGTTTATATATAGGTCTAAAAAATTTCTTCCAATGGACATTTAATTATCCGAATTTATTCAATATAGTTTCACAACTACAGTTTTCTAGAATGTGTTTTATTCTATTTTTCAATGATTTTAGGATCTGTGAAAGATATATTTATTTCATTATTGATTCATTGTAAATATAATTAGTTTATCGAAAAATAATTAACTTTAAAAAAAAGGTTTAATACAATGTTAAGAGCCTTTAATAATTCATAGAAATTTGATTAAGTATGGTGCCTAGTTTTTTGCAAAGAATGATTCAGTAACCATACTTTTGAAAAGTATGGTTCGACAATCCTACATTCACAAAGTATGGTTCCACTATGATATTATTCATTCCCTATATTTATATTCATTCCCTACAATATTGTCCATTCCTGAAGTTAGTGTTCATTCCCTAGGTTATTGTGCATTCCCTACATTGTTGTTCATTCCCAATATTATTTTTGAATCCCTACGTTACTATTAATACCCTATGTTACTATTTACACACTATAAAATTGTTCATTCCATACGTTACTATTCATTCCCTACATTACTATTTATTCCCTATGTTACTTTTCATTCCCAATGTTACTTTTCAAAACATACTTATTGTACAATACTTTTCTAATGCAGCTTTTTATTTTTTACAGAAAATTGATATTCTATTTATATATGTGTGTGTGTTTTGATATTTTTCAATGTTTTTGTTTAATCAAATAATAACATTAATTGTAAGGATTTTTAATAAAGAGTTTTTAATTTTTTGGTGATATTTTAAATAGAAACATAAATAAAAAATTTAACATGTTTTTAAATAAATTCGGATGTTTCATGTCTATTTAAACTCAAATATTTGAAATTACGTTCTAAATGTTCTACTATTTTTCATGAACTACTTTGACTAAATTTAAAGTAAATTAAATTGATTAAAAAATATGTTTTAAAATCATTCAATTCTTTTATTTTTCTGAAGATATTATTGGATGATTTATTCAAATTATTATAAATTATTTTATTTACAATTTTTTATATTAGAATAAAGAGGAAACAATGTTTTGATTTTTATATAGATATTTATGAAAGATCTTGACTCGATTTATTTTCATTATCTCATGGAAGTAGAGTTGATGTAACTGTTGATTATTTATTCAATATGTATTATTATCTCTTAGACCTTAAAAAATGATAGCAATATAAAAAGACATGCGATTTAACATTTTTATACTCTATTTTTTGAAAGAGAAAGTGTTGTGAACATTGAACCTATTGTGAATTTGCAACATCCTCCAAGACTCTATTTCATCACCTGGATTTTCTTTAATGTACTGGATAAATTTTTCTTCGACTATAATTGACATGATGAGACATGTTAATCTAAATATCAAAAACAAGTACCATTACTTTCATTGTTTATCTTCTCGTGTATGGTTTCTCAGTCTTAACACTATTTACCATCTCTCACACACTCTCTATTTTTTCTTATACTTTTACACACAAAAAAGAATTATTTGTTATTATTATTACTTAGTTTTCACTACTAGAATTTGGGTTTTTCCCAATGGCAGTATACCAACGGTTCAATTAAACCGTTGGTATACTCAGCCTTTTCCAATGGTTTACTAAAACCGTTGGCAAAGGGCATTCCAGTGACCCATTTCCCAACGGTTCTATAGAACCGCTGGGAAATGGGTGCTAAACGTATCCCTTTCCCAACGGTTTATTGAAATAGTTGGGAAAGGTTGCCTTTGCCAACGGTTTTTAAAACCGTTGGCAAAGGTTTTGCCAAAATAGTAGCCCCGATCTGCTCTCCCTCATTCGAGACAGAGCCCTAATTTCCTCCGCTCCCGTGCTCTCGTGAACCCCCAGTCCGAACATCATCGACCCACGTCCGAATAGGTACACCCCCCATCCGAACAGGTAAAAATTGATCTTAATCAAGTTGTTATAGTTGTTTTAATGAATTTATTTTTCCATTAATTAAAACATAAACACTATGGTTCCATTTTTATAGAATCTTACATGCCAATGGTGGACAATTTTATAATGCATATAGATTCTATTATTTTTAGATTTCTTCTCTTATGGATATGTGTTGGTTTTGCACATGGAATGCCTTGACTATCTACTTAGCATGATAGAGGGTTTCTTTTGTAAATTTCTAATGGAAATTACATGATCCTATAAAAATTTTGATGAATTTTCCTAGACTAGATGGATTGTTTGATGTTTCTCTAATGATCAAGGACGGAATGTTTGGAGGACATCACAAGTCATGACTGGTTGATCCTAGAAGCAATTTCATGATAATGGATGTAATGCCTATAGGGAATATCTTGATTTTGGTGATCTTCTCCATTTTCATCAAAAGACATGTTTGAAACACTGGGATGGAAACTCTAGAGTCAGTGTGACATGTCTTGAAGGGTGATTTATGTCCATAGTGACATGATTTGAGGACATCACATGACCTAGTTGGTGTGCCTGGAGGGTGTTAAGGGAGCCATCTAACATTCCAGACATTTAATATGAGACTGAGATAATATGTATTGATTCCCCTATATAGAAGGAGATACATATCTATTGGAAAACATGTAGTATTTATAGTGAGAATTAAATGCTTATCATTACAAGGGTGGCATATTCATGGGTGCCATCTAATTTTATTTGACATGTCAAGGGGACATCAAATGATCAAAATAGGTTTCCAATGGAATGTATTGTGAACAGGATGAAATTTCCTAGTGCAATAAAATTTCATAGGTGATGCATGTTATGAACATTAGGGTCAACATATATTTCCTTCAAATTAGTCTCCCATATTTTAGTATTTCATCCATCCTTTTATCCCAATTTCCATAGATTTATACATTATTTTATTATATTATGTCTCAAATTATCTAAAATATGTGTTTGATGTTCTTCACGTGACCTATCATAATTCCTTCTCATAATCTATAGTGATCATGGGAAGATCCCATGCATGATTCATGATCACTCAAATTATTCTGCAGATCATACATAATGGAAGCCTTACAGGATGTGAGACGATTATATCTATGAAATCTACTCAGGTACCTGGTGAGGAAGTGCATATTAATTAAAAAAGGTAAATCACATATGAGGATACCCTACTAATATTGTTATGTGATGAGGCATTCTCTGATGTGATAACACATTATGTTCTTGTTGGTTTTACATTTTTTCAATAACACAGTAGTATGTTTTTTTCACATGTGTAGTTGATACCTAATTATTTTCTTCCTTTATAGTTTACTTAAATGTATTTTCTATTAAAGTTCAATCCTATTGAATTGTTTATGACAAAATGACTTATATGAATTCTTTTTACAAAATGTAAAGAAGTTGGATGTATGAAACCTATCGCATCTCAACCGATTTTCAAAACAATTTGGGGAGCTTTATAGATTTCGCATTTCACAATGCTTCAGATAGTGGTTGCATACACTGCCCATGTTCCAATTGTGTTGGTAGACCTTGGTTGAGTCGTGAAGAAGTCAGCTACCACATAACCAAAAAAAATTTTCAAGCAAACTACTTTGTGTGGTACCACAATGGGGAGAAAATGAAATCTCGAATTGGTGATGATCGAAATGAAAGGACTGGAATGCGGAATTTGTTAGATGATCGGTTTCTGTTTATTCGTCATCATGAAAAAGAAAGGATTTAGACTCAAGAAGACGTCAATATGAGGACAACTGATGCATCTAGTGAAAATGATGATATTGATAGGGGAAAAAATTGAATGATGCTGCCACGACTCCAGTATATCGACAATGTGATAAAATGAAAAAGCTAGAATTTTTAATCCGATTGTTTCATGGAAAAACTATGTATGGGATTTCTAATACAGCAATCGATTACATTCTTACCCTCTTAAAGGATTTACTTCCAGATGATGCAGATATTCCCTCAAACCACTATATGGCAAGGATGTTAGTTGAAGAACTTGGATTTTCCAGAAACAAAATTCATGCTTGCCCGAAAGATTGCAGTTTATTATGGGATGAAACCGCTGAATGAAATGAATGTATAAAATGTGGCACATCCCGCTGGAAGTCAAAATCTGATGGAACACCATCCCGCGTTCCACAAAAAGTAATGTGGCACTTTCCATTTATCCCTAGACTCCAGAATCTTTTTATGTCTGATGACATATCAATAAAAATGATATGGCATGATACTGAGAGAAAGAAGACTAATGATGAGTTGGTTCATCCTGCAGATGGATTTTCATGGCAGAGATTTGATGCTTGATATCCTGATTTTGCAGCTAACGTGCGTAATGTGAGGCTGGGTCTTTCATGCGATGGTTTTAATCCGTTTGGGCAGATGCTTACTTCGCACAACACATGGCCAGTTTTTATACACATTTATAATCTTCCCCCATGGTTATGTATGAAAAAATCTTTCACTTTCATGAGTATACTCATATCTGGTCCTTCTGATCCCGACATTGATATTGATGTATACATGCAACCTTTAATAAAAGAGTTGAAACTTCTTTGGGATGTGGGTGTGCGCACATACGATGCATGTTCGAAAGACATATTTCAGATGCGTGATGTGCTTATGTGGACGATCAATGATTTTATGGCTTATGCAATGATGTCTGGATGGAGCAAGAAGGGAAAACTGTCATGTCCAGTTTGTATGAAGAATACACGATCCAGAAGACTGAAACATCATTGTAGTTTCAGTTTTATGGGACATATACAATTTTTGCCAAAGGATCATACATATAGAATGAATCGTCGAACATTTGATAATACTATACAGACCGATGATCCACCTTAGCGTATGTCTGGAACTGATGTGCTTAATGAATTGAAAGATTTCAGTTTTTTGTTCAGGAAGGGTCAAATGAAATCTGGAAAGAGAAAGAATGTTTCCACAAAAACGTGTTATAATTGGAGGAAGAGGAGTATCTTTTTTGATTTGCCTTATTTGTCAACCAATTTGCTACGTCATTGCTTAGACGTAATGCATATTGAAAAGAATATATGTGAAATGTTGCTTTCAGTTCTTCTAAATGTCAAGGGGAAGACAAAAGATGATTTATGATCTCGACGTGACTTGGTGGATTGGGGCATCAGACAAGAATTGCATCCTGTGCGTATTAGTGAAAATAAATGGCAACTTCCATGTGCTTCATATGTGATGACACCTACTGAAAAAAAAACAATTTCTGGAAGTATTAGACACTATTAGAGTTCCTGATGGCTATTCAAGCAACATATCTAAACAGGTCAAAAGAAGAGAGTTGAAGCTAAAATCTTTGAAGACTCATGATTATCACGTTCTACTACATGAGTTGCTTCCAATAGCAATCCGTCATTTTTTGTCCAACAATTTAAGGGTGGGTGTTATTCGGTTGTGCCATTTGTTTAGAGATCTTTGTGCTAATAAGTTGTCCAAGTCTTTCTTGCAAAAAATGTTGGCAGATGCCCCATTAATTTTGTGTGAGTTGGAGAAAATATATCCCCCATCATTTTTCACATGCATGCTGCATCTGACTGTCCATATTCCAACTGAAATACTTCTCAGAGGACCTGTTTCTTTTCTTTGGATGTATCCAACTGAAAGAAATATGTTCACATTAAAGTCTTATGTTCGAAACAAGAATCATCCTGAAGGTTCTATCGTGAATGGTTACTTAGCTCAAGAATGTACGGATTTCTGTTCGATGTATTTTTCTGATCTTACTACAAGAATGAACAGACCAATGAGAAATGAAGAAGAACAATATGAGTAAATTGAACCCAGTTTTCCATCACTTCCTCAAACAGGAGGAATTCTTGGATCATATACATTGAAGACATTAAGCCATGAAGAGCGGGAGATGGAACATCGCACAGTTTTGTTCAACTGTTATTTGTTCGATGACTATATCAGGTAACAAAATTGAATATGTATATCTTACATATATATCTGTTAAACTATTCATATTTTTTTATCTACAGGGAACATAAAACAATTATAAATAGGAAGCATCATTCTTTATCTTTGAGAAGGAGAGAGACTTTGCATAGCAAAGAGTTTTCTTCTTGGTTAAAATTGAAGGTAAAAATATTACTGTTTAAATTAATTATTTCTATATTTACTTATGTATAACTGTCATTTATATTGCAGGTATTGAGTTTGTCTACTGACTCTGTCTCTGAGGAAATAAGATCTTTGGCTTTTGGTCCTAATACCGTGGTTCGTGACTGTAAATCAATTGTTATCAATGGGTACAGATTTATTGTCACTGAATGAGCCAAAAACATGAGAACACAACATGATGGTATTATGGTTACTGCCACAACAGATTTTTATGCCGGTGCATCAGATAGTAGACCACGACTTGAAAATGTGGGATATTATGGAGTCGTTGAGAAAATAATAATATTGGATTATTACTCTCATGGACGAGTCACAATGATGAAATGACATTGGATTGATTCGATGATGAGACATGGCACATTTATTGATGATTGTCGATTTCGAGTAATTAATATGACCCACACTCTTGCTACCGAAGAACCATATGTGTTGGCATCAATAGCTAAACAAGTTTTTTATGTCAAAGATCAACTTCAACCTGAATTTGGTGTCATAGTTGAAGTAATTCCAAGACATATTTTTGATGATGCTGATGATGGAATTGACACTATCCCTATTTCCATTGGAACCAATCCATTTATTTCTTTTGATGACTCCAATAGCTCAATTTTCAGAGTTGATTGTGAACCTGACGTTGTGGTTGGAAATATATAGAATCATTCATCCATGTTCTCAATTCTTTTGGTTTACCTCGAGTTGGGTTGTTAAGGTTGGTAATATTCATATTTATTTAGTATTGATCACAAATATGTTTTAGCTGACTTGACCGTTATGTGAATTTTCAATGTTTATTGGTTGCTGTTTTATTTGAATTGCATTTTCTAATTTGGAATTGAACTGTATTCAAACCAAATCAAACAATATTTCTAACTTGGTGAACATTACAACTTGTATGTTTTATTAAATTCATTCAAGCTCTTCTAAAAAAATTAATAGCTAAATTACCAATGAATCCCCTCATTCCCTCATATATTTAGTTTTTTGGTTTACATATTAATTTCCTTTTTCTAATTAATTACATATTTGTTTTCAAATGAAGGAAATGCAGCCAATTGAAGAGAGATGAAGAAAAAAAATGGCGGAGAACAATCGTTGGATGGAGGAGCTGGGTGTTCCACCGTTAGAGCCAACAGTGAGTAATTTATTTCAAATATATATATATATATATATTCAAAGAATATATAATGTCATGTGATTAACGTTTTTGTAAACTTTTTTGTAGGATCCACCGTTACGTCGACAGTTATTCGACGAGGAGCCTAGTACTGGTCCTAGTACTCTGGCCGGTGGTACGAGGAGGGTTCGTACCAGAGGTGGACGTAGAGCTGCGCGTGCTCGACTAGACCCTGCCCCTCCCACTGACATTTCAGCCTTCCCACATTCTAATCCCGGTGTATCATTAGGGACACACGGGGTATTTAGGCCTCCCATGTTTTCGCTACCTTCTGCATCTTCTGCCCCATCATTTTCATATCCCATGATGATTCCCACTCCCCAGTCAGCCTCAGGTCATACAGTTGTTCCATCTTCGTTTCCTTCTACTTTTGTCTCTCCGAGCTTTTATATTCCATCGTATTCGACTCCTATTCCACCAGAGGTTGTTCCATCAGGTTCTGTGGATACAGATCCACTCATTGATCAGACTAGCACAGGTATATTTATAAAACCCTAACAAATTTTTATAGCAATATTTATTTTCATTATAACATGTTTTGATAAAATATATGTTTTTCTTTCATGACAGAAACATCTACTGACAGGAGGCGGGGGAGGGGCCGTACACGCATGCGTTCGGTGTGGAACCGTCGCACACAGGTTATGGTGGAATATAATTAAGACAATCATATGTTTGAGAAAATAGGGCAGCAATGTCGGAGTTTTCTGGTGACGCTTTCCAAATACTCTGACATCATTCCCGTCAGCCCGTTGTCATGGAGACATTTTCCACATGAGGTCAAAGATAGAGCTTGGGCAGAGATATGAGTAAAAAAATCTGTTGTATTTATTGCCATTAATTATTTTTGTATTTATATGAATTAATATTTTGATTTCAGCTTCGATTTAATTTTCCTGATGGTGAGGGTGCACGACTGGAACGTCTAAAGGATTTAGGTGAGCTTTGGAGAGCCTACAAGCATGAGCTGTATATTGGCTGGCATGCTAGAGTTGGCACTGAGTTAGAGGTGCTACTAGTCGTGGATGATTGTCCTATAGAGCAGTATCGTCAGATGATTACTCATTGGACGAGTACCCAGTTTAAGGTATGAATTACATTTGAGGTATTTAAATAATAACTTCCAAGTTTTTCATTAATATTATCCTTTGAATTATCGGATTTTATTTAGGAATCATCTGGAAAAAATAAAATAAACATTGATGCAAAAAAATACCTCCATACACTAGGACGCACGACGATGTCGGATCATGAGAGGCAGAAGGTATGACAATTGTTTATAAGTTTTCTTTACGACTTACATTTTCTTTTGTTTCCTCAATTATTTAATCATTTGCTAAAGTTTTTATATAACTTTTGTTTTCAATGTCATTGTAGAGGCAAGTACAAAATATTGAGGGACGTGTGCCTCGAGAAAAACTGTTTTGCTCGAGTAGACGAAAAAAGGATGGAAGTGCTGTCAACGAAGCGACTCAACAGCAGATTGTAAGTTTTAATCTGTTGATTTTATATTTTAATATCTATTTTGTAACTTAATAATATATTTATAATTGTAATAGGATGCTTTAGAGGCCCTCGATTCCCAAGAAGCAGACAATTTTGGTCCATCTGATCACTTACATCAGGTGTTGGGAGAGGATCATTCTGGAAGAGTATGCTGCTGACCTAGGATAGCCCCAACGAGGTATTGGCCTGCCTCAGGTATGTGTTACAGTGCCACCGAGCTGCAGCAAGTTAGGGCACAGGCAGAACAGGCTGAGAAAAGGGCCACAGAGACGGCAGAACAGTCTGCTAGGGAAAACAATGCATTTATGAAATTTATTGAAGTTCTACGTCCAACACTTCCAGCAGAGGCCAGCCCAGCGATTGATGAATACATGTCGTCGATACATTCTATATATGGTTCACCAGGTGGCAGTTCCAGTGGTGGTCAGGCCGTTGTCCAGCATGAAGATGATGATGGCGAGGAGTCTGATGCAGAAGAGGAGGGAGATGAGGAGGGCGAGGAGGAGGGCGAAGGCAAGGATGAGGGTGCTGTGGAGGGTGAGGACGATGTGGAGGACGATAACGAGGGTGATGATGATGATGATGATGATGGTGATGCTGATGCTGATGTGGGACATATTGATCCGTTACATTTTTTACTTATATTACTGAGATTTGATGTTTAATCTATTCTAGTTGTTGATTTTATCTAGACTCGTAGTATAGTATTGGAGTTGAGTTATTTTTATATATTGTCTGTTTTTATGGATGTTGTTGTCTTTTAGTGGTTGTGTGTTTGAGAACTCCCTGGACAACCCCCCTCATTCTTGGACCCTGGACAACCCCCTCCCCCTTGGACCCCGAACACCCCCCAAAAACCCCCCGAATAGCCTCGCAGACAGCCCCCTGGACAGCCCCCCGTACAGCCCCCCACCCTCCACCCTGGACCCCTGATAGCCCCCCGGACAACCCCCCGGACAACCCCCCCACCCTCCCCCTTGGACCCCGGACAACCCCGGAAAACCCCCCAAACACCCCCCAGACAGCCCCCCGGACAGCCCCCTAAACTACCCCAGAAAACCCCCTGAACAACCCCTGAACAACCCCTGAACAACCCCATGAACAACCCCCGGACAGTCCCCTGAACAACCCCCAAACACCCCCCGGACAGACCCCACACAGCCCCCCCACCCTCCTCCTTGGTCCCCGGACAGCCCCCCGGACACCCACCGGACAGCCCCTCCACCTTCCTTAATTTCATTAGCTCTGAAATGTTTCATATCACAATCAACTAAAATCTAATCCATACTAAATATGATATAAAAATATTCTATATGAATTTCCATAAGATTTTAAGTGAAAACAAAAAGTGACATACGAACAACTGACCAAACGCAATCCTAATGTGTTGATGCTTTAGGACAACGATCCATGGGTCATATGTGACATGTACGAATCAACCCCGCCTCAATCCAAGGCGCGGTGTGGCCGGAACAACTCAAACTGTATGTCTTTTGTTTCAAAAGGACATCATTTTAAGTGAAAAACATCAACTGGCATACGGAAAACTGGCCAAACGCATTTGGATTGTGTTGATACTTTAATACAATGATCCATGGGTCATTTGAGACATATACGAGTCAACCCAGCCTAAATCCCAGATGTGGTGTGGTCGGGACCACTCTAAGTGACTTTCATTTGTTTAAAATGGACAGTATTTTAAGTACATACGGAAAACCAACCAAATGCATTCGGTTTCTATTGAAACATTAGGATAACGATCCATGGGTCATATGTGACATGTAAGAGTCAAAGCCACATCAATCCGAGGCGTGGTGTGACTGACACCACTCAAAGTGTCTCTATTTTGTTTAAAATGGACTTCATTTTTAGTGAAAACAACAAATGACATACGGAAAACCTACCAAACGGATTCTAATTGTGTTGATACTTTAGCACAATGATACATGGGTCATATGTGACGTGTACTAGTCAACCCCGCCTCAATCCGAGGTGCGGTGTGGCCGGCACAACTCAATGTGTATGTCTTTTGTTTCAAAAGGACATCATTTTAAGTGAAAAACATCAACTGGCATATGGAAAACCGACCAAACGCATTCGGTATCTATTGAAATGTTAGGAGAACGATCCATGGGTCATATGTGATGTGTACGAGTCAACTCCACCTCAATCCGAGGTGCGGTGTGGCCGACACCACTCAAAGTGTCTCTATTTTGTTTAAAATGGACTTCATTTTTAGTGAAAACAATAAATGACATACGGAAAACCGACCGAACGGATTCTGATTGTGTTGATACATTAGAAAAATTATACATGGGTCATATGTGACGTGTACGAGTCAACCCTGCCTCAATCCGAGGCGCGGTGTGGCCGGCATAACTCAATGTGTATGTCTTTTGTTTCAAAAGGACGTCATTTTAAGTAAAAAACATCAACTGGCATATGGAAAACCGGCCAAACGCATTCGGATTGTATTGATACTTTAGGAAAACGATCCATGGTTCATTTGTGACGTGTACGAGTCAACCCCGCCTAAATTCGAGACGCGGTGTGGCCGGTACCACTCTAATTGTGTCTCTTTTGTTTCAAACAGACAAGATTATAAGTGAAATAAACAACTGGCAGACAAAAAACTGACCAAACGCATTCGGAATTTGTTGAAATTTTAGGACAACGATCTATGAGACATATGTGACGTGTCCGAGCCAACCTAGGCTCAATCCGAGTCACGGTGTGGTTGGAACCACTCTAAGTGACTTTCTTTTGTTTAAAATGGACAGTATTTTATGTACATATGGAAAACCGACCAAACACATTCAGTTTCTGTTGAAACTTTAGGAGAACGATCCATGGGTCATATGTGACGTGTACGAGTCAACGCCACCTCAATCTGAGGCGCGGTGTGGCCGACACCACTCAAAGTGTCTCTTTTTTGTTTAAAATGGACTCCATTTTTAGTGAAAACAAAAAATGACAGACGGAAAACCGACCGAACGGATTGTGATTGTGTTGATACATTAGCACAATGATCCATGGGTCATATGTGACGTGTACGAGTCAACCCCACCTCAATCTGAGGTGCAGTGTGGCCGGCACAACTCAAAGTGTATGTCTTTTGTTTCAAAAGTACGCCATTTTAAGTGAGAAACATCAACTGGCATACGGAAAACCAGCCAAACGCATTCGGATTGTGTTGATACTTTAGGACAACAATAAATGGTTCATTTGAGACGTGTACGAGTCAACCCCGCCTAAATCCGAGACGTGGTGTGGCCGGTACCACTCTAAATGTGTCTCTTTTGTTTAAAACGGAAAAGATTAAAAGTGAAATAAACAACTGACAGACGAAAAACCGACCAAACGCATTCGGAATCTTTTGAAATTTTAGGACAATGATCCATGGGTCATATGTGACGTGTACGAGCCAACCCGGGCTCAATCCGAGTCACAGTGTGGTCAGGACCACTCTAAGTGACTTTCTTTTGTTTAAAATGGACAGTATTTTAAGTACATACGGAAAACCAAACAAACGCATTCGGTTTCTGTTGAAACTTTAGGAGAACGATCCATGGGTCATATGTGACGTGTACGAGTGTACGCCACCTCAATCCAAGGCGAGGTGTGGCCGACACCACTCAAAGTGTCTCTATTTTGATTAAAATGGACTTCATTTTTTGTGAAAACAACAAATGACATACAGAAAACTGACCGAACGGATTCTGATTGTGTTGGTAATTTAGCACAATTATCCATGGGTCATATGTGACGTGTAAGAGTCAACCCTGCCTCAATCTGAGGCACGGTGTGGCCAGCACAACTCAAAGTGTATGTCTTTTGTTTCAAAAGGACGTCATTTTAAGTGAAAAACATCAACGAGCATACGGAAAACCAGCCAAACGCATTCGAATTGTATTGATACTTTAGGATAACGATCCATGGTTCATCTGAGACGTGTACGAGTCAACCCCACCTAAATCCGAGATGCGGTGTGGCTGGAACCACTCTAATTGTGTCTCTTTTGTTTCAAACGGACAAGATTATATGTGAAATAAACAACCGGCAGACGAAAAACCAACCAAACGCATTTGGAATCTGTTGAAATTTTAGGACAACGATCCATGGGTCATATGTGACGTGTACGAACCAACCCGGGGTCAATCCGAGTCGCGGTGTGGTCGGGACCACTCTAAGTGACTTTCTTTTGTTTAAAATGGACAGTATTTTAAGTACATATGGAAAACTGACCAAACGCATTCGGTTTCTGTTGAAACATTAGGAGAACGATCCATGGGACATATGTGACGTGTACGAGTCAACGCCACCTCAATCCGAGGCGCGTTGTGGCCGACACCACTCAAAGTGTCTCTATTTTGTTTAAAATGGACTTCATTTTTAGTGAAAACAAAAAATGACATACGGAAAACCGACCGAACGGATTCTGATTGTGTTGATACTTTAGCACAATGATCCATGGGTCATATGTGACGTGTAAGGGTCAACCCTGCCTCAATCCGAGGCGCGGTGTGGCTGGTACAACTCAAAGTGTATGAATTTTGTTTCAAAAGGACGCCATTTTAAGTGAGAAACATCAACTGGCCTACGGAAAACCAGCCAAACGCATTCGGATTTTGTTGATACTTTAGGAAAACGGTCCATGGTTCATTTGAGATGTGTAAGAGTCAACCCCTCCTAAATCCGAGACGCGGTGTGGCCGGTACCACTCTAAATGTGTCTCTTTTGTTTAAAACGGAAAAGATTATAAGTGAAATAAACAACTGACAGACGAAAAACTGACCAAACGCATTCGGAATCTATTGAAATTTTAGGAAAACGATCCATGGGTCATATGTGACATGTACGATCCAACCCGGGCTGAATCCGAGTGACGGTGTGGTTAGGACCACTCTAAGTGACTTTCTTTTGTTTAAAATGGACAATATTTTAAGTACATACAGAAAACCAACCAAACTCATTCGTTTTCTGTTGAAACTTTAGGAGAGCAATCCATGGGTCATATGTGACGTGTACGAGTCAACGCCACCTCAATCCGAGGCGCGGTGTGGCCGACACCACTCAAAGTGTCTCTATTTTGTTTAAAATGGACTTCATTTTTAGTGAAAACAACAAATGCCATACGGAAAACCGACCAAACGGATTCTGATTGTGTTGAAACTTTAGCACAATTATCCATGGGTCATATGTGACGTGTACGAGTCAACCCCGCCTGAATTCGAGGCGTGGTGTGGCCGGCACAACTCAAATTGTATGTATTTTGTTTCAAAAGGACGTCATTTTAAGTGAAAAACATCAACTAACATACGGAAAACTGACCAAATGCATTCGGATTGTGTTGATACTTTAGGAAAAAGATTCATGGGTCATTTGAGACATGTACGAGTCAACCCCGTCTAAATCCAAAACGTGATGTGGCCGGTCCCACTCTAACTGCGTCTCTATTGTTTAAAAGAGACAAGATTACAAGTGAAATAAACAACTGATATACGAAAAACCGACCAAACGCATTCGGAATCTGGTTAAATTTTAGGACAACAATTCATGGGTCATATGTTACGTGTACGAGTCAACCGCGCCTCAATCCGAGTCGCGGTTTGGCCGAGACCACTCTAAGTGTATCTATTTTCCTTAAAATGGACTACATTTTATATACATACGGAAAACCAACCAAATGCATTCTGATTGTGTTTATATTTTAGAACAACAATGCATGGGTCTTGTGTGATGTGTACGAGTCAACCCCGCGTCAATCCGAGGTGTGGTGTGGCCGGAACCATTCAAAGTGTCTCTCTTTTATTTAAAAAACACTTCATTTTAAGTTAAAACAACAACTGGCATACGGAAAACTGACCAAACGATTTCAGAATATGTTGATACTTTAGGACAACGATCAATGAGTCATTTGTGACGTGTATGAGTTAACCTCGCCTCAATCTGAGGAACGGTGTGACCGGTATCATTCCAGGTGTATGTATTTTGTTTAAAATGTATATGATTTCGAGTAAAAATATATGGTGTACAAAAAACCAATCAAATTATGAATTGAATTCCGGATTCCACATATGATTGTCATCTAAATTTTAAATTGAATTCTAAATGAATTATGTATGTTTATAATTATGTTATGAATTCTAATTTAATTATGGATGAGTATATTTCCAGGATGCATTATATGGGTTGGTTGGTTGGTTTGCATTATTTAAATGTGTTGGTTTGTTCTCTATATGTATGCATTGTATATGTGTTACAGTTACAATAATTGGATTCATAATTGAATTGAAAATGAAAATTGATTTGAAAATGAGCCCAAAACAGACCTGTTGTGCCAAAATGAGTCCAAAACAGACCTGCTGTGCAAATTGCAAGCTGCTGTGCAATTTGCACAACAAAGCCTATGCCAACAGTTTCAAACCATTGGAATAGCCCATATGGAGCTGTTTTTACCAACGATTCATTAAACCGTTGGTAAAAATAGACTATACCAACGGTTCAAACCGTTGGGATAGCTTTTGGAATTGGTGTCTTTACCAACGGTTGGTAGAACTGTTGGTAAAAACCTTTCCCAACAGTTTTCAAACCGTTGGGAAAGAAAAAATTCATGGGATTCCCCAACGGGCCAAACTGTTGGGAAAGGATTTTCCCAACGGATTGGCACAACTGTTGGGGTAGGTTGATTTTTTCTAACCTATCCCAACGGTTCCTTGTAAACCATTGGGAAAAGCCTTTCCCAACGGCTTACTTCCCCACGGTTGGCAGAACCGTTGGTATAACATATACCAACGGTTCTGCAGCCTTTCCCAATGGTTCATAACCGTTGGGAAAGGATGGATTTCCAGTAGTGTTGTGACTCCCAAATTATAATGTTATGATCAAAGGGTTTTCACTCCCTTTATCTCAAGTCAGGAATGTTTGGGTTGTGAATCTCATTGTCTAATGTCGGGTTGTAAGGGTTGTGACTCCCCTTACAATATTCAGTGTCGTGGCTATCCCTCCACTAGAAAAGGATTATATAGTTGGGTTATGATTCCACAATTAAGATAATATTACTTTACACATATCACACACCGATTAGATAGTTTTAAGAGTATATTATGCTCACTTTTGACAAAACTACTATAATACATCCTTGTGTTCTTTAATTTTGTGTGGTTATTTAACATCAATAATTAACTTAGCTAATTAATCTAATTAATAAATTTATTTTTTTAAATTTTGTAATCTAGTATATTCACCCCCTATAGACAATGTTCCATTAAACTATTCGACCAAACAATGTAATCATAATGTTGAAGGTTAACACAAAGAATAGAAGTTGGCTCAGAAATCCATTTCCTCAGGTTCTACATCCTTAAAACATGTTCAATCCTCCTGTATAATGGTTTAAATAAAGTTATCAATTTATTCCATAACTATATTCATATTTATAATAACTTATTATACTTTTTTATAATATCTTAGTACCTATTCATTAATAATATTTCATTATTTTAATTGCTTCAGGTGCTCTCGTTTCATGGTTTTGTGGTCCGTTCAATTGTGTAATATTATAGATGTTCTAATAAATTGGGATTAATACTATAGAAGCATAACAAAGTAGTATTGATTAACATCCATAATTAGGAATATTTTTATATATCATTATCATTTCTTATATGATGACGATTTATTTGATAAAATGTTAATGGTAAATGATTAGTTTATTTTGGCTGTTTTTTCGAACATCACAAACTTGTTTTTTTATTTAATATGATGAGTATATATTTTCTCCAAAACATAAAATAGGTTATGATAAAACTATTAAAATATGATTTAACCATAATCGTTTTTTATGACTAGCCAAGATGGTTGTAATGGGAAACAAAAAAAACATTTTTCATGGAGATGGTTGACCGCTATAATTTTAAGAATGGGTTTTTTCTTTGAATATAAAGAGATAAAAAATGAAATGGATAGGATATATTATATTTCAAATATAAAATTTGATTATATAAATTATAATAGACTTATTATACCATGATAGATGATGGATTTTAGAATAAATAGAATAATAAAAGAAAATAAGATAGGTTCTTTGAGAAAAGTATCTATTGAATATCACAACCTAAAAGGACCCCTTCACGACACTATATTCCTACCATTTATTGTAAAAGAAGCACTTGGACATTGAAAACATATTCAAGAGAGGTTTTGTGACATATTTGTAGGTCTTCAAGGCTTTTGATAAAAAATTGACTATTGAGGGGTGGTATTTGTACTGGAGGAGGTGTGGTTTTAAGTGACTAAATGATGATTATTTTATATTTATGTCCAACCACATTCGGGTGGCATTAATTTCCATGACTTTTTTTGATAAAATTTTTTTTAAAGGATTTTATGATGCATAAATACCTCAAAATTTCAATTAGAAGTTTTATTTTTTTACGTAATTTAATCATAGACCAAATAACTTTAACCTATATAATTATTTTACCTATACTACGGTAAATCTTTTTTTACCACAGTAAATTTTTTATGCCTAAAAATCATAATTCACCTAAAATTTGATCTGAAACATATGATTTGAAATTTGGAATCTATTTTTCCCAAATTAAATCCCATAGTATAAAATTTTATATTTAAAATTAATCCACAGTTGCAAAAGGAAAGCAGGTTTTTAATGTCAAAATTTTCATAAGATTGAAATGTTTTCATATGCAATTTTAGTGTAAAATTGATTCCAATGTCCTAAATTGGGTTTATTTATTTAAAATTTAACTAAATATACATTAAAAAAGAATTTAATATATCTTTTAAATAAATAAACATAATAGAATAAAAAGTAGTTTTCAAATTAAAATCATTAAAATTCACTATTCATCACAAAATGAAAGTTCTCCGAAAAAACTAATAAATCACCCTAATTCAATTTTTATATTATAATACAAAAAAAAGTTTATTTTTTCAAGTAATATTAATAAAATTTTCAAAATTATGTTCAAAAATTGGTGCACCGTCAAAAGGATGAAAAATTACCTTTTACAAAAATATAGATGTATACATAAAATAAGATTTATTCTTATCTTAATCCAATAAAACTTATTGGAAGAACATAAAAACCGTTTAGTTAATATATTATATATAAAATTCCTTAATATATTTTTCTAATAGTTATTTACTTAATTTATTAATATAAAATTCTATTTGATCATAAAATTAGGTTTTTATAAAAATGCATCCTATATATTCAATTGGTTTTTATATTAATTTATATTTAATTTTTTAGAAATGAATTAACTTTTTAAACATGTGTAAATTAAATGTTCATAATTTATTTCATCTCACTTACTCTTATTACTCCAATGTCTAGGTGATAATTTTTACATCTAAATAATAATATTTAGTTGATTGTTATGCATGATGTGGTGTATCTTATATGATATTGAGCATAGTGTTTACTTTTAAAATATAAGGATGTTACATTATCCTCCCATTTAAATAAATTGATTCCTTTAGTTTTGAACTCGGGATTCAAATACTAAGTATTTAGCAATTCAAAATACCGTTTTTGAAATCCCACATTAGAAAAAGGGTTAATAAAACCTCAACTTAATAATAGAGAAAAGAAAGTATGAAGGTCACCTAATATGACTCATTCTAGGAATACTCTTGGGAAAACATGAACATGTAATTAAAAACTAACTATCATGTTCTTATAGGGAGTGATATATAACTTGGTCATGGGGGTGTAGACCATCAAAAACTCGTCAATTTTTGATGATTCAAAAGTTCATAGAATATTTGGTCAGAAAGGTAAATAGATAACATTTTTGTTTCAAGAACCTTTTAAGAGAGATGAGGAAATATTTTACTACCTATACTAATAACATAAGTAAACCTAATTACTTTAAAATTATAGTATCATACTTTAATCATTTTTCACTACAAACTCATATTTTCTCAAATGTATGAGTATTCAAGATGAATTTCTAAACCTAAACAATCAGAATCAACTTATGAGGATCACAAAATCAAAAATATTTTAAATATATATTCCTCCTAAAATTGTTAAATAAAAATTATATGATTAGGGAAATATAATGAAATTATCTTAAAATAATAAAACATCATATGATGAAAAACTACTTTAAACAACAAAATGGAACAGTAAAACCAAAATTTCAATGTAGATTATTCAACAGATATTTATCCTTAAAATTCCATAAGTTAAACCCTACTAAAATTGAAAACCAAAACTAAAAAATATTTAATCCCATATTCTTCCAACATAAATATTATATTCATCTTAAAATAATATCATTAATTCTGAATGTCTCACACCAAAATGAAATATCATAATCATTTAATATATAATATATACCAATCACTTCCCTAAATAACCTGAATCACAAAAAAAATAAAATATTCTTACAAAATAAAACTCATCATTTATTTCTTAAATAAAATCACACATTATTCTAATTACATTAATCAAATAGCATTCCCAAAATGGTTAATTTTTTCGGAAATAAAATTAAAGTCAAAATCACCAAATCATTTTCCAATCACATGGTTATCCTTATGATAGATCATATATTCCAAAAATAAACTTACTTTTCATTGAAAAAATCATTTTCCTAAAAAGAAAAATATATATATATATCATACTAACTAGGACATCACATAGGTCAGTGATAGGAAATGCAACCTTGTCACCATTTAGTTATGGGTCAAATTCATGTGTTCTTTCTGAATGAGATGGGTTGTCAACCATCCTAAGGGGTTTCCTTTGTCTAAATAAAAATATAATATAATCCTTATAAAATTCCATAAATGATATAATCAAACCTAAATATAACCTTAATACATTTAACATTATATAAAAGTTTTATCCTCAAAGGATATCTCATACCTTTCATTTTTCATCCAAATTACTAACAACCCATAATTACCTCAAAATATAAGATCATATAAACTAAAAAGAATACCAATACATAAAAATTTATTTCCACCAAAAGAAAATGAATTTTTCCTAAAATTAACATTTATATATCATAGACTTGTTGGTTATATAAACCTTAAATATTATCACCTTTGTACCACTATTCGATGGTATCAATTCCATCTAACATACGTATCCAAAATTTATGATAACAAACCCTACTATAGAAAAATACATAGGCATTCCATGAATCCAATAATATTTATAAAATACTACTATATCATAAACTTAAAAACAAAATACATAAGCACATTCTTCACACAACATCCTTGTTAAACCATTAACCATTATTCATCAACTTATTCCATAATAATTAATTCCTAAAATCGAAGAGGTGAATTATATCATTATGATTCATAAATATCGATCCATAAAGTTTATATAATTTTAACATAATAAAATAACTCATAACCGAAATTAACACATCAAAATTTCATTGATATCCTCTTTAACTTCTTACATGATGCCTTCCTTCCATAAAGTAAATGGTCATTTTCTTTATGGAATTTCCTTTTTCAAGAGTTTTGGTAATGTTTTTATCATTAAATAAAATAAAAAGGGAAAAATGACCCAGAAAAGTTTTGGAAAAAATAAAAGTTATCAGATAATTCAAACAATTTATTCCAAGTGATTTGAACACTCAAAAATCCATCCAAATCATTTCATCATGATTTTGTAATAATAGTAATAAAATAGTCATTTGGATTATATAAAAAGACGGTGACAGATAATTTTACATCTATATTAATAAACAATACTCGATCTATGGAAAATAACATCATTAAAACATGAAATGAATTATTACATGTGAGGTAAATACTGGTAAATTTCAATTAAATTTTGTTACTTAAATACTTTGGAATTTTATGAGTCTGCGGTTTCTGACGGCACTTGATTCTGAGGATCGGTGTGCCCAGAATCAATTTCTGAAATTTTGTTTGGGTAGTTTCAGTAAATGTTCGTGCAGGTTTTTCTATATTTTGAACCGGTACTCGGAATTGAAATCTGACGACACCGATGAACTCGCAGCACCGGTATTCACTTAAAGTGACCTTTACCACAGTTGCGTTTTATACGGGTTGAAATTTAATTTTTGGGGTTTAATAAAAAAGTTAAATAAAATTATTGTGAACAATTTTATTTATCTCTAGTAGTTAAATTCTAAATGGGGAAGTTAATGGTGGGGTCCACACCCACATAACCTCTCACGAGAGGATATTTTTGAGGTGGGTCCCACACGAGCCCTAACCCTTCATCTCCTCATAACTCCCCACAACTCCCTAAAACCCCCTTTAATTAATTTTGTTAACTCCACCTCATTTAATAAGAGGATCCTCTCCACATCCCTCCCATTATGATAGACAACACATTTTAATTAATTAAGTGGGATTCTCCAATTAATTAATTAGAGTGTTTGATTTTTGTTTTTGGTGTCTGAATAAAATAATTGCATTAGCTATTATTTTGGGAGGCCTTTGTTATGTTGGGGAAAAACATGGGAAAGCTCTGGAGAATTAGAAAAGAAAAATGTTCTTCTCCTGATTAAGAACACCTCCGTAGAAGAATGTCATACTCTCTCGGCAAAGAATGCTCCATGACTTATCCTACCTTTTTCATCCTCTGCATCAAGGGAGAAGACACTGCTAGTGAGAGGCCTCACCTACGACAACGACTCCTCCTCCAACGTTAGCGGGGTGACACCATTCATACGCAACGCCCGACTACCACAACGCTCATCTTTCATAGCTCGACGACGTGAGGAGTCAATTTTGAGGATGAGGGATATTTTATAATTACATATATATGATTTATACCCTCAAACATGGGCGTTTATTTGTTGGGTGATTATTTGAACCACAAATGCGGTGGGTATAGGCTAACGTACAAGTCCAGACCCATCACCAACTTGTTCGTGATGCGTGGAATGTTTGGAGGGGGATGAAGGGAATAGAAACATTGATTTGAGGCTATCGCAGTATAGAGAGGGACCCAATGATTTCATAGGCGCAGACGGGAGCTAAAATGGACCACCAGAATGACTCTGGTGGCCCGCAGAATAACGCGGCGGCGCGGGTTGCAAGCACAGTGCTGCCAGCGACCGAAGGTGGTGGCCGGCACCAGATCTGGCGGCGATGGAGAAGATCTCGCACCGTGCGTGATTCAGGAAGACCGGGCGGTTGTAGCCTGGCGCAGCCGTTTCGATGAACCTGGGGGTCGCGCCCCATCGGGCCGGGCCGCACCCAGCCGGGACGGGCCACGCCCAGCAGGGCCGGTCTGCACCCCGCCGAGTCGGGCTGCGCTAGCAGGGCCAGGCTGGGCCTCACCCAACCAGGCCGGACTCAGACCTGGGTCAGGTCGACCTGATTCGGGCCGCCCCAGGGTGGGTTGGGTTGGGTCGGACCAGGCCCAGACCCCCCTATTCGGACCATTTTTGGTTAATTGCCCATAACATGAGCTAAGAACCTCCAATCGATGCACCGTTTGTTATGTAGGATTACTCGGATCAAGATGGTCATTTCGGTACATTTCCCTCAAGGTTTGGAAAAAATTTTGTATAGACAGGTTGCTTCAAACCAGAAACCAAATGGGCCCTCAGAGCGGAAACGCTTATAACTTAAGGACCGGACGTCCGATTGACGTTCCATCAAATTCGTTGGTTTACTTTTCTTGAGACGGATCCTTTGGAATAATCCACGTGGGATTCAGATGATATTGGAGTATGGTCAGGTTGGTTTTAGCTTAAAAACCAACTAGGCCCCTGAATGGAAAATCCAATAACTCACAGATCGGGCATCTGATTGATGCATCGTATGTTGCGTTGAGACCCTTATGATGAGGCAGTACTTTTTGAAACATATACGTGAGACTTAATGAAACTTAGAGAATCATATTCTTGCTCAGGGAGCGGATCCTCCCAGTGACGAGCGAGTAGATTGTAGGGACCTAGTAGCTGGATGAGACTTGACGACTATTGATCGATCGACTCGTAGTGATTCAGATGTCCCAGTGGGGAGCGCTTGGTTATAGAAGTATACCCACAATGGAGGAATTCTTGGTTGTAGCGGTAGACCAATGGTACTCGATAGAATAATTACCTCTAAAGGCTATGAGGGGGAGCGCTAGGTTGTAGTGGCAGACCCAGGGTGGGAAGCTCTAGGTTGTAGCAGCATGCACACAGTACTCGACAGGTGGAGTATTTCAGCATTCCAAAGTTAGTGGGAAGCATGTGGATATAGCGGTTGGCCCACTATACTTGACAGAGTAGGAGTTCTCTAGCATCCATGGTTTCGAAATCGTGAATAAAAATCCTGCTTTGAGCTCAATCAATAACCTTTGTGTTTTCCTCATGATTGAGATGGGTTACTAGATAACTTAGGTATATGTATTGGCATATACCTAAGTAATGGTTATCTATTGAAATATACTTTGTGGTTTACCTTTGTTGAATTTTGTGAGACCTTGAGGGTCTAAGGGTCACTACTGAGTATCTTTATACTCACCCTTGCACGGGCTTTGCCCAGACCTTGTTGTTTTGGATGCAGATGATAGACAACGCTGACCGAGGCGGAGTGTATGAGGCCTGGATGGTACAAGGAGGTGGACCTCACTAAGAGTCAGTACCCGGATGAGGTGGACGGACGTGGAGTGCTAAGGAGTCTAACTGTACATACCATTCTGGTAGGATCCATGGTGGAAAATCCAAAATCTTCTAGACACCTTCCAGCTATTGTCTTTTTAGTTATACCAATTTTATCTTTTTTCCTTATAATTTACTATTGGGATTGTATTTTCGGCCCCTCTTACTTTCTAGAACCTCTTTTGTATTCAGTTTTTACTTAGTTTTTCCTCCCATTTTAGTATTCTGATTGTGTGTGTTATCTTTTTATAAAGGCAATTCCTTCCTACCATAGGTATTTACAACTTTGGTGCTAGTCGCCAGCCCCTGGCCTAGTGAAGGTGGGCTTGGAGTAGTCATGACACGGGCCCTGAGGATGGGTCATGACAAATTGGTATCAGAGGATTCAGTTCTACCATAGAACTCTGGACTCTGATCTTTCTTTCGTGAGAAATATCGTTAAGTGTACCGAGTGTGGTTTTCAGTTAAGGGAGTCCAGTGTTGGTGTGGCGGCTGATGTATCCATACACTAGGACCCTGACTACTGATTTCCGACTTAGTGCACGAAAACACTGATTGTGTGTGTGTTTTCAAAATTCTATTTTAAGTCAACTCAAACCAGGTCAGCTCATCAGGTATAGTCTTTTACCATGTCTCATCTGTTTCTTTTAGGATGCCTCCCTGCAGACGACCCACTAGGGCCCCAAGAGTTGTACGTACTGACAGCCCGCCGAATGATGAGGCCTCAGTACAGGGCCTTTATCCAGTTGAGGCACCAGCGGTACCACATCCCGTTGGGACACCGATGCCACCAGCCTTAGCAGCAGGCTATGCATGCCACTTGAGCGCACTGCATGAGTTCCAGCACCATAGGCCACCCAGGTTCCGGGGAGAGATGGACCCATAGGCGGCTAAGGAGTGGCTGGAGGCTGTGGCGAGAGTCTTTAGACTGGTAGGGACACCAGCTAACTTTATGATCATCCTAGCTGCCAGCCTCCTTCAGGAAATAGCAGGCATATGGTGGTGCTTGATGCTCCAAATTCATGATGAGGTGACACTTCTATGGACAAACTTTGAGACCCTGTTCCGGGAGGAGTTTGTACCATCCACCCTTCGAGCGGTGCGTATTCAGGAGCTACTACATCTGTAGTAGGGAATAATGATTGTATCATAGTACTCAGTGAGGTTCACATACCTCTCATGCTACTCTACAAATATGGTATGAGACCTGTTCTTCAAGGCCCGGACCTTCGAGCAGCATATCAGGCAAGAGATTAGAGCTTCAGTTTTTTCTCACAGCATCTCGACGCTGATAGGGGTATTGGAGCAAGCCCTCCTAGTGTTGAGTTTCCTTGCTGAGAAATCTCTAGTGGTGGAACCCACCACTAGTTGACATGCAGTGGAGTCTTCTTCACTTGGAAGTAGATAGATGACACAAGTTTCCAAGAATACCAGACCCACGGGTGGTTGACCATATGACTCAGGTTTGTGTGTTCGAGGCACCCGCGGCAGAGAACGACTTACCAGGAGCGGACAGTGTTACTCCGACGGTGGGCTTGGCCACATGGCATGTGACTGTCTGACCCGCCACACAGATGATCAGTAGATAGATGAAGGACCTCCTAGGCAGAGGCAAAGGTTTGATTGAGGGGTACCGCAAGGAGTAGAAGACCGAGGCAATGGAGCTGGTCGGGAAGCTGGTGGTGGATAACACTTCGAGGTGTTGCCACCACCACAACCAGGAGGTCCACCCCAACTGTAGGGAATGGGTGGACATGAGAGGGTACAACTTCAGGTAGCTGAAGCATACGACTATAGAGCTCTGGAAGCAGGTGGACAGGAGAAGGACTAGTTCCAGGAATGGAGGACTTTGTTCTTGGTGCTTCCATCTTCCTTGATGTTGTTGTTTATGGTTGTTATGTGTCTTTGTACATTGAGTTTCAGAAATAAAAGACACTTTTCTTTGTGACATTTTCATTCCTACCTTTTATGTGGTTAATAATAAGAGGTTCTGGTTAAAACTATTGAATTGACCCTCATTTTTGATATTATGACAGGATGAAACGCAGTGACCATACACTGATGCCGACAGTGTGACTCAACCCTTGGAGGAAAGAGTAATGGTTGGATCTATTGGTAGTAGCGTAGAGGCCTAACGAAATCATCCACGACATGAATTCATACCATTCATGTCAATATTTACTGTATTAGGCAAAGTATGTGTTTCATCCAGGGGATGAGACCAGATTTCCCTTTTCAGGAAAGGAGAAATCTTAGCAGCTCCTGTAAATCATAGGCGGAGAAGGGTGAAGACGAGTTAATTGGCTAGTCTCACCAACAGTTCGTCGAGAAAACGATTTACAATTTACTCTAATCTCAATAGTATCAGGTGTAACTTCTCTTAGAAGGACCTAGACCTGAGAAAGAGGCAATGGCTTGAGTTCATCCAAGACTATGACTTTGAGATATTTTATACTCTTGGGAAGGGGAATATTGTAGCGGATGCTCTCGGAAATAGTTCATAAATCCAACTTCTCGGAGAGGCAATGGAGAAGTCGGCCATGTTGTTGTTATCCTTTATAGATAGGGATGGTGAATCTTATCTGCAGTCATTCCTCCAATTATTTGGCAGATTCAGTGAGGTGGATTACCGTCTAGACCTTCTACCTCTGTTGCACCGAGTGCATGACGTCTTCCACGTATCTCAACTGACGAGATACATGAACGACCCCTCCCACATCATATACCATGGGGTGCTGGAGATCGATGATTGGGTGACACTCATGGAGGTCCCGGTGGAGATCAAGGATTGACAGGAGAAGGTCCGACGTGGGTGGTCAATTCCTCTGGTGGGCATTTTATGGCAGCACGGGAACCTCCAAGAGAGCACTTGGGAACGAGAGGCTCAGATGTGAGCTCAGTACCCCCATTTTTTCCCTAGTGTGTGTTGTAGCTTTATAGGGACGTAAAACCCTGAGGTGGGAGTAATGTAAAGACCTGTAAATTTCAAGGAATATTTTTCTTAAATATTTTGGAATTTTACGAATCTGCGGTTTCTGACGGCACTTGATTCCGAGTCTCGGTGTGCCCAGAATCAATTTCTGAAGTTTTTTCTGTTAGGTTTAGTAAACGTACATGCGGGTTTTTTTATCTTTTGAACCGGCGCTTGGAATTGAAATCTGAGGACATCGATGAACTCGCAGCGGAGGTATTCACTTAAGGGGACCTTTACCGCAGTTTTTTTTTATGTGGGTTGAAAGTTAATTTTTGGGGTTTAATAAAAAAGTTAAATAAAATTGTTGTGAATAATTTTATTAATCTTGGGTAGTTAAATCCTACATGGGGAAGTTATTGGTGGGGCCCACACCCACATAACCTCTCATGAGAGGATATTTGTAAGCTAGGGCCCACACAAGCTGTAACCTTTCATCTCCCCATAACTCCCCTCAACTCCCTTAAACCTCCATTAATTAACTTGTTAACTCCCCCTCATTTAATAAGAGGAGCCTCCCCACTTCCCTCCCATTAAGATTTCCAACACATTTTCATTAATTAAATGGGATTCTCCAATTAATTAACTAGAGTGTTTGATTTTTGTTTTTGGTTTCTGAATAAAATAATAGCATTAGAAATTATTTTGGTAGGCATTTGTTGTGTTGGGGAAAAACATGGGAATGCTCTCGAGAATTAGAAAAGAAAAGTGTTGTTCTCCCGGCGAAGAACACCTCCGTCGAAGAACGTCATACTCTCTCAGCGAATAACGCTCCATGACCTATCCTACCATCTTTTTCCTCTACATCAAGGGATAAGACACCACTCGTGAGGAGCGTCACCTATAACAACGAGTCCTCCTCCAATGTTGGCGGGACAACACCGTTCTTCCGCGATGCCCAACTACCGCAGCGCTCGTCTTCCATGGATCGACGACGTGCGACGTCAATTTCGAGGTAGGGGGATAATGTATAATTACATATATATTATTTATAGCCCCAAACATGGGATTTTATTTCTTGGGTGATTATTTGAACCACTAACGTGGTATCTACGGGATAATGAACAAGTTTGTACCCACCGACAACTTGTTTGTGATGCGTGGAAAGTTTGGCGATAGATGAAAGGAAGGGAAACGATGATTTGAGGCTTTCACAGTATAGATCAGGACCCGAGGAGGCTGGAGGCATAGAAGAGAGCTAAAATCAACCACCATAATGACTTCGGGAGCCCTTGGAATGACACGGCGATGCCGGCGGCCGACACCGGCCACAGCGGTGATGGAACGGATCTCATGCCGTGCGGGATCTGGAAAGACCGGGTGGTGCCAGCCTGGCCCTGCCATTTCTATGAACCCGATGGCTACCCCCCCCCCCCAGCTCGGCCGGCCTGGCCGAGCCATTGGCCACGCCGCGCCAACTATGTGAGCCTGTGCTAGCTAGTCCAGACTCGGTTCGGACCGACCCAGAGTGGGTTAGACCGGGCCGGACTGGGCCCACACCCCCCTCTTCAGACCGTTTTCAGTAAATTGCCCATAACATGAGCTACAGACCTCCGATCGACGCACCGTCAGTTTCTTAGGATTACTCGGATCAATTTGGTTGTTTCTTTATATTATACTCAAGTTTTTGGTGATGTTTGGGTATGGCCGTTTTGGTTCGAACCAGAAACCAATCAGGCCCTCGGAGCAGAGACATTTATAACTTAAGGACCGGATGCCTGATTGACGTGACGTTAACTTTGTTGGTTTCCTTTGTTTGAGATGGTTCTTTTGGAATAATCCACATGGGATTCAGATGATATTGGTGTATGGTCGGTTTGGTTTTAGCTTAAATACCAACCAGGCCCCCGGAACGGAAAACCCAACAACTCACAAATCGGTTGTCCGATTGATGCACCATATGTTACGTTCAGACCCTTATGACGAGGCAGTCCATTGTGATGATTCTACGTGAGACTTCGTGACACATGGAGTATCGGCTTGATGCTCATGGGGTAGACCCTCCCAGTGACGAGTGAGCAGGTTGTAGAGACCTAGTAGTTGGATGAGACTTGACGATTGTTGATCCATCGACTCGGAGTGATTCAGATGGCCAAGTAGGGAGTGCTTGGTTGTAGTAGAAGACCCACAGCAGAGGAGCGCTTGGTTGTAGCAGTAGACACATGGTAGAGTATTGATTGGTTGTAGTGGAAGACCCATGGTACTTGAAAGAAGGAGTACATCTGTAGGCTATAAGGGGGAGCGCTTGGTTGTAGAGGCAGACCCATGGTGGGAAGCGCTTGGTTGTAGCAGCATGCCCACAGTACTCGGAAGGCAGAGTACATCAACAGTCCAAGGTTTGTGGGAAGCGCTAGGTTTTAACATAAGGCCCACTATAGTCAACAGAGGAGGAGTTCTCCAGCAGCTGTTCTTTCGACATCGTGAATAAAAATCATGGTTTGAGCGGAGTCAATGACCTTTGTGTTTTCCTAATGATTGAGATGGGTTACGAGATAACTTAGGTATATGTATGGGCATATACCTAAGTAATGGTTATTCATTGGAATCAACTTTATGGTTTATCCATGTTTGATTTTGTGAGACCTTGATGGTTTCAGGGTCCCAACTGAGTATCTTTATACTCAACCCTGCATGGGCTTCGCCCACACCTCGTTATGTTGGATGTTGATGACGGACATCGTTGATCGAGGCGGAGTGTATGATGACTGGATGGTACCTGGAGGTAGACCTCACGATGAGTTAGTACCTAGAGGAGATGGACGGATGTGGAGCGGTGAGGAGGATAACTGTACCTACCATTCAGGTACGATCTATGGTGGATGATCCAGAAGCAGCTAGACACCTTACAGTTGTTGTCCTTTTAGTTGTACCTGTTTTGTCTTTTTCCTTTTACTTTATTGTTGGGATTGTATTTTCGGCCCATTTTACTTGCCAGAACCTCTTTTGTATTCAGTTTTTACTTAGTGTTTTCTTCCAGTTGAGTACTCTAATTGTGTGTGTTTACTTTTTATAAAGGCAATGCCTTCCCAGCTTAGGGATTTACTCCTTTGGTTCTAGTCGCTATCCCCGGCCTAAGGAAGGCGAGCTTGGGATAATCATGACCCAATCCCCGAGGACAGGTTGTTACATGTCAAAATTAAAATGTTCCTTTAAATACGATTCCCATGAAAAATTGAATATACTTTTACCCTCAAATCCTTTATAGATAAATTGATTTCCTTTCAAAATAAAATCTCTAAAAATATAATTAAACTCCTAGAAATACATAAATTTAAACAAATAAAGCAGTGTTTAATATGTTGAACATATTATTATCATTAAACATGTATATCCATAATTTTATCTATATCTCTTAATAAAACCTTACAAGGAACCATTATATTCTCCAAAGTTGTCTAAACCCGCCTTTAATACCAATTATAATGACTTGGACATAATCAAGTCATATTATACTTATTTTAAAACTAAAAATCACTTTCTTTTACCAAGTATGTTTTAGGTTAATAGTTTTATAAAATTAAGAAAAACTCTTAAAAAGTAAACCAAAACATTACATGTGGACACTATACTCCGCATATATTTTTCAGCAAAGGAATACCAAATAAAACAAAATTTGTATTCTATTCACGGAATATGTTTTCAATTCTCATATTCTCCTCATATTCATCCCTATTCATCCATTACCCTATGAAAATAATTTAAAAACATTGGATGAGAATAAAAATATCACTAAGGGTAACAATTAAATGGATAAAATTAGTCCAGTGATAATCCATAAAATCATTTAAAAAAACGTGCCTTTTGATTCTGAAAAATTAATCATGTTTTCAAAAAAAAATCAATTTATTAACTTTTTAAAATCAATCAATTTTCCTGAAAACTCATTAACAAGGCTATAAAAAATAAGTATATATCTTGGTATATCATTTTAAATCTAACACTTACACAAGCTATTATGGTCTTACTCGGCACTATCGAAGACACCCCATGTTAAACTATAACAGGTTTAGTCGATGCTCTCAAGGCGACACCCTGTTACGATATGATGGGATTTCCCCATACTATTTGTCTCACCACTTGATATTATATAATGGGATTTATAGTTTTATCTGGGTCACCCCATGTTAATATATAATAATCTTTCTGTGTGTTATTTGGGCCACCCAGAGTTAAACTATAATGAGATTTTCTAACACTATTTGGGCCACCCCATGTTATGTTACAATAGGTTTTCCCTAAGCCATCTATTACACCACATGTTTAATGATCAAGTAACATATAATTAATAAAAAAATTATGATTATATTTATTTATCATAAATAAATTCAAAAACACTTTTAAACTTGTATGAAAATCAGTTTTGGATATCAAAACCCCCTTTCCTTTAAAAAAATTACTTCTAAAATAAAAATAGTATGTATTTCATAAATGAAAACATTTTATTTAAAAATAACCATGAATATTTATAAAATAAGAATCAAGTAATTAAATCCTAATAATAGTGGGAAATGTTTCTAATGTCGTATATGTGAAAAAACTTTCCTTCGGTATTTTTTCATAATATTCATAAAGAACCACTTTTAGAAAAATACAAATAGAATAATTTAAAAAAAATTATAAAAAAATTAAACAAAATTGTTAATCAATTTAAACAATAATTTATTAATAAAAAAACTTTTTTCAAGTAATTATAGATGACAAGGATATGGGAAAAAAGATATTTTAAAGGGTATCATTAAAAATATAATTTTTAAATTAAATCCCATTACAAATATGATATCGTTGAACTGTTAATTAATCAAATAAAGAGAATCAATGTATCCAATATAAATATATATATGAAAATTGTAAATAAAAAATAATATATTAAAAATTAATTTTACACATAATCCTAGTGTGACATAATCAAGGAGTAGAATTTTAACACAAAGAATGGAAATTGGGTTAAGAAATCCCTTACCTCACATTTGACGTCGTTTAAATGTGTTAAAAACTCTTGTATGATAATATAAAGATTGTTGTTAATTTATTGGAGAACTATATAAATATTAATAAATTATTATTAGACTTTTAATAACATCTCATCACTCATTAAATAATAATATTTCATTATTTGCATTGTTTCCTTTTCTTTCATATCAAGATTTAATGGTCAGTTCACTTCAGTAATGCTTTGGATGTTCTTTTAAAATGGTGTTAAAACTAAATAATTGGAATTAAATATTAATAATGAGAATTTAAACGTATTAATGGACCCATATATAGTTTTTATATCATTTATTAGGATTATTCATTTCATAAAATGTTAATGATAAATGTTTATTTTATTTTGGAGGTTTTTCTAAACAATATAAACTGGTGTTATTTTATTTAATATAATATCTATATACTAGTTGAAGAACATGAATAATTTTATAAAAGACCTATTACAGTATGATTTTTCCATAATTATACAGTTATTACTGTCCATGATGGTGGTAATGGAAAGCAATAAATCATTATTCATAGAGACGGTTAACCGCCATAATTTGGACAATGGACTTGTTTCTTTCAATAAGAGGAGATCAAAAATGAAATGGGTATGAGATATCCAAAAAGAAAAATAAAACTATAGTATAAACATGATTATGAAGTTTTCATTAATTTATGTATGAATGGGGTGAGGAGAAAATTGAAGAATAAATGAAAAGAAGAGATGTTCTTCAAGAAAATTACCTCCTGAATATCACATCCTTAAAGGACCCCTTGGGGACCTTTCATTTTATATCTTAGTGATGCCATAAGCACATTAAATTATTTTTAGTGGGGATTATAGGGTATGGATTTTATTTTTAGTGATTTAAGGATTTTGAGGATAAATGGTGTTTTGAGGGTGGTATTTATACTAGATGAGGGATGGTTTTAAGTGACTAAATAATGATTATTTTACATTTAAAGCCAACCACCTTGAGATGGAGTTAATTTAAATGAAATTTTCTAATAATTAATGTTTTTAATGCGGTTTAGGATTGATTAATACCTTGAAAACTCCTTACCATTTGCATTTTTTTGGTATTTTAATATTTTACCTTTTAACTTTAACCAGTTTCATTATTTTATATGTACAACGTTAAATATTTTTTCTACCATGGTGATGTTTTTATTACTGAAAATGAAAATCACATTGAAAAAAAAATTTGAAATTTTTATTCCAAACACATAATAAATTTTAAAATATTCAATTCAAATAGTTAAAAAATAGATTTAAAATTATTCCTATAAACACAATGGGAATGTGTGTTTTTAAAGTGAGAAAAATCAATAGTATGAATTGTTTTCTTATCCATTTTCAATGTGAAATTGATTTTAATGACCTAAATTTTATTATATGATGTATAATTTAACTATTTATACTTTAATTCTAACTTAAAATATTACATACCAATGTCAATAAATTTTAAGAGAAATAATTTTTCTTATAAAATTCAATGTTTTTCACTATTCATCGAAAAATTGAAACTTCTCTGAGAAATATCACAACTTATCGCTAAGATAATATTTGAATTCCACTTTAAAAAATGAAGTTTATTTTATCAAATAAAATCTATTAAATTTTAAAAATTTATTTTTAATATAGGTGTAATGTTAAAAGATAGAAAAATTGCTTTTTAGAAAAATATAGCTTTTATGCTTAAAATTAGATTTATTCTCATCATAAACCTATCAAATTTATTCGATGAATTTAAAAAAATATTGAATATAAACCCATTAAATTTAATTTATATTTTTTAATAATGGTTATTAATATAATTTTTTAATATAAAATTCAATCGGGGGAATAATAATAGTTTTTTTTTGTAAAAACACATCTTTTATATTCAATGGGTTTTTATTTTCATTTAAAATTAATTGGATACCAAATTTTTAATTTTATAAACATGTGGAAACAAAATATTAATAATTTACTCATATCACTTATTCCCTCAATTCAGGCATCAAGGTGATAATATTCACATTTAAATAATTATATTTAGTCTTTCTTTTAAACATGATGTAGCATATCTTGTATGATATTGAGCATGGTGTTACCTTTAAAAATATCAATATATAAATAAATAAAGTGGTGGTAATGAATTTAATTTTAAAATTAACAGTGACCACTTCCAATAATTTCTTTTTCTTATGAGTGTGAAATATAAATAATGGGATCTACCAAAATTACCCAAGCAATGCCTACTCAAGTGAAAAACTATTGATAAACGTATAATGATACACTAACTTCCACCCTAAAATAAAAAAGAACTTGATAATTCATTATAAAATATGACAAATTTCATTATATATAGGTAGTATCAATTACAGGTATAAATAATGTATCACCCCATGCAATAAATGATGCAAAAATACCAACTAAACACTATCCTATTATATTAAATATATCATCACTAGAAAAGAATATCAAATAATAGATTAATAAATTATATTGAAATAACACATAATTATAAGAAAATGTTTATACACCCCCACTACCCTAATCACCAAGTGAGTTTATACCCTCCATGTGTAGGGTTATAATTGTGAAGGGATGAATATTGAGAAGAAACATGAAAAAACTGACTCTAAAAAAACTGTCACCTATTTTTACTATTTTGCAAAATATAATAACTCTGTAATTTAAAAAAATCGTTCTTTATTCCTTTTCAAATTCATGTTCCATTTCAACATAGTAACCTTCTATATTCATTAATTTTTTTTGGGTCAGCCAAGAGGGATTAAAAATTCCCTTAAATATTTTTACATTGAAATACTTCCCATGACCTTGAATATTTTCATCTCCATATTTTAATTTACTTCACATAATTGAACAATAATTTACTAGATAATGTTATGGGATGCATTATATACTGTATATTTAATCATTTTACACCCTGAAAGGGGGCCCGTCTTTAGTGTTGTTCTAAATTGATTTCATATCGGAATAATAATATATTCTCGCTGTGTGATCATCTTAATCAAAATTTGATAATTTAGATCATTGATTTTGGATAAGTAAAAATATTTACTCAAATTGATTTTTTAATTTTCTCTATTTACATGATCCTTTTAAATTTCCCTCTCAACATTTTTCATTACTTTATCCTAAAAAAAATTTCCCATTGGTAAAGTCATGATGTTTACACATTTTTTTATCCAATAGGTTTCTTTTATATATTTTTTGGGTTAACTATATTTATAATAATTATTTATCTGTAGAAAATTTATACACACTTTAGTAACGTATATTTTTGAGGTGAGAGTGTCATATGAATCAGAGGGTAACTCATGTATTTCCCAAATTTCTTCTCTTCTACATTACATGGAATATTACATATGAACATATATACTTTTATACATCTAGTACCTTTTCTATATTTTCTGATCCAATATTAAAATTTCCATTAGTCATTCCATGTTCACTCCCATGAATATTTTACAAAATTTTTAGTGTGAACACAACATTACTTTTACATATGGATAATCCACTATTCTTCTAGCTTATTCATTATGTTTTCTTCCAATTAAACAAATAAATCAATGATATAAATGATAATGGTAACTTATGGACTTCCTCAAGTTAACATCTATAAATATCTTCTTAAACCAAATTATCCTAATAAAAATTCAATGAATTTATCCATTTCAATTCATTCATATTATTTTAAATATTATTAAATCAATTGAATCTAAAAATCATGTTTTTAAAAAAATAATCAAAATATATGATTAAGTGATGAATTAATTTTCAAACATATTAAAACCTAATTAATTGTTAATTTTTCAAGGTTAAATTTTAATTTAATCCATCAAAAATATAATTAAATTATTTCTTTTTTCAATTCATCCATGCATAAAAATTGAATCTTTAGAAAAGTGAACATCCAAAATATTATAGATAAATAAGTAAATATAATATTCAATGTCCGTTATTTTTTCAACATACATTTCTATAACAACCCGAGATTTTATGAAATATTTTCTATGAACTAATTTAATCCTTTTGATATTTTTCATTTCACACAACATTGAATATAGCTTTTGATATATAAAATAACTCAGATTGGCATGCATTATACCCAACCCAAAGATAATATTATACTACCTACAATGCATAGATTATCTTTTGGTACACACAACACTATGTTTTGACTTGGTGAAAAACAATGCATATTTCCATTGATAGATTGTGTAACACACAAGGCCAAGTATTACCTGACAACAATATATTATTAATAATATTATTAAAATATTTGGGATAGTTATCACCTAGCCATCATAATGGAACTTACAATTAATATTAACAAAAATTTTAAAATATTACTTACACATTTATATAAAATATACCTTTGGTTATGAATTTTATAAGTGGATAAAATTACTACTTCAAAATAAATAAATTAATTTTAAAAGAAAATTATTTTTCTATGTAAAAAAATGAAATTTTACCTCAAAAAATTAAACAAACCACTTTTTATTAATTTCTTTCTTATAATTAATTCATTATATATTAAATAAATAATTTTATACTCATCTAATATATTTTATAGGTATAAGATAATAATAAATCTAATTTTAGTTATAAAAAGATGTATTTTTCTAAAATGTAATTTTATATCCATTTAATGGAGAACCAATATCAAATATTGTTTTAACACTTTTATAAGTTATATTCGACAAAATAAAAATCATTTTTAAATAAAAATATCAAAATTTACATTGTGTGAATTTTTTGTATTTTTCTAAGAGGATTCATTTTTTTGATTAACTGTGATAAATACTAATTTTTAATTCAAATCTTCTTTTTCATATAATATATTAATAATGTTAAATTAGGATTTAATATGGTTTTAATGTATTTTTAAATCAAGTATAGATAACTTGATAATATTTAGGTCATTGGAACAAATTTTACAATAAAATTGCATATAAAAACATTTGAAACTTTTGAACATTTTCACATTAAAACCTCCTTTTCCATCCCCACTGTAAGATTATATTTAAATTAATCCCAACCACTTCTATGAATAAAATATTTTAAAATGATTAAATTTTTTTAATAATAATAATTTATAATTTATTATATTTTCAACATAGTTTATAACCATAAATATTAGTGAAAGTGACTAAAATTAATTACAGTGAATAGGAGAAAAATGTTCTTAATGAAGGACTAAACCTTACTCAATAGGTCCAAATTAACCTATACACATGTCAAAAAGTCATTTATGGACCTATGTAGAACATATAATCCATTTTATGAGTTTTTACCATTATTGGATCCACTTTATAGGTAAACAACATGGGTGGAATTCCTTTTCAAATATTTACAAGATTGTCACTCCTCCTCCACTATAAACCTTCAGTCACCCCTCCCATAAATTCCTATACCTAAAGAACATTTTAATACCAAATATCTGGTGACATAATCTCCCAAATTCCATAACTCTATCCTATAATAATTTTTGGTAATAAATACAACCAAATACACCCTTTAGTGCAAACCAAAAGGAGTTACTAAAAGAAGAGGTAACATCCTTCCCCAAGCTCTTTGGTTTTATTTTCATATTTTCCATTAGAATTATTCTTATTTTGGTATTATATAAAAATGATTGTATAATAAGCACATATATATGTTTTTATTATATGTTTTCTATCTGTTCATAAACAAACATCAATCTTATGGACCACGAATGTACCGTTTTTTGTGAGTGATGAACTACCGCCTCACGAAAGATGTTGTTAATTTTTCTTTTACCACATATCATGGATGGAAATTATGATGGAAAATATATTTTCATATGATATTTATAATTCTTTTTCATTATTTAATTATTATTTACAAAATTCATTCTTGATTTCCATTTTTGGTAAAATGATAACTTCGATTATGGATGAATGGACTACACCTTCCTCAAAGCGATGTTATTCGTTCACACATTAAATATAATTTTTAAAGGAAATATTTTGTGAAATAATATTATATATATGTAATAATAATAATTCAGTAATTATATTATATATACCCATATATATCATTTACTTTATTCCAATATGGTAATAAAATGGAAATTGTGTTCATGTGTACGTGTGGAATACCCTCTCCGTGAATGGTGCATTCAGTTTCATTTTTATATAAATAATAGATTATTATATATATTTATAAAATAAATATATTTTATATTATATAATGTTTTAAATTATATGATTAATTATTGCATTATCTAAGATAGATAATCAAGAATAACAAGTCGGAACATATACGAAAAACAAAGTGGATATTACCTGAAATGTAACATTGACATATAATCATTAAAAAATGGGTAATATAATGTAAAACACAAATAATATGTGATATAAAATTTAATATTAGGTTTATTTTATATATTTATAATAAAATTATATTTATTATACAAGTTTTTTGAATGTGTACAAGGAAATTCAAGACTTAAGGTAAGGGTTTTCTCATCTCATTTTTATTATCTATGAGATAAATTCCATGTTAACCTCTTGTTTCTTTTGTATAGTGTTTTTATTTCCAATTAATGTTTTCTATTATACATAATAATAAATTTACGGGTATTTATATATCCCTTTTCTGATCTCCCTTTCATTGTTTTTATGTTTTAAAAGTTACTAAATTAGTAAATTAGTTTTTTCTCATTTTTTCTTTCATTGAGATGCGTTCCCTATTATGCAAAAATATTTTTATATGATGTGTATATAATACCATTGACATGTTATATCAGTAATTTTATTATTTTCATGATATTAGAATATTTAATTAATGTTATTATCTTATGGGGATAATGATTTAATATTATTAATGTTGTAATAGTTTCTTCCTACAACCACAATATTTATCAGGATTGTTTATAATTATTATTCTATTGATAAAATATTATGATAAATATCTCAATAAAACTCATTAAATTACTTATCCTCTAGTTAGTATTGATATAATCATGCATTTTACCACATTTTAATCTTTTTACCTTAAGATAATTAATAGTTTTTTTAGGAAAATCTAACTTTATCCCTCTCTTCAGTCAGAAATTTGTGTTCTTTCAAATCCATGTATTCAAAAATGTTTTTTTAATATGTTTAAATAGTTTTTTAATATTTTCCAAAATTTATTTATAATTTTTTAAATATATTTCAACTAAATATTTTTCTAAAATTATTTTCAAACTTCTTTTGTAATTTTTCAAGGAAAGAGGATTTCAAAATGATTTTCTAGCTTCTTTTATATGTTTTAAAAGAAAAAGGTTCTTAAAATTACTTCTAATATTATTTTATATGGTTTCATGGAAATTTGGTTTCAAAAAAGTTTCAAGATAATTTTATAAGTTTTAATGTAAATATTTTTTCTTGTTGTTTTCAATCTTCCTTTATATGCTTTGAAATATAATTTTAAATAACAAGGTTCTAAAAATTATTTATGGATTAAATATTGTTATTAAATGTAAAAAAACTATTTTCATCAAAAAATGTTTTAAATTATTTTTCTTGATTCCATTATATGTTTTTAATGTGGTTTCAATGAAATGGTTGTTAAAAATGTAACGTGTTTTATAAAATGACGTTCCATGTGATCTTTCAAAAACATTCTCCATATAAAATGACATACATGGTTATAGTTTATGATTTACAAGGGATGTGATCTAAGGAATCCATTCGTGTTATTTCATTGAATGGTTTATGTTTTGATGGATTTGTGTTTATAAAGATCCCTTCTCTTGAATGGGTTATACAATGGTAAATTCATATGAAACCCGATTCCTTTCAATATTTATTCTAGGATGAAATGATTATGAAACCTATATATTTTCCAAAGGGTTTGATACTATTAAATTTTTATAATACCCATTTCATATTATGATTTATGATTTAATGTTTATGAAACCCATCTATTTTTATGGTTCATGATTTGATGAATTTTATACGAAATAGGTATTTATGATTTCATTATTAAAAGGGTGGGACCTATATCTCACTCCAATGCATTGGGTAGATATTTTTATCTCAAGAGAATGATAGGGTTGGAATGGGATGTGAACCTGGTTCCATAATACATGAGTTAATTGGAGTGAACTCGGATCCATTTGAAAGGGTTAGAATGGGAAGTGAACTTGGTTCGGTAATACATGGACAGAATGGAATGTAAAATCGATTATAAAATAGAGGGTTGCAATGAGGAGTGAACTTAGTTAAATAATGGAATTCAAGAATTGGAAGTGAATCTGACTTAGTAATATAGGTTTGGAATGAGGACTGAACTTGGTTCAATAATATAGGGCTGGAATTGGATGTGAAGTCCATTTAGTAATACAGGGTCGGAATGAGGAGTAATCCTAGCGCAGTAGAGGACGTTGTCCACTAAGATAGTTTTGGGAGAAAACCATGACTAAAAAGATTGTTTGGTGAGGGAACCCATTCTTCTAAGATGGCCTTGGAATTTATCCTTGACTACTATGGAAATAATTTTATATATTTATAAGATTTCTAAAATCACATGTATTGTGTTAATATTATTGTCGCATTAATGATCTCATTTTTAAGAATTTTTCCTATTTATTTTTGACTATATTTTCCCTCTAAGATCCATTTTTTTTATTTTAGAGAAAATATTGTTTTTTGGGTGGGTTGGTCTGTGAGCAGGGTTTGTTCACGATTAAGGGGAACCATGTTCCCCGACCTAGGTAACCATGTGGTATGCCAGAACCTACAACACGACCATCACATGGTCATATTCTCTGTCCAACTGACCATGGGGTAGGTTTCTAAACTACCATATAGCCACTACACGGTCATGCGGCCGGACCAAGTGACTGTTCTATTTGGACCTACTATATGCACTATTTCACCACATGATTTATTAAAACACGTATTTCATTGGGTGCATGGTCTGTCTATATCGCATGTTCACTTGGTCCGGCTGCATGGTCACTTTAACACCAAAGGTAGTTGGTTCCAAGTATACAAATTATTTTATGAATTTAATTTTCATTAATTATTATTTTATCATGTTTGTTGATTATTTTTAGTGGTGAGAATGTGGTTTTTGATAAGATTAAATATGAGTCCTAATTTGAATGTGGTTTTTCTATATGGAGTTGTGTGTGTTTAATGTGTAAAACCTTATTGTGTCACATGGTTGTGTTTTCTAAAATATAAAATTGGTTTATTAAATTAGGTAATGGATTCAAATCATGTTTTGATATGGTGTTGGTGTACGGTTGATTTTAATTGAGGATTTTGGGTTTATTTTTGGTGTAAAAGCATTATAGTGCTTCCTAAAATTGTTTTATAAATTGTTTAAATTTTTTATTAAATTAAGTAAGAGTTTTGAAACATATTTGGAAACTTTTTTATTGTGCATATGATTTTAAAAATAGAAATTTCTTGTGAAAGTGGTGTAATGTGATGTGTAATCCCTATGTTGGTTGATAAAATGTACAAGTGGTGTTATGTGACATGTGAACCATGATTGTTTACAAAAGGGAAGCTTGGGTGTCTATGTGGATGGACTAGGACTAGTATGCTAGTGATTTGGAATTGGATATAGCTAGGTTTCACTTATAGGGATTGATGATGGAAATACTAACTATATATGAAGGATTATTTTAGACCACTATAATTTGGGATGTTGTTCCTCTCTAGTGAATCGTGCCTGAGAAATTGTTTGGTTGTAGTTTCTATGCCACATTTCACTAAGATACGATTTACCTATGGTCTCATTTTTAGCTAGTGTCTTGGGGTATTTCTCGTGACAAGTTCTCATTGGATATATCACACTTACCATCCACATACGGTATGTTTGGCTGGAAATTTCAGATGAAACTATGTTTTATTTAATGTTTCATTCTTTAAAGTTGTTTCTCATTCAATGTTTCTTTCCATAAAATTGTTACAAGTATCTTCTTTTTATAGAAACTTGCAATCTATTTTTCTTATAATTTTTATTGAATGGAAACTTTTATTGAGTGGAATCCTACTAGGATTAGGATCACATCCTATATAATTCTTTCGGTGTAAGTTGACTTGGTAATATTTGACACAGGTAAGGGAAAGGCCTTCAAAAATAATGGTTCCGGTTGTTAAATATTCATCATTGTGAGTTGTTGTGGGGATGACTTGAGTGTGGTTCCTCCTTTCTATGAGGAGGTTTCAATGATATACTTGTGGTTCCTTTTTTGTTGACTTTTTTAGTTTTTACTTAAACCTTGTTACTCGATTCTGAAAATTGTTTAACTATTGTTTGGTTTGAATTTTATGATTTGTATTATTGATTATTGTTGGTTTTTTAATGAATATAAATTCGGTTAAATCATTACCACCCTTTGTTTCTGATACTCAGGCACTTGTTTTATCCTGTGGGGATATGGAACATAATTTGGGCCTTTCCATGGAAAAGGTCAGTGACGATTTGGAAGAAGACTTGTCTTGGTTCATAAAAAACAAATATTAAAGTAGGTTTATCTCTTTGGTTAATTTTATTTGGGATAATTATGGTTAGAAATGAGTTAGGATTGTTGGGGCTCGATGTTCAAGTAGTGAGTATGGTGTTTGGCAATAACACCTCGTGACGGACCTCGAGTCACCATGGGATGTTGGGATTTTTTATTGAATTTTCTTTTTGGTGTGATCTGAATATTGTCGAATGAACATGGACATTGGGTGGTAGTGAAGTGGTTTGTTCATTTAGTTTTTTTTGATATGTTATGTTTATATATATATTTTGTTATTTCTGAAATGTTTCAGAACTATTGTACTAATTAATTCCCTTGGGACTGCTGATTTATATAGAAACATGCCTCCCTAGAGATCTCCCTTGGAACCACGAGAGAAAGAAAAATCGTTTTCTCTCACACCTCTTGATCAAAGGATGGTAGAATCTATTTTTCGAGCTATTCATGAACTTGGATATGGAGAGGTTCTTACTCCTACTCTAGTTAGGGAAGACGAATCTAGTCATATGAACTAAAAAACCCAAGAGTTTCTCATGAACAAACCTCATTCATTTCACGGTAGCATGAAGCCTCAAGAAGAAATAGGGTGTCCTGATAAAATTGATCCCCTGTTTTAGTTTCTTGATACTCCTCATGAAGTCAGAGTATAATGAACCTCATTCATGCAAGAGGGCCCCAGTCAAATGTGGTAGGAATAAGTGCTTCATGCTAGGAAGTATGACCAGATGTGATTAAAGGACTTAAAGTCTATATTAAATGACCAATATTTTCCTCAGGTCATCTATTATTCATGATCATTGGAGTTTATGGATCTTGTTCAAGGGGAAAAGTTAGCGATGGATTATTCCAACTTCATTGATGATCTAGTCCGATATGCACCTAAAATAGACTCAAACAAGATGATGTAGGCTCAAATGTTCGAATGGTCTTTTGGGCCTGGGATCTATTCTTAGGTATTCCTGTTCAAGTTTAAGACCTATGTTGAGGTAGTTGTTCAAGCTTGTATGTTGGAGATTGACAACAAGGATACGTCAGGTTTCTATGGGTATATTTCAATGTTGGGTAGTGGAAATCCATCTTAGAAGAAGAAGAAGTAGGATGAGGAGGGGAAAAGGGGGCGTGGTAGATCATAGAATCCTTCTAGGAAGTCGTTATCTATATATTTTGATGATGATTCTATTGTGTTCCATCAGTGTGGGAGTACATGGAATATCTTATGTACATGTACATCTCCTCCTGGGAATTATAATCAATGTGGAGTTATGGGTACTTATAGTGTTTTTTCAGGGTGACATGGCCATACCAGAGTGGGGAAGGATCTGTGGCTTCTATGGGTGTTTCGGTTCAGTCGGGGCCATCCAGGATGACTTGATATAAGTTTAGTTTTCATGAAAGTGGGATTGGACTTCTTTAGAGAAGATCTAGTTTAGGCATTATCCACAGGCGAGTGATCATTCTCTAGAATAGACCAGGCATCTTCATGTGGAGGATCAGGGACCAGCAGGATATGGTGAAGTTCCCTCAACTATCTGAGGTACCATTTTGATTTCATCTTCTATAGTAGCTATTTTATTGTATACTCGTGTGTATGTTTCTTTTATCTCTTCTCATCTTGTGAATCTTTTTAATCTACCAACCAAGCTGATGTCTTTTCAATGGATTTAGTAACATCGTTTGGTAAGAAGAAGGTATAGGGTTTCAGGTGCATGTTGTGTCTGCTCATCATGCCAGGGGTTGAGATGGAGGGGTATTTTTTTGTCTTTTATATGGACATTTTTGATGTAATCCTTGGAAGGGATTTTCTAGTGTTCTTATAAGGGAATATAGATTTGTATAGTTTAAGGGTGAGTTTCATGGAACCTGATGGGATTTTTTAATAATTCCTTGGGGAATGGGATCCTCAGTTGGGTCGTGCAGGACCTCCACTCTTAGATATGGTAAATCTCCTCTTTAAAATATCATCGCTCGCGTTGGAGGATGGTGGTGGTTCTCCAAAGGGTAGATTACCTCCTATGGTGGATGATTTTCAATAGGTATTTCAAGGTGATTTTTTGTGATTACACCTATGTGAGATGTGGATTTCTTGATTTATTTGGCACTATAAATATAGTTGATATCTCTTCCCTCATATCATATGTACCCTTGTGAGATGAGGGAATTAATGATATAGCTGGAAGACTTGGAATCCAAAGGGTTCATTTTCCTGAGAATATCTCTTTGGGATGATCATTCTCTATTCATAAAGAATGATGATGAATCTCTCTGGTTTTGCATCTACTACTGAATGATAAATAAGGTAACCATTACTAATAAATACCATCTTCCAAAAATTTAGGACATGTTTGACCAACTAATATGGGAAAGTGGTTTTCTAGGATAGGCTTCCATTTGGGTTTCTAACAAGTCAAGGTGAGATATGTGTATATCCTGAAGACTACTTTCTAAATCATGTATGACCACATAGATTATTTAGTCATGTCTTTCAGATTGACCAATGATCTAGCAGTTTTTATGAAACTCATGATTACGGTATTCCACTAGTATCATGACTCCTTTGTTGTGGTATTCATGGACAAAATCCAAGTTTATTATAGATCTGATTAGGAGTATGAGAATCACTTTTGGATCATTTGGGGCACTCATCGGGATCATTACCTTTATGAAAAAAATTTAAAGTGTGCATTCTGGATTAAGGAGTTGATGTTTCTTGGTCATTTGATTTCAGTGAAGGGGGTTTCAATGGACCCTGAGATGATCAGAGCATTTATATTGCGGGAGAAACCGAATAATGTGTTTGATATTAGGAGTTTTGTGGCCTATAAAGTTATTATATATTATTTTTTCAAGATTTCTCTTGACTTTCCTTGTCACTGATAGCACTCACCTAAAAAGGGGTGAAGTTTGAATGGATCCTAGAGAGATAAGAATCCCTTGAGGAGATGAAGTGGTTGTTGAGAACCACACAAGTATTGATCTTTCCAGAATATGAGAAGGGCTACATGGTTTATTATGAAGCTTCAAGTATGGGCCTCGAGTGTGTGCTCATGCAAGATGATCATGTTGTGACATATGGATCTCGCCAAATGAGAATTCCTGAAAATAATTACCCAACCAATGAATTTTAATTAGAAGTGGGGATTCATGCCCTAAAGACATATCGCCATTATCTTTTTGGGTATAATTTTGTGGCCTATTCTATGCATAAAATCTTAGACTACATTTTTTTCAAAAAATATTTGAACTTTAGGTAGCACTGTTGGATGGATTATTTATAGGGGTTTGATATTAATATCATCTATACCATATGAAAGGGTAATGTGGTGGATGATTCCATGAACATAAAAGTGACGGTGGAGGTTTGAGGAAGTATAGCGATGAGTGGACCTTGATGGGGACCTTTTCCCAAAAGCACTTAGAGTCCATGGAGCATGGTAGAGGTGTATTCTTGGTAAGGGTTCATTTGAATCCTATTGGTCTATAGATGATTAAGTAGGAGAATACTAAGGATGAGTTGTGTTAGTCGTCTATGCAATTTCTTCTTGGTTGGGAGACATTTTTTTATTGGTCTTCACCTCTAGAGGGAATTCTTTATTTTAGTGGTTGTTTCTTGGTGTGATTTTCTCTAAGGGAGGTGGTCATGCAGGATAGCCACCAATCAAATTAGTCGATTCATCTTGGGGATAACAAAATGTATTATGTTGTTCATTGGTTGTTTTGTAGTCCAAGAAGGAGTTGAGACATAAATTATTTTGTATCGAGGTTTAATACATGACAGTGGGTAATGGCAGGGCATCAATGATCCTCTAGTTTGAATCATTCATTACCCATTCCTACCTATAAGTAGAATGATTTAACCATGTATTTTATTGTCGTATTTCCTTTTACTCTTTGATGAAGGAATTCCATTTGGTTGGTGATTGATCATTTTACCAAAACATCCCTTTTTATTTTTATCATAGATTCATTGAAAGTGGGCAACCTATGTTGGATGTTTGTTCAGGAGGAGGTAGGATTCATGGTGTTCCATCAGCATTTGCTTCAGATAGAGACCCCCTTGTTAACTCTTGCCTCTGGGAAGGGCTTGAAAAGGTATTGGGAACATAGATTAAGATGAGTATAGTATACCATCCTCAAATACATGGTCATATAGAGTTAGAAAATCATATTCTGGAGGACATGCTTTGTGCTTGTGTTTGAAATTTTGGAGGATCGTGGGTTAGCCATTTGGGGTTAGTGGACTTTTTATACAATAATTGTAACCAATATTCAATTCGAATGGATAAGATTGTGGTGACTTATGGTCAGTCATGTCGGTCTCCTTTATACTGGGTTGAGGTTGGTGAGACCACAATTTTTTGATCCAGCCTTGTGCAGGAGACGTATGAGAGGGACAAGTTGATCAAGTAGTGGTTTTTGAAATCTCAAAGTCACCAGAAATATTATTCTTATTATATTAATCATGATTTTGAGTTTTTTTGGGTGATTGGGTGTTCTTTGAAGCAGCCACTCACTTAGGTCATCATCGTTTGGGAAAATAGGGAAAGCTAATTCCGAGGTAAGTTGGCCCTTTTGAAATCATCGATACGATTGGAAAGGTAGAATACATGTTATATTTTACTTATCAAATGAAATTAATTAAGGACATATTTCATGTCTCTTAATTGAATAAGTATAATATGGATTCGTCCAACGTAATGAATTGGGAAGAGTTGGAGATATATCCAAATTTATTATTGTTTGAGCAGTTAGTGTGAATAATGGAATCCCAAGAGAAGGTGCTTCAAGGGAATTATTTTCTATTGGACCATGTCCTTTGGCAGCATTGGAATTATGTGCATGAGACTTGGGAGTTAATTTCATGGGATGATTAAGAGTATCCATTTTTATATTCTAACCAAGCATCGAGATGACTCTCTATGTGTGGAAAGTTATCATGGTGGGGAAAATTGTCACATCTGTGATCTCATTTTCAGATATGTTTCCATTATAATTTTTTTATATATTGTTCCCCCTTGGTTACCTTTTTAATTGTAGATTAAGTTGTATATTTTGGTTGGTAAGTCCTAGGATCATGGTTGGTGCATGGTTCATGGGAATTGTGTGCCCCGACCTAGGTAAACATGCGGTAGACCAAAACCTACCACACGACCACCACATGGTCATGCGACTTGTCCATCTGATTGTGTGGTTGGTTACTGAACTAGTTCATTACATCGTATGACCATGCGGCTAGCCTAATTGACCATTTAGTCTGGACAGACTGTGCACATGGTTTCACCGCACAGTTTAATAAACTGTGTGGATAAACCATATGCCCAGTCAACCACATTAAAAATTGTATTTTCATTATGGTACCCTTTTCAAATTTAAACCATATTCCACCCATTTTCTTACCCACTCAATATTTTAAACAATAATAACTTTCTTCGCTCCCCCATACTCCCTTGGACACTCATTTTTTAAGTGGATTTGGTATGGAAACAACAAGACTCTTCAAGTAAGTGAATTTATCCCTTGTTTCTTCCTTCTTTTTAAGGATTATTACCTCTTTCATGGGGTTCTAATTTTCCAGTAGCTTCAATTTTATTCCAAGGGTTTAATTTTTGGTTTTGGGTCCAATTTTAAGGATTAGGGTATGTTTCTAATTTCTTGTGGTGTGATTGACGTGATGTTGGAGTTTCAAATCGATTTTAGGAATTTTACTTCAAAGGTAGGTGGTTACATTTATAAATATTATTTAGGGAATTTCTTTTTCCTTATTGAGTAATTTACCATGTTCATTCATTATTTTGATTGGTCCGAAATTCTTTTTTGATAGGATTAAATATGATTTTTATTTTAATGTAGAATTTCTAGGTGGAATTGGGCGTGTTTCATGTGTAAAACCTTATTGTTCCACTTGGTAGTGTTTTCTAAATTGTTTAATTATTTTATTAAACTATATCAGAGTTGTGAATCATGTTCTTATATGGAATTGGTGTTTTATTGATTTTAAAATAATATCGTGGGATCATTCTTTGTGTAATATCTTTATAGTTCTTCCTGAAATTATTTTATAAATTGTTTAAATGATTTATTAAATTATGTAAGACTTTCTAGATATATTCAGAAATGGTTTTAGTTTATGTATGATTTTAAAAATGGAATTAGTTGGGTGAAATTGGTTGAATGTTCTTTTTAATTCATTTTTTGGATGATAAAATGTATAAGTGGTGTTATGTGATAGGTGAAATTTGATTTAGAACAAAAGTGAAGCTCGTGTATCGATGACGATGGACATGGACTAGTATGCTAGAGTTTTGAAAGTGGATACGACCTAGTATCACTTATCTTGATTGAAAATGAAAACACGAACTAAACAAGGGTGATGATTTGAGACCCCTATAATTTTTGATGTTTCTCCTCTCTAGTGCCTCATGCATGAGAAAGCTATCAGTCAGGGTTTCTATACCACACTTCACCGAGATATGAAACACCAAGGGTCCCATTTCTAGATATTTCCTAGGGGTATTTCTCATGACTAGTTATCATTGGCTATATCGCACTTACCATCGGCATATAGTATGTTTGTTTGGTACTTTAAAAAGCAAGGGTGTTTTCTTTAGAGTTTCTTTCATTAAATTTATTTCCCATTTATAAGTGTTTTCCTTAAAATTGTTACTGGAATATACATTGTATATAAACATGCATGATATTAGTCTTATAATTTTTATAGCATGGAATTTAATATTGGGTGACATCCTACTAGGCTTAGTCTCACACCCTTCTTGCACCATTATGTGTAATTAGACTTGGTGAAGCTTCACACAGGTAAGGGAAAGGACTTTGGAGATGGTGGTTTAGGTTTCTAGAGGCTCGTCTTTGTGAGGTGTTGTGGATAAGGATTGAGGGCGGTGCTCGCTTTTTATGTGGTAGTTTTTTTATAGACATGCAGTTTATTTTTATTTTAGCCTTATTTTGGTTTGACTTAAATCTTGTAACTCAATTCTGTAAAATATTTATGGTTGGTTTTCTTTGATTTTTCATATTTAATTTTTTGAATATTGAAGGTTTTTTAATGATTATAAATTCATGTAAATAATTATAACAATTTAATATCGATACAATGGAACTTATTCCATCATATTGGGATAGAGAACATCCTTTAGCTCTTTCCCCAGATCGGGTCGGGTGAGGGAATGCCCTTCGGGTCTTGTCAAAGACTAGGTCGGGTGTCGATTTCGATGAAGACTTGGTTTAGTTTGTGGTAGTTATGATATCATGGATTATGTTATTTTATTACATATGATTCATCTCTTATAAATTACCAATATTTTTTCCATGACTGAATATTATGATATTTAATATGCACGGTATGATATTATAATGTTATGATCATGTTCTCATACCCTTATGCTCGTGTTATCCTTATATATCTCCCTTGTTTACCCACACTAATCATCTAAGATCACCACATTATTATGTTTCCTTTACCTATTTTATAAATAATGCTTTTATGTATGGGTAATAATGGGGAAAATCATTGTGGGAGATGTTGAATATCATTCACTAGGATAGAATATCTTTTCCCATCTTTCTAAAGACATTATACTATTACACTCCTCAAGCGTGTGCATTTTTAATGTGATTAACATTCATAAAAATGATGTATCATCCATGTATGTAAAGCCTAGGATCTATAGTTTGTATCAAAGGAAAGGTTTAGTCAACATTTCAAAATTAGGATGATGAATCTTTAGAGAGATCCCTAGGGATATTTATAAGGATATTTCTAGGGATATCTTTAAGGATAAGTAAAAGGATGTGTCACGGTATAGAAAATGTCCTGAAATTTTTTTAAATTATCGAGCAAGTGGCTTCCTTCTGATACATCACTATGTTGATACTAAGAGTAGATGTGGCTCTGGAAAAAATTTACAAAGGTGTAACAACCCTAAAAACACCATATTTAGATAGACTAGTTCATGAACTGGTACATAATAATAGGACTTATTTTACTCCAAGTTTGACACTCCCAAGGGATATTATTTCGGAATTCTCAACATTTTTACAAACCATCATGAATTATTTAAATAAATAATGGCTATAAATGACCTATGATAAACCTAAGGTTTCATAGATTAAGAACAAAGGCTTCATGATTTAGACATAATATAAGTATTTTTTCCTGATTATGTGTTTCTTCACAATGATAATTGTTTCTTACTCTCTTTTTTTGGTTTCAGTCAATGGAGGGAACCTGAAAGAACTGTGTTAGTAAGGAATGAAATGAAAAAGGTAATGATTTTCCCACTTAGAAACCAAATTTTATGTGACATGGAATGAAAATAATCCTTTTTATACTCACACAAATTTATTAATCTATGAAGCATGTTGAACATACAAATATGAAATGGAGGGAATAATGATTTGTTGAGTCCTTCATAAATCAACTACCACCTTATTTTATTGGTTCTTCTAGCCATTAGTTTATGAGAAATGGTTTAGTTCAAATAAAAAGATATTTTCCAATATCCAGTGTTTGAATAATGAAAAAGTAACTATGGATTTCTAACTTCTAGAATGTGATGTGGTTCAATTGTGGAATATTATTAAGAATATGATGGGATAAGATAAAATTGATTCAAAAAAACATTTATGCATTAAACAACATATTTTTTAATATGTACATTAATTATATTCTGTGTGTGATGATGTAATAGGAATTTTGAGATCTTAATAATATGGATTGTGAATATACTAGTTCATATGAAGAAAATTTCACAGGGCATTCAAGGTACACTTTGAGTATTATCATTTAAATTAAAAGAAAAATTGGTTGATTATTTATTGTCTTGAAACCCATAATTCAAAAGCCCTTGGATATTAGTGATTTTAGTAGATATAAAGAACTTTTTGATGCACTGTCAATGTTTAAATAAAGGTTGGATTTGTGTATCATTTTCATGCTGTTGACAAAAAAATGAAGATAGAGTTTTAAGGAAAGTCTAAAGACCATACGGAGAAAACTATGATATTTCCATTATGATTAATGTGTGGGAATAATCCTAGATAAAATTTTCATAAGGGTATTTCTAAATGTTTTTAGTGTAGAAGGGATGGCCATTAAGAAACTGATTACCGAAGTGATTGAAAGAAGTTGTAAAATAATTCGAATATAGTGAAAGCTTCACAAAATTAACCTCATACACACTATTATTTCAATTGTAGGGAGTTTAGATATTTTTAATATCAATACACAAATCCAAGGGAGAATTTGGATGATAATCCAAAATATCTCTTGATGAAAATGGAAATGGGAAATCTCATGCACTCACAATGGGTGAAATGAATAATGATAATTAGGGAACACTAATCCTTCTGTATTTTAGAATTTTGTGTTCATTTTGTTTGAATTAGCCCTATGAAAATATTATTGTTTATCCATTGGGGAAATTTAATGTGATTTTATCCCTCTATAAGGATTCGATTATAATAAAATAATGTTTGATATTATATCATTACAAGGATGGAACCATCTATTCCAATGAAAATTCATTCAGTAATGAATAAGATCTTATTTAAGGAATTAAGGGTAAATTATATTTTTTATGGGTTACAAGTATTACCATTTGTGAAATTTCTTAAGGTGAACTTATGATGAGGTTTTAGAGATTAAAGTGTTATATAAATATATGAATATTTATGCATATTGGATAATGTGTACTAAACATTTTATTGTGATCGTGATAGACAGAATGGCTTATTATTATGTGTATGTATCTCATGATATTTTAGTACTTTATGAATAAAAAATCACCTCCATCCCATAGATTAAGAGATGAATTGGAAAATAAGAAAGGAAGAACCACAGAGTGAGATTCTGCATATGTAATGTAACAAAATCAACTAAGTATATTTCTATATGTTCTTAGACAATAAAAAAATTACTCAACTCTAGGAAAAGGATATTGAAAAATATTTAGTCTAATAGCTTCTTTTATATTGAACTGATGGTCTAATAAGTCATTATATATTTATGGTTTTGAGACCATAACATTACATTGATCATTCACTTGCTGGTAATCAATGATCTTTATCACTCTCTATAATTATTTACACATTTTCTCTCTGTCCAATCTTCACTCCCAACCTACATTCTTCTATGTGAAAACCTATTTTTTAGTTACTTTTGGGAACTATTATGGTTCTATATTTCCCTATTTAAAGTAACTTTTATTGTTCATTTTTACAATGTGGTTTTCTATTATTGTAACTTTTAATTATTAATCATTTGATAACCATGATGAATTTCAAGTAAGAAATTCATTTTTGGGGGATATATATTAAAACCCTACTATTTTTGGAAATATTTTTTTTATTAATTTAGTATTTTTTATATTTTTATATTTTTCATTTCACGCAATACTGAATATATCTTTTTTATATAAAAGAACTAGGTTTGACTTTCATTACAAGAAACACCAAGTTAAATTTAGTGCTACATGAAACACATAGATTAACCTTTGATACACACAACACTATGTTTGTCTTGTGTTATAAAGAAATTTTATTTCCTTCGATATCATTCATAACACGCAAGACCAAGTTTTACCAACCGATAATATACTAATAATATTATTGATAAAATATTATAATAGATGTCTCCTATCTATTAGAATGGAAGTTATGAGAATGATTAACTAATTTGCGAAAATATTATTTTCTCATTTTTTAAAATGAATCCTTTGGTTATAGATTTTTATAAGTGAATGAATGAACTATTTGAAAATAATGAAATTACTTTTCTAACTAAACTATTTTTCTATGTACAAAATTTTTTATATCAATTTATTAAACAAATCACTTTTCCTTAATTCTTTCAATAATATTTATATATTATATATTAAATATGTATTTTTATACTCATCCAATATATTTTATAGGCATAATAAAATAATATATCCAACTTTATGAATAAAAATATTTATTTTTCAAAAAGGTAATATTATCTCCTTTTAAAGGAGATCAAATTTTAAATATGATTTTTGAAACATTTATAATTTTTACATTGAAAAATAAAATTTATTTTTTAAATATTAATATCAAAATTTAATTAGGATGAACTTTTGATATTTTAATAACTTCTTTCGCACTTTAATAAATAGTGTAAAATACTGAATTTTAATTCAAAATAGATTTTTCATCTATGTTGTTTAAATTGTAAAAATGTGTTTTTATTGGTTTTTAAAGTATAAATAACTTATTTATACATATATTAATATTATTTACTTCATTTTAAAAAAATTACACTAAAATTGGATATGAAAACATTTCAAACATTTGAACATTTTTACTCTAAAAACCAACATTGACTTCCCATCAAAAAGATTAAATATAATTTAATATCTTTCACTTATGTGATTAAAATTTTTAAAAATATATTAAATATTTGTAATATGTATAATTTATAATTTAAAATAATTTCGACTTAGTTTTTGACCAAATATATTATTAATAGTGATTAAAATAATTTACAATGGTTAAGTGAAAAATTATCTTAACAAGGGACTAAACCTTAAACATAAGGGCCAAATGACCTATAAATTTGTCCAAAATAAATTTTATAGAAACAATTATACCCTATTATCACTTTAAATAATTTTATCCACTTAACTTGGGAAAAACCTGGGTGTAATTACCTTTTCAATATTTTACATGAATGTCACTCCATATCCACTATAAAAAGGAACTCAACCCTTCAAATTATTGACACCTATCAAGAACTTTTCCTCACCCAAAAACTACTAAAACAATCTCCAAAAATACATCCCTTAATCCTATAATTATTCCTTAGGGAATAAATCCATCCAATTAATCCCTTTCGTCCAAACGAAAAAGAGTTACTCAATGAAAAGTTAACATCCTTCCACAAGATCTTCTGTTTTATATTCATTCTCCACCACCTCAACTATTTTTATTAAATGATTATATAATAACCTATGTATACTAAATATAATAATCTGTTTTTCTTATAGGTATTATACCTACACATACACACACATCCATCTAATCGGAAACAAACCTACAGTTCTTGTTTATAGTGAACCATTGCCTCACGAAACGATGTTCTTCAGTTTTCCTTTACCACCTCTCATTATTGATAATTATGATATAAACTCTATTTTTATTTTATATATACTATATTTATAATATATTTAGATTCTTATTATTACTATATAAATCATACATTCATAATTTCCATTTTTGTAAATATGATAACTTTGTTTGTGGGTTTTTGGACTGTCACCTCCTCAAAGTGATATGATTCACTCACACAATACATGGACTATATTAAGGATTCATATAGGGATGACATATGTGATATATATTAAATAATATTTCTAATATAATGTTATTTTATATATACACATAAATATATGTCATCTACATTCTTTCCTTCAGTATGAAAATAAAAGGGAAACAGTGTTCATGCGTACATATGGAATACCGTCTCAATAAACAGTATATTCCATTTAATTATCTATATTTAATATATTATTATAAATATTTATAATATATATATATATTTAATAGTTAGATATTTTTTTAAATTATATAAATAATTAATTATCTTATTAATAGTATCAAGAATAACAAGATGAAATGTGTATAAATAACAAAGCGGATATTACCCAAACGTAACATTTACAAGGAATTGATAATAAACGAGTAATATAAATCCATGATAAAATTATATTTGGTGTAAAATATAATAATATTGTTCTATGGTAGAATTATTAAAAACATATATTTATTAGACAATAGTTTTGAATGTTTACATATAAATTTGGGACTTAAGGTAAGAGTTTTCTCATCTCAGTTTTTATTATCTCCGACATACATGTCATGTTAACCACTCATTTATTTTGTGCGGTGTATATAATTCCAATTAATTTATTCTATGATACATATAAATAAATTTATATCCATTTATATATCAATTTAATTATCTCTATTTCATGGGGATTAGGTTTCAAAAGTTACCAAATCGGTAAAATAGTTTTGTCTCAATTTTCCTTCTTTGAGACACATGTCACGTTATGCACCCATATTTTTCTATGATGTGTATATAATTAATTTGACATGTTATATCATGAATTTTATTCTTTTAATGATACTATAACTCCATTTATGTTTCTTCTCGTCTAGGGATTATGATTTAAAGTTACCAAAGTAGTAACAATTTATTGCTACAATCTCCTCATTTATCCGGATTGTTCATGTTTATGCTTCAATTGATGAAATATTTTGATAAATATGTCAATAAATCTTTTGAAATTACATATCCTCAATTTGTTCATGATATCTTAAATCATTGTTAGAATTTTTTTAATCTTATTTTATTATGATAATTAAGAAATTGTTTCTATGAAATATAGACTTTATCTCTCCATTTAGTAGAAAATCTGTGTTCTTTAAAATGTTTTCTAAAATAAATTTCCAAAAAAAAATCTTTTTAAAACTTGTATTAAATTTTTTTAATATTCATTTATAATTTTTCAAAATATTTTTAAAGAAAAATCTTTTAACAATTATTTTCAATCTTATTTCGTATGATTCAAGGAAAAAGGTCTTAAAAATGATTTTCAATATTATTTAAAAAATTTCATGGAAAAAGTTTTTCATATTAATTTGAAATATTATTTTATAATTTTTCATAGAAATAGTTTTTAAAATAAATTTCATGCTTTTTCTATATGATTTATAAGAGAATGTTTTAATCATGTTTTCAATCTTCCTTTATAAGTTTTCAAAAATATTTTAAAAGATAAAGTTTTTAAAAATACATTCCGTTTCAAATAGAATTTTTCAAAGTGGAAAATATATTTTCCTCAAGAAATGTTTTAAATTATATTTCATGATTTCATTTTATTTTCTTATAGTGCTTCAAAATAAAAGGAATTTAAAATGTTTATGTTTTAAAAAGTGATATTCCAAAGTGATATTTAAAATTGTTTCTCTGTCTAAGATAAAAACCATGGTTATAGTTTTTTATTTTCTAGGGAATTCATCTATGGAAACCATTAATATTATTTATATGAATGGTTTATGTTTTTATTGAATGATGTTTATGAAAGCCATTTATCTTCAACAGGTTATACAATAATAAATTCTTATAAATCTCACTTCATTTCACAAGTTATTTTAAAATAAAATAATTATGAAACCTAGATATTTTCAATAGTTTATAACAACGTTAAATTTTTTTATTAACAATTAATTTCATGGGTTATGATATGATGTTTAGGAAACACATAGTTTTATGGGTCATGATAAGATTAATGTTTTATGGAACATGTATTTATGATTTCATTATGAGATGGGTTGGAACTATATATCCCTCTAATTATTTGGGTAAAGATTCTTATTTCCTGATAATGATAGGTATGGAAAGGGAATTAATCCCAATTTAGTAATACATATCTGGAATGATGCATGAACTCGGTTCAGCATGATAGTGTTGAAATGGGAAGTGAATGTGGTTTAATAATACATAGTTGTAAGGAGATGTAAACTAGTTCTGTAATACAGGGCTGGAATGATGAGTGAACTTGTTTTAGTAATACAAGGATATAATGATAAGTGATCCCTTTTTAGTAATACAGGGATTGAATGAGGAGTGAAATTAAATAAGTAAACAGGGTGGGAATAATAAGTAAGGAAAATTTAGTGATACATGTCTTCAAAGGAGATTGAACATGGTCAATATAGGGCATTTTCCACTAATATGGCCCTGGAAGTTAACCTTGACTACTAATATGGTTTTAGTATTGAACCCATTCAAATAGTATGGAATTTTCTTTAAACCTTCACTATAATGGAAATAATTTACTTTGTTTATGTGTCTATCACATTCACATGTCTTATTCTTGTGTTATGATATCATGGAATATTCTTTTGAATTTCTTATTATAAATGTCTTTCAAATTTCTAATATTTATTCCATGACTTTTGATTATGATATTTGATATTAAGGGTATGATCTTGTAATGTAAATATAATGTTTGCATACCCTTATTCTCATGTTATGCTTATATATCTCCCTTTTTAACCCTTACTAAACATCTGAGCTCACCCATTTCTTATTTTTCCATTCCCTAGGTTATGAAGAAAGGTCTTAAGTAGGATTATTATTGGGGAATATCATAAAAGGGTTATGTTGATGATCTTTCACCAGGATATATGATTTTGTTTCTAAGTTACAAAATTCACAAAACTATTATGGTCCTCAAGAATTTAATTTTATAATGTACATATTATTCATAAAAAATTATGTTATATACATTTATGTTAAGCATCGATCACTATAATTTCATTTTAAGTTATAAAGATTTTTAATTAGTCATGTTTCTATATTCTCCATGAGTTTAATTTAATTCATTTAAACTTATTTTATCCTCACATTCCCATTCATACCTATCTCCCTTGATTTATTTCTCTCATCACTCCACTAAGGATTTCAAGACACTTTTTCTCATTCAAAATGCATGTACAGGTCACCATAGGTTTATGATTTTTTACATCTCCACCTGTAAAATAAAATAAATGTATTTTTCAAAAAAAAATTGTTCTGGGTGTTCTATAGTTATGGGTTGGTCGGTTTTAGATGTTAAAACTTATAAGGGAAAAAATGAATTTTGTATCATATTAAATAAAAATGCATTAATTTTAGTTTATCTAAAGAATTATATCTTACACACTCTCAATTTTTAATATTTTTTCTTTAATACCACATATATTTTCCTGGTAATTTTACACCTTCAACATTTTGATAATGGTAATTTATTTAATCATCTACCATCAATATCATGTTTCTTCTTTTTAGTTTTCTAAATTTTTCACAGATTTTATTTTATAGTAGAGTGGGTTTCTTGATCTATAAATAATAGTTTAAAATTATTTTTATGGCTTTTAAAGGATAATGTTTCTTCCATATTTACCATAATTTAATAATTTTACTTATAATAATTTCTTTCCATGATATTTTTATTCAAAGTAGCCTCAATTTATGTGAAACTCACAATATAGAACCCTACCCCACATTTGAGTTAAACTAACATCATTTTATTACTTCTATAGTTGGATGTAAAGGGATCATCACTTTGTAATATGGATTCCAAACAAGTTAATACATGGAATGTCGTTAATCACAATGGTTATATATAAGATTAGGTAATAATAGAATTTTAATATCAAAAATTTAGTTTAACCAAAAATAATACCTCAAATGATTTAAATAAATATTTCTTAATTATTTGTGTTTTTAATTAGAATCATTAGAGAAACTGGTTTGATAAATCATGGATTTAATCTCTCAATAAATGTGTTTATGTTAAAAATTATTTCAAAATTCTTTAGAAGCCGCAAAGATAAGTTATTTATAAATTTGGTATTATTTTATTGTAAACCTTTCAAAATATAGTGGCTTTTAGTGATTTTAAAATACATTGAATATGAAAATAATTTCATTTTAACATTTAGAGAATCGATTTTCGGGGTTCAAATCGGTTTCTGATTATTGAAAAAGTTTACAAACATAAAATTGTTTTTAATTTAATAACAATAGGTTTCAAAAGAAAAAATGTATAAAATATATAATTCTAAACACTAAAGATTTTAAAAAATAAAATGGTTACCCCACCCATATGATTGAATGAAATAATGTCCAAACTGTATTCTAAAAATTTAGTATTTTGAATATATTTAAAATATGGATAGAAATAAATAAGGTTAATGAAGGTTATTTCCTTAGGGTTTTACTTGTAGTAGGGTTATAAGTGTTTGACCTCCTATACTAGTTATTGTAAAAATATTCAATATAACCTTAACAAATGTCCACTAACAGTTAATGGATTCATCAATCCTTATTTTAATATATATATATTATAAAATGAGTTTAATTTAGTGATAAATAAAATACCTTTTCCATTTATAATGATGTTTATCTAGAATTAATATCATTCTTGAGTTTTAATGGTGTACCTATTATTCGGGATGGATGTTACTTTTCTAAATCAACTTTTCTTATCCCACTCTTTTTATATCCATTTAAAATTATTGAATTTTAAAATTATTCACCAATTATTTCTTATAAATCCTATATATGATGTATCATTCCCTTTTAATGTTTTCCCATATCTATATTAATCTCTATGGAATCCCAATAGTAATTGAATTCACTTTCTATAGGTAAATAACAAATTTTTCTCTAAATCAACAAGGGATCATTCCAATGGGGGTTTTGTAGTCTATTATATAATCCCACAAGGTTTTTTCCAACCTTTAGATCCAATACATCCACTCTTTTTTATAGTCTTTTCTATAATTCACTTTATTTCCAAATTTGGAACATTAGCATTTCTATTAGTTTTGGGATAATAGGGTGTTTATGTTTTATTATTCAGTACATACTTCAATATAAAATCCTCTTTACTTTTATATAAAGTTGGTTCCTTGGTATCTGAGGATTTCCCTTCAAATTAAAAATGTATAAATAAAATATCAGTACTATCCATAGAACAAATAATAGTGGGATCATCTATTTTTCTATTTTATTTACTTATTTTGAAACATAATCTACTACTAAAAAATATATCAATGTACAACTAAAATAGGAAAGGTCCCCATAAAATTTTTGACCCATACATCAAATACTACATAAAATTTATTTATCTTTTAGGCAATTCTTTTCTCATTAATGTATTTCTAGTGAATTTACATTTATTACATTTCTTAAAAAAACTTGTGTATTTTATTAAATCGTGTATACCAATAAATTGAAGATTCTAAAAAATTATTAGAAGCTATTTTAGGTATATATTGGCCTCCTCATTCTAATATATAACAAAATTATAGTATATGTTTTTAAATTATATCAATAAAAATCACTTAGTAATTTAATCATTCTAAATTTTCCAAAGATATAGATCATCTCAATAATAATACATTGATTCGGGGTGATGTTTAATAAAACATTAGGGATATAGATCTAATAGAAACCAATATGTTACAAAATTTTTAAAATTTCAGCATATAATAGTACCTCTATTTTAATTAAAAAAATCAATTAAATGAGAATGAAGTAATTAATTTGATCTCAATTTGGAATTCCAAACTCGACTATGTGGGGTACCATTATTCAAGTGATCTACCAATTGATTTTCAACAACACTTTTATCCTTTATCTGAAACTAAAATTATTATAGCATAATTGTACATCTTACAAAATAATTTTTTTGAAATATATTTATTAGTACATAAGGATTTCATGGTCAGAGAAAACAATCACCTTAGTATGATTATGATATGATATGACTTTTTTAAAAGTAAAATATAGCATAAAAATAATTTTCAATAGTTTCATATGGGTTTCTTTTTGTATCTAGTGTTATTGAAAAGTATTAAATGACATTGTTATTTATATTTGTTATTGGAATCAACCCTAATCTACAAGAATGGTTTAAAGAAACATATATCATCTCAAAAGGATAGTTTAAATTTGGGTGTTTTATGAATGGGGATGTGGTCATTTTAAAAATTTCCTCATCAAAATATTTCCTATAATGATCATCAATAGTAAACTCAAAATAATTCAAAATTAATCTTGAGATTTGAAAAGTATTATTAATAAAATCCTTGATGAATATTCTATAAAATTCTACATTTCCTAAAAAGGATCAAGCATGTTTTACATAAATTAGGTAAGGTAATGTATTTTTTTCCTCAATAAATACTACAGTAAAAAATACAATATTGGGAAAAATTATAATGTAAAAAAATAAAAACATTCAAGACTAGTGGAGTATTTAGTTTATTAATAGCTATCGAACTCTAATAAAAAGGAAAAATAGAGAAATAAAACACAATATAAGTTATTTAATCACTAAAACCAAGTTTAATAATATATAAATACAATAATATATAAAACATGAATGCATAATAGAAACTAAGAAATACATGAAATATCTGTTAAATAATAAATCAATCCTTCAAAGGGTATTATTAAAGGATAACACCCTCAAATTAGAATGGTTTTTTAACCAAAAGTGACAAGGTTGTCTTTGACCTGACTTTATGTATCCTCTTACTAGTATGCAAGGCCTCAAGGTAATCTTTAAAAAAACCAATATTTAACCACTAGAATCTTCATTGTCACCACGGTCTGAAAAAGATTCTTGGCCCTGTATTATCCTTATCAACTTGATAGAAACATTGTCCTTCTATGAACTAAAATCACCATGAAACAATGGTTATAAAAGATCACATCCACACACCAAAATATTCTAAATCAGAATGTTAAACAATAGTGAGTTTAGGAGAAATATAAGAACATTACAATGAGAAAATTTATAGCGGAATTTATATCTAAAAACCCCAAAATTAAAAACTAATAAAATTGGAATGACAACCAGAAAAATATGGTAAAATATTTAATATAGATAATAGATATTTTAGAGAAATACTTTGTTTATTTATTCTATTCCATGAATAAATGGGTTTATTTATAAAGACATCTTTAACAGAGGGATTATGAAAAAATTGGGTTTAGTTCTAACAACATTAGAAACCATAATCTCCATCTTTTGATGATTTCAAAAAAGCTTAAAATCTTTTAAAGAAGACAATATATATCACTATAGTTCTTGAACATCGATTAAAATGATTTTTTTACAAAACCTCATATCTATGAAATATAACTCTCTTTAGATAGATATAAAATTCAATAGATTTATGTTTACCAAATTCCATCATATATATAAGAATATCTAAAACATAATTCAGGTTAAATCCAATTCATATTTCAGTGATTTTTTTTAAAAATAAAAGATAAAAAAGGGTTATTTATTGAAAAATGTCTCATATTATTAAATAAAAAGATAAAAGTAATAATATTTACAAGGATAATTCATTCAGAAATAAATAATTCTTATAGTAAACAAGTAAATTTATTTTGTCCATTTTTGGTCAATATATTGAAAGAAAAAACTCATTAGTTCAAGAAGTATTATTTTCTCAAAAAATCATTAATTCAAATCACTACCTCTGAAAAATTAAAAATTTGAGGAAAACATTAAACATTTCACTCAACCTATGATATATTCTCCTATAGAAAATTACACTACATTCCAAACAATATTATTTCCAAAAAAATCTTTTTTTGTTTTCAAAATAATAAATGAAAAACAATAAGAGCCAAAATAGAAAATTTTAAACAAAATATTATCCCCATATAAAGCTAATGAAAATATTTATTTAAATCATTTTAATTGGAAAAAATATTTGATCATTAAATTTGGATAAATATAATGACCCAGGATTTTCATACAGAGATAGTATATCTTTGTTTCATTAAAATTAACAACATTAAACAAACACATGACTAAAGAATTTAAAGGTATAGTGAATCTTAAATCATGGAAACATAAATAGCTATTTTATAATGGAAATATATAATCTCCCAAAAGACTATTCATAAGTATCACCCTTCCTATACATATTGTACATAATACATTTCATCATAACATATAGAAAGGAAACAAAACAAGACAGTGACCTCAGATGATCAGCATGTGTAAATAATGGATATACATAAAAATAAAATTTGTAGAAGGGTATAAATAACATCAGAATATAATTTTACAACCATATCATACTTTTAAAATTTCATAATATTGGGTCATGGAATAAATATTAAAATTTTATAATGCATGAATCATAAAGAAATAAAGAAACATGATCCACAAGAGCATAAAAATGACATTTGACATTGAATTATGGTATAAGAATTATCTTAAAAATTATTTCCATAGTATTAAAGGCTCATTTAAAATTATATCATAGTGTAATTGTTTCACTCCCCAAACCATCATAGTTGTAATCATTCACTACCAAGAATGTCATAATGTAAAAATTTTATTACTAATCTAGGTTCACTCTCCATTATAATCCCATTTATCTCATGATATTTCTATCATTACCCAATTAATTGGAGGAAAATATATGTCCCACCAGTCACATTATGAAAATCAGACCAATGTGTTCCAAAATATTATAAAACATTCACCATATTAGAACCCATGAAAAAAGGGTTTTATAAAAGATTAATCATAGAATAACCTGTGGAAAAGAAAAATGATTCATAATAATTTAATAAATTTGTTATATAATAAAATATTTAAAGAGGATAAGGTTTTATAAGAATCATGTTACCGTAAAAATAAGCCATCCAGAGAAAGAATAAAGATGGAATCATTGGATCTTATCATTACTAAATCTAAAGATACATAAATGGATATTATCTTAGATGGAAAATGATTTTGAAAGATAACCTGGAACATTTATTGAGGAAAATAAACTTTCTAATTTGATAAAAACATTTTAAGACATAAATTATTTTCCAAATCATATTCTTTGAAAAATTAAAAGGTATATTTAAAGATAATTTAAAACATTTCTTGAGGAGAATGTCATTTCAACTTTAAAAACATTTTTTTAAGCTAAAAACATCCTAGATATTAAATAAAACATTTTATTTAAAAAAATCATATAAAAATGTAATTAAATATTTATAACACTTTTTGTTAATGATGTTGTCAAATTATGTTCATGTTATACACTATAAAAAAAATATTCCTTTCACATTTTTGAAAAATTCAAATGTACGTCATTAAAAAATGAAAAGAATATTACATTTAAAAAAAATTAAATTCAAAAAAAAGTTATAAATTAAATTAAATAGTCTTAGGATATTTTTATGAACATTTTTTTTAAACATTGATTTCAAATAAAAATAATTTTTTACCAAACAGAGAAGTAAAGATGATTTTTTTAAACTTTATTTTGAAATTTTTTGTACATACAGAGAGGGAAATAAATTTTAACCAAGTATTATCTTGACATAATAATTGGATAAAAAAATTTATGGGTTTATTGAGGGTTTGATCTTAATATTTCATATTTGGATGTATAAATATAATCAATCTAAATAAATGATGACTTTGTATCACAAAACCCTTCACACTTTCGTAACATTGAATTGTATTCCCCATGAAATAATAATATTAAATTATAAATAAAATATATAAATAATAAATAAATTCCATATATTACATTTATAAGTGGATTCATATCCGACAACCATAAAATAATATAGGTGTTAACTTAATATATGTCTCAATGAAGAAAAACTGACACAAAAATACACTACCAAAAGTCGTGACTTCCTTCCTACTCATTTGAATCTATTATATAATATACATAATTTTATTATATATATATTACAAATAAATATTCATATGTATGATACCATATATGATTTACTTATGTATTTTTTTACCAATTTAACAATAATTACTTTTTAAAATTACATTTTTGGTAATAACTTCTTCATTTTTCATATTTGTTTTGGTTTTGTATTTTTGTTCCTTTTACATTTTTAATGGGTCCATAATATCAATAATTTAAACCATGATATACATATAATATATATTCATTATATATGTATTTATATTAATAAATTAATTTTCGATAAAGAAAATGAGGTGTGTCGTTCATGGTGACGGTAAGTTGTACGTACTCATGAACGTTGTTTCCATTTTCTTGATGTATAAAAATACAGAAATGTAAAAAATATTTAATCATTATAGAGTCATTATCATGTCATATCTATCACATATATTCATTAAATTTATCTTTATTACCTTCCATGTAAATATTTAGTGAAAAATAAATCCCATCACTTTGCAAGGCGGTAGTGTGTTGTACACATGAGTGACGTTATCATATCCATAATTAAGTAGAATGTAATAATATATATGTGATATTATAATTAAAAAGTTATAATTATATCATAAACATAAAATATAGTAATTATATACATCATTATATCTTTCCATTAGAAGCGGTGATTGAAAATGAATTGCATCATTTAGTGGGGAAGAAGTTTATCGTACACACGATCAATGGGTTCGTTTCCCATTTGAGGGATGGGAAGTAAGATTTAGGTCACTAACTAGACCTAATAAAAAATAGGAAGATTTAATATACTTATTTTAATATTTTTTTAAGTTTTTATAATATTTAAATGATGTGGATGAAGAAATAAAACAAAAACATAGGTTAAATAATTTTACCTCCTTGTTTGAGAGCCTCTTTAGGTTTATACATAATGAATTTTTCGGAGGGTTTAAAAATAAAAATATGTACATTATTTTTGGAGTAGGTAATTAATTAATTTAATTGTTTATTAAGTGGATGAACCAATATTTTTTTTAATTTTAAAGAGAATATGAGAACGGGTGGCAATTTATAAGTGGGGGAGAGTATACATATGATATTTTTGGAAATAATAAATAGTACCAACGATTTTCTCATGAGAAAATTATAAAAATGGATCATTATAGAACCATATAGGTTATCAGGTCTAAATATGTCCAATAAAAAAAATTGGATAATTTTATAGCTAATTTTATCCCTTATCATTTTTTTTAACCCCATGTCAACCCATCTTAACCATAATTGTAGTAATTAATTTTTATTTTTATTACTATTCATTATAGTCACAAATTAATTTTAAATTTTTAGATAATAATTATTTTTTTAATTAAAAATATGAAATCCACTACTGATAATTTGAGTCATATAATTGGAAGAATTGTATTCAAAATTATACTCGGAGACATAGTGAAAAAGTGTTTTTCCAAAGAGAAATTTTTCAGAACAGTAAAAAATTTTACCTCAATTTTCAATATGAAATTGATTATAATGATATATATCATTTTAATTATAATATAATTTAACTAATAATATTTTTTATACCATTTGTTTAAAAAAATAACTTTATAAATTCTTTAAATGAAAAATAATTTTTCAATAAAAACCCGTATTTTTCCCTATTCATCAAAAAATTAATTTTTTCAAAAAAAACAAAAAATCACCCTATGATAATTTTAACTTGTTGATTCCCACAATTAATTTAGTTATTTCAAAATAATTTTCATAATTATTCATAAATTAATTTTAATATTTTTCACAAAGGTAAATAAATTAATTTTTTGAAAAAATTGTATTTTCAGAACATATAAAGACTTTACCATAAATTAACTACTTTTTATAAATATTTTTTCATTATAAAAATCCATTTTCATTAATATATAAAATGTGATTATTCCTAATAAAACATCCAATTTTAATTTCTAGGGTATAACATCAATGTTAAATAATAATATAAATACTATATTTAGGTTCATTAGAACTCATTGTTTCCTGTAGCATAAGCTATAGAGAAAATTTTATGTGTTCAAAAATAATTTTCTAAAATATCAGTTTGTTACATTAAAAACACCTCAAAATTAATTTCACCTAAAAAACTAATAATTCCAAAAAAAACGACTGAGTATAATTTTACCTCATTATATACTCAGGTTCCCACATAGCTTCCTCGAGATGGGGGTTTTTTCACATAACCATGGCCAGGTAGTGGTCATGTTTCATAGAAATTTATCTCTACAATCCCGATTCTGCATAACTTATTCGTAGTAATAAATGACTTTCTTTATTGTTATGACCCTCTAATTCATTATATATGAATGATTAGATGTTTAATTATTCAATAGAGATGCATGGAACACATCATGGACTTTGGAGTGGTTTGGGGGATACACCAACCGATAAGATACTATCTTGATACGATCAATAATTTCAAAGGGACCAATATTTCTAGTGTTTGGTTTTCCATTCATTCAAAATACCATTACCATATTTCGTGGATAAATTATTAAAAACACCTTTTCTCTATCATTAAATTATATATCACATCAATGATTATCATCATAACTTTTTTATTGAATTTGTACTCGCCTTATTTTTTGTTAAATGGACATACCCTTTTATTTCATTTCATTATCTATCTCAGGTCACAATATCCTTATTTCTAAAACATTATTCCATCACATTAAAGCTCAAAAATTATTTCTGTAGATGGATTCATGAGGATTCATATGATCAATTGTGTGAAAGATATTATTGTATTAAAATTTTACTCATTCAAGGTGTTGATCCCAATCTCCTTTGAAATCCAGATAACAAGATCTAAACATAACCTCTTGGATTTGAATTATTATCTAGGACTGTTAATCTATCTATGGACAATACACAATACTGGAACTCAACATTATATCATGATCGTGTTGAAAAAATCTCTAGAATTTTGAGGTAAACCTCATAACTCGATCAACCACAATATAACATGGTAATGCATGTAACCATACCACTTACGTAATGTATATAAAATAAATATAATACAAATTAATATATTATTTGATACTTATGAATTGTTCTTACATTGTAAGGAGATCGACTATAACCCATATAATATTGTTCCCTCTAGATCTTTTTTGTATTCTGATGACAAGATCCATGGTGTTTTTTTCCCATATTAATTCTGGTATGGCCAATAGATGTAACATCCCATTTAACTTATTTCTCTCAGCTATAAATTTCTGACATACCAACCATCAAGATAAAACTCTATGATATATCTCTTCATTCTATCCCATCATAAATACACTTTCAAATATTTATACATCATCGTACTTCTAGATTTAATAGATAATGAATAAATATTATTATCTTCTAATAACTCATTATTCAAATATGATATAAATAGAACACATACAGAGTTCACAAACCTTATAATTACATCAAAATCAAGGTTAAACATAGTAACATTTATTAATTTCCTCTATAGATCAATATCACCCTTATGAACCTCTTTAATATTCACATGGTTGGATGGTTGAATACTCATTTGAGAAATATAATATGTCTCCCCTTTATTTTCTATTTTTAGATCAATCCTCTGTAAATACAAAAACATTTGATTGTTTTTCATCATAATCAAAGATAATCTAGCATGATCCTTTCAACTTAAAGAATCAGCCACCATGTTCTAGTTTCTATTGTGTTAATGTATTGAGTATTCTTAATCTTTAAATAGTAATAATCATTTCCTCTAGCTCATTTTTAACTCCTTCTCCATGAATATATACATTAAATATTGTTGATCATTATATGTGTCACACCATTCCCTATAAAGATAATTGCTTTATATCTTTAATGTAAGAATTATTTTATATAACTATAATTCATGATATGGGTAATTTTTTCAGTAACATTCAATTGTCATGATGCATAATTAGTAACCATGTCAATATCCACAAGAATGCATCCAAGTCCCTACTTGGAAGAATCATTAAAGATTACAAAACCTTATTTATTATAGGGTAATATAAGTACAGTTACACTGACTAATCTTCTATTCTTCTAGTTAAAAATTTTCTTGCATTCATATTTCCAAAGAATCTTATCTCCCTTCCATGTTAACAAGGTGAGTGGATTAGATAGTCTGGATAAATCTGCCACAAACCATCAAAAATATCCATAAAACTAAGAAAACATTGTATCTCAATCATTTTGGTTGGTCTAAGACAACATGTAATAGCCTTTTTATTTGATGGATCCACCATTATACCCACTCTTGAGATTATATAACCCAAAAATGAATTTGTTTGTATCCAATATTCACACATTTTAAATTTTTTATACAACTTATCCTTCCTCGGTTCCTTCAATATAATTCTAAACTGATCATATTTTCTTCCTTGATCAATTAATTCATAAGAATATCATCTATAATGACTACCAAAAACTGATCAAAGTAATCTTTAATGACTCTATTAATAAAATATATGAAGATATCAGGGGGAAATAGTAAGACCAAATGGAATAATTAGATACTCATAGTTTCTATACCTAGTACGGAATGTTGTCTTTTATAAATCCTAAATATTTAACCAGTTTTAATAATATCTAGAATGAACTTAAATCTTATAAAGGTATTGATATCCATGCAGTTTTTCAAAAGAAGTCATCAATATGTGGTCGATGATGCATTTTCTTGGTTATGATCATGTTCAGATCCTAATAATAAATTCAAAGTCTTATCAATCTATATTTCTTTTTTAAAAAAAGAATAGATGCACCCCAATGTGACAGACTGGCCTGAATGAATCCCTTATCAAGATCATATTAGTGTTTCTTTTATAATTTCTATAACTCAATCAGTTCCATTCTATAGAGAGTATTTAAATTTGGTGTGGACCAAGCATGATTTATATTAAAAACATAAATTCACAATTATATGGAACACTAGTAAATTATTTTAAAAATAAATCAAAAAACTCCCACACAATAGGAATATCATTGATATTGAGTTTATCACTAACCAATTGAGTTAAATTCAAATTTTTAATTAGAAAAAAAACCATAGATTGGATGTGATTTCTATTATAAGTTCATATTTATTGTAGCACTGATAGATGGTCATAGGATTGTTTGGAATATAAAATAATAATTTCCTTCAATGATAATGGATTTTTTATTTTTGTAGATAAATCCAATCAATGCTTAATATGACATTAAATTCAACCAATGGAAGAGTGAAATGATTTATAGTAATCACATTCCCAGAAACTTCAAGTGGAGATGAATTATATACTTAAGATGTGATCACCATTACATTAAGGGTTTTTATTTCAAATTCTACGTCTAACTGTGTTGGTGGAATATTGATACCATTAATGAATTACTCATATATAAAAGAATGGGATAATCAAGAGTCATGTAAGAAATTATTAATTCTAGTGGGGATGGTAAACGTACCTTACAACATATAGTTATCAAACATCTCATTCTAAATAGTGATTTATTGAGATTTTCCTTTTTCCATCATTTTAAGAGGTTGCAAATGTTGACCATCATCATTAACCTTGAGATTTGGGTACTGGTAGGCATAATGCCCATACTATTTGAATTAAAAACACTAATGGGTGGGAAGTTCATTATTTGGATATTTTTCTATATTTATAACATTAATAAAATTCTTCCCATAATATTGGAATTAGATTTCCAATTAACCTACTCTTATAGACATAATAAAATTAATAGTCCCATTATAATATTTTCCTCCATGTTTTCTACTACACTTACTGCATGAAGGAAATCTCATTTTCTTCTCTCGATGGTTCTTTTTTATTTCCCTTTAAAACAATATTTATTTTCTTATAAAAACTATTTGATCGAGGGGTAACTACAATGGATTTACCTTCCTTCTCCTTTAGCTCTAGGAATTCCGTCGATATTTTCATATAATGAATAAAAACGGAAGTAATTATTATAAAATAATCTCATAAACTCATCCCATTCGGTGGAGCCAATTTCATCTTGTTTCCTCATATTCTCGATGAGAGGCTTCTATTAATCTGCTTTACATTCCAAATGATAGACTACCAAAATGACTTTTTCATGTTTTGAACACTAGATAATGAAAAATATGTTTTCAGTGGTATTGTTCCATTTTTATCAACTATAAAATCAATGGAAGAACTAAATGATGCTCTATGTTTCCTCATGAAGGACTACACAAAGTTTTTTACCACTTTTTCTTATTTTCAAGTTCATTATGATCATAATCTTGAAAAGGTTGGGTGCACATATCAATGAGGACTTTAATTCCATGTCTCATTACATTCAACTTATTCGGAGAACTATTATTTCATTATCTATTGTGTTTAGCATTAGCATAGTTCATTCGGGTTCATGAAATTGAATAAAACCAAAGAGCATAGTGTGAGAAATAATATTAATAGTTTGAAAACACATAGTCATGAAAAATCATTTATATGATGTTTAAATCAAGTAACCTTATATTAAATTTGGGATATATATAAGTTTTAACAAAGTTTTTTTGTAATGCCCCGACCCCAGTTACCTCGAGTCGGTGCATTATTACATAACATTGGAATGATCACAAGAAGGATCAAATATCGAAAGACCGATTGGTTTAGTAGCCTTGTAAACACTAGATATATTCATAAAGTTTTACATTACATCATAAAGTGAAAAACTACTACCAAAAAATATTGTTTCCATAGTCCACACTATTATCCCCTCATAATATCCATGTAGGTCATTCATAATTTACTTCTTCACATCCTGGGAAAAATAAAACATAGAGAAGGGGTGAGCACAAATGCCCAGTAAGGATAACAATATAGCAGAAACTTTCATTAATAAGAATAATCATTTAAGGCAGTGTATAACTAAAACAAAATCATTTTAAACTATATCTTCAACATAGTTTGGCAAAAATAAAATGAAATAATTCCATTTACTTATTCACATGGATATTCTACTAATCTAATAATCACATGCAATATCGATATCCACTTTCATAATGATGGAATGTATAATGCCAGACTATCATAACCACATAGCCAAATCCTCTTTCCAAGACAACAAATAAGATTTTTCCAAGGCCTTATGCCAAGACAATAGTTTGTCTCATGATACCTACTGATGCATCGAGGAGCTATAGCAGGCTCCACCCGTCACATATTAAGTTCAATGCATTCCCATATGAAAAGGTTTAAACATAACATAAACATTCGTATTAAAACTAGCATACGAAATATCAATACATTGACCAAAAACCATGAAGGGTATAAAAATAACATATCCATAGTCAAACATATCACAAAACCTTCAATACAATATGGAAGTTTTTTTTCATAATAAATCTGCTTTAAATAAGCTTAAAATCCATCAAAGGATGTTGACATATATGAAATCAAAACTTTTTTTAGAGAAATATCTCTTTTTATTTTGAAATAATTTAAGGGTCATATAAAATAAAACATTTTCTTTGAAAATATTCTTATAAGATTGTAAGGGAATCATCGATGATTTTATAACAGCGGAAAATAGACACACCCGCTGTATAAGTTAAAAAACAACCTTACCTTAATTCTATCGAAAAGGTTAAAAAGAACTTTGTTTGGAAAACGACGAAAATATTATTTTATAAACCTCTTATAAAAATTCAAACAAGGGTATAAATTACTTTAACCCATATTATAGTAAATAGTAAAAATGTTTTGAAATACATTTTTAAGAAACATGGATGTGGATGATAAACAAATCCCAGTAGATTATTAAGTATAAACAACCTCGGATAATGAAGAGATTGTGAAATAAACCCTTACCTTGTACTTTTCCTTGGTTGGGGGTAGGTTAAACTCCTATATAATGGTGAAATAATTGTTATTAAATTATACAAGAATCATATACATTAATATTATATCATATATGATCTTTGAACATTGATTTGTTAATAATATCTTAGTATTATCGTTGTTTCGGGTGTTAACTTACTCGTTTTCTTTTATATGTTTTGCTATGTAAGCTATGATTTTCCTGGATAAGATGTATATTAATCATATCCCGAATGATATCAAGTCCTTAGATACTATTATTAATCATCAAATAAGAATTATACTTGAATGGATACGATGGAGAATGAATCTCATCGCGTTCGTGGAGACGGTAGTCCGTACGTACGCACGAGTGACAATATCATTCATTTGATATTAAAATAATACATAATTGGATGTTATATCATATATACAGAATCATTATCATGTTATATTTATTATTTACATGAGTTACACATTATTATTATACCCATCCAAAAAATAATTTATTGAATAACAATTACACCACGACGTGGAGACGGTAAGCCGTACATACGCACGTATGGTGACATGTTATTTAAAAGATGGATAGAATACTGAATACAGTTGTACCATATTTATAATATCATCACAGTATATATAAGATACTGGAGTTATTATTTTAGAATGGTAATAACAATGAATTAAGAACTGGAAGAAGAAAGGAACTTGGAAAAGGGTGGTGAAATCATTACCTCTTCTTCGGGTTCTTCCTTTTGATTTGATCAAAAGGGCTCTTAGGTTGGCTTTTTGACTAAAGTAAGGCCTATAGGATGAAGTGAGGTAAGTTTATAGAGTAATTTGGAAGAGTTTTTTCGAACTAAAAGGCTTTGAAGTTGTGAATTAAAGAGAAGGGGGAGTTCCCTTTTATAAGAGGTGTGAGAGGCACCTTGGGAAAAGCTAGAAATATTATTTTATAATAAATTTATATTCAGTTTCTAATGGCTACAAAGTGGATTATATAAATTTTATGGTGGGGAGAGGTCTAAAACCACTCAAACAATATAATTTAGATAGGTTTGGGTCATTATACTAACCTTATATTTAAGTATTAACTCTTAGTTAATTAGTTTCACTTTTACTATGTCTCTTTGTATTTTTATATTATATGGTTAATAAACATACTATATACATCCAAGAGACCCCCCAAGTGGTCCATTAATGATACAACAATCATGATATAAGTATTTTTGACGAACCTTAGATTTTTATGAATTTAATATCAATTAATAATATAATATTTTTTTAAAAAACTCTTCTATGTCAATTTTGACAATATTCAATAATTGATTTTTTTAAACATCATAACAGAATTATTACTTCGAAAAAAGTTAATTACATCATTCCTAACATGTCATATTAACATATAAAATTATTTTATTTTATAAAATGTATGAAATTATATTTATTTTGGTATCTACAATATCAATCATTTTAATTTTTTCACTATTATGGTAATTAGTGCATCACCATTGTGTCATAACTAAATTAAATTATTTAATGTATAAAAATTATAAATAAAATACCATTATGTAGGAAATCGTTTTTTCTTTCTAATGAATATTTATAGTCGAAAATACAACTTATATAACCCTATTTAAAAATTGTTTTTTTCTAAAAGATATATGCTTGTGTCATTTTTGTATTCATATTAACTTAATTAGAATAAAGTGTCCCTATCACTTACAAGTGGCACCATGGTGTCCCAAAATCGACCCAAAGATTCCCATGGTTGGACATGTATCAACCAATAAGGTTAGGATACGTTTTAGGGTAATTTGTTATTATTATAATATTATTTTTTAACCCTCATTTACCGGATTTACCCTTTAACCATGGTAAATAAAATATTTACCGAAGTAATTATTCAAAATGTCTAAAAATAAAAGTTACCAATTTACACAATTTGAACATCCTGATTCCAAATATGTAATCCATTTTTCCAAATTCAAAACACAGAATTGGCAGAAATTAATTTAAATTTAATTCCCGCTGTCAAAACAAAAAGCATGTTTTTAAGATATAATAACTATCAAAAGATTGATACTTGTTTATGTTCGGTTTAATTGTGAAATTATGTCCAATGACCAACATTGTATTAAATTGTAAAAATATATTCTAAATATACTTTAAAACCACTCAAATTAATAATTTATCACTATTAATTATTTTGATTAAAAAAGTTGTTTTTAATTTAAATTTAGTAATTTTCACTATTCATCAAAATATAAATGTTATCCAAAAAGTTCCAAAATTTTACCCAAGGCTAAATTAAATATTCAGAATCCAAAAATGAATTCCATTTTGAGAGATAAAATTTATAAAATTCCAAAAAGTATGTATTACTATTCATAACGGCTAGTTTGATTGGTTGTGGTGTGTTAGAACTTGATTTTGCGTACAACACACGCTATTGCATTATTCAAAGAGAAACGTACCGTAGAAGATTGGGGTGTTACATTCTCCCCTCCTTCAAATAATTTTGTCCTAGAAATTTCTAGAATACTACCGCATGAAAAGACTCGGGTGGTTCTTCATCATAAGTTCCTCGGGTTCCCATGTTGCCTCTTCCATCTTATAGTTTCTCCACAAAACTTTTACCAGACCCATCGTCCAGTTTCTCGGTACTTATTCTCTCGTATAAATAATCTTGACGGGTTCTCCGCAATATGACAGATCAGCTTACAGTTCTAATTCTTCATAGGTGAGTACATGCGTTGGGTCAGGCATGTATTTCCTCAATAGAGATACGTGGAACACATCGTGAACTTTGGAGAGACTTGGCGGCATTGCCAATCGGTAAGCTACAGCCCCAATTCGTTCTAGAATTTCGAAAGGTTCAATGTACTTGGGACTCAATTTACCTTTCTTACCAAAACGTTTGACTCCCTTCCATAGAGATACCTTCAGGAAAACATGATCACTGACTTGAAATGCCAAATACTTCCTTCGATTATCAGCATAGCTCTTCTGCCTACTTTGAGTTTCTTTGATGCGATTTTGGATTACCTTCACCTTTTCCATTGTTTCTTCCACCAGTTCTGGGCCTACAAGTTTTCGTTCACCAACGTCATCTCAACATGTTGGTGTATGACATCTCTTTCTGTATAATGCTTCATATGGTGCCATCTGAATAATCGAATGGAAGCTATTGTTATAGGAAAATTCAACCAGAGGTAAATATTGATCCCACATACCTTGAAAGTCAAGTGAGCAGGATCTCAACATTTATTCTAAGTTTTAAATAGATTGTTCTGATTGTCCATCTGTTTGAGGGTGGTAGGCAATGCTCAAATTAAGTTCAGTATCCAAGGCTTTCTGAATACTTTTCCAGAATCATGATGTAAAACGGGGATCATGATCAGAAAAAATCTATTGGGGTACTCCATAAAGTCTCACAACTTCATTAATATATAGTCTTTATAGACATTCTAGTGGTAGATCTTCTCTTATAGAAATAAAATGTACTGACTTGGTAAGAAGATCAACAATAACCCATATTGCATCGTTCCTTATAGGAGTCTTTGGTAGCCCCATGACAAATTCCATCGTAATATTGTCTCATTTCCACTCTGGAATGGGAAGAGGTTTGATGACTCCTCGAGGTTGTTTCCTTACAGATTTCACTTGTTGACAAACCATACATCTTGACACAAAATCAGAAATCTCCCTCTTCATGTTGTCCCACCAAAAATTATCCTTCAAATATCTATACATTTTGGTGCTCCCAGGGTGTATAATGAAATTGGAACTATGAGCATCATCTAGCAATTCCCTTTTTTGATCAGGTATATCGAGAACACAAAGTCTCTTCCCGAATTTCAAAAATTCCATCTTCATACACAAAGTCTATCAATCTCCCATCATTCACATCTTTAATCTTCTTTTGAAATTCTTTATCATCGGTCTGAGAACTCTTAATCCTTTCTAGTAAAGATGGTTTGGCAGCCATTAGAAAAAGCATTGATGTTTCACCTTCCCTGGTTATTCCCATGTCCATCTTCACTAGATCCATGAAAATTGGATCCCTTTCAATTCTCATATTGTTTAAAACTCCATGGTATTTTATGCTCAAAGCAACTACCACGTTGTTTTCCTTCCCCAGGTGGAATTGTATCATGAAATCATAATCTTTTAGTAATTCAATCCATCTCCTTTTACTCATGTTATGTTCTTTTTGTGACAAAATATACTTCAAACTCTTATGATCAGTATAAATCTCACAATTTTCACCATAGAGGTATTGCCTCAATATCTTCAAAGAAAAGATCACAGCTGCTAACTCGAGATCATGAGTAGGATAGATTTGTTCATGAATATTCAACTATCGTGATGCATAGGAAATAACCCTATCATTCTGCATAAGGACACAACCAAGTCCTTTCTTCGATGCATCACTATAAATAACGAACCCATCATTCCCGGATGGTAGAGTCAATATAGGAGCATTGACTAATCTTCTCTTCAGTTCTTCGAAACATTCTTCACACTCTTTTGTCCAAACAAATTTAACCCCTTTACGTGTGAGCTTCGTTAATGAGTTAGCCAATCAGGAAAAATTCTGGACGAAACGTCGATAATAACCTGCCAAACCAATAAAACTGAGTACCTCGGTTATAATTGTAGGTGCTTTCCATTCTTGGATTGCCTTGGTCTTAGAAGGATCAACAGAGATTCCATCTTTAGAGAAAATATGGCCAAGAAATTAAATCTCTTGAATCCAGAATTCACACTTGCTAAACTTCCCATATAATTCAAGTCTTCTCAGAGTTTTCAGGATAATGTGGAAGTGATTTTCATGATCTTCGTAGCTTTTGGAGTATACCAAGATATCATCAATAAATACCACCACAAATTCATCAAGATATTCCTTGAAAACTCTATTCACCAGATCCATGAATACAGAGGGTGCATTAGTCTATCCAAAAGGCATTACAGTAAACTCGTAATGCCCGTACCTGGATTGAAATGCTGTCTTCGGAATGTCTTCCTTCTTTACACACAACTGATGGTATCCAGATCGAAGTTCCATCTTTGAAAAGTATTGAGCTCCATGCAGTTGGTCAAATAAATCATCAATGCGAGGTAGGGGATACTCGTTATTTATTGTTATAGCATTGATCTACCTATAGTCGATACATAACCTCATAAATCCATATTTCTTTTTAACAAAAAGAACAGGGGCTCCCCCTGGAGAAACACTAGGGTGAATAAATCCCTTATTACTCAATTCCCCTCATTGTTTCTTTAGATCAACTAATTCTAAAATGTCTATTCTATAAGGGTTCTTCGATATAGGCCTTGATCCATGAATTAAATCAATGGAAAACTCAACTTCTAGTTCTAAAGGATGTCTAGGTAAATCTTTCATAAATACATCTACATATTCTTTCACAATAGGTACATCCTCTATTTGAAAATTCCTTTTCTCACCCACAGTCATTTCATTCTCTTCCTCCCCAATAATTGAATTTAGGTGAGCTACTTGGGGTGGATCTAGATAAGAATTAGGTGGTGACGATTCTGCTCTAAAGATAAGGTGTTCCTTATCATCATCATCAATAATCGTAACCTCCTTCTTCTTACAAGAAATCTTCGCATCATAGTCCAAAATCCAATCCATACCAAGGATTATATAAAACTCAATCATAGGTATGATGATGAGATCAGCAGATAAAGAACATTTATGTGCTATAATGGGGACTGATTTACACAACTTTCTTGCAATGATACTTCCCTTAGGAGTTTTAACTGACAACTCCCTTGTTAAATCAAATTGGAAATATCTAATTTTCTTAGCAAACTGGGAAGATATGAAACAATTTGATGATCCAAAATCAAATAATGCATTTGCTAAACTTGAGGAAACCATTAAATTACCTGCCACCACATCTTTTGGAGCTTCTACCTCAGCAGTAGTGATAGAAAAAGCTTGGCCTTGATCCCTTTTCCTTTTCTGAGGTAAGTTCCTCTGATGATTAGGACATTCATTTGCATAATGTCACATCTCCTTGCAATTGTAGCACTGAACATTGGTAGCTTCCTTCTTCCCTTTGCAATCACGAGCTAGGTGGCCTTTTTCACCACATTTGTAACAGACACTCATTCCCTTAAAGCAAGTACCGGGGTGTTTCTTCCCACATTTACCACAGCATGTATAGCATCCCTCCTTTTTATAACCTATACTTTAACTACATTACACAAAACTGAGGATCTTTAAGGTTTAGTGTCTTGGAAACCAGGAACATAATACATGAAAACAAAATAAAATATTCACCTTAAACACTTGAAAGGATTCTCCTTAAGTTCATCCTAGGTTCACTACTGAATCTCATAACCTGGTGACATACATCAAAAGAAAGGGTGATCAGAAGGCCCAGTAAGGGAACAAGAGAAACATTTAACATGTGAACTTGAGATACATCAACTATGTCATGAAAAAGAACATTAAGGCATGAGAAAGAAATCATGTGGCATATCATAATAAAAATAAATTTTTTCATAACTTTAATATGTGGCTACATAATTTAACATAGACAATCATGAAAATATCACCAAGGTCCATCACCAAGGTGTCATTTGTAAATTACCAAGGTTATTCACCAAGATATCGTGAAAATTGTAATCTCTAGTAGTTACATCATTACCGAATGCATTGGAGCGCTATCAGGGTGCTCCCTTAAATTTTCCTTTATTATCATGTGATCCACATATATCATCATCAAATATTTCATAAATAACACATATAGCATAAAATAAATGGGTTTCATTTCATAATCATAACGTTTTAAAAACTGCTTTAAAGACATGATCTTTACGTCACTTTAAACCCACAGAAAGGGAAACCGGGTTTCATGTATGTAAATCCCAGAATTTAAAAAAGAAAATTTTTATATATATGTGAATAACCCTATATAAATAAGATCTTTGAGTATTCACTTAATAACATAAAATAATTTTCAGAAAAAGAGAGAGGCATTTTGAGACGAAAATTCTGCAGCATAACGGCTACGTTACAGGGTTTTAGAAAACGTTGAAAAGAGAGGGGACATGGGTCGCCCACTCATAAATGATCTATAAAAATAGTATATGGAAAGAATATAAAGGATATAAATCATGGTAATGAAATTTTAAGGACACAACATTTGAAATGAAAAACATGGAAGTAAGACAAAAATAAGATTTCTCTTATAAAAATTCGGCAGCCTAACGGCATCGCTTAAACTTCAATAAAAATGAATTGATGAGATCAAATAGGGTCTCTCATAATATGATAATAAAAGATCAGTATGATAGGTATAGATATCATACCCCAATAGAATAAAAAGGAACATTAAAGACTTGACATGAAAATAGTTCTCGAAAATGAGAAGCGTGAAAGAATCCCTTAAAACTTCTGCAGCCTAACGGCGTCACTTAAACTTTCATAAAATGAAATGATGAGAGTAAGACGGGATCTATAATCATATAAACAAGAAAAGGACAGTAATAGGAATATAAAATAACATCCTCCCACATAAGAACATGGAGCATAAAAGGAATGACATAAAATAGATTACTTGAAAAAAAAGAGAGAGGTCAGATCCCTTACCATAAAACGTAACTCTTATAACTCAATGGTTTGGACATTGAGGGCTTGGGGGCACCTTGGTAGGACTCCTTGGGCGGTAAGGAAACCATAACTTCGTTGAGATTGATTTTGGAGTCCAAAGGATGAGAGAATGGCTTGGTATTTATAGGGAAAGTGAGGGGACAAGGCATTAATGGCCAAGAGACACCTCATAAGTGGGTTTCTCAAAACCATGTGCCCTCCAAAGATATTTCCCATGAAGTTAGGCCACATGGGGCCCCCAATAAAATAATTCATCACCTTTGGTCTTCCAACCCATAAAATATCTCATGACATCATCATGACACAGTTATGATGTCATTAAACATACCGAAATCCTAAAACTATATTTTTACTATTCCCTGAAAATTCAACTTTCTCAGAAAAATCCCAAAATTTCACCTTAACCAAATATCTATGCTCTGATTACAAAAATGAACTCCATTTTATAAATAATTTTCTAAATATTTTTAATTTAATTTTTAAATAAATACAATATTCACCGAAAATTCATTTTTTCAGAAAAAATCCCCAAAAATTACCATAACATAATATCGACGCTCTGAGTTCAAAAATGAAATCCATTTTATAAAAATAATTTTCTAAATATGTTTAATTAAATTTTTAATTAAAAAACACTATTCACCTGAAAAAACTAATACTTTAATAATAATATATGAAACCATTATTTAACCATTTTATTGAATCACATTAATTAATCAAGGTGCCTAGATTATATTAATACTTTCTTTAAGTGAGATTACTAATCCATTTGGTCACATTACTAATCCTAAGAATACAATCACTATTCATAATTTACTATTCATCAAAAATTAAGTTGATCTTATTAGACTCTAAATTTCGTACTGAATATAATTGTAGAAGGCCATTTTTTGAAAATAATTAAACATTTTTATTTAATTAAGGTTCACATAAACATTTTGAAAATATCATTTTTCTAAAATTCATCAGAAATATGAATACTATATTTATCTGGTCATTTGAAAATTCATAAACTTCATCATAAGAAGAAATCAAAATTATTATTTAAAACAAAGGATTACATAAGGTAGTTACGGTCTCCTTACATAGCCCCTTATCACACCAGCATAGGACCTAAGTGTAAGGTGTGCTAAGGTGAGAGAATCGTAGGGAGGCTTGGCTAACATCGCACGAGTAGTAATTTCTATCAGTTTGAACTTCTCGTGAAGGCAATTCCGTTTAAACTTCACACGATTAAGTTCGGCTTGGGTTTGGTCCAGAGCAAACCCAGTGGTGCTACCTCCTTCCCAAGTTCTGTTAGATGGGCTTCGATTGGCCTAGGACTACTGAGTGAGGCCATCGAAACTTTTTTCTATACTAATAAACGAAGATTACTTGTATTTAGAGACTATAATCAAAACATTTAGTTTCCAGCGGTCATATTGACCAATGGTCATATAACAGTAAAAAAACCAATGGTCTCATTTTAATTATACTCAAGTTATCAAATGATACATTTTTGTTGAGTATAAAAAAATAAAATAACACACAAAATTAGGAAAAAAGATTTATTCAAAATTTCGGGTCGTTACAATCTTCCCCCCTTAAGAAATTGTGTCCTCACAATTTTTAAAATTGGGTTTTGAAATTTCATTGAAAGTCCCACATCGGAAAAGGACTCAGTAAAACTATTTCTTTAAAAGAAGGAAAGGGAAGTACAAAGGTCACCCGAGTTAACCCACACTAGGATTCCATGTAGGAAAACATGGACATGGAGAAGAAAACAAAGGGTCAAGTTCTGAGGGAGAGTGATAGAGAACATGATTAGGATAAAGTTATCCATAAGAAAATCCCAAACTTATGATGTCTGTAAACAGCCTTTGATTACCTAGTAGGAAAAGTAAACCAACAATTTTTTTGTTTTATGTTTATTTTCATAATTTTGAGGAATTCATTTACTACATAGAACAGAAATATAAGGAAATATACCTACCATCATGTAGAGTTTCATCCATTAATAAGTTTATACGAAAAATAATCTTTTCTCCAAACGATGAGCATTCAAAACTACTTGGTCTCATCAAAACACAAGAATAATATTCTAGAGAATCACGTATTCCACAAAGAAAAAATGTCTATATTTAAACATTTATCCCAATAACAGAAAGGGTAAGATAAAACAACTCTTCAAAAAGAAAGATTCACATAGGAAGGGAAACTACTTTTAAATCATCAATGTTCAACGGTACTACCCAGAGTTCATCATAGACCATTCCGTAAGTAACTATCCTTAAAATTCCTCAAAATAACCCAAACTAAGATTGAAACCCAAATACAAGAAGGACTTGATAACATAGTCATCCAAGATAAACTTTATCGTTCATCTCCAAACAACATCAACCACTCATATCATCTTATAACCAGAGTAACTAACCTAAACATATTTTCCCAAAATAGGTCAATAATTTCCATAAGTAACCTATAATACCATAAGTTCACCTTAAATTCATTGATTCTTCAAAATATAATTCAACCTTTACTCCTCAAAGAAAATGCCGTAGTAATCTATTTACCTCGATCAAATAGGGTTCCCAAAATATTGAACGTCTTCCAAAATAATAATCATCTTTTAATCCCCTAATCGTCTTTGTCATATTAATACGACAATCATCACATTTTCTATCACATTGGTTGTTGGTACATGTTCTTCCATTTCCCACCATTAACTAAGAAGAGAAAGTATAATTAGGGGCTTAAATACTTAGCCAATAATCATGAAAATTAACTTAAATCATATAAGGATAACTTGCAGAAGAAAATTATACCCTAACTTGTGATCCCATAGGTTTCAAACTAGGTTATCCATGATCATATATCCTTATGTGAATATTTATTTTATTTTATCTTTGTTCCTTTAATAATGGTTCATACTAAGCATATGAATTTACCAAAGCATATCCCCCGGGAGTGTCGTAGCCAAGAATGCAGCAAGGCCCATTGTCGTGTACCAGTTCCCATTCAAGTATAGCTCAAAGCGGTGTTTTCGGGTTGTACCCCTATGTACATTTGTGCCAGAGCAACCTCTACCTTCTCGTATCTAGACAGGGATGTATTTTCTTGGCAACCCCTTACTCAATACTCCCCAAAATACTAGGAAGATTTCCTATATATAATCATTTCTATAGGATTCTTCCTAAATTTTTCATATTCTAATTTCCACAAATAACTAAACCATCCTTAGATACCAATGATAGCATCCCGCCTTTTTATAACATAAAATTTCATTACATTACACAAAACTGAGGATCTTTAAGGTTTAGTGTATTGGAAACCAAAAACATAATACATGCAATCAAAATAAATAATTCTACTTCAACACTTGAAAGGGTTATCATTAAGATCATCCTATGTTCATTACTGCATCTCATAACCTGGGGACATACTTCAAAAGAAAGGGTGAGCAGAAGGCCCAGTAAGGGATCAAGAGAAACAATTAACATGTGAACTTGATATACATCAACTATGTCATGAAAAAGAACTTTAAGGCCTGAGAAAGAAGTCATGTGGAATATCATAATAAAAATAACATTTTTCATAAATTTAAGATGTGGCAACATAATTTAACATAGACAATCATGAACATATCACCAAGGTCCATCCCCAAGGTTTCTTTTGAAAATTACCAAGGTTATTCACCAAGATATCATGAAAATTGTAATATCTAGTGGTTACATCATTACCCAATACATTGGAGTGATATCAGGGAGCACCCATAAATTTTCCTTTATTATCATGTGAGCCAAATATATCACCATAAAAAATTTCATAAATAACCCATATAGCATAAAATAAATGGGTTTCATTTCATAATCATAACGTTTTAAAAACTTCTTTAAAGACAAGATCTTTACGTCACTTTAAACCCATGGAAAGGGAAAGCGGGTTTCATGTATGTAAATCCAAGAATTTAACATAGAAAATTTTGATATATATGTGAATACCCCTATAGAAATAATTTCTTTAAGTATTCACTTAATAACATAAAATAATTTTGAGAAAAAGAGAGAGGCATTTTGAGACGGAAATTCTGCAGCATAACGGCTACATTACAGGGTTTTAGAAAACATTGAAAAGGGAGGGTACATGGGTCGCCCACTCATAAATGATCTATAAAAATAGTATAGGGACAGAATATAAAGGATATGAATCATGGTAATGAAATTTTAAGGACACACCATTTGAAATTAATAACATGGAAGTAAGACAAAAATAAGATTTCTCTTATGAAAATTCGGCAGCCTAACGGCGTCGCTTAAACATCAATAAAAATGAATTGACGAGATCAAATAGGGACTATCATCATATGATCATAAAAGATCAGTATTATAGGTATATATATCATACCAAAATAGAATAAAAAGGAACTTTAATGACTTGACATATAAATAGAACTTGAAAATGAGAAGGGTGAAAGAATCCCTTAAAAATTCGGCAGCCTAACGACGTCACTTAAACATTCATAAAACGAAATTATGAGAGTAAGAGGGGATCTCTCATCATATAAACATGAAAAGGGAATTAGGAGGAATATAAAATAACATCCTCCCAAATAAGAACATGGAGAATAAAAGGAATGACATAAAAGAGATTACTTGAAAAGAAAGAGAGAGGTCAGATCCCTTACCTTAAAACGTAACTCTTATAACTCAAAGGTTTGGACCTTGAGGTCTTGGGGGCTCCTTCGGAGGACTCCTTGGGAGGTAAAGAGACGAGAACTTCGTTGAGAATGATTTTGGTGTCCAAAGTATGAGATAATGGCTTGGTATTTATAGGTAAAGTGATGGGACAAGGCATTAATGGCCAAGGGACACCTCATAAGTGGGATTCTCAAAACCATGTGCTCTCCAAAGATATTTCCCATGAATTTAGGCCACATGGGGCCCCCAATAATTCAATTCATCACCTTTTTTCGGCCAACCCATAAAATATCTCATAAATCATCATGACATAGTTATGATGTCATTAAACATACCGAATACCTAAAACTGTATTTTTACTTTTCACTGAAAATTCATCTTTCTCAGAAAAATCCAAAAATTTAACCTTAACCAAATATCGATGCTCTGATTACAAAAATTAACTCCATTTTACAAATAATTTTCTAAATATTTTTAATTTAATTTTTAAATAAATACACTTTTCACCAAAAATTCCTTTTTTTCAGAAAAATCCCCAAAAATTACCATAGCATAATATCGAAGCTCTGAGTTCAAAAATGAAATCCATTTTATAAAAATAATTTTCTAAATAATTTTAATTAAATTTTTAATTAAAAAACACTATTCACCTGAAAAAACTAATACATGAATAATAATATATGAAACCCTTATATAACCATTTTATTGAATCACATTACTTAATCAAGGTTCCTAGATTATATTAATACTTTCTTTAAGGGAGATTACTAATCCATTTGGTCACATTACTAATCCTAAGCATAAAATCACTATTCATAATTTACTATTCATCAAAAAATTATTTTGATCTTATTAGACTCTAAATTTCATACTGAACATAATTTTAGAAGACTATTTTTTGAAAATCATTACACATTTTTAATTATTTAAGGTTTACATAAACATTTTTAAAATATCCTTTTTCTAAAATTCATCAAAAATATGCATACTATACTTATCCGGTCATTTGAAAATTCATAAACTTCATCATAAGAAGAAATCGAATTTTTTATTTAAAACAAAGGATTACACAAGGTAGTTATGGTCTCCTTACATAGCCCCTTATCACACCAGCATAGGACCTAAGTGTAAGGTGTGCTAAGGTGATAGAATCCTAGGGAGGCTCAGCCAACATTGCACGAGTTGTAATTTCTATCAGTTTGAACTTCTCACGAAGTTGATTCCGTTCAAACTTCACACAATGAAGTTCGACTTGGGTTTGGTCCAGAGCAAAGCCCAGTGGTTCTACCTCCTTCCCAAGTTCTGTTAGATGGGCTTCGATTGGTCTAAGACTACTGGGTGAGGCCATCGAATCTTCTTTCTATATTAATAAACTTAGATCACTTGTATTTAGAGACAATAATCAAAACGTTTAGTTTCCAGTGGTCATATTGACCAATGGTCATATAACAGTTAAAAACCCAATGGTCTCATTTTAATTATACTCATGTTATCAAATGAAACATTTTTGTTGAATATAAAAAAATAACACACAAAATTAGGAAACAAGATTTATTCAAAATTCCGAGTCGTTACCGGATGGATATTCAACCTTTCCCTTCTTCCCCTTATTTCCATTCCCAGATTGATTAGTAGAACTCTTATTCTCTTTCTTTGCTTTAAAGTCATAAGACTTAGAGAATTCCTTTTCTGTCTTGATAGCACATGAGATAATGTCTTCGTACGATGAGAAGGATTGTGAGAATAATGCTTGATGGAGAAATGGTTTTAACCCCTCAAAGAAACGATCAATCTTACTTCTTGGGTTACGTATACAATATCCAGCATACCTTGCTAACCTTGTAAAGTTAGCCTCATACTTTGAGACATTCTCATCCTCCTTTTGTCTCAGACTCAGAAATTGCCTTTCCATATCTGCTCGATGGTCACATGGAAAGTATTTCTCTAAAAACATATCTTTGAACTCCCTCCATTCCATATTTTATTATTCATCATCTTCCTTCATGTTTTGAATCAATGACCACCATTGATCATCATCTCCAGTGAGGCGGTAAACTGCCATGATAACATTTTCCCTTTCACTACTCCCCAAAGCTTGAAATATTTTTTCTAGGGAATTTATCCATTGCTTAGATACTATGGGATTTGTACTCCCATTGAATGTTGGTGGTTTTTGCCTCATGAATTTATCTAACATTGATCCTCCAAGTTGCGGATCAGGGTGCTCCATACGGGTAAGGTTATTATTCATAACCTGAGTTAGTTGTCCCAGTTTGGTGATTAGTTGATCGGCACTAGTTGCATCACCAGCTCCACTATAATTATCTTGATCAGGAGGGAAATCCCTACATGGAGTTAGTGCATTTATATAGTTTCCATTTCTTCCAAAAGGAGCCATTTCTAAACAATGGCACAAACTAGATCAGTTTATGAATCAAAATACATAAGTCCATACTTATAAAACACTTAACATAAATTGAACTATTTATGGATATAATCCATAATCATAAAAATGTTTTCATTGAGGAAGTATATACTCATACACCCTTCATAATGATTTGTAAAGAAAATGAGAGTTATCCTAATCATATGTCCTAGGAGTGTCGTAACCAAGAGTGTAGCAAGGCTCGTTGTCGTTCACCAGTTCTCGTTTGAGTCTCTCTCAAAGCGGTGTTTTTGGGTTTTACCCCTAGGTACATCTGTGCCAGAGGAACCTTTACCTGCTCGTATCCAGACAGGGATGTATTTCTCAGAAAACTCACAAAATCTCTACAATACCAAAATTTTAAGAAGTTCTTCAATACTAATCCTCAATGTCCATCTTAGGTCTATGTGCTCTAATCAGAGTTTATCTAAATCAAGCTTCCAATGTTTTTACTAAACATCCTTTGATACCAACTGTAACGCCCCGACCCCAGTTACCTAGAGTCGGTGAATTATTACATAAAATTGGCATGATCACAAGAAGGATCAAATCTCGAAAGACCGATTGGTTTAGTACCCTGGAAACAATAGATATATTCATAATGTTTTACACTACATCATAAAGTGAAAAACTACTACAACAACATATTGTCTCCATAGTCCACACTATTATCCCCTCATAATATCCCTATAGGTCATTAATAATTTACTTCTTCACATCATGGGAAAAATAAAACATAGAAAAGGGGTGAGCTCAAATGCCCAGTAAGGATAATAATATAGCGAAAACTTTCATAAATAAGAATAAACATTTAAGGCAGTGTATAACTAAAACAAAATCCTTTTAAACATGAACATCAACATAGTGTGGCAAAAATAAAATGAAATAATGCCATTTACTTATTCACATGGATATTCAACTAATCGAATAATCACATGCAATATCAATAACCACATTCATAATGATGTAATGCATAATGCCAGACTATCATAACCACATAGCCAAGGCCTCATGCCAAGACTAAAAATAAGATTTTTCCAAGGCCTTATTCCAAGACACTAGTTTGTCTCATGAGACCTACCGTTGCATCGAGGAGCTATAGCGGGCTCCACCCGTCACATATTATGTCCAATGCATTCCCATATGAAAAGGTTTAAACATAACATAAACATTCGTATTAAAACTAGCATACAAAATATCAATACTTTAACCATAAAACATGAAGGGTATAAAAATAAAATATCCATAGTCAAACATATCACAAAACCTTCAATACAGTATTGAGGTTTTGTTTCATAATAAATGAGCTTCAAATAATCTAAAAATCCATCAAAGGATGTTGACATAGATGAAATCAAAACTCTTTTTAGAGAAATATCTCTTTTTATTTTGAAATCATTTAAGAGTCATATAAAATAAAACATTTTGTTTGAAAATATTCTTATAAGCTTGTAAGGGATTCTTAGACGATTTCATAATGTAGGAAAATATCTGCACCCGCCGTATAAGTTAAAAAAACATTCTTACCTTAATTCTGCAGAAAAGGTTAAAAAGCACCTTGTTTGGAAAACGATAGAAAGATTCTTTTATAAACCTCTTATAAAAAGTCAAACAAGGGTATAAATTAATTTAACCCATATTATAGTAAATAGTAAAAATGTTTTGAAATACATTTTTAAGAAACTTGGATGTGGATAATAAAGAAATCCTAGTAGATTATTAAATATAAACAACCTCGGATAATGAAGAGACTGCGAAATAAACCCTTAACTTGTAAATTTCCTTGGTTGGGGGTAGGTTAACCTCCTGTATAATGATGAAATAATTGTTATTAAATTATAAAAGAATCATATACATTAATATTATATCTTATATGATCTTTTAACTTTTATTTGATAATAATATCTTAGTATTATCGTTGTTTCAGGTGTTAACTTACTCCTTTTCTTTTATATGTTTTGTTACGTAAGATATGTTTGTAATGGATAGGTTGTATCTTAATCATATCCAGAATGATATGAAGTCCTTAGATACTATTATTAATTATCAAATGATAATTATACTTGAATGGATACGATGGAGAATGAATCTCATCGCGTTGGTGGAGACGGTAGTCCGTACGTACGCACGAGCGACAATATCATTATTCTGATATTAAAATAATATAAAATTGTATGGTATATCATGTATACAGAATCATTATCATGTTATATTTATTTTTTAAATGAGTTACACATCATTATTATACCCATCCAAATAATAATTTATTGAATAACAATTACACCACGATGTGGAGACGGTAAGTCGTACGTACGCACGTATGGTGACATGTTATTCAAAGGATGGATAGAATACCAAATATAATTGTACCATATTTATACTAACATCACAGTATATATAAGATAATGGGGTTATTATTTTATAATGGTAATAACAAAGAAAGAAGAAGTGGAAGGAGAAATGAACTTGGAAAAGAGTGGTGAAATCATTACCTCTTCTTCGGGTTCTTCCTTTTGATTTGATCAAAAGGGAACTTAGGTTGGATTTATGACTAAAGTAAGGCCTCTAGGATGAAGTTAGGGAAGTTGAGAGAGTAATTAGGCAGAGTTTGGCCGAACCAAAAGGCTTTGAAGGTGTGAATTATAGAGAAGGGGGAGTGCCCTTTTATAAGAGGGTTGATGGGCACCTTTGGAAAAGATAGAAATATTATTTTATAATAAATTAATATTCGGTTTCTAATGGCTCCAAAGTGTATTATTTAAATTATAAGGTGGGGATAGTTTTAAAAAAACTCAACCAATAGAATTTATACAGCTTTGGTTCATTATACAAACCTTATCATTAATTATTAACTCTTAGTTAATTAGTTTCACTTTTACAATGTCTCTTTGTATTTTTATATTATATGGTTAATAAACTTACTATATACATCCAAGAGACCCCAAAGTGATCCATTAATGATACACCTATCATGATATAAGTCTCTTGGCCGAAAAATATATTTTTTGGAATTTAATATCAATTAATAATATAATATTTGTTTTAAAAACTCTTTTATGTCAATTTTGACACTATTCAATAATTGATTTTTAAAAAAATCATAACAGAATGATTACTTTGAAAAAAGTGAATTAAATCTTTCTCAACATGTCATATTAACCTATATAATTAGTTTAATTCATAAAAAGTCTCAAATTAGATTTATTTGGGCATCTACAATATCAATCATTTTAATTTGTTCACTATTATGGTAATTACTGCATCACCATTGTGTCATAAATAAATTAAATTATTTAATGTCTAAAAATTATAAATTAAATACCATTATGTAGGAAATCTTTTTATATTTCTAATTAATTTTTATAGTTGAAAATAAAACATATATAACCCTATGTAAAAATTATTTTTTTCTAAAAGATATATGCTTGTGTAATTTTGGTATTCATTTTAACTTAATTAAAATAAAGTGTCCCTATCACTTAAAAGTGTCACCATGGGGTCCCAAAATCGACCCAAAGATGACCATGGTCGGAAATTTATGAACCAATAATTTTAGGATACGTTTTAGGGTAATTATTTATTATTATAATAATATTTTTTAACCCTCATTTACCGGATTTACCCTTTAACCATGGTAAATAAAATATTTTCCGAAGTAATTATTCAAAATGTCTAAACAAAATTTAACTATTTACACAATTTGAACATCCTGATTCCAAATATGGAATCCATTTTTCCAAATTCAAAACACATAAGTGGCATAAATTAATTTAAAATTAATTCCAGCTGTCAAAACAAAAAGCGTGTTTTTAAGATATAATAACTATCAAAAGATTGATACTTTTTTATGTTCGATTTAATTGTGAAATTATGTAAAATGACCAAAATTATATTAAATGGTAAAAATATATTCCAAATATGCTTTAAAACCACTCAAATTCATAATTTATCACTATTAAATATTCTGATTAAAAAAGTTGTTTTTAATTAAAATTATGTAATTTTCACTATTTATCAAAATATAAATGTTGTCCGAAAAGTTCCAAAATTTCACCCAATGATAAATTTGATATTACGAATCCAAAAATGAAGTCCATTTTGAGAGATAAAATTTATAAAATTTTTAAAAGTAGGTATTACTATACATAACAGCTAGTTTGATTGGTTGTGGTGTGTTAGAACTCGATGTTGCGTACAACACATGCTATTGCATTATTCAAAGAGAAACATACCGTCGAAGCTTGGGGTGTTACATTTTTTATTTTAATAATAAATTAAAATCCATTATGATAGTTCCTAGATAAAATGTTAATTAACCAAATCATATCCCATGGGAGTAGCAAAAATATATGTAGTAAGGCCCATTGTCTTATTCCAAGTAATTCTCAAGTCACGACTAACATGCCTTTTCATATTTATTACCCCTAGGTATATCTCTTTCAAAACCAAATCCACTTATAGTCTCTATATAGGGATTTATTTCTCTATAAACTACATAATATCTTCATTACCAAAATATTATAATGTTAATCTATACATAGGCTTTTTGTAAGGGTTCTTATAAAAATTTTCTCATCCTTGTTTTTTGAAGGATAACCAAACCTACCCTATGATGAAAACTATAATGACTTGGGATTTTCATACATCGATATTACATATTTTTTATGAACATTCATTACAATATACAAACACAAGTCTGGGGATCATAAAGTTATAGTGGCTTTAGAAACATGGAAACATTAAAAATCATTCATAAGTGAACAACATCGTCTCCTACGACGTCCTTCATGAATATCAACCTTATTATTGATATAATAAATATAACACATTTTCATAACCTGGGGAAAGGAAACATAAAAAATAGAGAGCTCATATTCTTATTAATGGTAAACAAGGGAGATGCATCACATAACATGGGATGATGGACTTGAGAATATGATAATAACATTATAAATCCATAAACTTTATATAAAAAATCCTAATCCTAGGTCTTGGATTAAAAATTTTAGTTCATAAGACATGAATAGTAAGGGAGTCTAATAACATGAGAAATGGGAGCATAAAAATGGAATAAGATAAGGAATTGTGGAAGACATAAAATTATATAAAATCATTCCCATATTATTCAAGGCTCATTGACAAGGATATCATAGTGGAATCGGTATACTCATCAAACCATCATTTTAGTCAGGGTTAACTACCAATACTATCATAGTGGATAAATTACCTTATTGAAATTGATTCACTCAATATTCTAGTCATATTTATCTCATTACCTTTCAATCTTTACCCATTGAAATAGAATGAGATATAGGTCCCACTCATCACATTAGTAAAATCAATCAAATTTTTCCCACAAGATCAAAAGGAAAAATTATATTAGAACCCATGAAAATAAATGAGATTAATAAAAATTTATTGATAATATAAAATATGGAAGATAAATAGTTCTTATAATTATTTCATTATTTATAATAGAATATACCAAGTAAATAGAATCAGGTGTCATAAGAATCCGGTTATAATAAACATAACCCATCCAGAGAAAGAATAAATATGAAATCATTTAATCATATCCCTATTAAAGATTTAGTTACATCAAATGATGTCATAGTAGATGAAAAATTATTTTTAAAGATAACATGAAACATTTATATTTGAAAATATCCTTTCCATTTTGAAAAAACATATTAAAACATAAAAACAATCATCATCCTTTTCTTTGAAAACAACTTTGGAAACATATGAAGAAATATTTCAATATCATTTAAATTATTTATTGAGAAAAATATCCATTCCATATTGAATTTTTTTTAAAAAAATAAAATCATAATAAAAATTAAAGATGAAATTTTAATTGAAAATAATATTGAATACTTATTAGGGAATATTTGAAACAATGAGTTTTCATGTTTATAGAAAATTATATTCATGTTGTACACTATAAAACAAATATTTGTTTAACATTTTATATAAAATTCAAAATAACCTCATTCATAAAATGACAAGAATATTCCATTTAAAAATTGTCTAAAAATTAAAAAAAGGGTATAAATGGGTTTAAAACTCAAAGAAAATTAGAAAAAAATTCATTCAATCATTTTTTCAAAAACAACTATATGGAATAAAAATCATTTATTCCGAATAGAATAATTATGTTGATTTATCACAAAAATCGTTTTAAACTCTTGAGTACATAAAAATATAAACATTGTGGTAGAGTTTATTATAATTAAATATATAGTGGATATGAAATGTGATTATTTTCTAGAGATATATGATATAATATTTCATCATCGTAATCATAACCATAGACAATCTCGATAAATGATGAAATTTTATCATAAAACCCTTACCAAATTTCTATGATTGAATCGTAAGCCCCAAAAAAATGAAAATTAAATGAAACATAAAAAATAAAAAAATAAAAATTTCATAAAATTTCCTATAAAATTGGCTATATATACACCTCATAAAAGAATATTGGTGCATAATAAAACAAGTGTCCCAAAGAAGGAAAATTGAGAAAAAAAATACATTACCAGAAGTCTCGACATCCTTCATACACATTCAAAACTCAAATATAATAAATATAAATATATTATAAATATATTTCAAAACCATACTCTTTTTTATCATACCATGTATTATTTAATTTTTTTCTTTTTATTACCAACTTTTCAATAATTACTTGTTACTATCATGCTTTGGGTAATAACAGCTTTGTTTTTCAAGTATATTTTGGTTTGATATTTTTGGTAATTTTACATAGATCATGGTTACGTATTATCAAGAAAATTAAAAATGGTATAAATATCTTATATATTAATTAAGTATTTATTTAAATTAATCTATTAATATTAGATATAGAAAATAAGTTAAATTGTTCATGGAGATGGTAATTTGTACGTACACATGAACGTTGTTTCTATCTTCTCGATGGATCCAAAGAAAAGATTTTAAATAGTATATCTACTTTTAAAAGTTATTATTATGTAATTTCTGTACCATATATTCATTAAAAGTATCTTTATTACCATCCATGTAAAGATTCAATGAATAATGATTCACATCACTTCACAAGGAAGTAATCCTCCGTACACAGGAACGATGTTATCATATCTTCCACAGAATGAAATGTAAAAAAGTATATATGATATTATAATTACATAATTATAATTATATCATAAATTTTAAAAAAAATTATTATATTCATCATTATATCCAATGATAATAATTTTTTTATGTAAAATGAAATACATTAGTTCATGAGCCAGTAGTCTTTCAAACACACGATCAACGATTCTATTTCAAATTTGGGGGGAGAGGGGAATAATATTGGCCAGTGTATTGACATAATAACATAAGAGTATATTTATTATAAATATTTTATTATATTTTAATGTTTTGATAAGATTTTAAGGAGGTTTAGGTATAAATAAAACAAAAGAACATGTTTATGAATTTTTCCTCTTCTTTAAAGGGTTTGTTTTGGATTATTCATAAACCCTTATTGGGAGGGTTACAAAATCAAATTAACGCTGCTATGATGAGTGGATTGAATTAAGGAATTTAATTGGTCAGTTATTTTATGAAACAATTTTTTTTGGATGTTTGAATAAGAGAGGATAAGGGTGGCTTTTATAATTAAGGGAGAGGAGCCATATGGATATTTTGAAAAGAATGAATTTTGCCAACGTTTTTCACATGAAAAAAGTATCAAAAATGGGTAATTTTTAATATTATAGATTATATGTTTTTAATATATTCATAAAATATGTTTTTTAAAAGTTTATAGGTCATTTTACCCCTTATATTTTTAGTTTAACCCCATGTGAAACCATTTTAACCTTAATCGTAGTAATTAATTTTTAATATTTTCACTATTTACTATGATAAAATATTAATTTGAACTAATTTAATAAGATTAAACATTTTTATTCCAAATATGGTTTAAATTTTTCCAAATTTAAATCACATATTTTATATAATTTAATTTAAATTCAATCTCGTAAATGTGATGAGAAAGCAGTTTATCAAAGAGAAACTTTTCAAATCATTAAAATGTTCTTATATAAAAAATAAAAAATGAATTCATTAAAATGAATTATATTTGTTTAATTATAATATAATTAAACAATTTTTTTTTCAATGAATTTTATAAGAATTTTAAAAAAATTAACTTAATGAAATCTTTAAATGAAAAGGCAGTTTTCAATAAAAACCGATATTTCTTACTATTTCTAAAAAAATTAATTTTTTCCCAAAAATACCAATAAATAACCCTAAGATAATTTTTGACATGTTTATTTTAATAATTTAGTTCTTTTTTGAAATTAAGTTTCTATCTTTTTCAAAAATTAATACTATTAGTTGTTCACAAAAAGTGATAAAAGCATTTTGATAGAAAACTGCATTTTTGAAACTTATAAAGACTTTACCAATAATTCAATACTTATTTATCAATATGTTTTCAAAATATAATAACATTATACATAATATTTAAAATATTTTTATTTCTATTGATACTACCTTCTTTAATGACTAGGTTATAACTTCCATGTTAAATAGTTATATAAATAGTATATTATAGTTCGTTAGAATATGGTGTTTCATGTAGCGCAAGCTATCAGATAAATTATATTTTTTCCAAAAAAAATTTGAAAAATATTGGATTTTTATATTAAATATTATATAAATAGATTATAAGGTTACGTAATTTAAACCCTTTGGATGTTGTCTCCAGATATCTATGAGTGGTCTTCTTCTTATGAAGATGGTTTCAAAGAAAGTTCAATGTAAATAAAATTACATTCCTTAAAATTATGACATAATCCTCTAAAATATTAAATAAATAAACATCACTCTCCTATATAGGTTAAATATATGTAACTATATCGCAATTAAGTTGAAAAAATTAGTGTCAGAGAAAAAAAATATAGAAAAAAATTAAAATTTTGGACATTGAAAAATTATTCAATATTATATTTTCAAATATTTTTACATATTCTATGATATGATATTCAAATATAAAATTACTTATACAAAAAAACTATTTTAAATATTTGAATTTTTTTAAAATTTAATAAGAAACTTTAGATTAATTTAATTCATGTCACTTACCTTCTAAAAAAATAAAAGTATCATTTATAAAAAATTAGAAAAAATCAAAATTAAATAATCACATCCACCTTTTCAAGAAGGTATTCAACATAAATAGATAGTAACAATATAGAGTGGAAGTTATTATTAATTAATATTGATCATACCTAACTTCTATTTTTATATTCAATTTTATTGGGATTTAAATGTTTAGAGAAAACATTAACAAGATGATCTTCAATTATAGTAAACTTCGTAACTATATCTAATTTTTTAGTATAATTAATATTTTCAAAAGAATATAGAATAGGGAGATTCAATCAATGATATGTGTTTTCTTTATATCATAATTTAGCAAAAACATCGGAATCACACACAAACACAATTATAAAAGAATCTATATATCTCAATAAATAACTTTTGAGAGATAAATTCTATAGAATATGAAAACATTCATTTACTACTAATGTAAGTCTAAATATCAATACAAATCCTATTTTTTAAAACATAAAAACTACAGTCTAATTACCAATGCATTCTCCAGTAAAATTACATTAGAAAATAAAAATTAGAAACAAACATAAATTAAATTTATCTATGTTCAATAACTACATGTTCATAAAAATTAATATATTTATGAAATATAAAATATTAAAATAAATTTAATGAATATTAATGTTTCCAGTGACCTCCCCTTTGACATTCATTTAAAAAGGGTCACCTTTAAAAATTAAATTATTTTAATGAAAAGGTGTTTTTTCATAGTTATAACTTATTTATATAGATATTCTAGATAATTTTATTTATCAACACAGATCATAAAAATTATCTATACTAGATGTAAAATTTCTTACATATTATCCAATTCACAAAATTTGAATTTGAATTTTACAACCAAATTCTGATCATGAAATATTAAACTAGAACTATATTTAGAATCTAATTTTTATGGATGTTGAGATATCTCAAAATTAGTTTGAAAATTTAACTATTTTTTAAGAAACGTATACCAAAGAATAATCTTATTAATTTATTAACATAAAATTTCTCCATTTTGTGATAGTTACATATCTAGTTATTACTTCAAATTTAGGAATATCAACATTATATTTTGAATGTAAATCATTAATATTTAGATGAAGTTGAATTGGATTCATCATCTATTGAACTTATAAAATTAGAATTAAAAGTTAAAAATTTAATAGATAAATATGTTACCTTATCCACAATTCATTTCTCATTCTTATGAATACTCATATGAAATCTGGTAATCTTTTAATTATTAGAGCTATATTCTAAAAAAATATCATAAGTAGTGTATCTACCACTTTCACTCCAATTATATAATTAGTTTAATCTCTCCTTTCATATTCTATAATATAATTTACTCAACTCATAAAAAATACCATAGATTTAGTTTATATACTTTAAAATTTGGATTGTATGGTCTAATATGACCATTATTATTTCATTCTTAACAAATAATTTTAGAAGTATCCTCCTCTTCATGCATTTCCTTCTAGTATTTTCTATGATCATAATAGAAATTTTTCATCCCAAATATTTTATTTTTAAATATACAAATTTTTAAAAGTTTCGTACCCCAATCATTTATATTACCAACTCTCCATATAGAAAATTAGAATCATTATAATGCGACTTTAATATTTCTTGATGAGTTTCAATAATTTTAGTATATCTAAAATAAATGATATGCAACTTATTCCATATTTCATTACTTATTTCACATTAAAAAATTATATTATCTATATTTCGTGTCATATAAAATAATAAATAATTTTATATTTTATATTTTTCATGACATTCCATATTTTCATTATTAGTGAAAGTAGATAGATCTTTCTATCTGATTTTTTAATTTCTAATCCTCTTATGAAAATGATCCATGTCGATTCTAATAATAAAAATCAATATCTAATAAAGCCAATATTTATAGTCCACACAATCAATTATTTGTGGTTTACTATTATTTAAATTATCATAAATTCTAACCAGAAGCCCTTATATAAACAAAATTTTCTCTAACACATTATTACTATAGGGAAACTAAGATGCTGAAATTTTGATAATATAATGGAAAAGAAAAATCAGATAAAAGTTAGTCACAAATCTAGAGACTATATTTGTTAAAATATTTTTTTCACAGAAACATGATAGAAAAAATGAAAACTGGGGGTGTGAATTTTTGTCTAAAGGAAAGTTATTATTTTCCATTACCACTCGATTAATTTATCTACCAATAGTTCCGAACCTTAACTAAACATACAAAATCATGTAAGTAAGCATGGAGGGAATTATTCAATCGGTAAAACCGATGTAAATATAGTACAAATACAACATTGTATAAGAATAAAGGAAAGAAATATAGAGTGCCTTATAAAATAATAAACACTCATCTAAATTTGATTATTATAGAATATAACCCCTCTATTGAGGAGGTATTCGCATTAACCAAAAGTGGCAATGGTTTTTTTGACCAAACTCAAGGTGTCCCATTCTTAGCACAAAAGAAATCAATAAAAACCTCAAAAAACAATGATTAAACCAATGATATCTTGTTATACATATTATTTAGCAACGAAATAGATGATCATTAATCTCACAATTAACCTGATGGAAATATCATGCCTCTAGCACCAAAATCCCCTTGACACCATAGTCATAAAATCTGGCTTCCACCCACCAAAATTGTTTCAATAAACACAAATATAAACAATAATTATTATAATATCAATATAATAACATTAAAATGGAAAGACATATAATTAATTTCCGAGATAAAACACAATAAATAAATAAAAACTAGTATATTCAAAAGTGTAGTTAGGAACAAGATGTTTCAAGATTCATGAAAACTAAAAGATCTTTCTGAGGAATATTGTATACTATTCTTCTATTCAATGAAGTTTGGGGTTTATTTATAGATGAACCTAATATAGTCAAATTAAATAAACCTTAGTTTTTTTTGAAACAACATTATAAGAATAATCCTCGATTATTAAATAAATTCAAAAAACTCTATATCATCTGATGAATCCAATATACCTCACTATAACATATAAAAATCTAGTAGAATTAATTGACACAAAACTTCCACTATTTGGAATTCCACACCCTTATGATATTTTTTAAATCCACCAGATTTAATATTATTATGGTTTAATCATTAACCACAAAACTAACTAAAACATTTTGAAGTTAAATATAATTTATATTTATTTATAATGGGACAATCAAAATAGAGAATAAAAAAGACCCAATAACTCAATATATATAAATAAATTTTATACTATTAAACATCAATAAGATTATTTTAAAATTAAAATTATAAGAAAAATTTCTAATATAACTATAAAATTAATTTTTTTATAATTAAAAATAATATTCTTTTAAAAAAATCAATAATTTACCCAGATTTTTCTACTAATTTTCGATAGAATTTCCAAACATTGTGAAATTATCAATAAAAAATTCTAGGTATTCCTCAATAAAATTTACAAAAATGCATACCATTCATCAAAAAAATTTATATGGTTAATTTCATAGGATAACTGGAATTCTTTTATAAAAAAAAGTGACATAGGGATGGGTAAAGGTAATATTTCCATGGCCTTCAGGTGTAGTAGGCTTCTAAAAATATTATAAAAATTCATCTGAAAAGTAATAATATGTTTTTCATGACGGTATTTCTAGAATTTGGTCAACAAATGGAAATGTAGAGTGATCGTTTCTTATGAATTGATTCAGTTTAATATACTCGATACAAACACCCTAACTATTTTGGATTCTCACCATAATTAACTCAATTTATTCTTCTTTTACAATGGTCAGACTATATTTTTTGGAACTATATGTATTAGTTAGAGTCAATATGAATGAAGAATGAGTAAATTATTTTATGACCCAATAATTTATCAATATATTTTTATATGCCTCCATAATTATTTTGTTAATTCTTTCTTTGTTTTTATAATAGGGTTTTTATTATTTTCTGTTATAATATAGTGTATTTAGGTTATGGAACTAATCCATGTAACAATAAACTAAATTACATCCTATGCATAAATATCCTGAAGGCCTTATTTTATTGATTTTTGGATAAACCCCCTTTCATGGGATGAGTGGGAACCATACAATGCCTTTAGTCTTAGAAGAAATATCCAAACTATTACTATAAGGAACTGCTCCTCCCCTGCATCTTAATCGTGATATCAGCTCTTCGTCGTTGCATGGTTGTTTGGTTAGGCTTCCCATGTATGCACAGGTTGGTCCGGATAGAAATTACATACCCTCTCATTCTTTCACTTCTATCAGCTTTTTCTCTGGTCAATTCACTTGCTCTAAATCCTCATTAAGAGTCTACTCATTGTAGAGTCTACTTGGTCCATTAAGCAAAATTTCAGGTGGTCTAAAAGCCTTGAGGTGGCCCAAAGGCCTAAAGGTGTCCCGAAGGCCTTGAGGTGGCATGAAATCCTTACTTGCTCGAAGGCCCTAAAGGACCTGATTACCAAACTGGTGACCTGAATCCCTAAGAAGATGAATTGTTCTATTTTCTATAGTATCAAATAGTACCAGCTACTATACTATTACAATGTCTACTATAGTGCTACTACAGTAACTCAGAAATATGTCTCCACCCGGTTTTGAAATCGGGTCTCTAGGATGCACTTTTCAAGTCCTCGCCAACTGGGTTAAGGATCTTATTCAAATTGAATCCTATATATATTAGATATTATCTCAAAAAACATGTCATTTTTTCTTGATTATGATATTAATTGATTGTTCAAATAAATATTTACTTGTTTCCATTCATTAAAATCATATAATTTAAATTTTGATTTTATGTTTTTAATTACACATTTTTTGTATAGACTAAATATGAAGGAATATTTTTCTTACCTACTTCAATTTTCAAAAAGTATTATGCAATAGTAGAACAATCGATCTCTTTATCATTAAATATAATCAAAACCATCAATGAAATCAAAATTTACCGCCTCTATATATTTTATGAAATATTTTTCATGTTTTTCCAATGTATTATTAATAGAATTTTCATCAATAAATTTGTTACAGAAATGAAAATTATCTCATAGAAAAATAAATTCCTTATCAAGGATCAGAATATTGTAGTGAAAAAGGTAAATATTAATTTTATACATATTTAGGGGAATCAAAAATACTATAGTGAAATATTTTTCATCAAACTCAATTATTATAGTATCTTTATGGAAATTTATGATTATATTTTCTATTTTAAGGAAGGTTGTTTCCAAAATTATGGATGGATAATCCTATTTTATATCCCCTTCATTTTTTGCACATATAAATTAGCTGCAAAGATCCAATTTTAACTCGAACTAGAACATATTCTAAATCTCCAACATTGAATACAATTAATATGTTATATAAATGGAAAACCAATATTATTATATTGATATTAATCCTCAATAAAGATAAAAAATTTAATGTTCCATGAAATTAATAAGATATTTTATATTATATAAAACCTATTTGAAATTCATGGATCAAATTGTACAAGGAATAGAAAATTTCCTTATATCAAGAAATTTAATTGGATGTTGTGGTGTGATCATGGCTGAATCATTATTCCCTAAATTAAATATTTCATTTCATTGAACCTTTATTTTTTATTCAAATTTTCCTTGGTGAAATTATCATATTTCTAAATCTATTTAAGAGATTCAATAAGAGGTATGTTTATTTCGACCTTTTGGACACTGTTTAAAATTTCATTTGGGATTCCATCCATATAAATATTATTTTATTAGATCATTATCGAGGGAAATGATATTAGAATATATTTAATTCCCCTAGTATATTTTTGTAATGTTCTTTATAATTTATTCTTACTCTTCTTAGATCTAATATTTTATTCCTTTTCTTCATTCGACTTGATCAATTTTACATATTAATTATTCAACTCCCTCTCATTATTTTTAGAACTATCCACTCCATACTATTTCAATATTAAACTAGTTATTCTCAAAATAAAATTGGGAAATATGATGATTCTCATTATCACTCATTAGTGTTACCAAAATAACATTTCATTTAGGATTTAGAATGTTTTGAGATAGTAATTTACCAATAAATGTTTTCTTTAATTCTATAAGGTTTTCAATATCATTTTTCAATTATTTCAAGTAAATATTAAACTTTTAAATTCAAAAAAACAATTTGTTTCACCGCATGTGGGTTTGAACGGGTTGATATTTATTAAAAATTATTAATTTACTATAAATTGTGGGGTTAGAATATTTTTTGATTGTAAGGATTAATAAATGTTTATTGAAAATAGAAAAATAATTATATTAATGTTAAAAGGTTGGTTTAATTTTAGATTATTGGTTTTTAAATCAATATTAGACATATGAAGTGTCTCTATATCCTTTTTTTGGGTGGTTAAAATTTCTCTTATTGATATGTTTCAACATAATTTTTAGCTTCTTATACTTGTTTACACTGGATAGTATAATGATTCTTAGAAGAATAAAGACTAAAAACCTTATCTAATGTGAATTAATCACTTTATTTATTAAGATCCATCTCATAAACCATACTAGTTTTTTTTTCAAGATTACTCTTTAAAATAAGTGATTGAATTAGTCAAACCTCATTAACTACTCTTGTACTAATACCTCTAAAATCAAAATATTTAGAAATTTGAGCCACATTCCCAATCAGTCCCCAAGATTCAACTGGTGACTTATGAGAAAAACCTACTCTTAATAATAAATCCAAAATTTTTGCATCACTGTCCAACAGTCCTTAATTGTATAAATCAATGAAATGGTGTTTTTCAATTTTGTGGTTTGGAAAGCTTTCACATTTCTTCTTTAATATTTCCTAGTGAACATTAATTTCCTCGTATGTTTCTTATCATGTGGATTATATATAATTTATTATAGCACTTACCCTTATGGTTGAAAATATTTTTTAAGAAAATTCCTTTGAAGAACATCTATGTCATGGACTTATATAGGCTATAACATGTAAATACATTCTCTAGACGATTCAACTAAATAAAATGGAAGGTGTATCCTTCAAAATTGATCTTCAAATACTCCCCCAAATTTATGTATAGCTCAAAAAATGTAAATATTTTATATTATTTTTTGGATCATATTTTATAGATCAATTAAACTATGATTTTTTTAATAAATCCTGTTTTTAATTTAAAATAATATTATAATGTAAGGATGTCCATTTTATTCAATTTATTAATGAATTCTGGTGAAAAATATCACTAATGGTTAGTTATGTATTTTTAGAAAAGATATCTAATTCACAATGAACGTTTCAAGTTTCATCATAGTTTTTGGATGTAATGTTTTAAAAATATCAATTTTGATATAATTTTTAAAATATAGTTAGACAGGTTCTCTTAAAAACATATTCAAGAGAGTAATTATAGCATGTGTTAGAATGTTTTATGAAAATTAATGTTTTAAATTTTTACGCCTCCTCCACATTAACTATGATATTTTTTGACACACCAATTTAATTTTTTTATAAAAATAAATTGATTATTTAATTTTTAATTTTATTATAGCAGAAACCAAAGTTAATTTACAAAGAGGGTTTTAAAGTAAAACTTTTAAAAATTAATTGAATGGAAGAGTGGAGTTTTAAATTTATTTATTTTATGAAAAATATAAAAAATTACGTGGAAGAAAAATTTTATTGATTAAAAAAGTGATTTTTTAAGGATATCGACCTCCAATTTGTATGTTTCCCATGTCTTATATTGATAAACCCATCTTTTTAAATTTAATTGACTATATAATTCATAATAATTTCATCTCTCAATAATAGGTGGTAATGAATATGAGTTTAAACTAATGAGTGATCACTACCAATAGATCTCACTTCATATGAGTGTGAATAATTAACAATAGGATCTCCCAAAATTACCGAAGAACCACCCAATCTGTTGAAGTAAATCTTGAGTAACATAGAAAGATCCACTTCCTTTTACACTCATGTCATCAGGCACTAGATATATTATTATATAACCCTAGTCATTTCATTATATATATGTATAATCCAGTTAAAGGAGACATAATTTATCACCCAAATTAATAAATAATGAAAAATAATACAGACTAAAAAATCAAATTCAATTAAATATATCAATACCAGAAATTTAGATAAAATAACAGAAAAATATTTTTATTGATAATTATACTCAATAATTAGTAAAAGGATCTACTCCTCACTATCCCAATCACTGATAGTGTTTTATCCATACATTTTTAGGGATACAATTATGAATTAATAACAATCAAAGAGAAAACATGAAAAAAACTAACTATCCAAGATGTCTACCATCCTACTACTATTTATATCATTTTTCCTCCTTATATAATTTATGTAGATTTTTATTCTTTCTCTATTATTAATTTTACTTTTAATTTATTCAATGATTCGATTTATCTTCACTTTTCCGTATAAAATGATTGAGTGAGTTAAAAAATTCAGTCAAATCTTCTTTCTCTGAAATTCATCCCACGATCATTAGTCTTCCAAATTTCTCATTTTAATTTAATTCATACAGTTTAATAATCATTTAATATCCAAAATTATGGGATTCATTTCATGAAAAACGTTAAATCATGTTATGATAAGAAAGAGTATCCATCCATGAAATGGTTTTAAAATAATTTCTTATCTCTGTACACTACATTTCAACAAAGTGTGAATTTCATAACCATGGTTTCATCTTCTCATTATCTAATTTTACAATGTTTAAATATTATCACGAAAATATTAGTCAAAATTTCACTATGTTCATGAAAATTACATATTATCCTAAAAGAAGAAGTTACTTTTACAAAACACTTCATCCTAGTTAAAACTGTCACTATTATAAAAGTCATGATCTTTAAGAATCATTTTTTTAAATATGTTACATTTAAGTATTTTTAGGGGGAATGTATATATAATCATTTATTCTTTGCATCAAATATATTGACTCTTACATATTTCAAGGAAATTTTTCTATTGACCTTAAAATACGACATGACGGAATCATAGGTATCATAGGGTCGCTCTAGACTTTTAAAATTAATAACACACTACTACACTTGGAATCATACATTAAAATGCCTTAATTTTATATATCTAGTTCCGTTTCCAGATTTTCCTAAAAAACATTAAAATGAACACTATGTATTACCAATTAACTCTAATGGGTACTTCACAATAATTTCACGGTTATCATATGATTAATTTTATATAAGGATTTATCCTAATTCATAATTCTACTTGAAGTTCACTCCCTTGCTTGTAGACTACCTAGATTATGATAATTCATCCTTTTATAATATTCATCATCAAAAACCATCTTCTTCTTTAAGTTATCTTTCGGGGTACAATGGATTAAATCTTAAAATTGATTACATTATGTTTTGGGCTTCCTTATGTTAACATCATGAACAACCCACTTATGTTAAATTCTCCAAAAAAATCAATGGATTGATTAGTACTTAGCCATTATTTTAATTAATTTGTTAGATGTTTTTAAAAATTTTATCTAAATGTTAAAAATGATATTAACAAACCGTACCCCTTATTCTCCATAACAATTTTAAACACCTCATCCATCTTCACACTCATTATTTAATCTTTTATATGTGTAACTCAATTGTCAATTATTTGTATCATGATCAAATCATATTATAATATTATTTTTGTGAGTCTACCACACTTATTCAATAATTTCAAAATTAATTTGGTAGTTTCATTATGTATCATAAAATGAAAAAAAAATCGTAGTTTTATTTGTTTACATGGTTTATATTTATTGAAGACAAATTGGTTAATAATATTCAATATGAAGGGCCCTTCTAAACTCAAGTAAGTGTTATCTATCTTTTCATTTGGGTTTTATATGTTTCTCAAGTGATATATGAAATTCTATTAACGCCAACCATGTGTTTAGGACAACATAATGTATTTTAAAAAGATAATTCTACTCTTTAAAGACCATATGAGGTGAAATTACCATTAATTAGTCTTTTCAGAGGAATCCATGGATTCCATAGTCGTTAATTAATATTTTCCTTATGAAACATGTTGCATCTTTGAAACATTGAACTAAGAAAGGGAAATTGTTTCTTTCATTGAGACCTTAAAAACCCTGATGTGTGTCCTAATCAAGTACTTCATGGTTAATAGCCTAAAAATATGATATGATAGGGGGAGATGAACTAAGTGTGAGACCTTCAGTTGGTTACTATACATTTTTGGATAACCCTTGAATGATGAATAATATATGGATGTTGTAACCAATATTTGAGGGTAATATATCATTCACTATGATGTTTGGGAAGTTTTGTATCATATAATCATAGTATATTAATGGTATGTCATCTATTTGGGTTGTAAGTGATAGTGATGATTCATTCACCATGAGTTGTTGAATTGGTGGTACATCATCCTCCCCAAAAAAAATTCTGATGAATATCATTCAACTAGATATTATTCTTGGTGGTGTATAATATACCTATGAATTGATATTGTTGGTGTATCATCAGCCCATATATCATTTTTGGTGATATGTTTTCCACTAAAAAAACGTCTTTTGGTGGTATATAATTAACCCAAAGAGAGTGATAGTGTTGGTGTGTCATCCAATCAAGGAATTGTCTTGGTGGGGAATTTTCCACCTAGAGGTTGTGTTTAGTGGTTGATCTGAAACCTAATCATGGATAGTGCTGGTAAATCATCCACCATGATTTTATGATGCCTTGGTCACCATTACATAACTTTTTCACCAATTATTTAGGAGTAGTGATGAATTGTTCACCCAGAAGATATGTTATAATGATGTATTATTCACCATGTAATACTTAACAGTGATAACTAAATCACCATTATTGTGAGATGAGGGGTAATAAATCATTCACCCTTGAGAAGTGTTTGAAATATATGTGTATCATCACATTTTATCACTTTCCATATTAGGTATTATAAAATGTGGTTTGGTTACGGGGAATTCATTTCTATGAAGGATTATTTATTTACATTATTTATTCATACCTTATATAGAGAATTAACATCTATTTTCTTGAATATTTTGGGGACACTATTAGTGGTGGGTTATTGTGTTATACTCTGATGTATGTTAAGCACCCTGATACCTGATTAGAAATTACAGATCATGATAATGTTGAGGGTAGGGGCCCTATCTAGGACTACTTAGCAGGGATGCAAAATTGGATAATGGAGATAATACTGAGGTATCATTCGAGACCAGTTATTTGGAAAAATATTTTCTTTATTTATTTTAGACCATGTTCTATATGATCTTTAGAAGAGATATCCTATTTTTTATAGTTTTTAAGACATGCATAATATTTCATTTTGCTATAGTATGATAGTTTGGTTTTTTCGTTTGGATGTAACAAACTTTTAATGTTTATAATTATAAAGAATTAATATTTTGATGATTTTTTATTGGCATTTCTTCTACTATGATATATATTTTCCAATACCATATAAGATATAGTCTCCCTCGGATTTGCATCAACCGCCATCGTTATTACACTATATGTAGCATATGTGGATGTTCACTTCAGACATGTGGTGAAACAATTCAGTCTCAGTAAATTTGAATTGATTTACATACATCAATAATTAATATCGCATACATATTCTTATTTTCCTTAATATTTTTTATTGGCACCTATATATAGGTTATCATTAGGTCTTGAGATTGAAATTATGTCTAAGAGTATCTATATAAAAACCCTTATCTTTTTTTACATTAATACATGATTTATTACATAAATTTACACTTAATACAACTTGTATGATTGACAAGTCTAGTTTATTTGTGAATTAGGTATATTATATAACAATTTAAAATAGTAAAAACATCATATTTACTGAAAACATCCTTAATATGCTTGCACTTAAAACAACATGGGATAACCTGGGGACATACATATGAAAGGGGTGATCTATAAATACTTGTAATGGAATAATCATATAATATGTTAATAAATTTTAAACAATAGTCATATAAATGGGTAATTAAATTAACATGAATAATAAGTCATGATATAGCATGATAATCCTAACATGGTAAATGTGGAAATAACATAAAACATTGTATCATAAATGTAGGTCAAGGATAAATGGCAAGACATCATGATAAAAAAATTACCATTAAGTAATGATGTTCACTCCCTATCCTAACATGAAATATCATGATATTAAACATTTCAAAATGCATTGGAGCGCTATATAATTTAGGGCACACTAGGCACTTTCATTTCATTCTCATGCTTAAGTGTGTCATATAAATAATACAACATGGATTCATTCATAAAAATATTATTTCCATAATTAAAGAGTATTGAATAAAAAAATTAAATAGAAACTCATATTTTTATATGTGTATAAAGGTGAATACCCTTGTTAGTAAATGGTTATGGTATTCACTATAAAATTATTTTGACATGGAAAATCCTAGTGAAAATTTAAAAGCATAGCAGAATCAATTAAAATTTAATAAAATTGGTGGATAATATATAAAGTTGTATATAATAATTTGGAAATATTTTTTACAGTAATAGATATATGTAATAACATATTCCATCATTTGTAATCGAAGATAAAAGACATAAGTTGAAGAATATACTTGAATAGAGAGGAGAAATGAAAAGATTTCATACTTGTGTGTGTGACTCCAAGTTCTGGCGAAGAGCTTGTTGATAGCTTGGGGAACCTTGGCATGACTCTAGATGTAGGACGGATGAGTAAAGACATGATATATGTATTTTTATTGAGGAAAAATTTTATATTGGGTGTGTTTATAAAGGAAATGTGTGGGTATTTCATTAATATTTCTCAAACATAGGTTTTGGAATCTATATAATAAACTAACCAAAACCAAAAACCTTCACATATTATTTTCCCATGTTTTTTTAATAAATCTATGTTTCTATTTATTTTATAAGGCCCAGGGACGAACTTAATAATATAACACCCTTGCTTATGTTGAGTTGATTCATACTCTTAAATAAATTATTTTAAAATTGTAACATATAATAATGGTTTTGGAGGATTCATAAAGGATTTATAAAATTAATCAAAAAAACATAAAATAAAATTATTTTAAATGTAAAAATATTTTTTTTTCTTTTATTCCCTTTTTAGTATTTATTACATCACGTTTTGGTCATTATGATAACATAATACACAACGTATATTTATATGGTATTTAATTTTTACCCAAAAATTCCACTGTCGCAAAAAATTATGAAAAATTATCCATTGTATAATTTGAATATAATGATTCAAAAAATAATATTCATTTTATCTAAATAATTTTATAAATATACAAATTTTCACTTTTAACAAAAACCAATATTTATTAGGAAATATTGGGTTTTTGACAATAACAGTTTTTGAACCTGTATAAAAATTACATTTATCTTGATAAAAAATAAAATAAATGATCATTTATATTTTATGAACATTATTTAAAGATAATTTTCTATAAAAATATTATTTATTTCAAATATCCATTAATTCGTCAAATTAAATTCCTTAAATTAACTTTAATATTACCCACAAATACTATTTTTATTTTATTGTATGAAAATAAATATCATTTATAAATTAATAATAATAAGATGAAAATATATAAATTATTTTGTTCAAAATAATTTACCTACTCATATATTAAGGTTCAGGATATATATCTCATTAATACACCAACAAACTCCCTTATTGTAAGGTGTGCAATGGTGATATTTTCATGGGGTAGTTTGGAAAACATTGCCTGGGTCATAATCTCAATGAGCTTGAACTTCTCCCCTAAATGATTTCTCACATGACTATATTGTTGGATCTCAAATTTGTCTTGGTCATGATAAAATTACATAGGTTATTTCTCACACATAAGTTCCAATAAATGGAATTCTTAGGGTACGATCCTACTGGTTGAGTTCATGACTTCATTTTTCGATGTCAATTAGATTTATTGAAAACCAATATTTATACTATTTATGTGATCACTGTTTAATGATTGATTTATCAGTGTTAAAGAATATTGATGGTATTTTAAATCTGATAGAATATATTAAAACCAAATAAGTGCATGTTTTTTCTATTACCATATTACATAATGATACATTAAATTAAATCAAAATGGAAATTTTATTTATATCATTTTGGGTCATTACAAGCTAACCCATGTATAGGGTAAGTACAAAATATCGAGTGGAGATTATTTTTCTTTCCTTTTATATATTATGTTTTCTTTTATTCCCATTCTATGGTATGTAATTTATAGTTTATTGTTTTTGTTCTTGAATCATGGTGGCAATATAGTGTTTGTTCAAGGCCATGTTTGGGTATAGGTATTAGATGACAATAATATTCTTTATTATGATTGATATTAAAGTTGTGATGTAGGGTTTCATGTTTTAAAGTGTCAAAAATAGATTATATAGAGTTTTACAATATAAATTCATTATGAAAATCTATATATCCAACCCATATATATTAAACTTTTTTGTTACTATTGGATATTTGGTCACCAGAACTTACGTAATAAATACTTAATCTATGATTGGGTAGGTGGGTATAGACTCAAGCTGATATGTGATACCCCTTATATGATAGTGTGTGATTTGAGGGTAGTGTTTACTATTCATATTATTACATACCATAAGCTATGATATGAAGACCAATGATAGAATTGTGATCTGAGTTGTGCACATACCATTTTAGTGACCCAACACCATGGAGTTCTCTATTTGAGCACCATGTGGGTAAGGATGTTCATTACCCACTATTTGAGGAGTAAAATTCACATATTTTGACTATTCCTCCTATTTATCATAATATTTCATAGAGTATAACTCATAAGCATTAATCTATATGGTATGGGGAACTGATGGATGGGCTAACCATGTTATACCTGACTGTATAGTTTCAACTATAACATCCACAACTCTTTATGAATGAGGGTGGATCATAGGATACTATTTTTAGATAGATTCTATATATAAAATATTTAATCATCTTGACACCCCCCCCCCCCAAAACATACTGTGAATCTTACTACCTACAATGTTTGAGATATTATAAATCATTGGTTTGATATTCTGGTCTAATTAGACAAATATGTATAGAATTTGTAGAATGATTTTTAGACTCAGTTTTTTATTCATTTATTTTTAGAGGATATGAGGGATGATTGATATTAGGATTTCACGTACCTCACTTAAATTGATGGGTCCATTAAATATTATGTCACATGGTTTGCTGATTTTATTTTTTTTATCATTCGTATTCAGGTGATAAGACTATCAGAGTAAGCCGTTTTTTTAGATAGCCTAAGGCCTTTTAATTTATCATAGGTCAATATCATAAAATTGAATCATTCTTTGAGGTCATGAATTAGGACCTTTTTATATGGGAAAACAATTTATGGGTTGATTGTGTGGGAATTATACTTGTTCTATCCAGTTCAAGAGTGGTTCAAAGTGTAGAAAAAATTATAGGTATAAGGAGACTATCTAGTGAAAAGTTATGAAGGTAAAAAAAGGTAAGGGTTCAACACATCCTATGATAGGAATACACATAGTCAGGTGTTATTAGTGTGGTTAGATGGGGAATATTTGTTGGATTATAGTTGGAATTTTAAAGAGTTTCATTCTTATAAGGGTGTCAGACAACTATAGAGACTCTATAGTATAGTACCGCATTTGGTTTGTGTGTGGGCGTTTAGTCTGACACGTGGATTTGATATAGGACAATGTATATATAAATAGTCAAATAGTTGGGGTTTCTTTGGTAATTTGAGCCATATAAGATTTCATGGTGCCCATGGGTATTGGAATCAATTCTAGTAGGGTGATACCTTTCAATGTAGTTAATAAACTACATATTGGGGATAGGGTTTTAGATAACATTACACCATCAAGTATCTTTTTTCCCATTATTATGAGGTTTTATTAATGTTTTCAAGTATTATTAAAGTGTATTCAACCATATAATTAATTTTATTGGATATAGGTTTTTCAAAGTGATATATATAATACCTATACCCTTGTATATAAGATATATGTAGTCCAAATCAAACTATACAATTATTCAAAATTGTATAGAATAGAAAACATGTATGGGAAATCATATGCCTTATTGATTGGGATTGTTGTAATTTCATGATAAATGATATCATGTAACATTAAATTGAGTATTCATCAGTTAAAATTTAATTTTTCAACCACATACTATCATTTCTGTTTCATGAGATTATTATTCATCAGAAACAAAGAGTAGCAAATGAAAATTTTTATTTACCCATGTATTATCTAATTCATGAGTAAATTCATGAAGGACATGAGAGTCTCCTGATAACTATATATAGAATCCGATAGAAATATGTTTTTTTGTGAGATTTATCATTCCTTATAAGAAACTCATCCTTTGATATCCTTATTCTTATTCTTCTTAATTTTCCATGATAGACATGATCATCCCATGTACCGAATATGAGTCTTTCGCATGTGATGAGTGATTCAACATTAACCCATAGATTCCATTAAAATATATATTCTATTTAGATCCCTCTTGACTAATCTTCATCAAGACCATAGGATGAATGTTTCCATACAAAGAAATGTACATGCACAATTATTCATTTTACAGTAGCATGTTTTTTGGATTCTTGTCGGGTTAATCATGTTTTTGGGTTTATTAATCACTTATACTACCTTAAATAGCTTTTATATTTCTCTTACAAATACAAATTTTTTATCATAAAATTATTATTCCATTTTATTCTCAAAAAATTTCTCTAACTAAATTTTTGAATGCTTACTACAAAAATAGAGTAACATGGAATTATTATGATATATCTAATATCATAAGGAACCAGAGTTCGACCTAAACAGGTCATCACACACACCCTACATAGGTCCTCATATACACCCTATTAACTTCCTATGAGGTATACCAATATGAAGTTAATAATACATTTTCATTAGACTCACCTTATAATTTGTTAAGGATTTAATGTTATGTCGGTCAAGTCGTAAACCTACATTCATTAATCCCATGTACCATCGGGCGTAATCTCACATGAGTTCCAGACTGATCATACGTAGACATTTTAACAACGCCTTTATTTTTACATGAGTTTAGGGCTAGGTTATTCATATGTGATTTAAAAGTAAAAAAGACAAGTGATGTGCTAGATTATTCATATGCATGATCTTTATAATTTTTTCCCAAGCCACTATTTTAACTCCCTGGTTCTAAGAGCTGGTCAGAGGTGCCTTGTACTAGGTTGATCACATGGCCTCAAGCACATTTCGTTGAACACCAGAGGCTTCTAACTCGAAGCGAGGGCCTTGGTTGAGATAGTAGGGAAACTATTCCCTCATTGGCACAGTAACACAGTGGAAGTAAAACAGATACCAATAGCAGAAGTAGTGATAATATCATACAACAGTAAACAACGGAAGACTGGAAATAATAAATAGTGGAAGCACACATATATAAATGATGTGTGATACATATATATATAGTAAAACATCTAAAAAATTCACAATGCTATAATACAAAACTAAACCATATACAAAAGTAAATAGATAAACTCCAGAAGCATCGCAAGCCTCAGTTTGGTCCCATGTTGTAACGAACCAAAGATTCATTAATGGAAATCCCTCTTGATATAATTAAATGTCTCTTTATGTTTATATAAAATGTCAGCTTCTTTGGTTTTATGGTAATAATTTTGACCGTTTCTAATATAGTCTTTGAACAGTGATCACATGATTAGTATAAATATAGAGATTTAACACATCCAATTGACTCAAAAAAAGGAAGAGATGGCCTCATCCAGTACGATTGCTCCATACGAAGCCCATTTGTCGGAGCTTGGAAAAGAGGTGGAGTCCTTTTTCTTCACTCTTGACCAATCCCAAGCTAAGCTTCATCATGTCAAGCTCGAACGGGACCGTCTGCGGGAGAAGTGGAAGTTGATAGAAATTACCACTCGAGCGATGTTATCCGAGCCACCCCAAGAGTCTGTCACCATCGCAGACCTTACCCTTAGGTATTATGCGGTTGTTTTAAGGGGTTATGAAACAAACCCCTAGTACTATGTTCATGTATATTTTTTTTGTATATAATAATGAATATACCTCCTTGTCATTTTTCGATACATTTTAAATAGTTTTTAAAGTACAAATAGTGTTTTTAGTTATTATTTAATTAAAAATTATATTTTTTAAAATTAAGGGATTTTTGAATTAAATAATATTTTAATAAAATAATTATATTATTATTAAATTAATTTTCATTAAATATAAATGATCTTATAATTTTATTAATGCAATTATAATTTTTATTATGGTTTGAAATCCATTTTTGTCAAAACCCGTGAATTTTCAATAAATGCCAGTTTTTATTTTAAAAGTGAAAATTAATATATTTACAAAATTATTTAGATAAAATAAATGTTATTTCTGGAATCAGGGTGTCAAAATTATCCAACAGTGAACTTTTCATAATTTTCTGAGACAATCAAATTTATGGGTAAATATTAAATACCGTTTAAATATATAATGTGTTTTATGACATCATAATGACCCAATAGTGATGTAATAATATACTATAAGCTTTATTTTCGGCCAATATATTTTTTACCATTAAAATAATGTGATTTTGGGTTTGTTTAACTTACTTCTCAAAGCATTAATGGATCCTTCATGACTTATTAAACACCTTGTCTTTTTAAATTGATTTCCATGGGGGTGTGACTCACCTCCACATAAGAAACCCCATTATTTTAAGAAGTTCGGACTTTGGCCTTATAAAATATTTTTTTCATCTTCCCTTTTCCAAAAACCATGGGCTGGTTTGTGGTTTGGATTAATTTAATGTAAGGGGACAAAACCTAAATAATAAAGAATTCCCTCACCTTTCCTATATAATCCCACCCAAGCTCCCACTTCCTGTAACATCCCATGTATGTAATGAATAATAGATATTTTTATCTATTACTATTAATGAATTAGATAGTGTTTTAAAGGCTTAAATTGAAAATAAATCCAATCTTAAGTATAAAATACTCTAATATTTTTAAAAGATTGTTTTACTGCCTTTTTATGGCAAGCCATTTTTAAATCTATCTTTTGACAATTTTATAAGGTATGTTTTTTCAAAATAAACTTATTCTTTATGACTGGTACATCAAAATTTACTTTGTGTGAATTTTTGGTATTTTTCTGATAAAGTTCATTTTTTTAATGATTAGTGAAAAAATGTTGTATTTTAATTCAAAACCACTTTTTAATCTAATTTATTTATATGATTATATTATCTTTTTAATTGGTTTTAAAGTGAAATTAGAATATATTTTTACCATTTAATCCAATGGTGGTCATTTTAATCAATTTCACTTTGAAATTGGACTTAAACTAGTGTCAATCTTTTGATACTTATTATTTCATAAAAACACGCTATTTGTCTTGACAGTGGAAATTAATTATTAAATTAATTAATGTGAGTTATATGATTTGAATATTGTAAAATAGAAATCATTTTGGAATTCAGAATATCAAATATATCTTAGGGTGAAGTTTTGGTATTTTTCTGAAAAACATCAATTTTGATGAATAGTGAAACCACTAAGTGGTTGTTAAAGAAACTGATTTTTTTGTTTAAATGAAACATTGTCACATCTGTGATTTGATTTTCAAAAATTCGACAAACATGGTTTTCATTAAGAAGAAAAATGTGGTTCAATGAGATAAAAATAATTTTTTGGTGAATAGTAACTTTTAAGTTATTAATCGTGATTAGAGGTAATTAGTGTTGTTTAAGGTAAAAATAATGTTTTAATAAAATGAGATGAGCCTGAAACATGTCCTACCCTCATTGAATGAGTCATATCCGACCAAGACAATCCATGGGTCAACATGGGGACCCCATGGAGCCACTTCGGTTGGAAAATGACATAAATAACTTTTTATTAAATGTTAAAGTAAAAATGACACAAACATGAGATGTTTTACTAAAACAATTCTTACATGGGGTTATACAAGTCAGAGTTTTGACTATAAATATTCATTAGAAATCTAAAAAGATTTCATACATCATGATATTTTGTTTATAATTTTTAGACATTAAATATATTAAATTATTTATGACATCATGATGATGCAGTGATTACCTCATTAATAAAGGATTTAAATAAAATGAAAAGATGATGTAAAATCTAGGGCCAACACATGTCCAAAACATATTGGATGGGTCTATTTAGAACCATTATCACCATATCCTCGAATTATATCAATGTGGGACCTCTTAAATCCTAATATCAATTTAAAATAAAGTAACATTTCTTTACTTTCCAAGAGTGCCCCTCCTCTCCTCTAATAAAAGGCCCCCACCTCTACCTCTTTACCCACACTTCCAAAGCTTTTGTCTTGGCCAACCCCTACCAATTTTGTCTCTACACTTCCCTATCTTACTCCTTGAAGCCTCACTTTGGGCAGAAGTCTTCCCAAGGAAGCCTTTGAGCTCAAACCAAAGGGAGTTACCCAATTTCGAGGTAATGTGTTCACTTGTGTTCTTTTGTTTTATTTTGCTTCTCCAACCCCATAAAATCTTTTTATTCATTTATTTTGTAAAAAATCCAGTATATTAAATATACTAGGATGTTTTTATAATAGTTATTCAATCTAAACTTACGCACACCTACATCTAATGGTTAAATAACATACTGTTTCCGTGGATGGCGAATTTCTGCCTCCCGAAACGATGATTGTTCAACATTCTTTTAACACCTTCAATGGTGGCCATTAAGATGACACTATATTTATATATGATATATAATATTTTTATGTTTTTCTTAATCTTCTGTATTTTTCATTTTTTGGCATACCATTATGGTTTCCATTATGGGTAAATGCGATATCTTCATTTAAGGAAGTGCGAACTACCGCCCCCTCAAAGTGATTTGATTCGTTAATGCCATATGTGGGACGTATAAAGGATGGATTTAAAGTAATTATATATGATTTTATACTGGAATTATAATATACCTCTATATAATTATTATTTATTTCCATTAATGTATGAGATAGAAATGAAAGTAGCGTTCATGCATACATACGGCTTATCGTCTCCATGAACGGTGCATTTCATTTCTTATCCCCAAATGTAATGTACTATTATAAGTACATATATATAATGGATATATATGATGTATGTTACATCAAAATGATTAATATAATTCTGGAATTAAAATATACATACCTCTCATTTAGTTTTAATTCCATTAATGACATAGAAATGAAAGTATCGTTCATGCGTACGTACGGCTTACCATCTCCATGAACTGTGCATTTCATTTATTACCTCTAATTGATTATGTGATATTATAAATACATGTATATTCTAGATATATATGATATATATGATATCCAAATCAGGAATGTCATTCTGGATATAAAGAACCTTTGACCACACGAACAACATGTAATTGTAAGAAGTCCACTTTCGACTTGAGAACCAAATATCGACAAAAAAACATTATTAACTTAAATGGTTACATAATGTTTATAACATGAAAATAAGTGATATAAAAGGAATAATGAACTTGAAAAATTTTCTTAAGCAAATATAAATTAACTCTAGTTTATTATTCAGGACGTTAAAGAACGATCGAGTTAAGTCGGACCCGAGGTAAGGGACTTCGTCTCAATCTCCTTTCATTGAGGCATATTTCGTTTTATACACAACTATATTTTATACGGTGTATAAACCCCTTTGACTTTTACTTTTAAACAAAAGGAATCTTTTTCTACGAAGCGTTTTACTAAATGACAAAAAGGAATGTTTCTTTTAACGTGCGCGGTGACAACGACCTTTTCTGCCACCGTGAGTATTATTTGGTCTTTGGCTTCCTCAAAAAGCCATAATGTTTTTAAAATAAAATAAATACCATATACTCTTTTATGTATTTTGGTATTGGAAAGGGTTTTGATAAGGGATTCTATTATGTCAATATATTTAAATGATATATTTTGATTGAATTGTGGAAATGTTATCATTCCTTTATATTGGTTTTATGTTTTATGATTTTATATTGGTACCTGGACATTTGACGGGTGGTTATGTGATAAACCATATGACGGGTGGTTCCGTGAATACCAGGACGGGTGGTTACATTATAACCTCCAATGCATTGGGTATGGAAGTCGTCTGTATGGCTATTCCATTATGTATGTATTGAATTTGTCCGTATGGATATTCCATTAGGTGATATGTGTGGAAGTCGACCGTATGGTTATTCCACTTAAGTATGTCTATGTCCCAAGTTACCATTATATGTTATGTGTTCTTTATATGGGTTTTATGGTAATCCTTTGGTTATAAAAGGGTATGTAATGATATTTTATTCAATAAAGAGTTTTTACTACTTCATTAAGGTGAAGGTATTACTTTGATAAAGTATACATGGTTTACTTGATGTTTGAAAAACTAACAGTTTTCATTCTTTTTGTATCCCTTACTGAGCTTTTTATACTCACCCAAAGTTTTTTTGAAATGTTTTTCATAGGACTTAATGTGGAATAGGGTCAAGGATGGGATCAAGGGAAAGTCATGCTATATAAAACATGGAAGTAGACATGTTTCTTTTTAAGAGTTTTTTTAATTCTATGGAAACTCAGTAGAAGTGTCTACATTGTAATCATTTGAGATGTAACAGTTATGTCCTAATTCTCTAAAACTCTAAACCTGAAAAGATCCTCAATGTGAATTATTCATTTAATTCAATATTAAGTAATGTTTAAGGCTGGGGCTTTATAGTTGGTATCAGAGGTCGGTTTAGACAACTTTAGGAGTTAGAAAATTGTTAAATTATAAGTTAATTTATGGTATGACTGAAATGATATAGCATTTAAAGATTACCATGTTGCTTCGCCTAAGATATTTCTATGTTCAGAATGGTTTTCCAAAAAGGAAACAAAGCAGCTATGTTGGGACGACATCAGGAGGAAGAAAACCTTCCAAATCAGCAACCTAAGATGGTCGGAATCAAAACTGAACAGTTTGTTGTAGTGATGGAACAGTTGACTCAGGATATAAATAGAGGTGGTATCCATGCACAAGATCAGCCAGATCAACCGCAGAGGAACATGTCATTGGTGGAACATTTCATGAGGCAACATCTCCCATCATTCAGAGGATCATCTGACCCCATGCAAGCTGAAGGGTGGATTAAAGCACTGGAGAAGATTTTTGATATCATGGGGTGTTCAGAACTTCAAAAGGTTAGTCTTGTTGTTTACCGTTTTGAAGGTGAAGCTGATCAGTGGTGGTCGATGGTGAAAAATATTAGGGATATTGATGAGATTGAGGATCTTCACTAGGATGAATTTAAATGTATGTTTCATGAGAAATATTTTCCTAAGGTGGTTCATCTTAGGATGGAAAAACAGTTCCTAGAATTGAGGCGGGAGGATGATTCAGTGGCTGCTTATGAAGCAATGTTCACTCGATTGGCAATGAATGCTCCAAACTTCATACGATATCTTGATAGTAAAATAAACCATTTTTACTCAAGGTTAAAGCCAAATTATTGAAGGGCTTTAGCTTCTACTGAGTTCAAAAGTTATGAAAAACTTATTCGATGTGCGGATAAGGTGGAAATGGAGTTTGTCGATGATCAGGTGTTCTATGACAAACAACAGAATAAGAGGTCAAATTGGTAGGAAAATGGGAAGAATTCATCAAAGAATCAAGGAGGTAAGAAAACTAAATATCTATCCTGTGAGAAGTGTGGTAAAATACATCCTGGAGAATGTTTATCCAAGTCTGGTAAGTGCTTTCGGTGTGGTAAGTCTGGTCATATTGCTCGTAACTATAAGGAAGATGATCAAGCAGGCAATGAAAAGCCAGCGGTAAGATGTTTTAAGTGTAATGAAATGGGTCATTATGCATATGAGTGTCTAACGAACAACTCGACTGGGGGAAAGTAGCCAGACTACAAGTAGAAAGGGGTGGTGAAATCCTTTGCAACAACTTCAGCAGATGTTGGGCCATCGAATGAAGTGGTATCAGGTATACTGTTTGTTTGTTCAGATTATGCCAATGTGTTGTTTGATTCAGGGTCTACACACTCTTTCATTTCTGAGAAGTTTTCTAGTAAATTGGAAATTCCATCTCAAGATATGAATCCTGAACTTATGGTAAAAACACCCGGAGGGAATGTTGAGACAAAAAGTAATTATAAGAACCTTCCTATCCTTGTGTGTGGAAAGAATCTACCAGAAAACCTTATTGTTTTTCCTCTAGTAGAGTTTGATGTTATTTTGGGCATGGATTGGCTTTCTGTTTATCATGCTAAGATTGACTGCATAGCTAAAATGGTTTCTTTTCAGAAATATTTTCAGTTTGTGTACAAGAATGAACCCTTGATTTTGATAACATATCAGGAAGTTGAGAAACTAGTTAAAGATGGAAATGAATGTTACCTTGCACATATTGTTGAAAATAAAGGAACTGTTCAGATTAATGATGTGCTAGTGGTAAATGAGTATCTTGATGTTTTCCCTGATGAGTTGCCTGGTATTATTCATGATCGGGAAGTTGAATTTACTGTTCACTTAGTTCTTGATTCTAAGCCAATTTCAAAACCCCCTTATCAAACGGCTCAAGTTGAACTTTTAGAGTTAAAGAATCCATTGCATGAGTTATTAGATAAAGGTTTCATTCGACCTAGAACACCACCATGGGGTGATCCTATCTTCTTTATTAAAAAAAAGATGGCTCAATGAGACTATGCATTGATTATAGAGCCTTGAAAAATATTACTGTTAAGAACAAGTATCCTTTGCCTCATATCGATGATTTGTTTGATCAGATCCAGGGAGCTCAGTATTTTTTGAAGATTGACTTGAGATCGGGGTACCATCAGTTGAAAGTAAAAGAAGCATATGTTCTGAAGACTGCGTTCCATACTAGATATGGCCATTATGAATTTGTAGTTATGCCTTTTGGGTTAATCAATGCACCTTCTGTATTCATGGACCTTATGAATAGAATTTTCCATGAGTTCTTGGATAAGTTTTTGGTTGTTTTCATTAATGATATTTTGGTGTTTTCTAAATGTAAAGAGTAGCATGAAAGTTTTTTAAGGGTTATCTTTTAAACCTTAAAAGAAAAGAAACTATATGGAAAATTCAGAAAGTGTGAGTTTTGGTTACAACAAATTTCTTTCCTAGGTCACATTGTTTCAAAAGATGGCATAATTGTTGATCCTGCTAAAACAAAAGTTGTTGAAGAATGTCCAAGACCCACAAATGTAACCGAGATCCGTAGTTTTCTTGGTTTGGCAGGTTACTACCGAAGGTTTGTTGAAAAATTTTCACGGTTGTCTAGTCCAATGACTAAGCTAACTTGTAAGGGTGTTAAGTTCATCTGGACAAAAGAATGTGATGATTGTTTTCAGGAGTTGAAACAAAGATTGGTGAATGCTCCAGTTTTGGCACTTCCTTCCAGGAATGGTGAGTTTGTTATATAAAGTGTTGCTTCGTTGAAAGGACTTGGTTGCATCCTAATGTATAATGATCAGGTAATTTCTTATGCTTCACGTCAGTTGAAAACTCATGAGGTAAATTACACTACACATGATTTGGAATTAGCTGCTGTAGTTTTTGCTTTAAAAATTTGGTGGCATCATTTGTATGGAGTAAAGTATGAAATATATACTGATCACAAAAGTTTAAAGTATATATTCACTCAAAAACAATTGAACATGAGATAGAGGAGATGGATGGAATTAATCAAGGATTATGATTGTAAAATTCGCTACCATCCGGGAAAAGCCAATAAAGTTTTTGATGCTTTGAGTCGAAAAAGTAATGCTTCATTAACGATGTTGCGTTTGGACCTTGATCCTTTGGTTAAGGATTTGATGAACTTTGACATAAAAGTTTTTGGTGTAGGATGTCCTTCTGTTTTGTTTCAGGTATCAGTGAGATCTTCTCTATCAGACAGAATCAAGCAAGCACCGAAGCAAGACAGTGAGTTGCAGAAAAAGGTAGAGCTGGTTTAGAAAGGTAAGTTGCATGAATTCAACTTTGATAGTGATTGTGTTTTGAGATTTGGGAAGATATTGTGTGTGCCTTGTGATTCACAGTTGAAGAATGAGTTGTTATGTGAGGCTCATAGTTCCCCGTTTTCAGTTCATCCTGGAAGTACTAAGATGTACAGAGATCTGCGGGTGTATTACTGGTGGGATGGAATGAAAAGGGATATTTCTGATTTTACTGTGAAGTGTTTGAATTGTCAGTAGGTTAAAGCAGAGTGGCAGTTACCGAAAGGGATGATTCAGCCTTTACCAGTGCCAAAGTCGAAATGGGAAAACATATCCATGGACTTTGTTGTGGGATTACCAAGGACATCTCAAGGTAATTGTGCAATCTGGGTTATTGTTGATCGCTTGACTAAATCTACTCATTTCCTTGCTATACGAGATACTTTTTCACTGGATCAAATTTCCCGTTTGTATCTTAAATAGATAGTCGGGTTACATGGAGTTCCTCTCTCCATTGTGTCTGATCGTGATCCCATGTTTACTTATAACTTTTGGAAAGGCCTTCAGAAGTCGTTGGGTACTGAATTAAATTTTAGTACAGCTTTTCATCCTCAATCAGATGGGCAGTCAGAACGAACAATTCCGACCTTGGAGGATATGCTACGAGCTTGTTCTATGGATTATTAGGGAAGTTGGGACCAACATCTTTCTTTGGTTGAGTTTTCTTATAATAACAGTTTTCATTCCAGTATACAGATGGCACCATTTAAGGCATTATATTGAAAGCGGTGTCGAAATCCAGCATTTTGGGATGAAGTGGGTGAAAGGAAGCTGATGGGACCAGAATTGGTAGAAGAGATGGAAGAAAAAGTTCAGATGATTCAGAAACACATGAGAACAGCTCAGAGCAGGCAGAAGAGTTATGCGGATAACCGGAGGAAGGATCTATCTTTCGAGGTAGGTGATCATGTTTTTCTCAAGGTTTCTACATGGATAAGTGTGATGAGATTTGTAAGAAAGGAAAGGTGAGTCCAAGGTTTATTGGACCATATGAAATTCTGGAGAAATTTGGATCAGTTGCTTACCGAGTGGATTTACCTTCGTGTTTATCTCAGGTACACAATGTTTTTCATGTTGCGATGTTGAGAAAATATATGCCAAATCCATCTCATGTTTTGAGTCCAGAGGTAGTTCAGCTGGAAGAGAACCTATCTTATGAGGAACAACTGGTCCAGATTCCTGACCACAGGGAGTAGGTGTTACGGAATAAAGTGATTCATCAGGTAAAGGTTATGTGGAAAAACCATATTATTGAAGAGGCAACATGAGAATCTGAAAATGCCATGAGGGATAAATACCCCCACTTATTCTATAAGTAAATAAATTGCGAGGATGCAATTTTCTAAAGGGGGGAAGGATGTAACATCCCAAGTAATTAATGAATAATATATATTTTTATCTATGCCTATTAATGAATTATATAGTGTTTTAGAGGCTTAAAATTAAAATAAATCAAATCTTAAGCATAAAATACTCTAATATTTTTAAAAGATTATTTTACTGCCTTTTTATGGCAAACCATTTTTAAATCTATCTTTTGACAATTTTATAAGCTATGTTTGTCAAAATAAACTAATTCATTATGATTGGGACATCAAAATTTACTTTGTGTGAGTTTTTAGTATTTTTCCTATAAAGTTCATTTTTTAATGAATAGTAAAAAATGTTGAATTTTAATTCAAAACCTCTTTTTAATATAATTTATTTATATGATTAGATTATCTTTTGAATTGGTTTTAATGTGAAATTATAATATATTTTTACCATTTAATCTAATGGTGGTCATTGGAATCAATTTCACTTTGAAATTGGACTTAAACTAGTGTCAATCTTTTGATACTTATTGTTTCATAAAAACACGCTATTTGTCATGACAGCGGGAATTAATTATTAAATTAATTAATGTGACATATATGATTTGAATTTTGTAAAATATGCATCATTTTTGAATTCATAATATCAAATATAGATTAGGGTGATGTTTTGGTATTTTTCTGAAAAACATCAATTTTTGATGAATAGTGAAACCACTAAGTGGTAGTTAAAGAAACTGATTTTTTTGATTAAATGAATCTTTGTCACTTCTGTGATTTTATTTTAAATAATCCGACATACATGGTTGTCATTAAGAAGAAAAATGTGGTTCAATGAGATTAAAATAATTTTTTGGTGAATAGTAACTTTTATGTTCTTAATTGCGATTAGAGGTAATTAGTGTAGTTTAAGGTAAAAATAATGTCTTAATAAAATGAGATGAGCTTGAAACATGTCCTAACCTCATTTTATGTGTCATTTCCGACCAAGAAAATACATGGGTCAACTTGGGGACCCCATGGAGCCACATTGGTTTGGAAATGACATAAATAACATTTTATTAAATGTTAAAGTAAAAAAGACACAAACATGAGATGTTTTACTAAAACAATTTTTACATGGGGTTATACAAGCCAGATTTTTTACTATAAATATTTATTAGAAAGAAAAAATAATTTAATACATCATTATATTTTTTTTATAATTTTTAGACATTAAATATATTAAATTATTTATGACATCATGATGATGCAGCGATTACCTCATTAATAAAGGATTTAAATAAAATGAAAAGATGGTGTAAAATCTATGACCTACACATGTCCAAAACATATTGGATGGGTATATTTAGAACCATTATCACCTTATCCTCGAATTATATCAATGTGGGACCTCTTAAATCCTAATATCAATTTAAAATAAAGTATCATTTCTTTACGTTCCAAGAGTGCCCCTCCTCTCCTCTTATAAAAGGCCCCCACCTCTACCTCTTTACCCACACTTCCAAAGCTTTTGTCTCGGCCAACCCCTACCCATTTGGTCTCTAAACTTCCCTATATTACTCCTTGAAGCCTCACTTTGGGAAGAAGTCTTCCCAAGGAAGCCTTTGAGCTCAAACCAAAGGGAGTTACCCGATTTTGAGGTAATGTGTTCACTTGTGTTCTTTTGTTTTATTTTGCTTCTCCAACCCCCTAAACTCTTTTTATTCATTTCTTTTGTAACAACTCCAGTATATTCAATATACTAGGATGTTTTTATAAGAATTATTCAAGATAAGCTTACACACACCTACATCTAATGGTTAAATAACATACTGTTTCCGTGGATGGCGAATTCCTGCCTCCCGAAACGATGATTGTTCAACATTCTTTTAACACTGTCAAAGGTGGCCATTAAGATGAACTATATTTATATATGATATATAATATGCTTATGTTTTTCTTAAGCTTCTGTATTTTTTCATTTTTTGGCATACCATTATGGTTTCCATTATGGGTAAATGCGATATCTTCATTTAAGGAAGTGCGAACTACCGCCCCCTCAAAGTGATTTGATTTGTTAATGCCATATGTGGGACGTATAAAGGATGTATTTAAAGTTATTATATATGATTTTATACTGGAATTATAATATACCACTATATCATTATTATTTATTTCCATTGAAGTATGATATAGAAATGAAATTAGCGTTCATGCGTACATACGGCTTACCGTCTCCATGAACGGTGCATTTCATTTCTTATCCCCAAATGTAATGTACTATTATAAGTACATATATATAATGGATATATATGATGTATGATACATATAAATGATTAATATAATTCTGGAATTAAAATATACATACCTCTCATTTAGTTTTAATTCCATTAATATGACATAGAAATGAAAGTAGCGTTCATGCGTACGTACGGCTTACAGTCTCCATGAACGGTGCATTTCATTTCTCACCTCTAAATGATTATGTGATATTATAAATACATGTATATGCTAGATATATATGATATATATGATATCCAAATCAGGAATGTCATTCTGGATATAAAGAACCTTTGACCACAGGAACAACATGTAATTGTAAGAAGTCCACTTTCGACTTAAGAACCAAATATCGACAAAACAAACATTATTAACCTAAATTGTTACATAATGATTATAACATGGAAATAAGTGATATAAAAGGAATAATGAACTCGAAAAAGTTTCTTAATAAAATAGAAATTAACTCAAGTTTATTATTCAGGACGCTAAAGAACGATCGAGTCAATTCGGACCCGAGGTAAGGGACTTCGTCTCAATATCCTTTCGTTGAGGCATATTTAGTTTTATACACAACTATATTTTATACGGTGTATAAACCCTTTGACTTTTACTTTTATACAAAAGGAATCTTTTTCTATGAAGCGTTTTACTAAATGAAAAAAACGAATGTTTCTTTTAACGTACGCGGTGACAACGACCTTTTCCATCGACGCGAGTATTATTTGGTCTTTGGCTTCCTCAACAAGAAGTAATGTTTTTAAAATAAAATAAATACCATATACTGTTTTATGTATTTTGGTATTGAAAATGGTTTTTATAAAGGATTCTATTATGTCAATATATTTAAATGATATATTGTGATTTAAATGTGGATATGTTATCATTCCATTATATTGGTTTTATGTTTTATGATTTTATATTGGTACCTAGACATTTGACAGGTGGTTATATGATAAACCATATGACGGGTAGTGTCGTGAATACCAGGACGGGTGGTTACGTTATAACCTCCAATGCATTGGGTATGGAAGTCGTCCGTATGGCTATTCCATTAAGTATGGATGGAAGTTGGCCGTAGGGCTATTCCATTAAGTGATATGTTTGGAAGTCGATCGTATGGTTATTCCAATTAAGTATGTTTATGTCCCATGTTACCTTTATATGTTATGTGTTCTTTATATGGGTTTTGTTGTAATCCTTTGTTTACAAAAGGGTAAGTAATGATATTTTATTCAGTGAAGAGTTTTTACGACTTGATGAAGGTGAAGGTATTACTTTGATAAAGTTTACATGGTTTACTTGATGTTTGAAAAACTAACAGTTTTCATTCTTTGTGTATCCCTTACTGAGCTTTTTATGCTCACCCCAAGTTTTTTTGAAATGTTTTTCACAGGACTTAAGGTGGAATACGGTCAAGGATGGGATCAAGGGAAAGTCATGCTATATAAAACAAAGAACTAAAAATGTTTCTTTTTAAGAGTTATTTTTATTCTATGTAAACTCAGTAGAAGTGTTTACTTTGTAATCTTTTGAGATGTAACAGTTATATCCTAATTCTCTAAAACTCTAAACCTTAAAAGATCCTCAATGTGAATTATTCATTTAATTCAATATTAAGTAATGTTTAAGGCTAGGGCCTTATACTTCCTCCTCACTCAAACCCTTTGGAGTTAGTCCAACCTCTTCCCTACACTCTCTATAATCCTCCCAAGGTTCCCCAAGCTCCCAAGAAGCCTCTCTCAGGCCTCTCTCTAGCCTTTGGAAACACACTTCCAAGTAAGGGTTTTTTTCTTCCTTTCTCTTTTTTTCCAATTTTCTTTATGTTTTTTTGCCCATTTAATTTCAATTATGAATGTTGGGTTATGGTTTCGTACCTCCCTCATACTTCCCTATTTGTTTTTGAATGATGTGAGACCCCTTTATCTCTCATTAAATGCCCCCATGTACACCTGTTACTATGCTGAAATTCCGAAAGGAACTTCTCTCTCCTCATTTACATTCAAGCAATACTTTTGTATCATGAATCTAAATTCCATTACAATTGCTAGGACATGTATCTATATGACCTCCTTAATATCCATTACATGTAAATATGACGAGGAACCCCTTTCTCTCTCATCAACCATTTTTATGAATTCTTATGTCACGCCGTTACGCTGCCGAAATCGCACCGATTTTCTAATCCAATGTCATTTTGTAGTGGATACCATGCCCATTTCTCCATAATGGGTATTCACCTTTATCCACATTTACTTATTAATTATAAAGTTTCATGTATGAATCAGACATTCCTTTATCGTGGAATAAATGATTATGTTTTATGAATCCATGTTTTATGATCCATGTGGCACACTTATGCATGAAATGAAATGTTTAAGAAGGGTGCGCCCTTATAGTGCTCCAATGCATTGGGTAAAGTATAATATCTTGATACTTCATGCGCAATGTGTTTTGACTCATGATAATTTAAGTTCAATGAGGGTTTACTCGTACTTTATGTGCAATGAGGATTTACTCATGCTCCATGTGAAATGAGCCTTGGCTCATGCTAATTCTATGTTAAGTGTTGTTGCCACATTTCCATTTTATTATTATCATGATTTATCATGCCTTTATGTTAATGTTTCTCTTATGCTCTATTGATATTCTTATTGCCTAACATTTATTTTAATCCTCTTGCTATTCCATGTGTACTCCCTTACTGGGCATTATAGCTCACCATTTTCTTATGCATGTCCTCAGGTTATCCCATGCAATGATAATTATGAGGGAATATAGTGGTCATGTAAAGGATGTTTTCAATTAAGATGTTTTATTTCATGTTTTAGGTTTTTATGTAATGATCCTAAGCCCCAAAGAAACTAAACCTATCGATATACTTTGTTGTATCAAGTGAATTTTTATGTAATAAATCTTGTTTTCGTTTGTAATAAAAGCAAGGTTGTCATTGTTGGTATCAAAGGATAGGTTTAGTTATTTTTGGGATTAGGATTAGAAAACCCTAGAAAATCCTCAGAGGCAAGACTAAGTATAATAAAAACATCCCTATGTTTTGGTAAGTACTGATTAAGTGGTTTATCAAACAAATACATCCCTATCTGGATACGAGCAGGAAGAGGCAGCTCTGGAATAGATGTATCCTAGGGGTAAAACCCGAAAACACTGATTTGAGCTATACTCGAACGGGAACTGGTGCATGACAATGGGCCTTGCTGCACTCTTGGTTATGACACTCCCGGGGGGTATGTTTTGATAAATTCACAATCTTAGTATGAAACCTTATTAAGGGAATTCAAAAAAATGCCCCTAAGAATATATGTTAGAAGGTAGATCATGAAAAGCCTAGATTGAAGCCTATATACTCATGAGTTAAGGAAATAAATATTTATTTATAAGTCATTGACTTTTTTGTTTAGATTACCCTTTATGTGTTACCCCTAACATTCCTTTTATTTCAGCCAATGGCCAGTAATAGGAGGACTCAGGCTAACAACCGTTGTGAAGATCAGTGTGATGACTGTACTAATGAGATGCCCAATCCAATGGGAGAGGGAATTGCAAACTTTGTCATATTTCTATCCCAACTAACTCAAGTTTTTATTATAAACACGGGTCAAGAGGAACGTTCAACCCCCCCCCCCCCCTAAGAAAGAACAAGTCACTATCGAGATCTTCATGAGACAAAGGACTCCTACTTTTAGTGGATCATCTGATCCCACGATTGCTGAACAATGGATCAACTCTATTGAAAAGATCTTCTCCATCCTTCAATGTTTTGAACAAGAGAAGGTTCTCCCTACGGCTTATCATATAGTGGGTGAGGCTAATCAATGGTGGATATTGATCAAAAATATGAATCTTGATGGGGAGATTGAGGCGTTGGAATGGAAGGATTTCCGGAATATGTTTTTCGATAAATATTTTACGCGCACCCTACATCTTAATATGGAAGGGGACTTCCATTCCCTCAAGAAAAAAAGATGAATAATCTGTTGGAGAATAAGAGTCAAACATCACATGGCTTGCACGATATCCTTCTGGCTTTTTCGTTACCCCCGAATGTAAGGTTGGCCGCTTCTTTGGTGGGCTGAAGCCTAGCCTTCGGAAAGCATTAGTGATCCGTGACTTCAACAGCTATGAGGAAATTTTCCGTTGTGCCCTCAAGGTCGAAATGGATATCGGAGAATCGCAGGGGTATCATGGGGATAAGAAGCATAAGGAGGACTTCAAATGCCAGTGGTCCGATGGATAAATCCAACGGTGCTAAGAATATCCAGCACCCCACTTTCCAAAAGTGTGGAAAGAAGCACCCTAGAAATTTCCTTAAGGGGATGAGGAAATGCTTCAGGTGTGGAAGAGAAGGGCACCTAGTTGTTAATTGTCGGTAAGAAATATCCGCAGCTGCGATAGATGAGAGGAACGCTCCATTCGAACCTCAGCACATTGTTCAATGCTACAAATGCAAAGAACCAGGTCATTTTGAAAATCAGTGCCCTAATCCACGGGTTTTCAGAGGCAACCAATAACCTCCAAGGCAGCAAGGAAGATCTATTTCCATCACTTCTGCCGAAGTGAACCCCGACAACGAAGTGGTGATAGGTATGCTAGTTATTCATTCAAGAATAGAAAACATACTTTTTGATTCTGGTTCTACACATTATTTTATATCTCAAAAGTTTAGTAGAACAATCCCAGCACCACCACAAATCATGGAAGTGAAGATGTCGGTGAGTACAGCAAATGGGGCAATCATTGCATCCCATGAATATAAGTCCTCCCCTGTTATAATCTGTGGATTTAATTCCCGTAGAACCTCTTCATACTCCCTCTAGTGGAATTTGATGCAATTCTTGGCATGGATTGGATTTCCTTATATAGAGCCAACATAAATTGTCGGGAGAGGGAAATCACACTCCATGTGGAGAATCGACCCTCGATTCTTTACAAGTGTCAGGAGGAAGATTAATCTCCTTTAGCTCCATCATCTCAAGCATGGATATTACTGCCCTATGAGCACACGTATATGGATCAGATGATTGAGTCCAAAGAAGAAACCATCCTTAAAGAAATTCCTATTGAGAGGGAATTCGCTGAAGTGTTTCCTGAGGATCATTCTGGTCTTCCTCCTAGAATAGATGTTAACTTCTCAAATGAACTTATACCCCGGGCTTTACCAATATCCAAGAATCCTTATAGAATAGATTTTTTAGAGCTGAAGAAACAACTACAGGAGAATCTGGATAAAGGGTTTATATGCCCAAGTGCTTCACCATTGGGTGTACCAGTCCTCTTCATCAAGAAGAAGGATGGGTCAATGTGACTTTGCATCGATTATCGTGAACTTAACAAAATCACGATAAAGAAAAAGTATCCTCTCCCACGAATTGATGAATTTTTCAATCAGCTACGTGGAGCACAATACATCCCCAAGGTGGACTTGCGGTCGGGATACTATCAAGTAAGGGTGATGAAGGAAGATATCCCCAAGACTACTTTTCACACAACATACGGGAACTATGAATTCATAGTAATTCCTTTCAGACTCACTAATGCTCCAGTAATATTCATGGTCTTAATGAATAGAGTATTTAGAGATTACCTCAACAAATTTGTAGTAGTATGTATAGAAGATATTCTAATATAATCCAAAACCAAGGAGGATCATGAGGAGCATTTAAGAATTGTACTAGAGACTTTGCACAAAGAGAAGCTCTATGAAAAGTGCAACATGTGTGAGTTCTGGTTGAAGGAGGTCTCATTCATGGGCCATATCATCACAAGTAATGGGATATTTGTGGATCCCTCCAAAAAGGATGCAATTGAGGGATGGTCGAGGCCAGCATCGGTAATGGATATCCGTAGCTTCTTGGGGTTAGCTAGATATTGTCGACGATTTGTGAGAAATTTCTCACGATTTTCCAACCCTCTTACCAAGATAACTCGAAAGGGAGTAAAGTTTTCTTGGAGTGATGAATGTGAATAAAGCTTCAAGGAGTTGAAAAGGAGGCTTATCACTGCACCCGTGCTCACTTTACCCACAAGTGAGGAACTTTTTGTTGTTTTCAGTGATGCTTCAAAGAAGGGCTTAGGCTGTGTGCTGATTAAGAATAATAAAGTTATATCCTATGCCTCAAGGTAGTTGAAATTCCATGAGAGAAACTATCCAACGCATGATCTGGAGTTGGCGGCAGTGATCTTTGCCTTGAAAATCTGGCGGCATTATCTCTATGGAATAAAATGTGAGATATATACTGACCATAAGAGTCTTAAATATATATTCACATAGAAAGAGTTTAATTTTCACCAGAGAAGATGGATAGAGATCATCATGGATTATGACTGTCCAATACATTAACTCCCTAGGAAAGCGAACAAGGTGGCATATTCCCTAATAGAAATGATCCAGCCATTCTATCAATGATGAGAATTGAGAAGTATCAAATCTTCTTAGACATGATAAATATGGAAATGGGAATCATAGAGAAGGGAGCATCATCAATCCTTTCACAATTGATTTCTCAACCATATCTTTTTGAAAGGTTAATGGATGCTCAAAAGGATGATATAGAAATTCACAAAAAAGTGGAATCTATCAAAAAAGGGAAATCCTCAGAGTTTAATGTTAATGAAGAAGGAATTGTGTGATTTGGGAAAAGAATATGGGTTCCATAGAGTCTAGAGATGAAGAAGGAACTTTTGGATAATTCACATAGTTAAAATATCTCTATTCACCCAGGGATCACAAAGATGTATCGAGATCTCAGAGAAAACTTTTTGTGGGATAATATGAAAAAGGATATCGCTGAATATAAATCAAAGTGCCCGATGTGCCAGCAAGTGAAGGTAGAGGGGCAAAATTCTAAGGGGGTGATGCAACCATTGCCCATACCATAATGGAAATGGGAGAACATCACCATGGACTTTGTCACCAGACTTCCAAGGACATCCAAAGGAAACAATGTAATATGGGTTGTTGTGGATCATCTTACAAAGACTGCACGGTTTATTGCTATTCGGGAGGATTTCTCTTTAGATCAACTGGCACGGATATATATCAGGGAAGTGGTAAGATTTAATGGAGTACCACTATCTATTTTGTCTGACCGAGATCCAAGATTCACCTCTAAGTTTTGGAAGAGTCTTCAACATGCTCTGAATACTGAACTGAACTTTAGTACGGCCTATCATCCTCAAACTGATGGCCAATCTGAGCAGACTATCCAAACACTTGAGTATACGTTGAGAGCATGCTCAATGGACTTTAAAGGAGAATGGGATCAACATATTCCTTTGGTTGAGTTCTCTTATAATAATAGTTTCCACTCGAACATCCAAATAGAACCATATGAAGACTTGTATGGGAAAAGGTGCAGAACACCGGAATGCTGGGATAAAGTCGGTGAACGTAAGATGCTTGGACCAGAAATGGTCGAGGAAATGGTGGAGGATGTGAAACCATTCAGCATCATATCAAGGTATCCTAGATTCGATAGAAGAGTTATGCAGATAATCGTCGGTGAGACCTTCAGTTTAAAGTTGGAGACATGGTGTCTTCTATGCATATCTCCGTATAATAATGTCATTAGGTTTGGAAAGAAAGGGAAGTTAAGTCCAAGGTACATCGTCCCCTTAGAGATTCTTGATCGTGTCGGGGCTGTGGCCAATCGACTAGAACTTCCACCTACAATGGCCAAAGTAAATGATGTCTTTCATGTATCCCTCTTAAGGAAGTACATACCGGACCCTTCACATGTACTCTCTTCTAAGGTGGTACAATTAGAAAATGGTCTTTCTTATGAGGAGAAACCAGTGATGATCTTAGATCGTAGAGAAAAAGTTCTATGAAATAAGATAATTCCCCTCTTCAAGGTGTTGAGGAGAAACCCCAAGTTTGAAGAAGCGACTTGGGAATCGGAGTAAATGATGAAGCTGAGTTACCCACATCTATTTTAGTGTGGGAAAAGAAAAATTTCGAGGGAGAAATTTCTTAAGGGGGGAATATTGTAACGATCCAAAGTTTCATTAATGTAAATCCCTCTTGATCTAATTAAATGTCTCTGTATGTTTATATAAAATGTCAACTTCTTTGGTTTTATGTTAAGAATTTTGACCGTTGATAATATATCCATTGAATAGTGATCACATGATTTGTATAAATTTAGGGATTTAACAAATCCAATTTACTCAGACAAAAGAGGCGATGGCCTCATCCAGTAGAATTGCTCCATATGAAGCCCATTTGTCGGAGCTCGAAAAAGAGGTGGAATCCTTGGGCTTCTCTCTTAACAAGGCCTAGCTAAGCTTTATCGTTTCAAGCTCGAATGAGACCGTCTATGGGAGAAGTGAATGTTGATATAAATTACCACTCGAGCGATGTTATCTCAGCCGCCCCAAGAGTCAGTCACCATCGCACACCTTACCCTTAGGACTAATGCGGCTATTTTATAGGGTTATGAAACAAATTTCTAGTACAATGTTCATGTATATTATTTTTGTTTATAATAATTAATATACATCCTTGCTAATTTTTTGATACATTGTAAATAGTTTGCAAAGTACAAATAGTGTTTTTAGTTATTAATTAATTTAGAATTATACTTTTTAAAATTAAAGGACTTTTGAATTAAATAATATTTTAATAAAATATTTTTATTATTATTATATTAATTTTTATTAAATATAAATGATCTTATAATTTTATGAATGCAATTATAATTTTTATTAAGGTTTGAAAGCCATTTCTGTCAAAACCAGGGAATTTTCAATAAATGTCGGTTTTTATATTAAAAGTGAAAATTATCATATTTATAAAATTATTTAGATAAGATAATGGTTATTTATGGAATCAGGATGTCGAAATTATCCAATGGTGAATTTTTCATAATTTTCTAAGACAGACAAATTTATGGGTAAAAATTAAATACCGTTTAAATATATAATGTGTTTTATGACATCATAATGACCCAATAGTGATGTAATAAAATACTATAAGATTTATGTTCGGCCAATATATGTATTACCATTAAAATAATGTGATTTTGGGTTTGTTTAACTTACTTTTCAATGAATTAATGGATACCTCATGACTTATTAAACACCTTGTCTTTTTAAATTTATTTTCATGGGGGTGTGACTCACCTCCACATAAGCAACCACATTATTTTAAGAAGTTTGGACTTTTTCCTTATAAAATATTTTTTTCCTCTTCCCTTTTTCAAAAACCATGGGAAAAAACCATGGTCTGGTTTGTGGTTTGGATTAATTTAATGTAAGGGGACCCAAACCTAAATAATAAAGAATTCTCTCACCTTTCCTATATAAACCAACCCAAGCTCCCACTTCCTCCTCACTAAAAGCCTTTGGATCTCATCCAACATCTGCCCAACTCTCTCTAGAATCCTCCCAAGGTTCCCCAAGCTCCCAAGAAGCCTCTCTCAAGCCTCTCTCTAGCCTTTGGAAGCACACTTCCAAGTAAGGTTTTTTTTCTTGTGTTCTCTTCTTTGTCCAATTTTCTTTATGTTGGTTTTCCCTTTTAATTTCAATTTTTAATGTTGGGGTATGGTTTCTAACCTCCCTCATACTGCCCTCTTTATTTTTGAATGATGGGAGACCCCTTTCTCTCTCATTAAATTCCCCCCATGTACACCCGTTACTATGCCGAAATTCCGAAAGGAACTTCTCTCTCCTCATTTACATACACGCAATACTTTTGTATCATGAATCTAAATTCCATTACAATTGATGGTACATGTATGTATATGACCTCATTACATTCCATTACATGTAAATATGATGAGTAACCCCTTTCTCTCTCATCAACCATTTTTATGAATTCTTATGTCACGCCGTTACGCTGTCGAAATCACACTGATTTTCTTAGCCAATGTCATTGTGTAGTAGATACCATGCCCATTTCTCCATCAATGGTATTCACATTTATGCACATTTAATTATTGATTATAAAGTTTCATGTATGAATTCCACATTCCTTTATCATGGAATAAATGATTATGTTTTATGAATCCATGTTTTTTGATCCATGTGGCACACTTATGCATGAAATGAAATGTTTAAGAAGGGTGTGCCCTTATAGAGATCCAATGCATTGGGTAAAGTATAGTATCATGATACATCATGTGCAATGAGTGTTGACTCATGCTAATTCAAGTGCAACTAGGGTTTACTCATGATTTATTTTCAATGAGGATTTACTCATGCTCCATGTGCAATGATCCTTGGCTCATGCTAATTCCATGTTAAGTGTTGTTGCCACATTTCCATGTTATGATTATCATGATTTATCATGCCTTTATGTTCATGTTTCTATTATACTCTATTGATATTCCTATTTCCTAACATGTATTGTACTCCTCATTTTATTCCATGTGTACTCTCTTACTGGGATTTATAGCTCACCCTTTTCTTATGCATGTCCTCAGGTTATCCCATGCAATGCTAAGTACGAGGGAATGTAGTGGTCATGTAAAAAATGTTTTCAAAAAAGATGTTGTATTTCATGTTTTAAGTTTTTATGTAATGATCCTCAGCCCCAAAGACACTAAAACTCTCAATATTCATTATTGAATCATTTGATGTTTTATGTAATAAATCATGTTTAAGTTTGTAATAAAATCATGGTTCTCATACATGCTCTCCAGATCCTCAGTAATCTAGTAACGAAATTAGAAGGGAACTGTCCTTTTTATATACCTACAGAAATATAATCTATTTGGGCTCAAAATCATATCCCAAACATGGTTTGAGACTAATCCAAGTAGGTAAACACCCAATTATGTCTGCCTAACAGTCAATGAATATATATTGTAGGAAATAATCAAAATAAGTAGTAAGCAAAGAAGTACTCAAAGTAAACAATCCTATAATTTCAAAGAATTAATTTTCATATATATCAAAAAAAAAATATAATAAAAACAAGGTAAACCTCTAGGAAGTACTCACATACTAACCCATATAGTTCATCCAAACAAACACAAGAAACCCTCTAGGAAGTACACATAGGCTAAACACTCTGGTTCATCTTTAGTACAGACTCTCTGAGGAAGCACTCACTGTCAATTACCCTTATAGTCTCGTATCTATAACTAACAGGCACTCTGAGGAAGCACTCAATTTCCAATTACCCCTATTGCCCGCATCGAGGAACTATAGACACTCTTAGGAATCACTTACTTCCATTATCCCTATGGTCATACAACGTATAAGTAATATAGACACTCTGGAGAAGCCCTCAATGTCCATTCTCCCTATGGTCTACTACACCAAGTTCTCACAGCCCTGTGTAAGTCAATCGAGCACTGTGATATAAAGGCATCCCATGTAAACATTAAGAACTAATTGGATAAAAATCTACATTATATCACATCATGTTAGATAATAAACACTACATCCTAACAATACTAGGCATGGAAGCAAGACAGCATCCTAACAAGAAAAGCTATACCAAACGGTCAAAAACAAGCAACATGGAAAATAATCCATAGCATAAAAAAGATAACCCTATTCTCAATAATAAACCTCTATCCAATCAAACAAGAAACAGCAGGTAATAATAGGGTTAGAATCCATAAACATGAAATACCACGTTCAAGGGTATTGGTAAATTTTGCAGACAAAATTCAAAGACTATCTACGGAAAGGAACAAACCACTTACCACGGTGTTGTGAGAATGATATACTACAGAATCAGCCCTTGGATCGACCTATAATGTGGTAGATCTACAAAAATGTCCAAAATGTTTAACCAATGATAACTCTTGATAGAGGATGAATTAGGAAATGAAGCTTTAGAAGAAGGAAGTTTGCATTGTGGTGATCCCAATGCAATCGATGGCGGTCGATTCGGAGAACAGACGCTTGATCAATGGTTTGGTGATGATCCACACCAAATGGACACTCTTGGATGATGAAGTCGAAAAATATAGCTTCCTTCCAATTAGATGCAGTCCTGGTCTGTTTAATGAAATAAAAAGAAAGTACACATCTTGTACTTTATAAGTACACGACATGTACTTGCCTTAACTGGCTCCCACATTAGGGAGTCTCTAGGTCACCACACATGGCCTCATGGATGACCGTTACACATCCATCACATGGCTACCCATGGTAACCGAGTACACTGCGTTTACTTATGAAATTTCCAAGAATTAATCTTTGCTCAAAAACACTAGAAAAAGGAAAACATACCTGAGTTCCAAGAATTCATCTTTGCTCAAAAACACAAGAAAGAGGAAATCATACCTGAGAAGAAGATCTGGGTTCTTAAAAACTTCCCCCCTTAAAGAAATTTGTCCCTGAATTTCCCTACAAAGGTGGCGTAGAAAAAGAATACTCTAAAAGCTCTACCACTGAGATCGTACATTAGCCTCCCTCTCCCATCTCTCGTCCTATACTCAACTATGCTACCATAGCAATCAGACCAAATGAACAAACTGGTCACAAAGAACCTTCACACCATGATTAGAAATCCAGATATGATAATCCTCGAACAATGTGTCCACCTCCAACTCAACCTCCTATGGTTGAAAAACATCAGACGGGTCTGATAAGTAACGTCGGAGCTGAGAAACATGGAAGATGTCATGCATATCCCAGTACCTCAGAGGTAACTACAACAGATAGGCAACCGGTCTAACTCTCTCCCACACCTAAAACGGTCCGTTCTAACTTGGCAAATGTTTACCCTTTATCCTAATCCTTCTATGCTCTAGCCTTGGTGTGACATTGAGAAAAACCTGATCTCTGACCTCGAACTCCATAGGTAGTCTCTGTCGATCAGTATAAGAATTATGTCATGACTGTGTAGTAGCCATCCTATTCTGAATCAACTCTATATCTTCTGAGGTCTCTTTGACAAGACGAGGTCCAAGCATAGCTTCCTCTCCTACCTCCATCCAAAATCAGTGTTATCAGCATGGCATACCATACAAATTCTCATAAGGTTCCATCTAAATAGTTTCGTCAAAACTATTATTGTAATAAAACTCCAAAAGAGTTATGTTCTTCTACCAAAAACCTCCAACATATAGAATTCATCCTCAAAGAATGCCCTCAAGCACCTAAATCATACGCTCGGACTAGCCATCTTTCTAGGGACGGTAAGCTTTACTCAAAAGAACCTGTGTAAACGAAGACTTTTGAAGCCCCTTCTAGACCCGAGAAGTAAAACAGGCATCCCTGTCTGAAAAAATGGAGTGTGGAACCCCATTTAAATGCACAATACCTCAGATGTACCACCTTTTTAGTTCGTTAACACTGAAGGTCTCCATGATCGGCAAGAAGTGAGAAACCTTTGTGTGTCTGTCAATGACAACCCATACAACATCATTCTATCGAGGCGACCTCAGAAAACCTGTCACGAAGTCTGTTGTGACAACATTCCACTTCCACTCAGGCTTGAGTAACTACTGAAAAATCCCTGATGGCCGCTAATGCTCCGCCTTCACCTGCTGATAGGTGGAACACCTCGTGACAAAACCTGCAACATATCTTATCATACATGGCCACCAATACTAACGGTGTAGATCATGATACATCTTGGGGACCCCAGGATGAACTGTGCAAACTGAGGTATGAAGGTCCCGCATCAACTCCTCGCGTATTTCTGCTGGCACCCACACACACACATGAAAACGAAAGATCTCATCCTCACCTATAGTCCATCCATGAATAGGGTCTCCTCCTGACACACTCCCTCGTAGGACTAGGCCTTCAGAATCTGATAGCTTCCTCATTCGCACTCGATAAAAAAGACTAGATGTAACATCCATAGATGAAATAAAAGTCTTCCCATGTCTATCATGCACCTCCAAATGCATCTCAGGAAATAGAGCCATAAGCTTCCACTCACAGCTGGCCTCCTGAACTGCATGTATCTGATTCCTCCTACTCAACACATCATCCACTACATTGCCTTTCCCATGAATGTAGGCATGTTCAAATTCAAAGGACTAAAGGTACTCAACCCACCATCACTATCTCAAATTCAGGTCACACTGAGTGAAGATATACTTGAGAATTTGGTGGACGGTGAAAACCATAAAATGTTATCCCAGAAGATAATGTCTCCAACATCGTAAAGCATGAACAACAACAACAAACTCGAGATCGTGCATTAGGTAGTTCCTCTCATGTGGCCTCAAATGATGAGACTCGTATGCAACAACTCCTTCCCCCAAAAAATCACAGCTCCCATCCTGATACATGATGCATCACAGTACATAGTATAGCTCTATCCGGGCTCTTGAAATACTAGTATCAGTGCTGAAGTTAACATCTCTTTCAACTCCTGAAAGGATGACAGACAAGAACCTAACCACAAGATCTTATCACCCATATTAGTCAGACCCGTGAGTGGAGTTGCTAAGCATGAGAAGTCTTGTATGAAACATCTGTAGTAACCAGCCAGCACTAGAATACTCTACACCTCAAAGACATTTTTCGGTTGTTCCCATGAAACTACTACACTCACTTTCTATGGTACTACTGATTGTCATGCCTCTAATACCACTTTTTAATTTCCCTATTTCAGGAGCCTCCCATAGGTTCCCTGTACCCGGTTGGTCCCATGGCCTCAAGTGCATTTCTTCGAACACTTGAGGCTGCTGACTTGTAGTGAGGGCCCTGGGTGTGATAGTGGGGAAACTATTCCCTCATTGGTCGAGTAACATAGTGGAAGTAAAACAGATAGAAATAGAAAAGGAAGTATAAATACTATACAACAGTAAACAGTGGAAGACTAGAAATAATAAATAGTTGAAGAAAAAATATATAAATGATGCATGATACATATGTCTCGGAAAATATCCAAACAAGTCATAATGCTGGAATACAAAACAAAACCATGTAAAAAAGTAAATAGATAAACTCTAGCAGCATCGCAAGACTCAGTTTGGTCCCATGCTCTCCAGCTCCTCAACAATGAAGTACATGAATTAGAAGGGAGCATTCCCTTATCTATACCTACAATAATATAATTTGTTTGGTCCCAAAAGCATGAACCAAACCGGATGTGAGACTAATCCCAATAGGAAACCACCCAAATATATGTGCCTAATAGTCAGTGAATATATATGGTAGGCAATAATAAAAAGTAGTAGTAAAAAAGGAAGTACTCAATATAAAAAATTATACATAATCAAATCATTCAGTTTCATATATCAAGAAAGAAGCTAATCAAAAAGTGGTATCCCTCTAGGTAGTACTCATATCATAACCCCTCGGGTTCAACCAAACAAACAAAAGGAACCCTGTGGGAAGTACACATAGGCTAACCCCTCTAGTTCAGATTTAGAATAGACTCTCTAAGGAAGCACTCATCATCAATTCCCCCTATAGTCTCATATTTGTAACTGATAGTCACTTTGAGAAAGCACTCAACTTCCAATTCCCCCAGGGGACCGCATTGAGGAACTACAGAAACTTTGAGGAAGAACTTACATCAATTCCACCCTATGGTCTCAGAATGTAAATGTAATATAGACACTCTAGAGAATCCCTTAAATTCCATTCTTCATATGGTCTACTACACCAGGTCCTCACAGCCCTATGTAAGTCAATCAAGCACTGCGATATAAATGGATCCCACGTAAACCTTAAGAACTACATGGCTAAACATTCAACATCATATCACATCATTTCATATAATAAACACTCTATTATATCAATACTAGGCATGGAAAGAAAGTTAGCAGCCTAACAGGAAAAGCTAGACGAAATGGTAAAAAATAAGAAACATGGGAAAAACATCTATATCTTAACAAAGATAAACCTATTCCCAACAATTAACCTCTATCCATTCAAACTGGGAATAGTTGGTAATAAAAGGGTTAGAATCCATAAACACGCAATACCCCATTCAATGGTATTGGGAACATTTGCACATAAATTTCTAAGACTATCTACAGAAAGGTACAAACCACCTACCTCGACATCATGAGATCGATATACTCCTGCATCCTCCCTTGGATCAACCCAGAACGTGGTAGATCTACAAAAATGACCAAAATGTTCAACCTATGATAACTCTTGGAAGAGGAGGAATCAGGAAATGAAGATCTAGATGAAGTAATAGATTGTCATGGCGATCCCAATGCAATCGACGATAGTCGATTCAGAGAACTGATGCTCGATCAAGGGCTCGGTGAAGATCTTCACCATACGGACTCTATCGGATGAAGAAGGAAAAGAAGAAGAGCTTTCTGCAAATTAGATGTGATCCCTGTCTGTTTAGTGAAATAAAAAATAATGTACACGGTTTGTACTTTATAAGTACACGGTGTGTACTGGCCTTAATTGGCCCTCGCATTAGGCAGTCTCTTTGTCACCACACACGACCGTGTGCATGACCATTACACGACCAGCACTCTGCTACCCACGGTAACCAATTACACGGTGTGTACTTATAAAGTACACGGCGTGTACTAAAAAAATTCCATAAACACCACTTTTCTCAAAAACACCATAAAAAATGAAAACTTACCAAAAAAGAAGATCTGGGTTCTTACAACTATAGCATGGTTCTAATCTAACACTAAAAAAGTTATTCCTACACATCAATTTTGTTAATTTCATACAGTGATCATATTAATTTTATATGTGCTTTTATACCACTTAATTAGTCATATATGGTGTCAGATGAATCCCACATAACTCAATTTACACTAATTATTCCTACTTGAAAATGTTTAATTTATTCATGCACATTAAATAGAGTTATTCTTATTCCATTTATAGTTTCATATTACGTATGATTATAAAAAATACAGAAGTTTTTTTCATAAAATATAATTATAAATTGAATTATATAATTTAGAAAATGTTTATGAAATTTTTGAAAAGGTAAAATGTGATATTTAAAATTCTATAAATGATTTTGTAAATTAATTTATTGTAAAATGTTAATAATTAATTTTTCATATGTAGTGAAATTTTTTATTAAATATCACATTATATCAAATGTTAATATTATAAAATACATTTTTAAGCCTTATATGTCATTCAATTTAATTTCGATTTAAATATTTTATTTTTAAATTATAAGGGAAATTTATAAAATGATATTAAATAAAAAAAGAAGTATAAAATATATAGGGGTTTTTATTTTGATTATGAATAGTGTATAATTACATAAAATGAATTTTTCAAATTAAAATCCATATAAAATAACTATGAAAACCATGTAAAAATATGGTTTTAGAAAATCAATATGATCAAGGATTCAATAATAAATATGATATAATTTGCTTATATAAATAGTTACATATTAGAAATTTAAATGTCTATATTTCATATAATATAATATATATATGTGTGTGTAAATTCCATATAATAAATAATAATAAATAGTACATATTGGAATATAATATAGTATGTTTATATTAAATATTATGTATCATTGTTAAATAATTAAGAAATTATAATGTTTTGTAATTATATTTTTTATGAATTATTCATAAATTATGCATCTTAAGATTAGATACTTGAATTTTTCATTTATTTAGTTTATTCTTAAGTTTATTTTTTATGAATGTAATTTTTATATTATTAACATATATGTGTATACTTTAGTTTAATTTTTTTAAACTGCTTCTTGACATTATTATAAATTAATCTATGAATTTACTTGCTACATATGATAATGGATTTAAATTTATTTCTTCAAGACAGTAGATTTTATCAAGTTATGAAATTGAATTATGTAGATAGATGTATTTTATACATTTTGAGTGTTAAATATTACATGGAATTATAATCTCTCTTAATAAAGTATACCAGGGTATATGTACTTTGTGTTATATTTTTCATTGTCGTGGAGGTATATTCGAAATTTTGAAAAGTGAGAGTTTACTGTCTGTGCATCTTAGAATACTCATGTGTGGATTTATGATTTTTAATAATACTAATCCTTCACATGAAATTGTTTCAGGTAACTTATTCATAGAATTATTTTAGAAATGTTTGAATTTACATTGAATATAATTTGGGTAAATAACATAAGCTTTTGGTTGTGTAATGAATTACACAACAATATAAATTTAATATATTGATTTGTTAGAAGGACTATAATTTGAAAAAAATAATCTTTAAAATAATTCATTCATGTAAACGGAATAAAATTAGATAATATTTTTTTATTAATCCTCTTTTAAAATAAAAAGTTTTATGATCCTTTTTATGTGGCACTAATAAATACTTTTATCATCCAATCAGGTAGATCATGTGGATGTTGGGTGCCCATGGATTATCTTATGTAAGTAGAGTATGTAATGAGTGACACTGATATGATTAGGGGAATTTTCCTGGTATTTTATTTTTATTACACTTACCCTAGAGGCCCGAATAGGATTCGGTTAATAGATTAATAGATTTGAGTTATCCATATGATGGATTAGATAAAGTGGAATCCTCTTAACTTTTAAGAACCACATATGATAATATTGGAATGATACCTTACCTATATAACTATTTTAAATGATAAATTGTAATATAACTCAATACTAAGTGAAAAATAGATTTTTTTTCACTAATAGATATGATTAATTTAAAAGGGGTAAAATTTGTGTAAGATATTTTTCATAAAAATACATAGTAAAATAATTAAAAATGACACTCAACTGAAAATATATCTTTCATGATAATAAAATCATCATCATCGAACTTATCTTTGAAACTCATCTTACTGAGAGGGATAATATTAATTTGATAAAATCTTAAGACTGGTAATTGAAGATAATTATTTATTTAAAAGAAGTTATTTATTTTAAAATAAACCATTATAAGTAACCAATTTTTGAAGTATTCTATTAAGTGGATGAAGATACCAATGAGCATTATAAAATTATTAAATTAATACTTAAAATGATATAGATTCAGTATGACCCACATAGTTTTATTTTTCACTCATATAATCAATATGATTGGGTATTTCAATTACATTGTGAGAATATATGTTTCCTAAAGGAATATTCTAGAAAAGGAATTCATAATATTACTATCATTTGAGATGATCAATTAATGTGAAGGATATTGAAAAATGGTTACCAGACTCGAAGTGTTAGTGAAAGATGGACTAGTTAAATGATATCTAGCTTATGGTGATGTACAGATAGTACAAACGGTTAAAAGTACATTCCATAAGAAGAAAAGTTAGTTGGAGAATCCAAAAAAATCAAGTATACCTTAAAGGTAATTAAAACCTGTAGTTATTAAGAATAATGATTAATGTTTCTATATAATATAACAATCTAAGATACCTAATGGAGTTTTTGAAACTTCATTGGATTTCCAGGTTTGATATCTATTTTGTAGGAATAAATTATTTTTATTTGAATGTTATATTATTCCAAATGTATGATTTACAAACAATGTAAATATAAAAGAGTACTAGATTAAGGGAAATTTGATAAGACTTATATTTTACATTCATGTGTTGAATAAATTGATGTTACATCAAAAATATGAATGTAATGTAACATATATCAAACTCAAATAGATATTTGTAAAGAATGTATTTATTCAACTCAGTTCACTTATATGATAAAAGAAGTTGTTCGTTCACAAATTTTAGTTATAAGAAATATGAGATAATAGATTAAATACACATGATTTATGATTCATAAGATACAATAACATGTTTAGATAAGACGATAATGATAATAATGTTTATTGAGGACAAATATGTTTACCATATATATTTGTTAAAATATATGAAATTGAATTTCTGCTACCCTTACTATCATATGTTAAAGAATAATATTCATTTCAAAAAATATATCAAAACACATAGAATACCACATATGACAGAGAAATATTAGTTTGTTAAATATTACAACTAAATGAAATAAATTTTATTTTTTGACTGAATTTTTTTTGGGTATATTATAAATATATTCTATGAATAATATGGTGTCCATGATACTAGTGGTTGTACTTTTAGACTTGATGATTGAAATTAAAAAAGGGTTTATACTAGCCAGAAAGTAATGTTAATTTCACTTAATATAAAATTTCAGGGTATTTTGGTATAGATAAATGTAAATAGTTGAAATTAATTATGATAACCTAGATAATATCATTAATTCATAATGTGTTTTAGAATTATTTTTCTAAAATAGGTAGTGGTGGGGACCATTCTTAATTCAAAAGAAGACAACACAAATTTTGGTTGAGTAGGGGAACCCATTACATGGCCTATAATGGTGCTGACCTGTAGGTATTTTTTGAATGGATTTAAATCCAATTTGGAATGAGATCCCAATATATAGTCAGTAGCCCCTGAGTGATTGTTCATAAAGCCTACTCATCATGCCTCTCGTATGTTGCACAAAAACCATCTCGAACCCTAGTGTATGTTGCTAGACCATTGACTACAATCCACCATTGACCATCGGTCCTCCACCATTGGTTCACTTGTCACCATCCACCTATCTCTCCAGCAGTGCTCGATTCTGCCACCTACCATCACCATCATCGACATCTGGTCTACCACCGTTGTTGTTCCTATGATTGATCAATCCTACCACATCCACCTCCAGACACCTGTCACATTTCTCTCAACTATCCTATAGTGCTCAAGTCTATCACTATAGTTGTGGCCCTGCAATGGTAAAATATACCAACACAACACCATCTATGAACCTCATATCCAAACCACCCAACCTAACAGTTTTAAATTTTTTTGTAAATTTATAATGAAATTAGTTACATTAGTTTCCAAAATATTACAAGGTAAAATATTTAGGAAAAGGATTCCACAAATATTGATGATGATCATAGAAATAATTTTAAGTGGATAGTAATAGATATTTACATGATAAATTTTGATGTTGTGATATTAGGGATATTGAATATGTTCAAGGAGTTCAACATTATGAATTTAATACCTAAGTCTCGCCATTATTCAAACTGTATTATTTTACAGGTGTTAATGAATAAAAAGTATAAAAGAAGGTTTTTTATTAGATTTTCACAAGTAAAAATGGAAGAAATACATATATATATGTAATGATTTTAACAAAACCCCTCAAAGTGAAATAAACATGAAGAAGAATTTGGAAATATTTTATATATGATATGTTAGGCATATTATAATGTATCATTTTATTAATTATTCTTAATTAATTCAGAAGTTTAAAAGATATCATACTATACAAATTTTAATCTCCATTTCATCATTATTTCATGTTGTCTTAATATATATATATATATATATTTTATAAAAGTGTAATTATAATTTACCTCTCAAATAATGTCTTTTTGTTATCCCTAAATGATTCTTATCATGGATTTCTATAAGTTACAATTAAATGTGATGGTTTTTGTGAGTATGATTATTTTGTGGAGATATATAATATTATTATAATGAACAAAAAAGGTTTTTTTCATGAATGACTCTTGATGTATACCAAAAGGAGTGTTATACACTATTTATGGTATACAAGGGTATCAGTTTTCACATTTGTATTCCCCAAAACGTGATTTTAGCAACATATCTACTATGAGACATTCATACTTTGATATATTTATTTCACAAACCATTAGTATTAGATAATCAAAGGGTGGTTTGGTATATTTCTAATCATTAAATAAATTAGTTCCCAACAAATATTGGATTTTTTCTCTCTTCTGATGATTATGGAATTTAGGCCCTCAATTGAGATAGAATAAAAATATGTATGTCTAGACCTAGATAATACATATGATTTTATTATCTTTTTAGGTGAGGGGAAAGTGATGTTCTCATCCATATAGGTGAATGATATGTGATTTATTCATCAATATGGTCAATCAATACTAAAACAATCTTGAATATATGAGTAGATATATAAGAATTACATACTAAATATCTCATGATTATTCAACATCATAGTAATATAGATCAAAAGAGAATTCATGATTTCATAAGACACCTATGGTTAACATAGGTATATAGATACAATAATTTCAATATAGATCATGTCTGGTCCATTTGTAGCTTATATAGAATTGATGCTTTACTAGATAATACCCTTTTTATAGTTAGGTATTTTCTGATTTATATTTTATAACAATTCATAAAGTCTCATTTGGTTTCAATTTGTGGTTGAGTAAGTGGGGATTGTGTTAGACTTAGAGAGATTCTCTTAAATTTTTCTAGAGAATATCCAAAAGTGTTTTGAATGGGTATTCACTATGTGTTTCATATGATTTGATACAGGATAAAATTAATGATAGCTTTCTGAAAGTGTATTAGTAGATAAAGAAAATTATTTTTTAGTAAGGTTTCACAAGTTATATATATATATATTATAATGAAATTTATGGTACTATGTTTATGAATATTTATTTCAAGATGAATATTGATTGATATATTTCCTAACGCCATAAATATAAGATATATTTATATATATAAGATAAATCATAGTAATATACATATGTTAAGACATGTATGCATGGTATATCACATTTTATATTGATTTCCATTATCATATATTAATGATATATGATATCATGCCAAGAAATTAGTGTTAATAAGTTAAAATGTAATTTATCTACCACCTATTCTATCATTTATTCTTCATTAAAATGGAATACATAAGATATTAAGAGCTAGTTAAGATTATTGTTATTTTATCAGGAGTTAACTAACACATGAGTAAATTCTGGAATGATTCGATAGTGTCCGATGAACTCTATATGGGACCCTATAATTATGGTTTGGGGGTAAGATTTACCATACCTCTGGATATTATCTTTATCCCCTGTCGCTTTTCTGCTACATACCTTTTCTTGTAAGTCTTTTCCATTTCAGGTAACAAAGGAGCATCATGATCATGCGATGAGTGATTTAGCATCAACCTATGCATACCTTCAAAGGCGGGACACCATTTTGTTTCTTTTTAAGTAGTCTTAATCAATTTCATATGATGAAGGTATTGGAGGGAGTCCTTTTATAAATGGTATCTTAATTTTTCATAATTTTACTATAGAAAATTTATTAGTTTTTTTCATGACTGATACTATTTTTGGGTTAATAAATTTTATAGCCTTATATAAGTGTTATATTATATTAGTAACCTAATAATTAACTAATTTATATCTACTATAGTGATCTATATCTTGATATAATGTATTTATATGTTCTTTTTTCTATCGATACATCCTTTAGAGAGTGATATTATCATATTTATTGATGTTCAGAGTGTACCATAGTGATTTGTGGATGTAGGATTATATAGTATTTAATCATGTTGTAGATTCATTGTTTTTATGTGATACCCATGACTGTTTTGTTATCTCAATATCATGAACACATTTATTATGTCTATCAGATAGTATATTTCACATCCTTAGAGGATGATTTTAATACTTACATCAGATAGTGGGATCTGAAAATAATCCATTCAGTTCATGATAATGGGAAGATAGGGGTAAATCATATCTCATCTTAATAATGTTGTTTAGATTGATGATAAAATGAGTTAGATAGTCATTAATCCATTTATTTATTAGTTTTTGGTTGTTTTCCCACATGATTTATTTGGATTATAACCCAATAGAAAGGTGGGATACATAGCTCATGTTTATGATTGATCTTTTCTAAGGTAAAAATACCATTTCCTTTATAACTTATAGAATGCATATTGTTGATATTATATAGTAAAATTTTCAGGTATATGATCTAGGGGTGAATGTATTTATACCATAAATCATGTCCCTTTTGGTTACCCCAATTCTATTCACCAAGAAGATGGATAGATTATTCATTTCAGTGTTGATTATTAGAGGCCAACCTCAGTGACTGTATAGAAATAGTGTTATGTTTCTTATATTGATAAGATGTTTGATCAGTTAATGTGATCCATTTTTTCAATAATATTGACTGATGGTTGGTAACATAAAATTTATGAGTGGGGTTATCTAGTATTTCACATATTATTTTCATAAGATGACATGCAATGTAAGAGAATCATGTGATATTGTTTGGATTAGCCAAATATCTTGATGTTTTTATAGCTTTAATGAAATGATTATTCTATCCATATTTTTAATCAATCATGGTCATTTATATTAATTTAAATGTGGAATACTCCCAATGATAAGAGTGTCATTCTCTCTATAAAAATACTGTCTTGAGTATACGAAGGGGGAATCAGTTATATTCTAAGATATATAAGAGTTAGTTTAGGACCGATGAGGTTAACTACTTGATACATGTAATATCTAAGGATTGATTGTAAGTCGACCCTGAGTAGTTTGGGGAAATATTTTCATATGATTAAACCAATTATTCTTTCATGATTTATAGTTTCCTATGATTGGAAGGTTTTATATGGTGGTTTATCTAGGACTTTGTCTAGCCAACACAATTTTTGATTACCCCAAAAAATAAGGGGTGATGTTTATATGGATATGTCTATTCAATAAAGTATTTAAAATTCTGAAATATAGGTTCAAATCTATATTTATTTCGATCTTTCATGACCCAATTAAGGAGAATTTGTTGTATTATGATGAATCAATAGTTTTAATTGGACTAGTTCTAATGTAGGATGGGTGAGTGGTTATATATAGGTCCAAGATTTTGATTATTCATGAGTGGATCTAATCGATGCATAATATAGAGATGGTGCTGGAATTTCATGTGTTGAGGTGTTGGATTAAATTCCTTATGGGTGAGTAGTATTTGATCTATACTAACCATAGGATTGGGAATTATATATTCTATCAGTATAACATGATCCATTGGCGTAGGAGGTGAGTCAAATATCAGAATTCTTTTGAGATCTAAACTTTGTATACCCCTAGGAAATGGAACATCAATTATGATGTATGAAGTTGTAATACATGGGAATAATAGGTGAAGGTATCTAGTAATGAGTGTAAGATGATGAGACACCACACTGAGATTTCCCTTGATATTCAAGAGTAAAATAGTAAAGTAACCCTAAAATCAATTATTATTTCCTATTAACTCTTCTAGAGGTTAAAAAAAATCAATTATATATCTTGGATTAATTGCTGATGAGAGAAAATATATCTATTGGGGATCAATCATGTGATTGCTCCCAATATCATGATGAGGTGCTTTATATATGGGTTTGTGTGGTAGTCTCTAAGATCATGAGCAAGGAGATTATGTATGACTCACATTAATTAATATGGGTCTTTTATTTAGGGCTTACAAAATGTATCATGATATCTGAAGTCTGTACTGGTATCCCGGGATGAAGGATATATACGATTTTTGTTTCCTGATTCTACAAATATTAGTAGTGAAGATTGAGAATAAATGGGTTGTTATACTTCTTTATACATTCCCCACTCTTGAGTGAAACTTGGATGAAATAACGTTGGAATTCATGATTGGTTTTCTTAGATCATTAATGATGATATTACCTAAATTCTTGAACATTTATTGTGTATTTACCTATATTGTATGGTCTAGTATGGGTGTATTGTATTGTATGGGTTATGATCTCATGACACTACCAATAATTCATACTATATTACTTTGATATATTGTCAATAAATATGAATCATATTATATTATACATGTAACACCATTATGTTTTAAAATACATGGATTTCCCAAGTATTATTTTTATATAATTTACGGATTATTTTCAAGACCAAGTGTAAGAGGGAATTCAAATTTCAAGGCTCGGTGTTCCCGAAATTAACGTTTGAAATATACTAAATATATTAAAGAGAACAGGAATGAATATTTACTAAAAAATTCTAATAACTTCAAAATGGGTGCCAAATTAGAACTTTGAGGTCACTATTTAGTTCAGAGCATGGGTTTTACCCAAGGTGTGACATAACCTTTTTCATCATGGGTGTTTTTGGAAAAATTCATCATGGGCATAAAATTAATAAAATAATTAAAGAAATTGTTTTATTTTCATTTAATGATGAAAAGAATGAATTTTCCTATAATTATACGATTATGATGAAATTATAGGGATCTTCATATAACCCAGGTGTTATTGGAGAAATATTAGAGAGAGCATTGGAGGATCTCTCTCATACGAACATCAACTGAATCAAAGATTTGTGATCGGTGTCCAAGGGGACATAGGTATATTGCCCCAAAATTACATAGTTTCATTCTTCATCATCGATTGAACCTAATCAAGGTGGGTTATTTGTTTATTCATGTTTCTTCTTCTTTGTGATTCCTATTATGAATGTGAATCAATCAACAGATGAATTTATTCACAGATCGTGCATATTTTACTTATGGGATAGCTATGATTCAAGATGAAAAATTTTCTTGTTGATTATTTTACATCTCTTTGTTCATTATTATAGTTTAATCAAATTGAGTTCAATATGAACATCAAATATGGTATGTTCCTCATGGTTATTCCTTATACTTTCCCTTTCTCATTACATTCTTCATTTTCATGGTTACTTTTTCCTAGTGTTTTGACCCAAACACTGAGGAATCAAAATTTTCACACTTGTTTCATGGTGGAGTGACTCAATATCGTAGATCTAGACTCAGTATGGAATGGGAATCATGTTATTATTTAAATAGTTAGTGGATCGGAACTAGATTATCATGTGTGGGTTTGGTTCTTGGATGCATTGATATGGTTGAGTTTTGGGATGATACATGAACAAATAAGGCAGCTGGAAATAAAATCTTCAATGATGATCATCCTCGTTTATCCCAGATTAGCAATACACTAGAGTAATTAACCTCATATTTGACAGCGTGAAGGGAAAATGTGTTAAGAATAGTGTGATTCTTGAAAATACCATTACACACGGTGTGTATTTAAGGAACACATGCCTGGTGGGACCCTCATAGAAATGGATAGTGTTTTTTGATGAAGGTAATTATTACACAGCATGTGACCCCTCCCCAATGGATCAGCATGTACATTGGAGGGTACACAAACACGAACAGGAGTACATAGGTCTGGGCATGTCATCTACTCTATCATGAACACAGTCTAGCAAGGTGTACACAAGCATATTTATATACTTGTGCACAGTCAAAATTACATGTTTGTGTGAATTTCATGTACTTTTACGAAAACATGATCATGGATTTTTTACATGGGTAGGACCTGATGTCGAAGGCACATGTTGTGTACGACTAGTACATGTCATTTACTCTTTCATAGTTAGCTTCACGCAGTTTTCCTCTTCAACCAAGACAAGTTAAGTTAGGGTGTGTTCCCTATATCCATTCCATAAAGGTTATTATGGAATATCATCTTACACATAGGATAGTAATCCCTTTAGAAGCCTTTAATTTATGGAGTTCTTTAAATCCTTCTATGAGGCCCGGATTGAGACCTTATATCATCTTATTTCCCTAGGTGGAGTCCTTGGTATCATAACGACCAACACTACATAGGAATTGATCCTCTAATTATCATGTTATTTCATATTTATTTGTTTTTATATCCAATGGAATTAGGTTTTTCCATCATTTATGTGTCGTATCTCTTCATACATTTATCATATACATCTAATGGTGACACTCGAAGATCACTACATCTCGAATGGACATCCTCGGTGATATCTGACATATTGAGTGTGTTCTCTCAAATGATTTCTATATAGAATCTTTGAGAAGGAATCCTGTGAATGAATTATAGTATTCACATTACCTTGAGATGGTGTGTCTTTGTTGAGTATATCTGGATATTCATGTTATATGTTTTGTATTCATATACATGGATAGAGCTAACTATTATTTTTTTTTTTATTACTTGTGGTTTCGGGGTGTCCTACTTGGTATTGTTATACTTTCCCCTACATGGGATTTTCCCACAGGTGTTGTGTCCTTTGAAAATGATTAACATTTAGAGAGATTCCTATATGGACAAGGAATAGGTGGTGCTTAGTGTTTTTTATATACATAAATGTGTTCATGGGATTATATTGACTGTATTGCACATCTTTACTTTCATTTAATACTTATTTACACACTCATTTTGGTTGGATTGTACTTTTCTTTTTTTACTTTTGATTTCATGTTGGTGTACACTAGTTGTGGGATTCAGATGTATGTAAGCATTTTTTATTAGTTTTTTTAGTGGTCTTGGAGATGTTTGTGTATACAAGTACCTAGGTTAAGGCATCCAATGTTAGTGATAGGTTGGGCTAGTCTCTATCCCATGGCCTATTAGAGGTGGTCTTGGGGAGTCAGGGAACGAGCCCCATTGGGATGTTTCATGATAGATTACTGTCATAGTAGTCGATTCAACCTTTGAAAAAATGGTGTGATATTGGTTTGGGACAACAATGTTAAGTGTTATGAGTTTATCACTTAGCCGAGGGACTCTAGTGTCGGTGCAATGACCAATTTATCCATTTAAAAAGACACAGATCACCTTGCCATTGAATCGATGCATAAGGGAACTGCTTACAAGGAAAAAAATGGTAAAAGCATCATATAGGAAGGTTTATTTGGTTTCCATATTCTTCTTTAGTTATCCCTCTAGAAAAACTAAATTATTTTGGTATATCCTTTTTACTTTTATGATTCTATCATGATATATGCCAACTCTGATTTGGTATTATGATCATGAGAATGATCTCCTTAGCAATAAAGTGTTGATACAGGGGACTTTTATAGAGGTATTACCTCTAGGTGGTGCACCATATATACCTCCACATGTTGAGTAGAATATGGTACGTACAATACTAGTGAATGTAGTGCATATGATAAGCTATATCATGAGTTTCTGTAGCAGCGACCCATTAGTTTTGAAGACTATCTTAACCTATAGGTGTCTGATGAATTTATTAAGTGAGTGATTGGATTTTTCCATCTTGTTTGGAAATAGGCATATCATATGTTGGTTTTGGATATGATCCTTCTCTATGGCTCTACATGGTGATGGTCTGGATTACATACCTAGTCGTATAATAAGGAGACACTAGCATTGTTAGATCTTGAGAGACTTTTCTAAGATGAGTTATCTCTAGTTACACTTAGGGCTTTAAGCATCTAGGATCTTCTGCAGCTCAATTAGGGTAGCATGATAGTGTCTGATTATTCATCAGGGTTCAACAACCTCTCTAGGTACTCTATGGATATGGTTCATGATCAGAACAACTCGGATCAGACCTTCAAGAGAGGACTATGTCAAGACATCTAAGTTAGTGTTATACATATTTTCATTCCTACTTATGATGGGGTTATAGAGAGTGTTTTTCTGGTTTATATATTCATGTCTTACCCAAAAAAACATTATTCTTTGGTAATGGGACCATAAGAGAAGAGAATTCAGTAGTAGGAAACCAACGTCAGTCACATGAACCTGAGTATACAATATATTTCAGGACAAGGTCCTAGGATAGAGGTTCTATGGTTTAGGTATCATAGTATGGGTCCATTCATCCAAGGGAGAGGAGGTTCTACTCATGTGACGGTATGGGACATCTTACAATAGATTTTTTGGTCCACTATATATATGATAGTGAGAAACTGAATGGGGAACCAAGGTAGAGGAAGTAGTAAGAGCATAAAGTTCCACTGATCAGTGGATAATTCAATGGATATAGAGGAGAATCTCTAGGAGGTAGATGCCTAAACTTGTAACTACCACAACCATTATGAGGTCTACACAAGGGATAGTGAGATGGAGGATTGGGGGGGAGCTTAAGGAAGTTGAGGCTTATAAGACAGAGGCTCAAAGAATGATATGATGAATAATGTGTGTCTTTTATACCATAGTTTTTGTACTAACAAACATAGGTACTATCCATTCATTTATTGTCACATATCTTGTTTGATAATTAGAGGTTATGGTTAAGAACATAGATTGACCCTTACCCTTGGGGACTCATACTAGAGTTTACTCAGTGATCAAACACTAATGATTATAGAGTTACCCACCTCTTAGATGTGGGAGTTTATATTGGGATCTGTTTTTATAAATGATGAGGCCATATGATCTTATCGTAGGTATAAACTAACTATAAATTTTTCATTCCCATATTGATAATTTCAAGTGGAGGTTGTGGTGTGTTCATAACAATTGGACAAGGTTTTCCTTTGTGGGTGAAAATGAAAACTAGGTAGTGTAAGATAGACTCATGCATAAGATTATGTAGTTTATTACTCATCAGTTGGATAGAATAACCATTGTTGTAGTATATTTCATGAGATTCGAGTTTCCTAAAATGGTGGTAGTGTAGGATGGTTTTATTCTTGAGGATGTTCTAGGCCTACCTCCCCACTAATTGAAAAACTTATGTATTGATCTGCACACTAGGAAGACCCTAATATTTTTTCCATCATATCAGATGGATTGTGAATAGATTCATAAGAAAATGGTGCAGTTAGAGGACATACAGATGAAGGGATTTGTTATACCTAGTGTTTGATCCCAGGTATCCCGTGTTTTGATTTCCAAAAAGGTGGATTGGATCTTTGTGTTATTTGTGAAATACTGGAACTTAAACTAAGTGATCGTTAAGAAAAAGTATCCACTACCCGAGATCAGTGACCTATTTGGACAGTTTAGAGGGGCATGATGGTTCTCAGAGGTTGACCTCAGATCGAGATATCATTAGTTGCGATTACAGGGAGATAATATACTGAAGATAGTATCAGATATCACTATGGTCACTATTATTATTTGGTGATTCCCTTTTACATTACTAACATCCTAGCTATGTTTAAGGGACCCATAAACCAAATATTTAATCCTTTCTTAGATCGGTTTTTGGTGGTCTTTATCAACGATATCCTTATGTAGTCGTAATTTGATAAGGATCACATAATACATTTGTGGATGGTTCTAGATGTATACTGAGAGAACAAGATTTATGGGAAGATCATGAAGTGTGAGTTCGAGAATTAAGAGGTTCACATTCTAGGAGATGTTATCTATGCAGTTGCTGTGGAAGAAAGTTCAATAATGTTTGAGGCAATGTTAGATTTGGAGCCACCCCTGAGAATAAAAGACCTATAGAGAATCCTTGGTTTAGATGCCTAGTTTTTAATATTCATACCAGAATTCTCTAGGATATAATCCCTCATTAAAGCTTTTACCAGAAAGGGGTATCCTTTCGTGTGAATAGAGAGGTGGTAGTTGGATTTTATAGAGTTGAGGTAGAGACTGAAGAACTCTCCCTTCTTGAGATTTATAGAGGAGGGTGTCGAGTGCGTAGTGTTTTGTTGTGCATTATGAACTAGGCATAGTTGTGTTTTGATGCAGTGGTATGTAGTGATTTCCTATGGTTCACATTAGTCAGACCAAATGATCAGAACTCTGAAATCCATGGTCTTGACATAACAACTATCACTAGTACAAAGAATTAATTTAAAATCACTATAAAATGAATTTATCAACTCAAAAAAAGCACCAATAATCGAAGCACGGTTGAAAGCCAGAAACTTTTATCAGTGCTAAAGAAGAAATTTTAAAGGCACCCTTTAATAGCTGTAAAACATTTTTTGTTAAAAGGATCCTTTAACAATACTTTTTATCACTTATAAAGAAAATGTTGTTAAAGGTGGTAAAAACATTTCTGACACCTATTCGCCTGACCCCTTTATCATCACTTCCATGACCCCTTTAGCAGCGCTCAACGCCCCCTTTATCAACGCTTTTCTATAACACCCCGAGATTTTGTGAATTTATTTTTTTCAAATTAATTTAATCATTTGATATTTTTACTTAACCCACCATTTCATATATATTATATATATTATATTATAGAAATATGTTTTGGATTATATTATAATCGACTCCAAGGGAGGCTTTCACTACACACAACACCGCCTTGGTTTGTGTTACACGCAACCTCGAGTTTCTGCAAAACAACACTTTACTATTATAATTATTTAAATAAGATAGTTATAACCTAGTTGTTAAACATGAAAAATTAATAGTAATAACTAATTTTTAAATATTATTAATGATGTGTTTTATATAGAAAAATATAATTTCTGGTAAAGTCTTTATATGTTTAAAACAATTATTTTCTTGAATGAACTTCGTTTCATGTCCTTCTATAAAAAATAATAAAATTAAATTTATACACTCATAAAAATTAAAATTTTGATAAAATTAACATTATTTTTTAATCTAGATTATCAAAATTATCATAGGGTATATTTTTTAATTTTCTGAATGGTTTCACTTTTTTTATTAATAGTGAAAAATACTGCATTATAGTTAAAAACATGACTTCATCATTTAAATAATTATTTTACTTTAAATCTATTTTAAATTAAAATTATATAAATAATTAATATATAAATCCAATTTAGGCCATTGGAATCACTTTTATAATAGAATTAGATATAACAAAATATTGAACTTTTGAATGTCTCTTTAACACGCCTTCTAGCCAGATTTACGAGATTAGCATTATATGTAATTTTACAGCTGCTATGAATTGAATTCCAAAAAATGGACATACATGGTTTTAATATGCATAAAAAATTGTTCTAATGGGATCCAAATAATTTTTTGTGAATAGTAACTTTTGAATTTTGTTTAATGTGATTAAAGGTCAATATGGTAATTAAAGGTAAAAATAATATTATAATAATAAAAAATTACTTTAAAACTTGTCTTATTTTTATTGGATAAGTGTTTTTAAACCCAAATAAACCTTATATAGAAAATTGTATCGTTTTTAATCCACTTTTGTTAAATTAGGACATTTATTACATTTTTTAATGAAGAGTAAAAAAATTCATATTCAAATTTTAGTAACTAAATATTTTTTTATATAAGGTGATACATAAGAAAATTCTGACTATAAATATTCATTATAAATATAATAAATATATCTTCATCATGATAATTTATTTTTAATTTTTAGCGAATATATAATATAATTAAAGGGTTGTATAATATTGATCATGTAATTATTTAATTAATTGAGATATCAATAAATGAAATTAAAAATATTAAAATAAATATAATTATAATTTATTAATGACATATACTAATTTTATAGAGAACTTAGACATTTTATTGACATATTTTAATTATTTTTTAGAAGTTATCATGTTGTTATGATAATTTTCAAAATTGTAAATATAGAATAGTATCAAAATTGACATAAATGATACTTTAAAATAAATAATATTTTATTAAATGCTATAAAATTCATAAAAATATATATGTCACTTAAATAACTAGTATAATGTTAAATATGTCATTAGTGGTCCAATAAAGGTTATTTTTTCTTTTTATTGTAACTATATTAACCCTATAGTGTAAAAAAGACAAGTTATCATGGTAAGAGTTAAATTGTTTAACTAAGGGTTAATACCAAGAGATAAGGTTCATTTTGTGAAAACAAAACACGTCCCAAATTCGTTGGTTTATGTTATTTATACCCATAATCATCTATGGTTCTAAGTAACTCTCTTTTGAGATATTTTAAATAGAAAATCAATTTATAATAAATTAATAGTTTTGGAGGTTCCTAAAGTGTCCCCCATCCCTCTAAAAAAGGGAACATCTCCTTCACTTTTACACAACTATAAATCCTTTTGGATTATCCATACCCAACCAATTAATCCTCCCAAATTCCCTCAATTTCTTTTATAATCCTTAAATTGGGTATTAGACAACTTAAGGAAACTTTTTCTCACAAACAAAAAGAAGTTACCTGATTAAGAGGTAATGTCTTCTCTTAAGCTCTTTTCATTTAGTTTCCATATCTACCCCTTAAACTACCTTTATTACATTATTTTATGACAAAACATGTATCCAAAATACACTAGGATGTTTTTATGAAGATTGTTTGAATATCACTTACACACACATCCATCTAATGGATATCAAACATACAGTTTCTGTGTACGGTGAACTACTACCTCACGAAATGTTGATTGTTCAGTTTTTTCTTCACCGCAAATCATGGTGTCCATTATGATGGAAAATATATCTATATATAATATAAATAATATTTATTATGTATTTAATATTTTTTATTCTATTTTAAAATACATACCTTTTTGACTTTCCATTTTTTGTTAATACAATAATCTCTTTTGAGAAAGTGTGGACTATCACCCCCTCAAAGCGATGTGAGTCATTCACACATCACATGGAATGTATTAAATATGGGTTTAGTTAAATTATATGATATATATGATATAATAATGAAACTAGAATAATTATATATATATATATATAAATACACATATACACATATTTTATTTCCATACTTTATTTTAATACGATAATTAAAATGAGAACAATGTTCAAGCGTACGTACGACTTACCATCTCCTTGAATGGTGTATTACATTTTATACTAATTTATTATATTTATTATTATAACATACATATACTGGATATAAATTATATTTATATCCTGATTTATATTCTGGAATCAAAATATATGTATACATACGAACAATATAACAAATTAAGACACTTCCGAAGGACAAAGCGAATATTAACCGACGTGAAACCTTTATGTAGGATCGTTAAAAAAAGGGTATTATAAGGTCATAATAAATACATATTTTTTGTTAAATATAATAATGTGCTTATGTAAAATATTTATCATAAAATTATATTTATTATATATGAATATTTTTTGAGTATTAAGAGAGTCAAGACACAAGGTAAGTGGATTAATATATCACCTTTATATCTGTGTGACACATGTATTATACACTTTGTTTTCTTTAATGTGGCATATATATTACCCATTAATGATTTTATGAGTCTTATATATATTATTATTATATTTTTTTATTTTTTTATTTTTATTTCCAACATGGGACATATTATTTTATTGATTATAAAGTGATGAGTATTGATTTCACAATCTCTTCCATATTTGGGATTGTTTTGCTTCAAGTCGCCATTGGGGAATATTTATCATCTATGTCCATTTTTTCAAAAAAAAATTATATAATGTTTTACTATTCTCATATGGATGTTTAAATTCATTCTTACTGATTTTTTACTTTTACTTAATAGTTTTAATGTATTGTTTCTTTAGTTTTTCAAACTAGGAGCTTTTTAACATTTTCAGAAAGAGTATTAGAAAAATGTTTTTTTAAATTACATGAGATGAATGGATTTGTATGCTTTTATGAAACTTTATTACCTTTAATATTACTCTATAAACATACATATTTATTTTAAAATAAAATTATTTCTTTTAAAATTGTATGAAATTTTAATAAAAGAAATCTATTTCAGCAAAGAAAGTATACTTTCCTCGATTACTATTTTAAATGATTTACATTATTACTTTAATGTTTTAAATTTCGATTAAAAAAAGGGTTTCAAAAATTTTTTATGTTTTGAAAAGTTATTTTTTTAAGGAAAAATCATGTTCTATGTGATCATTCAAAATCCTTCCCCACCTAGGATGACATACTTTTTTATAGATCAAGAATAACATTCATTTTATTTCTCTGAATGCTTTATGTTTTGATAGCATGGTATTTAAGAAACCCACTTCTTTCCAAGGTTTATTCATTCAATGCAATTATTATGAAACTGGTCTCGTATTCTTAGGTTATTATATTATTACATGTTTATAACACCCATTCCATTTATGGGGTATGATTTGATTGTTTGTGATATTTTGGCACGAGTATGTATGATTTCATTATGATATGGGTGGGACCTATATCTCCTTATGATGTATTGGGAAAAGATGGAAAACCCATGAGGTATATATGTTATGTGTGACCCTAATTTCATGTTTACAATTCAATGCACGGACCTAGTTTATATGTCAATAATTTTATGACTGGGCCTGGTTTCCATTTCCATATGTTTATGCAAGGTCCTGATTTCATATCCATAATGAGTGAAACTATTACTATATATACATGTTAAAAAAGTTATAGGTTTTTGTGTATCAATTATTTCAAGCCTTATATAAATTTAATTATATTATGGATTATGTTTTTTGATTTTATAATGATTTAAGTTTACCATTGATATGCATGGTGTGATCTTATAATGTTAGGATCACATTCCCATACCATTTATGTTCATTTTTATGTTTACATATCATACTTTGTTACTCTTACTAAGTATCTAATCTCACCATTTCTTATGATTCCTTTCCCTTGGTTACGAATAATGGTTTTATGTAGAATTGCTAAAGGTGGATGTCTTTATTGGTGATGTTGAAGATATTTCACCAGGATAGAACATTTTTTCCAAGTTTCGAAAGACAAAAAAATATTATGGTCCTTGGGAATTTATTATTTTAAAGTAATAAATATTCATCTAAAATAATGTAATATCCTTGTTTATTAAGCCTTGGGTCAGTATAGTTTGTATCAAAGGAATGGTTTATTCATCCATTGGAAATTAAGAAGAGAAAACATTAGTGGGATCCCTGGGAATATTTCAAAGAATATGCCTAGGGATATCCCTAAGGATAAGTCTAAGTATAATATAAAAACTAGAATTTATTAACGATCATGAATTACCCATGATTGAACTTAAGATTTTATATATTGAAAGTACTTTCCCTTGATTATGTGGTTTTTTAGTATGAATAGTGTTCCTCACACTATTCTTTTCAGTTTTAGTCAATGGATGGAACCCAGAGGAACTGTGTTAATGATGAATGAAATTGAAAATACAATGATTTTCCTTCTGTGAATATGAATGTTATGGGAGAATCAAGGAAAAATCCTATCACTATACTACCAAAATCTATAAATCACACTGGACTTCAAAATAAGAAGAGGAGGGAACAAATTATTATCCAGTTCTCCATGAGGCAACTTCCACATACATTTAGTGTGTCTTCTAATCCTCTTGATTATGAACAATGGATTGGTACCATTAAAAAGATATTTTCCATCCTTCTGTGTTTTGACCATGAAAAATTCATTTTGGAAGTTTATCATATGGAAGGTGAAGCTGGTCAGTGGTGGACTCTTATTAAGAACATATGGAATAAGGAAGAAATTGAATTTTTAGAATGGGAAGAGTTTAGAGGTTTATTTTTTAGTAAGTAATTCCCTCGTACGAAATAAAAAAATATAGAAAAGTAATTTCTTAAGCATTAGAAAATTATAATCAATATATTGGTACCTATGAAGCTAATTTGACAAGACACGCATGGTATGATTCTATGTTAATCATCAACCCTGAAAGAAAAATTGACTGATTCTTTGGTGCCCTAAAATAGAGTCACCAAAAGGATTTACAAAGAAGGTAATTTGTATGTTATGAAGAATTCATTATTTGAGTACTAAATATAGAAATGGAATATGGTCACTCTCAAGGTTCTATAGATAAGAAAATGAAGATGGAACATAATATAAACACTAGTGGTTTTCCACAAAAAGGGAATAAATATTCTGAACCTCTTATAGCCAAAAATGTGGAAACGTGCACTTAGGGGAATTATTGAAAGGAATAAGATGATGATTTAAGTGTAGGAAGCCTGGAAATTTAGAAAAATAGTGTCAGTGTGATGTAAAAAATGCAATTAAATGGAGTAAAATATCAAGAAAATGCACCACCCACACATCAATTCTACAAGTTTAAGGAAATGGCGCATTATGCTAACTAATGCCCTAGTCTGAGGGTTATCATTTGAGTATTGATGATATCAAACTATTATGGCCAAAGAAAAAGGAAAATCACATGTAATTACTATTGTAAATATGGAGTATGAAAATTAAGTGGTGTAATGATTGTGTGTTTATGTAATGGGATTCCAAAATAATGTTTTAGAATCAATTTTATGGTATTATGGATTAATTGGTCCACTTTGGTTTTTCTATATATATTTAGGATTATATGATGAATGGTGCTGATAACCAAAAAAAGTGATTCATATATTTATGGATAACACGTTATTAAGGGATGGATAACACTTTAAATGAACATGATGTTGAGATAATTATATTTGGATAAAGATATTTTGGATATGAATAAGTAAATTTGAGGATACTAGTTTCTTGGGATCTAATTATGGATTTACTGTCATGAGGTTTATGCTATCATGGACGAAGAATAATACTTTTTGGGAATTAAGGAATATATACAATAATCTTTTTAATAAATAAATGTGCAGGTTTTCAATAAGGATGTAGGGTAATTCACGTTATTTCAATGTTTCAAGAGAACACCTGATTAAGGTATTCACATGTTTGGAATGTCAGAACCATGAACTGTCTTCTAGTATATGGGATATAATTGTTAAGATGATTTAGTTCACTTCATTATAATGTTTTGGATTTTCATCTCTCAAAAATGTTATAGGCTTTCCCATTTATGGAAAGATTAAGTTAAACATCATATGTGTTTTTAAGATTAAAGTATTATCTGACCATAGGTAGATTTATACATATTTTATAACTTATTCTAACCATTTTTTTGAAGATAGATAGAGTGGAATATCATTATTCTCATGATTTCGTAACACTTAAAGAATTAAAAATTCAAATTTATTTCTTAGGATAAGAGATTAAGTGGAAATTGATCATGGAACAAAAAGGGGGAAGTTATGCTAAAATCAAGTAAGTATATCTCCTCATAAAAGTTATTCAAGATTAGGAAAAAGGATCATGATGTGAAATATTTTCTGGTAATAATCATTTTCTTTATATCAATGACCTATTTCATGTTTCTTTAGTTTATTATTTTGTGATTGTTAACATTCTCTAAATCTCACACATTATTTTAATATATGATATTTATCAATCTCTATTTAGTTCTTTCCTCCATGACCAAATCTTCACCTATGTTCTACAACATAGAGACTCAGTTATGATTTAATTTGGGCAACTATTCCTTTTTTAACTTTTACTTTTTAAAAGAAAGATTTAGAATTCATTTTTATGATGTGGTTTTCTATGAAATATGCATTCAAGTATCAAACCTTTCATAAACCCTAAGAATTTTGACTGCGAAATTCATTTTATGGGTGGTAGAATGAAACACTCTGAGATTTTGTGAATTTTTTTTTCAAATTAATTTAATCTTCTGATATTTTCACTTCATGACATATTGAATATAGATTTTATATATTGTATAATAGCACTATGTTTTGGATTATGATATAAGTAAAACCATGGGAAGTTTGTACTGCATGCAACACTGACTTGGCTTGTGTTACACATACCACCGAGTTTCTGGGAAACAACACTTTACTATTATAATTATTTAAATAAGATATTTACAACCTCAATTTTAAACTTGTAATATAAATAATATTAACTAATTTTTAATTATTTGTTATAATATTTGTGATAATTAAAAATATAATTTCTGGTAATGTCTTTATATGTTTGAAACTACTATTTTCTCAAATGAATTGCTTTTCATTTCCTTCTATAAAAAATAATAAAATTAATTTTAGAAACCCATAGAAATTGACTATAATAAAATAAAAATTATTTTTTAATTTATATTATCAAATTTATCTTTGGGTGAATTTTTGGTTTTTTTCTAAAAAGTTTCAATTTTGATAAATAGTTCAAAATATTACATTGTAGTTAAAAACAGACTTTTTCATTTAAATCATTATTTTACGTTAAATTTATTTTAACGTAATAATAGATAAATGATTCTTATATTAATCTAATATAGTTAATTTCAATCAATTTTATAATAGAATTATATATAAAAAATTAGTGAACTTTTGAACGTCTCTTTTACCAGCCTTCTAACCACATTTATGGGATTAAAATTATAGGTAATTTTACCAAATAATTTAATTTAATTTAAAAAAATTGAAAAAAAAATGTTTGTAAAAAGTATTAAGAAATTTTTCTAATAAGATCAAAATAATTTTAGGTGAATAGTAACTTTTGAATTTTATTTACAGCAATTAATGATAAATAGGGTAATTAAAGGTAAAAATAATATTATAGTAATTTAAAATTACCCCAAAAACATGTCTTAATTTAATTGGATTATTGTTTTTGCCCCAATAAAACCATATATCGAAAATATGAAATATTTAAGACACTTGTATTAGATTAGGACATTTATTATATTTTATTTAAAGAAGAATTAATAATTTCATATTCAAATTTTAGTAACCAAATAATATTTTATATAGGGTAGTACATAAAAAAAATTAGACTATAAATAATAATTAGAAATATATGAAATATATATTCGTCAGGAAAATTTATTTTTAATTTTAAGGGGATGGATAATTTAATTAATGTCTTGTATAATAATGACACACTAATTGTATAATTAATTATGATATCAAAAAAATAAAATTTAAAATATTAAAATAAATATAATTTTATTTTATTAATGACATGAACAAATTTTATATATCAGATATGCTATTGACCCATTGGAAGTATTTTTTTGATGTTATCATGTTGTTTTAAATTTTTTTTAAAATGAATATATTGAATAGTATAAAAATTGACATAAATGACACTTTAAATTAAATAATATTTTATTAAATGTTATAAAATTCATAAAAATATATAATTAGTCAAAATATCTAAAATAATGTTATATATGTCATTAATTATCCAATTGGTGTTTGTTTTTCATTTTATAGTAATTATATTTACCCTATAGTGTGAAAAAACCACTTTTCACCGTAAGAATTAAATTGTTTAACTAACGATTAAATCCAAAAGATAAGGTTAATTTTTTTACCTAAAAATTTCCAAAATTTATTGGTTTATGGTATTTCGACCCATAAAAATCTAAAATTATAAATATATCACTTTTGGGCTATTTTAAATTGAAAATAAATTTACAATAAATTAATAGTTTTTGACATTCCGAAAAGTGCCCCTCCACCCTCTTATAGAAGGGCACTTCTCCTTCTCTTTTATTCACACCTCCAAATCATTTTTCCTTAAAAAAACATGGATCATTTATCCTTACAAAATTCCTCACCACCTCTTATAATCCTTCAATTTCTATGAAGTAAACTCATGGAATCCTCTGGGCCCAAACCAAAAGGTGTTACCTGGTTAAGGGGTAACATCTTCTCTCAAGATCCTTTTATTTATTTTTATTCTCCACCCCCTAAACTCTATTTATTATACTATTTTATGAAAAATTAAGTATCATAAATATACTAGTATTTTCTTATTATAATTTTTTTACCTACACTTACAAACACCTCTATATAATGGATATCAAACATACTGTTTTTGTGTACGGTGAACTACAGCCTCACAAAATGATGATTGTTCATTTTTTCCCTTTACCACCAATCATGGTGGACATTATTATGGTAAATATATCTATATATTTTATATATAATATATATTATTTATTTATTTATTTTTAAATTTTTTACAACACATTCCTTTTTACTTTCCATTTGGTGTTAATATAATAATCTCATCTAAGGAAGTGTGGACTACCTCCCCCTCAAATCTATGTAACTCATTCACACACCACATGAAATGTATTAAGGCTAGTTTTAGTGAAGTTATATGATATATATGAAATAAAAATTCTAATTTTATAATGATATAAATATAAACATTCATATGTATACAAATTTTATCTACATACATTATTTCAATACAATAATTAAAACGGAATCATCATTCATGCGTACGTACGACCTACAACCTCCATGAATGGTGTATTCCATTTCATAATTATTTATGATATTTATAATTATAATATACATATAATCAATAGAATTTATATTTATATCATTATTTACATTCTGGAATTATGATATAAGTTTTTCTTCTAACAATATAACAAATTAAGACACATGTGAAGATCAAAATAAATAATACCCGAAGTGAATCCTTAAGAAATGATCATTAAAAATAGGTAATATAATGTCATAATAAATCCATAAGTGGTATTATATATATAATAATATTATTCTGTAAAATATTTATAATAAAAATATATTTATTATATAGGAATCATTTTTTAGTATGAAGAGAGTCAAGACACAAGGTAAGGGGATTTATGTCTCACCTTTATTTTTGTGTGAAAAATGTCTTATACACTAAATTTTTCTTTTATATGATGTATATACCACCCATGAATGTCTTTTATGAGTCTTACCCAGAATAATATAAAATTTCTGTATTATTATTTTTTTTGTTACATAGGGCATATGATTCTATAGATTATACGAAGATGATTATTGTTTTCACAATCTCTTACATAATTGGGATTGTTTCATTTTAAGAATACATTTGGGAATATTTATCATCCATGTCCATGTTTTCTAAAACTGTTTTCATAAAATGTTTTACTATTATCCTATATATTTTAATTTCATTTTTACCCTTTTTTACTTTTAAATTACAGTTTTAATGGAATCTTTCTTTCATTTTCCAAACAAGGTACATTTTTAGACCGAATGACCCGAAGGCCTTTTTTTATTTTTATTTTAGATAATCCCCATTTTAAGGGTTGAAGGGGAACCCGTAACTGACCCGTATACCCGAGGCACAAGGCCTGACATGACCCGCAATACATGACCCAAAGGCCCAGAGGCATACCATGCCCATTACATGACCCGTAGGTCCATCCCACTAGAACTACCCCTCCCCAGCGTCTTGCATCATTGATCTCCTTACCTCCCCACCCTACATTGCTGATCGGCTAACATTTCCCCATACAAATCTTCACAGTGCCTCGTCCCGATGGCAACTGCCATACCCTCTCATTCTTCCAATCTGGTTAGCTCTGCATCTGGTGGCCTCTACTCTTGTTGCTCTGATCCTCTTTTAGGACATGTTCTTTATGAACTGGTCTACTCCATGGTCAATGTGACCCGAAGGCCCTATGGCCCGAAGGCCTTTGATGACCCGAAGGCCCTGGAGACCCGTACGCCCAAACCGGTGGCTTGAAGGCCCAAATCAAGTGAATAGTCTTGGCTGCTATAGTACCGAATAGTAACTGCTACTGTGACAGCTTCAGTCATGCTACAGTAACTGGAAATTCGCCTCCACCTGGTTTTGAACTCAGGTCTCTTGGATGCCAAGCAGAAGCCCTTACCACATGGGTACGAGCTCATTGGCAATTACTTTTTTACATTTCTAGAAAAATTAAGAGAAGAATTTTTTTTAAATGAATACGAAATGAACATATTTTGATGATTTTATAATGAGTAATTAACTTTAAGATTCCCCAAAAATATTAAAAAGTTGTTTTCATATAAAATGTTTTCTTTTAAAAATATGCAGAATTTTAGGAAAAGAAAACTATTTCTATAAGGAAAGGATATTTTCCTCTCCAATTTTTTTAAATTATTTTTAGGAATCCTTTATATGTTTTCAATGTGGTTTCAAGGAAAAGGGTTTTGAAAATTATTTATGTTTTAAAATTTTAGTTTAAAGAAAAATTCATGTTTCAACTTATCTTTCAAAATCCTTCCCGCCTATGATGTAAAACTTTATTATAGTTCAATAATTTCATTCATATTTATTCTATAAATGGTTTATGTTTTTATGGTATAATATTTAAGAAACCCACATCTTTTCATGTGTTATTATTTTTATAAATGATTATGAAATCTGTCTCTTTTTCATAGGTTATTATATTATTGCATGTTTATGACACCCATTCCTTTTAGATGTTAGTATTTGATTGTTCATTATCTTGTGACACATGTATGTATGAATTCATTATGGGATTGTTTGGACATATATCTTCCTCTGATGCATAAGGTAAAAATGGAAAACTCATGATGTATATATGTTATGTGTTAACCTGATTTCATGTTCGCAATTTTATGAATAGACCTGGATTTCAGGTCCATAATTTTATGAATGGACTTGGTTTCCATGTCCATGTGTGTTATGTAAGGATTTGATATCATGTACTTAATGAGTGAACCTGTTACTATTTATACATGTTCATAAAGTTACAAGTTGATTTTTTTGCCACAATTTCAGGATTTATGTCAATTTTATGATATTATGGATTATGTTCTTTGATTTTCTTATGAGTAAAGTTTACCTTTGATGTGCAGGGTATGATATTATAATGTTATGATAAAATTATCATAACCATTACGCTCAGGTCTATGTTTACATATCACCCTTGTTTACTCTTACTGAGCATCTGAGATCACCATTTCATATGTTTCCATTCCCCAGGTTGCAAACTAATGTTTTAGGAAGAAATACTAAAGGTGGAGATCATTATGTGATATGTTGAAGATATTTCACTTGGATAGAAGATTTGTTTCCTTATTTCCAAACACACTAAACTATTACAGTCATAGGGCATGTATTATTGTAATTTATTGAATATTAATTTAAAATAATGTAATATACATGTATATTAATCCTTGGATCACTATATTTTCACCCCACCAACCCCTTTATTAGCACTTTTTGAATTCCTATCCTAATGTGAGGCTTCTTGGATTCAAATCTTGAACTACTCCTTCAAAGATGGAACACATTTACCACAACACCATGTTGTTTTATTGCATGTTTAATGAAATTTATGTTTATATATATATATAATTATTTTTAAATACATTAATACAATATTTATTTTTGTGAGAGATACATAATAATTGTCTAAATATATTATATATTATATTCATTTACATGTATTAGATTATAATATGTATATATATATATATATATTATTATACAAACACTCACACAGACACACATATATATATAAGCATTATAAATACGTTGTATAATGTAAATAATTGTTAGATATTGATTTAAATGCATTTTTAGAATATCTATTTATTTATATATATTTGAATATATTTTTTTCATAAATAGTTTGATATATGTATTTATATGAGTGATTTATTATAAGTAAATATTAGAAAATATGCATATATTTAATTATATATAAAATTACATTGTGAAAAATGATAAAATTTAAAAAACAAAATTTGAATATAAATTTAAGACCAAGGAATAAATTCAATCTCTACTGAAAAAAGAAAAAAAAATACCCCTTTATATTAAGTTGAAAATCCATCGAATGTTAAAAATCCAAGGTACCCCGAATAAAAACAAAGCATTCTGGGACTTCTGAGCTTTTTTGGACTCTAAAAATGCGACAAAGGTTTACCTATTTAATTTTGGGTGTAGATCACATCGCAATCATCGATTTTACATGTGGTGGATGCTAAACAGACACTTGGATCAAAAGTTAGGGACGTTTGAAGTTCGAGTTACGTTTTCAACTTATATAAGATATTTTTTAATTTTTTTAATTGTTTTATTTTAAAATTGACATTAAATGACTATTAATCGGTAATAATACCGAAATTATTATCTAAAGATGTTCATTTATTTATTTTATAAGAAATTTTAAATAAAATATCTCATATATTATGTGTAACTTCCTATTTACATTATCTAAAACGTGTTTCAAAAAATATATATTATATTTATTTCTATATAAATATATTTATATATTAATATATTAATTTTAAGGGAAAATAATTTTTTTAAGAATAATTTTATTAGCTTTTGTAAGAAATCAATGACAATGGGGGGTTCTTTATCCGTGATACTAAAAAAGCACATATACCCCCCCCCCCCCACTTATCATCACTTTTTTACAAGAACTGATAAAAGACCCATTTTATCAGAACATTTTTAAAAGTGCTGATGTGTAATGAACCTGGTAGGCCTAAAGCCAAACCAAACTCAGCCACGCCTGAGCCCATCCCTCTAGCATATAGTAGACCCCCACCCTCAGGCAGATAATAGGCCCCTACCTTAGAATGTCCCAGAAAACACGTGGCAGGAACTATCCCCTACCTGGAGAGAATTTAATTCGCCTCCTTCACAAATCGAACCGAGGACCACAGGCTTAACAGCCAACCAGAATCCTTGACGAGTACCACTATGCCAATGGCTTAGTGTTACTCGTTAACTCTCTTGGTTGGTTGGTAAACCTCTGGTTGCGGGTTCGAGTTACGAGGGAGGTGAATTAAATCCTCGTCAGGCAGGGGATAGTTCATGCCACGTGTTATCAGGGACAGTCTGAGGTGGGGGCCTAATATCTGCCTGATGGTTGGGGTATTCTCTCTGCCAGAGGGCTGGGCATAGGCGTGGCTGAGTTGGGTTGGGCTTTAGGCCCGATTTTGTTACATGACGTATGGTGGGACTTTATTAGCACTTGTAAAAAAGTGCTGATAAAGATGTATCTTTAACATTTCATTTTTTTATAACTTTTAAATAGCCCCTATAATAATGCTAAAAAATCCATTTTAAAGACCCCCTTTAATTGAATCCTTTTTAGAACTGACAAAGGGAGTCTTTAATAGCATTTTTAGGTTTCACTGTTAAATCCCATTCATTGGATAAAATTAGTTTTTTAGTAGTGGGTTTTCTACACACTAAAAATGTGGCAACACTAACTAATTAGAGAGAAGATTATCATCTATCCTGAAGATAAGAGTCTCACGTATATATTTTCTCATAAAGATATTAACTTGATATAGAGGTGATGGATAGAGTTCCACTCAAATTATGACATTGATATTGTATATAGATTTTGGAATGGGAACGTAGTAGTAGATTCTATTAATAAGAGATCTTGTTCACAGTTTATGAGCTAGGCATCAGAGCAGTTGGACTCGTTGTAGTTAACAATTATAGATGTAGATAGGGAATATTACCATCTGTTAATGGTTTTAACCCCTCTTTTTTATAGGGAGTTAGGTAGGAATAGCTTTGTGATATTGACTATGAGACCGTACATACTCAGATATCCACTAGACATGCTCCTTATAAATTTTCTATAGGTGGAGATCATGTCATTCTTTTTATAGGATGCATAATGTTATGAGTGACATCATGGGAGGTGGTTGTGAGAGTATTTCATACATCTTTTTTGGAGGTACATATAGGTGTGGGAAAGATGTACCATGGCCTCTAGTGCTAGTATTGGTGGCCAAGGATGAAGAAGGAATTTTCAGAGTTTGTCTCTTGATTCCTTATTTATCAGAAAGTTAATGCTGACCACCATGTTCCAGAAATATTAGCTCAACACCTTGAAGTTCCATATTATAAGTGGTATAGTATATCCATCGACTTTTTAATGGGGTTACCACATATTTTCATGGTAATTGATTCCTTTTGGGTGATCATAGACCGACTCTCCATGTCGGACCACTTCTTAGCTATCCTAGAGTAAAGTTTAGTAAAGTGCTTGGGACACCACTACATGCACGAGATATTACAAATACATAGAGTTACCTCAAATATCATTTCTAATAAGGATATTGGATTCATATCTCAATTACATATGGAATTATAAGAGGTTCTTAGGACACCGTTTCATATGAACATGGATTTTCACCACTAGACTGATAGCCAAACTGAGTACACCATTCAGGTTTTGGAGGACATGTAATGAGCTTTCGTGTTAAAATTTTCCCATTCAAGGTAGGATCACCTACCATTTTTGGAGTTTGCGTACAATAATAGATACCATTACACAATCAGTATGGAACTATTTTAGGCCTTATAAGGGTGACCCTATAGGTCACCACAATGTTGGACCAACCCAAGAGAGTCGACACATAAAAACCCAATGTTGGTGTGAGCCACTACTGACAAGGTGCATATCATCATGGCACAGATGAGGACTGTATAGTGCAACTAGAAGTCTTATGATGACTGAGAATATAGGGCTTTGTAGTTCGAGGAGGGAGATCATGTGTTCATATAGGTTTCACCTCGATGTGGATTATAGAGATTTGTCTTAGGTGTAACACTATCTCTATGATTCATTATCTCTTTCTAGATACTGCATAGAGTTGGAAAGGTGGTGAACCTCTTAACTCAACCTCCATAGTTAGAAGGGGTTCAATATGTCTTTCACATGCCGCGGCTAAGTAGGTATGTGCACGATCTACAACACATTATCAATTGGGGTATTCTAGACATCGAGGATGAATCTATCTTTCTTGAATATCAGATACTAATTAAGGATAGGTAGGATAGGATCCATTGTTGGAAAACAATCCATTCGGTTCATGTCTAATGGAATCACAGGAATCATCAGGAGATCACCTGGGAGCTAAAGGGTCATACACGTGCTCAGTACCTACATCTTTTTGTATAACCATTGGGTTTGGATTTTTAGGAATTAATTACCCAAGTTGGGGACAATGTAACAAATTTTGTTTTCCATTTTTTATTTATGGATTTTATGTGGAAAATTTTCTAGATGAAGATCTATGGTTTCATGTGATTCTTATGCCTATTGTGACCAGAATAATTTTTTAAAATAAACTAAATATATTAAATAGCATGTTCACAATTGTTTCCTCAAAAGTGGAAAACATATAAAAAGAGGCACATATTAGAAATATAAGGGCACCCTTGAGTTCACAGTGTGGGTTTTACCCTATGAATGAAATATCTATTATCTGTACTAATTTATTGTGAAAAGTTCATCGCTGGTGTAAATTAAATATAATAATTGAATAAATTATTTTATTTTAATTTTTTATGCAAAGACAATTGTTTTATATAATTATATATTTATGATGAAATTATAGGGGGATATTCATAGCCCTTGATCCATTTGATAACTAATAGAGAGAGAATTGGAGGATCTTTCTCAAATGAACATCAACTAGATCAATGATTGGCGATCAGTGTGAAATGGTATTTTCTGATCGCACCAAGAACAATAATGCAACCACATTATCCAGCATTAGTCAATCCAAATAGTCGTAGGGAATTTTTTTTATTTGGATTTATCCTAATTTATGATTCCTATAATGAACTCATATCAATCAACCAATGAATTGGTTCATGGATTTTACATGTTGTGGGTATGGGATAGTTATGTTTGGGATGGGGAATTTTATTGTTGGTTATTTTACATCTCTTCATTAATTGTTCTAATGTAAACTAATCAAGTTTTAATTTAACATCGACTGAGGTCTATTACTCATGGTTTTTCATTGTGCTTTACATTCTCCATTTCCTTTTTCCATCTTTGGAGTTTCATTTCCCTGTGGTTTGAACCAAATATAGATGAATCAATTGTTTCCCACCCATTTGTTAGAGAAACAATTCAATATCATAGATCTAGACTCAGTATGATGTGGGGATCGTGTAATGATCAAAACAAAAATCAGATCAGAACCAGATTGACATGCACACATGCATTTCTTGGATGCATAGTGGTGGTGGATGTTTGAGATGATTCCAAAACAAATGAGGTGTCCAGGAATAGAATCACTAAGGACGATCAGACTTGGTTATCCAAGATCTGAATTCCATGGAAGTTACTTATACTGGATCTGAGGGAGTAAAGGGATAGCCTATGAAGAACAATGGGATTCTGGAAAATAAAAATACACAAGGAATGTATTTCAGGAACACACATCGCGTGGGACCCTCATAGTCGTGGTTAGGGTTTGGGGATGAAGATAAGTATCACAAAACAAATGAACATGTCACATGGCATGTGACTCATACTTGATGGCTCGTCGTGTACATTAAAGGGTACTTGGACATGGACAAGAGTACATGGGCATTGGAATGATGTGTACTCTGACATGAATAGGGGCAGTCAAGGTTTACATGGGAAGAACTGTGTACTTAGACACTAGCATAAGTACATTTTCATGAGAATGTAGTTTAATTTTACACATACATGAGTCGTTTACACATGTAGGAACTAGTGTCAAAGGGAATTTCATCTACTGCTAGAAAAAAGTGTGTACTCCATCAAACATGGGTTGGATATCTTGTCCTCTTCAGCATGGACAGGTTTCGTTAGGGTGTGTTCCCTAAATTCATTCCCTAAGGGTTTTCTATGGAATTGTGCCGAATGAATAGGATAGTGATCCCTTCATCAATAATTCTTCGATAATGTTTTTGGAATCTTTCAATAATGTCCTAAGTGATATCGTATATCATCTTCTTTCCCTATGTGGGGTTCTTAGTATTATCATGACTGACACTACGCAAGCGTCAATCTTCAACTTTGTGGGTTATTCCAGATTGAGTTGCTGGTATACCCCATGGCCTTGGGTTTCATCCTCTTATGTGTATCATATCTCATCATACTTATAGTGTGAACTTATAATGCAAAGACCCAACAAGAACTACCTCTTGGATGGATGTCATCTTTGATATCTGACTCATGGAGTATGTTCTCCCGAATCAGTACTATGTGCAACCTTTGATCATGAATCCTAGGCTGGAATTACGGTAGTAAATTTACCTTGAGAATATATATCTTTATTTAGGATATAAATGTGTTTTTTATATGTTTTTTAGAAAAATACATGTGTAAAGATGATTTTTAATCTTTTTTTATATGCTTTATGGTTTTGGGGTTTCCTGCTAGTTATTGTTATACTCACCTCAGCATAGTATTTTCCCACAAGTGTCATATCTTGTTCGGACAATCAAACTATTGACTAATTCTTAGAGGGACAATAAAAATTCAATTCTTATTAAACTAGATAGACCAAGGAGTGTTCTTTTGGTTATCATGATAGACTTCCCTATAATTGCTTTCTATTAGGACTTGACTTCAAACACTTTTTTGTGGGATTTTATATGTCCCTATTTACTTTCCATTGCTTGTTTGTGTACTCTAGTTGTGGGATTTAGCTGTTTGAATGCATGGTTCATTAATTGGTTTACATTTCAAAATTGTATGGGATTGAATATGTGTACATTAGTATAGAACCCTAGGATAAGTCCTCCCATGTTAGTAATATTCCTACGCAGTGCTAGTCACACTACAACAAAAAAGGCCTTTAACAATACTAAAAATGGCCTTTATTAGAACTAGAGAGACACTGACTACTAGAGCATGGTTAAAATCCATATAATTTTATTAGAACTAAAAAATCACAAATAAATGGGCCTTTATCAATGATTTTAAAATGACAATAAAGGAACCCTTTATCATCTCTTGTTGTAGAGCTCATAAAAGACCTCATTTATCAACGCTTTTATTTAGTGCTGATGAAGGGGAATGCTATAGTGTGATATAATAACACACTGCTAAACTAGAAACAAGGAATACTATAATGTTCTATAACAGCACACTACAAAACTAAAAATTAGCATAATCAGATACAAATACAGAATTTAAATGAAATAAAATTTACAACACAAATACCTGGAACACTCTATATCGGATTGATCTATGGTTGATTCTTTCACATCACACCATTTCTTGTTCACATTAAAGAATTATCTATATGAAAATTAACTAAATAAGTATAAGATAAAAATTATAAGGAAATTAATTAACTAAAATCATATAAAATTATTATAAAACAATCTAGTCTCCTTTTACAGGTTTCAGAAATTTGATGTGTGCTTTAAACCAAAATGACACTAATATATTAAAAAGATGCACTTGAAGTCATACAGTCATACCATTCATCAAATTGAGGTATGGCTCATTTCTACACATCCCAAATTACTTTTGTATCATTTTTATAATGTTTCAAAAATTATTATGAATGTGTTTTCTTGGTTTTGAGCACGTCACACGTGTTTTTTACAAAAAAATTTATTTTAAACAAAAAACAAGCACATAGAGTCATAATGATCACATAATTTGTCATTTGGATGTAATAAAAATTCCTATATATAAAAAATGACTTATGGGTCATTTTAAAAAAAATTCAATACAATCTGATTTTGTTTTTTCTGTTTTAAGTTAGTGAGATGTTTTAAACTAAAATGGAAATTTCAAGCTGATAACAGACACTTTTAGTCTTGTCGGTCAACTCATGTTTAATAATGTGTTTCATCTAGTTGAAACATGAAACAAATTACATAAGGATCATTTTCCTAATGTATGAAAACAATCCTAATGTTTTTTCTCAGTTTTGCGTATGTTTGTTGTCTTTTTTACTAAATATAATATCAATTTTAAATAAAAAGAAGCATGTACAGTAATACCAGTCCCACCATGCATAAAATTTAAGAGAGTTTAATTACATATAATATCAAATGAATTATGTATCATTATTCTAAATTAATATAAAAAATTAATTTTTTTTCTTAGTTTTGATTGTATACCACATTTTTTTACTAAAATGGCCTTTAAAACAAAAAACACACACATTGAATCATATTGGTCACATAATGTGTTATTTTGATATTAAAATGATTCTTACATGTAGAAAAATGACTTATAAATGATTTTCCAAAATTATCATTACAATCCATGTTTTTTTTTCAATTTTCATTGATCGACAGTTTTTGAACTAAAATGTCAACTTTAAACTAATAATGAAATCTTTGAGTCATGTCGACCACATCGTGTGTCGGATTGAGGGATGGATAATTTATACAAATAAAAAATTACATATAAATCAATTTCCTAAATTATTAAAAATATTAATTTTATTCCTAAGTTTTGATTATGTTAGTTGTCTTTTGTTCTAAAATAAATGTCAATTTTAAATAAAAAGACGCAATTGAAGTCATATTGGTCACAATGTGCATCAAATTGAGGTTTAGATGATTTCTACACTTCTCAAATGACTTATGGATCATTTTTGTAAATTATAAAACAATAAAAAATTCTCAATTTTTAGTATGTCAATTTTGTTTTTTACTAAAATGTCATTTTAAACCGAAAAACACACTTTTAGTCACACTTGTCACATCATGTGTCGATTTGAGCTTATATTGATTCATAAACATCAAAAATGACATATGAAAAATTTTCCTAAATTATTAAGAAAATCCAAGTGTGTTTTTAGGTTTTCAGTGACTGATATTTGAACTAAAATGTTAATTTTGAAGTAATAACGGACACTTTGAGTCATGTTAGGAATATAGTGTATCATATTGCAGTCCAAATGGTTCATACACATCATAAATGAATTATATATAGTTTTTATAAAGTATAAAACCAATTATAATGTTTTTTCTTGGTTTTGAGTATGTTAGTTGTCATTTTTACTAAAAATAATGTCAATTTTAAATAAAAATAATCACTTAGAGTCATCCCGAAAACACCATGCATCAGATTGAGGTGAGGGTTAATCCTAAACATCCCAAATGAATTATGGATAATTTTCCTAAAGTATAAAAATAATTCAAATTCATTTTCTATGTTTTTAGTATGTTGCTTTTTTTTCTAAAATGTCATTTTAAAATGAAAACACAAACTTTGATTTATACTGGTAACATCATGTGTCAGTTTCACGTGAAATAGATTCATAAAATTCAAAAATTAATTATGAATCATTATCATAAATTAATAGGACAATACGATCATGTTTTCTTTTTTTCCAGTGAGTGGCCCTTTTTGAACAGAAATGTAAATTCAAAACTAGTAACAGACATTTTGAGTCATTCTTGGTAAAAACTGAATTGTATTGAGTTAAGGATGATTCTTAAATATATAAAGTTGATTTTGGATTTTTTCCATATGTATCAAAATAATTGAAATGTGTTTTATATGTTTTGAGTATGTCATTTTTCTTGTTTACTAAACATAATATCAACTTTAAATAAAAAAGATGCACTTGGGGTCATAACTGTCACACCATGTTTTGGATTGAGGTTTCGCTAAATTCTACAAGTCCTAAATGAATTATGGATCATTTTATTAATGTATATAAAAATCCCAATCCAATATTTCATTTTTATAGTATTTCACTTGTGTTTCTTACTAAAATTTCATTTTAAAATGAAAATAAACACATTGAGTTATACCGATCACATCATGTGTTGGTTTCATGTGAGAATAATTCCTACACATCACAGATGACTTATTAATCATATTCTTAAATTTTCCTGATAGTCGACGTGTTTTTTCTCTTTTTTAGTGCAAATTTTGGAAATAAAATGTTAATTTAAAATTGATAATAGACTCTTTGAGTCATGTCTAGCACATCGTGTATCGAGTTGAGGTCTATGTGATTAATAGATTTCAAAAAAATACATACAGATAATTTTCATAAATTATAAAAACAATCTAAATGTTTTTTTTTAGATTTTGAGTATTTCAGTTGTCCATTTTACTAATTTTAATGTAATTTTAAAATAAAAATATTCCCTTTGAGTCATAGCAGTCACACCGCATGCCAGATTGTGGTGTTTCTAATTCTTAAATATCTCAAATGAATTATGGATAATTTTCCTAAAGTATCAAAACAATCCAAATGCATTATATTGGTTTAGATTATGTCACTTGTGATTTTTACTAAAATGTCATTCTAAACTGGAAACATTCACTTTGAGTCATATTGGTCACATCATGTGTCAGTTTGATATAATAACGATTCCTACATGTAAAAAATGACTTATGAAATGTTATTAAAAAAATACAACACAATCCAATCATGTTTTCTCTGTTTTAATGCAGTTTTATACATTCTTAGATCATTTCCTTGTTGTGGTTATCTCATTTGAAACCATGAAGTCCAATATCTCACAAGCATAAGAAGCTTAAAAAAACACCCCTATATAAGAAAAATATTCAACCTATTTAATAAAATAATATTTATATTAGTAATATTATAAAGTTATAAATTAAATATAAATATGATACAATTCATTAATAAAATGTCAATTTTAAACTGAAACAATAGTCATACCGGGTACATCGTGCATTTCTTTGAGGTATGGTTGATTCCATCATGTATTTTTATCCCATATTGAATTCAAAACTCTAGATAAAATAAAAATATGGTAGCTTGGTAATGTTGAATATTGAATTCATTGAAGAATAAAAAAGAAAATTGCATCATCTTGAGTGAATCATCATTTTTCAGTGCATGATCATAGTATAGGATTGAATCATCCATGTTGACGAAGTCATTTATTCCTAGAAAACATTAACCATTTTTAAAAACCTATTATTTTTCAATGATTTAACTAAAAAAATATTTACATATGAGTTTTTATGGAACATAATAAAATCTATCTTTCCCATTGACCATCATAGAGAGTAAAAATTCCATGATAGTACATTTTCCTTATTTAATGGAAAAAATTTCACTATGCCCCATTATGTATTTTCAAAATATAGTAAACATAACTATAAATTGTTTAACCCTTTTTAAAATTATTAAACATTAGTATATCCCTTTATACCATCTAAATAACACTAAAATTTGGTTTATCTATTAAGTCTTCTAGGATTGTTTTATAGATTAATATATACTTTTCAATATTCTGGGTGATGATAAACTCTAACCTTAAATCATTATTATTAATTAATAAAAATTGGAAAATCCTCTTTTATATTTATTTTTTATTGAGAATGATGATGATTTTTTTAATTACCCTATGTTTTTTAATGATAATTATTTCCGCAAAATTTTTGTTATATTATATTATATATAACCAAACTATATATCTACAATAATAAAGTGATTATTTTTTGAAAAGTTACCATTGTGTTTTGACTGTTATAGTTCCATTGGTAAATTATGACCATTGTTTAATATGTCTATTGGAAGAAAAGCTCTTAATAATAATTTTAACATTATAAATTATTGGTCATAAGTAGAAATGGAAAAGGAAAATTAATGTATAAAGAAGAGTCGATGGCCTCATCCAGTAGATTCATTCCATACAAGGACCATTTGTCAGAAATTTCAAGGGAGGTAGCCTCTCTGGGTTTTTCTCTTGACCAATCCCAATCCAAGTATCAATAAATGAGGCTTTAACGAAATCACTTATGGGATAAGTTCAAGTTAGTGGATATTACCACCTGGGTAATGTTATCCAAAATGCCCCATGAATCTATCTACACTGTAAACCTTATAATTAGGATATACGTGGGTGTTATAAGGGTTTATGGGTCAATACCCTAGTTAATTAAATTTTAATTAACTTTTATAAATAAAATTGGTATTCCATTATTTCTATTTTAAGAATATTGTTTCCTAAAAATTGATATGGAATTTTATAAATTTATTTTTTTTGGGAAAAAATTATAATTTTCAGAGAGATATAAATTATTATATTAAACTATGGTTTTATTAATAATGTTTATTATAATTAAATAGAGTTATTAAAATAATAATTTTTAATTATAAATGATAAAATAAATTTATTTTTCAATAATGTCATAAATATTTCTAAGCCTTCACTATGCATTTTCAATTCGCTATTATTTTTAATAAATATTTATTTTTATAGTAAAAATTTTAAATTTCCCAAATTTATAGATTTATTATGATAAAATTAATCTTGTTTTTGTAATAAAAAATGTCGATATTAGGTTAAGGTGAATTTATGATAATTTCATAAAAGGCTTCAGTTTTTCATGAATTTTAAAAATACAGTTTCAATTTTTTAGTATGTTTAGTGACATCATCACTATGTCATAATGATTTAATAAGTAATATAAAATTTTGGTCAACTATTGTGTATTTATGTAACCAAATAGGTTTCCCAAGAGGAAATATCATGGAAAAATACCTTGGGAAATCCCATGGTTTTCCAAATACCGCTACTGAGGTGTCTAAGAAAATTAATAAAAAATTCCCTCACTATTTCTACAAATACCCACCTGTTTATTCGTTTAAAGTAATTAAAAATTAATCTTATATAAATTTATGGGGTTATTACCTCCAAAATATTCCTCCCAATGTTTCCTCAATCCCATAAGGTCCTGATCATCATGTTTTAGGATTCACTCTTCATGATAAGGGAAATATCACCTTTTCCTTTCCTTTTATGTTCCCTTTTTATATGGTATGCCTTTCAATTTTGAAAACTTTATTCTTCTATCCATTTTATTAGATCAATTTACTATGTTAATATTCTTTTATTATGGGGATACCCTTGTACCCTCTCTTTTTAAATTTATTCTAAAACCATGTTTTCTAGTCGTTATGCTTCCAAATTTACTTCTCAAAATTTCTCTCTTTTTCACAATAAATTATCTTATTTTATTTAGGGAATACCCAAACATATTTATTCCCCCAGGGTATTCACATATATTTATAAATGATATTTTTAATTCTGGGAGTGACCTATATGAAACCCACCTTCCTTTTCCATGGGTTTAGAATGACAAAAGGATCGTGTTTTTAAGCACTTTTTAAAACACCATGATTTTGAAATGAAACTGATTCATGCTCAAATTTACCAAAGAGATGAAGGTTGAATGGTCCTTGTAGTCTAGTTTGGGTTGTTAAATCCACTAAGACCTAAAAATATACCTAAGATATACAACTTATGAGATAGTTTTTTTGCGATGAAGTGGCCAACTTGGTTTTGATTTTAGATGGTTTTAAAGAACACTAAAAAAACTTTGTCAATTAAATTAAATGAAAATGGGTTGATACTAGGATTATTCTATGAGTGGATTGAATGAATTTTACTTCATTAGACAAATTTAGTTTTATTAATTCTTGATGAATCCATTCTTCAAACTAACACTACCTTCATCATTTTCTATTTTGATTCTAACTAAACTCAATTACTACTCCCATACACACTTATATAACCAAATTCATGATCTCTCCAAGGTGTATTGTCATTTTAAAACATTGATTTAGTTTCCTCAAACACAATAAAGATGAAGAGTGGAAATAACTGAAGAATGGAATTCTTAAATTAGTTAGCCAATTAAAAACAATTCATTTATAAAATAACATTCAATTCTACGTTTTCATCTTCATATGATCATCCCATTAAATGTTTATCCCTCCATTGATGGTATACTCTCAATGGTGGGTAGAAGATGGCTATAAGAATTGGATTTAAGAAATTAAAACCACAGAAATAACGAGAACCCCTCCTTGTGTGTGAAGGAAATTCACACTTATGTGTGAACTAATTCACCACAACATAGAGATATCATTGTGATTTGTGATTATACAGTTTTAATGAAATAAATAGGAAGAATATAAGAGAAATATGTTGATTGAGAACATAAAAATACAAAAAGAAACTTACATGGAAATTGAAAACATTACAAAGGAACTTTGGCAAAATAACATTACATCCTAAACAAGAGATTCCTTATCCCTCACCACCACCGCCTTAAATAAGAAATTGTTAATCCTTAAGCCGAGCCTCAATCAATGTATGCCAAATTATTAAATTAATTTGTGCCTTATGGTGGTGGAAATTAGTGGATAAAAATTGATTCCCTTCTTTGACCTGAAGTGGAAGCCAGCTTGCTTCCACCAAACATACGCATCAAAATAACCTTCTAGATGACCAAATTAGAGTGGTCCATAGAAGAAAAAAATATATTTTGTATATCTCCTAACCAACTATAAAATATGGGCACATTTGGAGTTTTATATTGAGGGTTATGGCCCATTTCATGGTCTACCATTCTGGGCCAAAAATTCTGTCCCGGATTTTGGTATTCTATTTGGGTCGCCTTAATAGCCACCATGGAGGACGAATTCACACTAGATACTAAAGAATGAGTTGTTCCTATATATGTATTCTAGCATCCCACAAAATTTGGGCATTGGGCCTGTATTGTGGGTCCCACATTCCCATCAGTGGGATGGTGTCCAATCTGCCTTCTCCAGAATTGTTTCCTTTCATCGCCAAATATCCCCATCATCATTTATGAATCCTCCATTGATCTCTAAATGAATAATATTCTCATTGAAGTTTAGATCCATTTAAAAAAATAAAAAATTAAATTATGGACAATTACATTCCTTAAAATCATATGAATCATTCGGCCTAAATTAGTGTACATTAGGTACGATGTTCACAAATGATGAGAATTGATGTTCAAAATTAAAATTGACTAACTCAGATCCATAAGATCAAAAATTAACATTTAATACCATTAAAATTTAATTAAAACATGTGTTTTTATTGGATAATCACTCCCCATAACTTGATATTTTCAAGTCCTGAGAAAATAATTCGATGATTAAATTTGAATTCTTTTTTTCAAATATATTATAAGAAACAGTTCTCACAATGTAAAATACACAAAAATATATCATTATAACTTATCAAAATAATTTAAAAAGAGATAAATTTAAAATAAGACCTCATTCCCAATCCCATTATTTTGATCATATCCATCATCATACTTCATCCAACTCAATTAGGTGAAATGATGTGTTGTGAATCACAATAGATATGGGGGGTTTATTTTAATTCAAGGGGGAATTCATGGAAGCTCTAGGTGGAATCAAATTTAATCCTAATATGAGTATATTTTTTATTTTTTTCAATGTTTCCATAGTAATTGAGATTTTATCTTAACAAATTAACCCATGTAGTAAGACTTTTCCAAATACTCTTACACTCGTAGGCCTTAGGTCACCATGTGAAGCCCACATACTCGGGCATCATCTTGAGTTTACTTGATCAAAAACAAATTTGTATTACCATAAAGAGATATAGAGTGAAAAAACTCAGGTCTATACAACTCTGGAGTCATGATCCCCATGTTCCGAAATCATTTCATTTTATCAATCAATTTCTCAACACGCAAATTTTTATTTTATTTTTGATTTTATTATATATATTTTTTTTAAAATACTCATTTTATTCATAAAAATCAAACCAACCTACGCTATTTATTATGTGACCCCATGAATTCAAATTATTACCCCATATTCTAGAGGACGTGCATTGTGGTATTTTGATTTAATAGATGAAAATAAAAATGATGAAAATTCTCATTGGACAACCAAACTTCAAAAATCAATGCATGTAAAATTAATCATGAATTAAACTAAGAGTCAAGTAAATAAAAATTATTTTTTATGTAGTTTTAATGTGAGAAAAGATGTTATTAGATTAATGATAAATGAATTTTACTTTTTTTAATGTTTTCTAGAAAAAATATTGTTTTCACACCCCCCAACATAGAATGAAACTGTCCCTAGTTTATTAAAAATAAAAGAGGGGAGAAAATGGGTGGGGGAAATGAGTTGGAAAGGGCATGGATCATGTTCACCCAGTGCCTTTATAATGATGATTTTGGTTCTCCAAAATTACTCTTTATTCTTATAAGAGATTTAGGAACCTCCTTGATTGAATGTGTATCACCCAAAATAGTCCCTGACCATTCAAACTAGAACAAACCATACAAAAAACAACAAAAAATATTATTTAATACCATGTCTCATCATTTTTATTGTTTTTTTAATCAAAATAATTATGCATTGTCTTATTTTTAATTTCTAGGTAACGTAGTACTCAGGGATCACACTTCATGACACAGATCAATATGGTGCTCCCCATTCATACCCATCCATAATCATAATAGAAGAACATGTCAATAGTATGAGGTATAAAAAAATATATATAAAAATGATCCACTACTCCATTATAAAGTTGATTAAAATAACAAAATTATTGGAAACATCAAAACCACGGGTTGCCTCTCATGCAGAGATTTGATTAACATCATTAGCTCGACTTGGACTCCAAATTAGTTAATTATTTTCGTCATCTGAGGTAGGTTCACACAATTAGTCATCAAATTCATGTTTTTGGAATGGTTCTATGAATGGTTTGACTCTATGACAATTAACATTAAATATTTAATCATTGGTGGGATATTGAATTTCAACAGCCCCATGGGGGTACACCTTATGCACTATGTATGGACCTTACCATCTAGAATTTAATTTTTCAAGGTGTAAAGGAAGTTTAGAATTATAAAAAAGAACATGTTTTCCCAATTCATTGTGTTTGGTTTTAAGGTTTCAATATTGGTAGAATTGTACATTAGCTTTATTGATCCTTGAATTTTCATAAGCCTCTATACTAAGTTCCTAAATATCATTGACATCTAATTTACTTTTTGTTTCATCCAATGAGAGGTCATAATTCATTTTCTTAATTTATAAAAAGGCCTTATGTTCAATCTCTACCGAAAAATGGCATGCTTTACCATAAACCAACCCATATGGAGACATTCCTAATATGGTTTTATATGCGGTTCGATAGGCCCAAATAACATCGAAGAGTTTGCTTGACAAATCTTTCCTAGATGGATTAACAGTTTTCTCATGAATTTGTTGGATTTCTCGATTAGCTAACTCAGCATGACTATTAGTCTGTAGGTGGTAAGAAGTGGACAGATTGTGAGAAATTCCAAACTTTTCCATGAATGATGAGAATGGACTATTTCAAGAATGGGTTCCATGATCACTAAGGATAGCCCTATGAATTCCAAATCTAGAGAAGATGTTTTCCTTGAGAAATCTAATCACAATTTGATGATCATTGGATTTTTCATGAATGACCTCAACCTATTTGGAGACATAATCAACAGCTAAAAGGATGTATATATATCCCTTAGAGTTCAGTAAGGGACCCATTAAATAGATTCCCCAGTAATAAAAGTTTTCAATCAATAAGATGGGAGTGTTTTCATTTGATTCATTTTTTCAATGGACCCTACTTTTTGACACTTAGGAATGATTTGAAGAAATGTGTAGGAGTCCCTTGAGAGGTTGGTCCATAAATGACCACACTGAAGAACCTTAGAATATGTTTTATTAGAGTAAAAGTGACCTCCAAATGCCTCACTATGACAAAATTTAAGGATGGACTCTTGTTCAAATTCTGGGACACACCTCATAATGACATGGTCAGGGATGAACTTATATAGGTAAGGATCATCAAACACATAGTACCTATCCTCATTAAGTAATTTCCTTCGAGCTTGAGTCCCTAAGAATTTTGGAATGAATTCTGTAACTAAGAAGTTGGCTATGTCGACATACCAAGGGTAGTCACTCACAGAGTATAGTTGTTCATCAGGGAATGAATCAAACACAGAAAGGTGATAAATTTATAATTGAATTATATCCTAGAGAGGTGATCGGCTAAAACATTTTCTAAACCGTTTTTTTTCCTCGATTGTGATGTCAAATTATTGTAAGAGAAGGACCCACCTAATCATTCTAGACATAGAATTTTGTTTTTAGAAGAGGTTTTTCAGTGAAGAATGGTCAGTGAACACAGTGATGGTGGATCCTAAGAGGTAGGAACTAAATGTCTCTAAGTCAAAAACAATAAAAAGTAACTTCTTTTAAGTGGTGGTGCAGTTTATTTGGGCATCATTTAAGGTTTTTCTTTTATAATCAATGACATAATTATTTTTATCACAACATTGTCCTAACACAGCTCCTATATAAATGTTAATGAAATCACACATAAGTTCGAAAGGAAGGTTCAAATTTAGAGATTTCATGATTGTAGGATATGTGAGAGTGGATTTGAGGGTTGAAATGAACCCTCACAGCTTTCTATCCAAACAAATAGAGCATCCTTTACTAGCTGAACACAAAGGGGATAGGAGATTGAACTAAAGTCCTTGATGAATCTTATATAGATACAAGTATGTTCTAAGAAATACCTCACTTCCTTAACAGTTATGGTTTATGGAAGGTGATGAATGATGTCAACCATTGATTTATGAACTTTAGTACCCCTACCTGAGACTAGATGGCCAAGGACTAGTCCCTCTTTAACCATGAAATGGAAGCTTTCTTAGTTTAAGACCAGATTTGTTTCTTCATATGTAGACAAAACTCTCTCCTAATTCATAAAACATCCCTAAAATATATCCCCAAAGACAGAGAAGTCATCCATGAAGACCTTAAAAAAAATTCCCTACCATGTTTGAGAATATTCTGATCATGCACCTCTGGAAGGTTTCAGGGGAACTGCATTACCCTAACGGCATGTGTTTGAAGTCAAATGTGTCGAATGGACATGTGAATGTATTCTTCAATTGATCCTCTAGGGAGACCTCAATCTGATTTTACCCTGAGTACCCATCTATGAATCAATAGAGCTCATGACCTTCCACTCTCTCAAGGACATGGTCAATCAATGGTAAGGGGAAATGGTCTTTCTTGGTGAATTAATATAGCTTCTTATAGTCAATGCAGTCCCTCCATCCACTGATCACCCTGGTTAGAAGAATCTCTCCATCCTTATTGGTTATCATTGTGATACTTCCCTTCTTGGGAAAATCTTGGATTGGGCTCACCCACCCACTCTTAGCTATGTGATAGATGATACCCACTTTTACAAATTTCAGAAGTTCCTTCCTTACTACCTCCATGAGATTAGTATTGAGTCTCCATTGAGGTTGACGACATGGATTTGAATTAGAATCTAGAACAACCCTATGAGTCCTGATTAGTGGTCTAATCCCAAAAATATCAGAGAGGGTCCAACCAATGTATTTATTCTATTCCCTAAGTACATCTAGAAGCATCCTCTCATGATTGGATTCAGGAGAAGAATAAATGACAATAGTATGTGTTTGATTTTCCCCTAGGAAGGAATACATGAGTGCAGTGGGAAGTTCCTTCAATTCAAGATTGTGTTGTTTCATAAATTCAACAAAATGTTGGGTCATTGGATCAATATGGATTTTTATTCCTACAATTTTAGATAAAATCGAATATCCATGCGTATAAGTTTTATCAACAATGTTGGTTTGATCACATTTAGGTAAGGATGTTTGATTGGTCTCCATTAAAGTAGTTTTTGAAAGGGTTCACTGATTGTTGTACCTAAGAATTTATCATAAGAGCAATTTGAAAATGATTCATGCTACAGAGATAAGCTTCCTTCATGTGTATAAAGGAAATCATTCTCATCCTGACTTAAAAATTTATCAAATATTCCATTAAGTTCTATGGATTAATTATCAATGCTTCCTATCATGTTTACTTCATTAATGTACTCATCATTCCCTATTTGTGAGCTTGAATTATAGATGTTCAAGTCTAAACTCTTGTTTCCAATGGTGATGGTCATATTCCCATTTCGAACTCAGATAATAGAGTTGATTGTTTCAAGGAAAGGATGACCAAGGATTATTGGGGTTTGTTCCTTATTTCATTAGTTTGGATGGTCACCAAGGATAATGTAGTAAGCAGGGTAGATGATGTTTTCAACCTTTACTAGAAAATCATTTAAAATCCCCTTTGGAACCCTAATGCTATGATCAGCAAGTTGAAGTGTGACAGATGTGGGTTCGAGCTCTTCTAGGCCTAAATGGGAGTGCACAACATATGTAATGATATTGACACTAGCACCCAGTTCACAAAAGGCCTTGATAACTTTTCTCTCTCCTAGTTCAAAATTGATGAAAGGTAAACCTGAGTCTTTCAACTTAGGTGGAATGGTCCCTTGAATGGTGGTACTCACATTAGCAACCAAAAGGACATGGTTTTTATGGGAAAGTTTTATTTTAAAAGTGTACAATTCCTTAAGGAAAATCATGTAGGCAGGTATTTTTTGGATTGCATCAAGAAGGGGAATATTAAACTTGACATGTGAGAATATTTACCTCAATTTTTCACACAATTCAGGCTTGGTTTTCCCCCTCATGTGTTGATGAAACGGTGAAGGTTGTGGGGTTGTTTCTTGAAGAGTTGTTTCTTTGAAAATGTTGTCGTTCTTTTTAGTTTGACCATTTGGTTTATTTTAATTTTCATATGCATTTAAATCTTTAGATGGGTTCTGAATTAGTTTTCAGGTTTCTCAATTGTTTTCCCACTTCTTAAAATAGTCACAGCCTTTAGTTGTTAATGAGTTATTTGAGTTAAACTTTACTCTCTCTTTACTATTTGTTGTGTAATGGATTGTGTAGGCATGGGTGACTTTCTAGTTTTTATGGTTTGAAATACTTGTTTAAGGGAAGACAATTCTGAGATAATTTTTTCATTTGTTTGCATAGTTTTTCTAGTAGGCTTTGTGGAACAGTTTTGGTTGATTCTTGGGAAGATTTGTTTATTCTAAGAGGATATTTTAGAGGTGGGATGGTTTGTTTAAAATGGACTGGTGGATGTTGGTATTGGATAGGTTGGGTTTAGAAATGGTTTTGGATTCGGTAGTTCTGATGGGGGTAAGAATGTTGTCCCTGTTGTTGGCTAGGTTATTGGTTATCTTTCCAACGGAATCCTAGGTGGTCATTATAACTTGGGTTGAAGGTGTTTTGGTATTGACGCATTTTAAAGTTCAAATAATTTACTTCCTCTGGTTGTCCTCATAAAATAACCTCCTTGATGGATGGAATATTTGTTCATTTGTCTGTCTTATGGTCATGTTTGTCACAAATTGTGCAAACAGGGTCTACAGTTTGGATTTCATAGACTTTCCTAAGCTCTATCTCTTCAACCTTCTAAGAAAGTTCTGCGAGTTTAGCCCTAAGTCTTTCCTCTTCTCTAATTTTATGAATTCCAGTAGTTATTTGTGTCTTTTCATAATAATTTTAAGGTCCCCATGTTTTGTTTTGTTCAGTAATGCTTTCTAGATACCTGTAAGCATCATTTGGGGCTTTATTTTTAAAGTTTTCATTACACATCATGTCCATGAATAGTTTGTTCCCCAAGACCAACCCTTCATAAAAAATATCACTTGTTCAGGTATAGAAAAACCCTGATTTGGAACCATTTTTTGGGTGTCTTTGAACCTCTCTTATGTTTTACAGAATGACTCTCCCTCTTTTTCAAAAAATATTTGAATGCACTTTTTAAGTGAAATTGTTTTGTGATGAGGGAATTATTTTTTGTAGAATTATCATTGCAATTGGTCCCATGTGTGGATTGATGTAGGTACCAAGTTGTTTATCCAATTTTTAGCTCTATCCTTAAATGATAAAAGAAAGAGCCTCATCTTAGCTGATTCTAGTTGATGTGGGGACACATAGTTTTATAATGTCAATGAACTCCTTAACATGAAGGTAGGGCATCTAAGAAACCATCAGGTGAAAGGTTGGAAGATGGTTTAGGACATGGGGTTTAAATATGTAATTGGTATATCCTAAGTAATTCTTTCTAATGCTTGAGGGGGAATTGGTCCAAGAAAGAGTGAGGTAGTCATTCATGGTTTGATCGACACATTCCTTATGTTTGGAGCTTCTTGATTTTGGGTTCCCATTTTATTTCTCACAGGATTTACAATATGATTTCATGGAAGACCCTCCATTAGAATTGATTCAATTTTTGTGTATGTATTATCTAGAATATTAGTTTATAATGTAAAAAATCCCATAGGTTCACTTGACTCCCCTATACTAGGACTTTCTACCCTAACTAGTTTGTTTTAATTATCGCCAGTGTAGGTGGAAATGCACCAAAATGAAAAAAAATAGATAAAGAGACAAGATAAGAGATCTTGGGTGAAAATAGAATTATGGGGGTGAGTAAATAACGTTTTGGTCTAAATTAATTAATAGGTCCCCAGAAACGGCACCAAAATTTGATTCAATATCAAATTTTCCAAAGAGATGAAGGTATAATGGTCCTTTTAGACTATCTTGGGTTGTCAAATCCACTGAGACCATAGAAGACACCTAAGATACACAACCTGTGAGATGGATTTTTGGATATGAAGTGGACAACTTGGTTTTGATTTTATATATTTTTAAAGAACACAAAAAAACCTAAGTGAATTCAATTAAATGAAAATGGGTTGATCCTATGATTATGCTTAGGGTGGATTGAATTAATTTTACTTCATTAGACAATTTTGGTTTTATTAATTCTTGATGAATCCATTCGTCAAAATAACACTACCTTCATAATTTTCTGGTTTGAAGCTAACTAATCTCAATTAATAATCCACTAAACACCTAGAAACCCCAATTCATGATCTCTACAAGGTATATGGTAATTTTAGTACTTGGATTTAATTTCCTCAAACACATTGAAGATGAAGAGTTGAAATAACTAAAGAATGGAAGTCTTAATTTAGTTAGCCAATTAACAACAATATGTTCATAAAATAACATTCAATCCAGCCTTTGCGTCTTCCTATGATGATCCCATTAAAGGTTTATCATCCATTGATGGAATACTCTCAATGGTGGGTGGAATATGGCTAATAAGAATTGGATTGAAGAAATTAAAACCACATAAATACCGAGCATTCCTCCGTTTGTGTAAACAAAATTCACACCTATGTGTGAAATAATTCACCAAAACATAGATATTTCCATGTAATTTGTGATTATAGAGTTTCACTAAATGAAATTTGAAGAATAGAAGATAAATATATTGATTAAGAACATAATAATACAAAAGGAAACTTAGCTGGAAATTGAAAACATTACAAAGGAACATTGGCATAATAACATTACATCAAAAACAAGAGATTCCTTCCCCCTCACCACCACTACCTTAAATAGGCAATTTGGATGCCTTAGGTCATTACTCAATCAATGTATGCCCAATTTTTAAATTAATTTAGGCCTTATGTTGGTGGAAAGTAGTGTAAAAAATTGATTCCCTCCTTTGACCCGAAGTGGAAGCCTTCTTGCATCCAACAAACAGACGCGTCAAAATGACATTTTATATAGCAGAATTAGAGTGGGACATATATAAAGAAAATGGATCTACAGATGCCTCTTAATGTACTGTAGAATTTGGTCCCATTTTGAGTCGTATATCGGGAGTTATGGATGATTTAGTGGGATAACATTTTGGGCCACAGATTCTGGCCTAGATTTTGATATTCTATTTGGGCCGCCTTAATAGCTATAATGGAGGCCGAATTAGCACTAGATAATTTATAATTGTTTGTTCCTCTATATATGTTCTAGAATCCCAAGAAATTTGGGATTCATTGGGAAGGTATTGTGGGTCACACGTTCTCATCAGTGGGCTGGTGTCCAATCTGTCTTTTCCAGAATTGTTTCCTTTCAACGCTAAATATCCACATCACCATTTTTGTATCCTCCATCTATCCCTGAATGAAAAATGTTTATATTGAAGTATAGATACATTAAAAAAAATATAAAATAAAAATATGTAAAATTATATTCCTTAGAATCAGATGAATCATTGGTCCTAAATTGGTGTACTTTAGGCATGAAGTGCACAAATAATGAGAATGGATGTTAAAAATTAAAAACCACTAACTCAGTCCCATAAGAACACAAAGTAACATTTAATACCATTAAAATGTAATTAACATATGTGTTTTTATTGGCTAATCAGAACCCCATTTCCTTTAATCTCCATGGGTTATTTATGAAATGTTTTATTTTGAAATTTTTGGATCACATTAATTAATATATATGAGAAGTGTGCCCTTATAGCAGCCCAATTCACTGGATAAAGAATCTAATCTCTAGAGATGACATGTTTTACAATAAATTGGTGAATAACCATGGTAATTTTTATGACACCTTTGTGCTATTTTTATAAATGACTCAACTAATTGTTGTATCCCCATTAGTATTTTAAGAATCATTTTTTTATTTTTAGGTGCTTATTTCCCCATTCCTTATTCATTTATGATATTCCTTTATTTTTTATCGATAACTCTCATGATAACATGTAAACTATTTCTTTTGATCTTTCTTACTAGGCCTTATTCTCATCCTTTCCTTTGATGTATGTCCCATGATTTTGAGATGCAGTAATTTCTCTTATGATGAACCTATTATGAAGTCTTTCAAGATAATGAGATGAATGTTTTCATGTTTTAATGTATTATGTACCTTATTTACAAGGAAATCAACATTAAAAGATTCTATGTTTGTAAAATACTATGTAAAGTTTTGTAATAAAAATGTGGAATTCCATAGTTGGTATCAATGCATGGTTTAGTTATTTTTTAAAATTATTATTTGAAAAATTTATGAATAACCCTATAAAAACCTTTAAATATAAGAAAAACATACAGGTATTTTGGTTATGTTTTAAGTAAGTGATTTATTAGAAATGAAATTATTGTCTGGATATGAACAAGTGGATATGGCTCTATCCAAAATGTAACTAGGGATAAAAACTCTAACAAGATGCATCACACGTAACTCTGTGTAACCTGGTAGAGGACAACAGGCCTTGCTGCACACTAGGTTTGACACTCCTGGGAGATATGTTGGAATAATAACAATATTTTTATGAACTATTATAAAGGATTTATAGAAAATATAATTGTAGTTAAAGAATAAAATATTTAATAATGATGTTTTAAAACATGGAATTAATTGAGAATTATAAAAATAAACTCACTTCTTACTAAGGTTTTCTTATTTTAAAAAATGGAGTTAAATAAGAAAAATTGTGTAAATGGTGAGCGAAAAGGTCCATGTGTTGACGGCCTACCAATGGAATCCATTATGGAAGAATTTATGAGAAAACTGAATCAAATGACTCGAGTTATGAGAAATAATTTGAATCTAGCCAAGAGGCCAGTTTCACCTTAAAGGGAACAATGTTCTGTTGAGTCCTTTATTCACTAACAAACACCTTCTTTATGTGGATCTACTGACCCATTTATTGATGACTAGTGGATAATCTCTATAGAAAATATCTTTTTTGTAATTTGTTGTTTGAAACAAGATAATGTCAGCCAAGTTGTGTAATTCTTAGTGGAATAAGAATATTGGTGGGGGACACTAGTTGAAAACATGAATCCAAGAGGGTATATTTATGTTATATAGTGGGATGAGTTTAGGGGAACCTATTTCAAAAAATATTCCCCATGTTCAATGTGAATGATAATAGATAAGGAATTATTATATCTGAAGTATAAGGAAAATTAATCTATTGGAATCTATGAGATGAACTTCACAAGAAGTTCCTATTACACCACTATCTTTTTCATGGAACCTAATGGGAAGGTTTAGAGATTATTTGGTGGAATAAGACCCCATCTACGAAGGAATATAGCCAACAAATACTGTGAAAACTATAAGGATATCTTGATCAGAGAATTGAAAGTCGAACTAGAGTTTGGAGAGATGTAGTAGTCCAAAAGATCAAATTAAAATAAGATATATTTGGATAACAATTTGGGGAGGTCCTTTAATTAAGGAATAATATGAAATAAATTACACCTTTCCACATGCAAAAAATGTGTGAAGAAACTTTTGATGAACTAAATTCTAATTAGAGTGAAATTTTACAAGTACGGAAGAGAAGGACACATTTTTCAGAACTATCATTGTGTGGTGATGCATGAACTTCTCAACACTAATGAAAAAACGAATATGTGGCAGGACCTACATGAAGTCCAATGCTTCAAGTGTATATATCTTATCAACTTTTCCAATCACTATCCAAATCTGAGGGCAGTCAGGGGAAATCACCCTTAGCCTCAACATAGGAAAAGGAATAAAGGTCATTATTTTTATATCATAAATACTGATGTTGAATCTTTAAATGATGTGATGGTAGTTACTCACATTCTTCTCTCAAATCTAGAATGAATTTTCTTTATTCTGGTTCTATGCGTTCCTTTTTTTCCTCTTCTTTTTCTAAGAATATATAATCAATACATGAACTACTAAAAGTAAAACTATCAATCAAGACTTCTAGAGTGATTATCCAAGCATAAACACAACATGAAAAATCAATTATTTAATTTGGTGAGAATAATATCATCGCAAATCTAGTAGTCATTTCTATGGTGTAATTCGAAATTATAGAATGGATGGAATGGCTCCAAAAATATAATACTAAGATCAACTGAAGATGTAAGGAAATATTAAATGTTTTTAATAGAAAACATATAGTTTTTTTCAAAAGAGAGTTATATCGACCAAAGTTTTTCCTATAAGAACCTCCAATATCTTTATTTATGGAAATGATCAATGAATAAGAAGAATGAAATGAAATTATATGAATAAATAATATACCCATCACTCAAGGATACATTGATGTATTTCCTAAGGAGTTACCTAGACCACCCCAGGAAATATAGGTAAAGTTTCTCATTGAGCTCATTTCTAGTTCCAAGCATATTTTAAAGACACCGTATGGAATGGAAAATGTGGAGATAGGATAATTAAATAATAAACTATAAGATCTTTTGGAGAAGGGGTTTATCCAACCAATTGTGTCTCCTTAGGGGTGTACATATTATATTTTTGAAGAATAAGGATGGATCGGTGCGACTATGAATTAATTATATTGAACATAACATTATAAAAATGGAGAACAATTACTCTATTCCAAGAGTTGATGATATATCTAACCATCTTCATGGAGCTCAATTCTTCTCTATGATAGGTCTTTGGTCTGTTTATCATCTATTGGGGTTGAAGAAAGAATTTGTTACAAATGCCGCATTCTGATCAAGATATGGGCCTTATGATTTTGTTTTTATTACCTTCATCATGACTAATAATCCTTATATTTTTATGGATTTGATGAATATAGTATTTATGGACTACCATGATAACTTTTTGGTAGTTTTTATTGATGATATTATGATATATTCCAAAATTATCAAGGAGAATGAGGATCATATAATGGTTATATTTCAAACTCTATGAAAGGAGACTCTATTTGGAACGTTCATAAAATGTGAATTTTTTTAAAAAAATCTTTTTGAGGAACATTGTTACCAATGAAGGAATCTCAGTTATCCTTGAAATGAAGACGGTTGTGGAGAAGAGGCCTTATATTACAATAGTAACTGATATTTGTAGTTTCCTTAGTATAGCGATATATTATATGCGGTTTTTGAATAATAATATCATGAATTTATAATCCACTAACCAAGTTAACTCTAAAAATGGCCAAGTTCATCTGCACATATGAGTGCGAATAAAGTTTCCAAGAGTTGAATATGAGATTTGTTACTGCACCCATGTTAACTCTACCCTCTATCGAAGAAGTATTAATTATTTATAGTGATGAATATCTAAAATGGAATGGGTTCCTAATCATGAAAAATTAAATGGTGATTTCTTATGAATCTCTACAATTGAATCCAAATTATCATAACTATCCTAAGAATGACCTGGAGCTGGCTGTAGTTTCTTTTTATATCAAGATATGGAGGCACAATATATATGGAGAGAAATTTGATATGTACTCAAACCATTAGAGTTTGAAGTATATTTTCATTCAAATGGAATTGAACATGAGATATAGTATATGTTTGGAATTTCATAAATAATATGATTGTTCAATTAATTATCACCTCAGAAGATCAAACAAAGTAATTGATGAATTAAGTAGGAAATATTTTGTTGTGATGTAAATGATGAGGATTCAAATAGATCCTGTGATCAAATATCTAGTAAAACTAGACATGGTAATTATAAGGTAAGGGACATCATAAACCCAATCACAAATGATTTCTAAACCTTCATTACTAGAGAAGATCAAGACATCTCAAAGAGAAGATTTTTTGTTGATAAAAAAGATAAAAGCTATGAAAATGGGATGTTTTCAAATTTCAATATTGTTGTATAAGGTGTACTTAAATTCCATACAAGGTTATGTGTTCCATATATTCTTGATGTAAAGAAGGAGAAGATGGATGAAGATGATAGTTTTACATTCCTTATATATCCTAGAATCACAAAAATGTATATGGACCTTCATGATCCTTAATGTTGGGATAACATGAAATGGGAGATTGCTGACTACACTATAAGGTGTATGGTGTGTCAATAAGTGAAAGAAGAGCGATAAATTTCTTAAGGGGTATTACAACCACTACCCATACCATCATGGATATGGGATAATATCACTATGTACTTTGTCACTAGTCTCCAAAAAAACATCCAATGGAATTAATGTGATATGAGTTATACTGGACGGTGTCACCAAAACTGCCCATTTTCTCTCTTTTCAGGAAGTTTTATCTCTTCATAAACTCAAATGATATATTTAAATTAAGTGTTAAGTATCCAAATAGTTCCCCATTCTATCATTTTTTTATCATGATCCAAGGTTCAAATCAATATTTTGGAAACTTCTTCAACATTCTATGAATACTAAATTTAATTTCAATGTGGCCTATCACCCACAAACTGATAGATAATTTGAAAGGGCTATTCAGAAACTCGACTACATGCTTATAACATGCTCTATAAAATTTGAAGGTGGATGGGATAAACATTTCCCAATATTTTAGTTCTCATACAATAAAAGCTTCCATTTGAGTATTCAAATGTCACCCTATGAAACTCTATTTGGGAAGTGATATAGATCTCCTACTATTTTGAAAGAAGATGGTGAGAGAAAGCTTCTTAGGATTGATCTTATGCATGATATGGTTGAAAAGATTTATGTCACCCAAAATCATTGACGACTACTAAGAGTTTACGGGAGATCTATGATGAAAACCATTAATGGGACTTAGAGTATGATGTTGGATACAAAGTCTTCCTTGGAATTTCACCTTAGAAGAGGGTCATGTAGTTTGGGAAGAATGGGAATCTCATCTCTAGGTACATGGGCCCATATGAGATCCTTTAGCACATATAATCGGTGTCCTATCATTCATAACTTACACCAAACCTAACTTATGTTCATGATTATTTTCACGTATCTCTCTTTACAAAGTACATATTTGACCTTTATAATGTACTGAATCCAGAGGTGGTACAAATAGAACATGACCTCTCTTATGAGGAGTAACAGGTGGAGATCTTGGACTCTAGAGACATGTTTTTACACACCAAGACTTCCCACCTTGTCAAGGTATTACGGAGAAACCACAAATATGAAGAATACAAGTGGGATCTAGATGAAACAATGAGGTAGTAATACCCTCACCTTTTCTTAATTGAGGTAATTAATTGAAAATTCAAGGACTAAATTTCTTAAGGGGGAATAATGTAACTATAAGAACTTTATCAATGACAATTCCTTCCTCAAAATATGTGATATATTATATTGTATATAAAAAACTATATCACTTTAATAATAAAGTGTTTATGTTTTGGAATGTGACCATTGGGTTTCGAACGTTATATGATCATTGGTCAATTATGATAATTGGTCAATATGACTATTGGAAACAATACCCTTAATAATAATTTTAACATTATAATTCTTTGTTATATGTATAAATGACAAAGAAAAATTAATTCATAAAGAAGATTCAATGGCCTCATCGAGAAGAGTCATTCCATATGAAGCCCATTTGTCAGAACATCGGAGTATGGTAGCTTGTTTGGGCTTCACTCTTGACCAAGGCCAATATGAGCTTCAATAAATGAGTCTTGAATTAAATCACTTATGGGAGAGGTTCAAGTTAGTAGAGATTACCACTTAGGTAATGTTATCTGAGTCACCCCATTAATCTACCACCGTCACACACCTTACCATTAGGTCATATGCGTTTGTTATAAGGGGTTATGTTTCATGTCCCTAGTTACTTATAATTTTATCCCATTGTATGAATAAAATTTTTTTCAATCATTTCCATTTGAAGAATATTTTTCCTTATAATTTTTGATGGAATTTAATAAAATGATTTTTTTGGTAAAAATGTACTTTTCAGGGAGATAAATTATTATATTAAACTAAATATTTAATAATAATTTTTATTATAATTAAATATTTTTATAAAAATACTTCTTTTAATCATAATTGATAAAATAATTTTCCTTTTTTCAAATGTCAGAAATTTGACTACTCATTCACTATGCATTTTTTACCCGCTATTATTTTTAATAAATAAGTATTTTCATAGTTAAAAGTAAATTTTTTCATATTTAGAGAATTATTATGATAAAATAAATTTCAGTTTTTTAAATCAAAACATCTATATTTGTTTATTGTGAATTTATAATAATTTTATAAAATACATCTATTTTTCATGAATAGTAAAAATATAGTTTCAGTTTTTCGATATGTTTAATGACATCATAATTATGTCATAATGATGTGATGAGTAATATTAAATTTCGGTCAGCTCTTTTGGATTAATGCAACACCATAGGTTTCCTAATGGGAAAATATTTTTAAAAATCCCATGGTTTTGAAAATGCCACTATAGAGGGGTCTATAGATATTAATAAAAAAACTCCCTCAAATTTTCTGGAAATAGCCACAGTTTTATTAGTTTCTATTCCTTAAAAATTAATCCCCCACAAATTTTTGAAATTATTACCTCCTTATGAGTCCTCCCAAAGTTCCCTCCCAAGGTCTCCTCAATCCCCCAATGTCTCTATCTTCGTCTTTTAGTAGTCACTCTTCATGTTATGGTAAATCTCAACTTATCTTTTCCTTTCAAGTTTCATTTTTATGTAGTATGTATTTATAGTTTCCAAAAAATGTTATTCTATCCATTTTATTCTATAAATTTTTTGTATTATGATTCTTTTATCAGTGGGAGACCCTTTTCCCCATCTCTTTTTAATGTTTTCTAAAACCATGTTTTATACCCATTATACTGCTAATTTTACTTCTCAAAATTTATCACTTTTTCACAAGAAATTTTTTTATTTTATTTTCAGAATACCCAAACCACTTTCTTCCCAAGGTTTATTCATATAGATTTCCAAATGATCTATTTAATTCTGGGATTAACATATAAGAAACCCACATTCCTTTTCCGTGGGTTTAAAATGGAAAAAGAATCTTGTTTTTAAGCACTTTCTAAATCACAATGATTTTGATATGAAATGCATTTATTTTAATCTCCATAGGTTATTTATGAAATGATTTTTTATGATATTTTTGGATCACATTAATTAATAATTATCAAGTATTCACCCTAATATAACTCCAATGAATTGGGTAAATAATATAATCTTTTGAGATGACATGTTTTATGATACATTGGTCAATAACCTTGGTGATTTTTATGATGCCTTGATGATAAACCTAGGTGATATACTTATGAATGAATTGATTAAATGTTGTAGAAACATTATTTTCTTTTGAGTCATATTAGTTTCATTATTATAATCCTATTTTAACATTTCTCATTCCTTTGTGATATTTCTTATGTTCTTATCAATAATTCACATGATCACATGCAAATTGTTTCCCTTTCTTTCCCTTACGGGTCCTTATGCTCACCCTTTACTTATTTGTATGTCCCCAGGTTATGATATGAAGAAATTTCACTTAGTATGATCCTATGATGAATCATTTAAGATGAATTATAATAATTTTTTCATTTTTTCATGTATTATTTACCTTATTTCCAAGACATTAAACTTTAAAAGATCCTCTATTTGTAAAATGCTATGTAAAGTTTTGTAATAAAAATGTGGGATTCCAAAAGTTTTTTACTAATCATCTTGATAATATTCATTATTTATATAATGAATTTGGAAATTAATACTTAATGTTACATGTTTGTATTTTATAATCATTTTGGATATTATATCATGCATAAAATTGATGATCGAATATCCCAAATAATTCCACCACCCCCTAAAGTGAATCCACTATATTATTATTTTCAGAAAATTCTTGATTCAGATGATGAAATTTTGTATTCTATTTTAGTTTTTGGATCAAGATACTATCTTCATTTTTAAATAGGTCATTAGTTTCATTTTTTGTGCTTCACGATTTAATTTTAGCCGATTTTTCATTTTTGGTGATTTCATCAAAAGGAGGTTTCTTTCCAATTGATGTCATGTTTCCTTTGCACCAGTCCTTATCAAAGACCATGATCTCTCAATTACAGTTCTCCTCTAATATTTCTATCATACTCCAACTGGAATCAGTGGTTCATTACATACATATTTTTTCCAAATTTTGAGTTGAATTATGTACCTGTTTAATTTTTGTATTGGTGTTATATGACTCTCATGTGACTATTGGATCCACTACTATGACCCTTTCATTATAGGGTAGAGAATTCATAGGCAACCAACTACAACTTTTTTTTTGTTCATTTTCTTCTTGGTGATTTTTTTCTTTAAAACTTTTTTTTATATTTTATAGTAATCAAAATATGCTAATATAAATTATATTCCATAATAACTGGTTTAAAAAAATGTGGTTTTTGTTTTTTTTTCTATGAAAAATTCCACCATAAAAATTCTTGAACAAAATCACTTAAAAAATTTGTGAAAAAATCAGTAAGAATCCTGAAATAATTTGACAATTGATCTTATCTTAATTTAAAAAAACGTCATACAATTTTAAATAACTTTTCTCAAACACAACCTTGGTATGATTTCCATTCTAGTCCATTTCCCCAAAATTTTCATGTTTTCAAGCCAGTCCTTCTTATCTTACTATGCATCGTTCTTTGCCTCTACCTCCTCCTCCACCTTGGTCTCCAACTCCGCCTATGCCTTCTCCTCTGCCACTACCTCTTCCACTTCCTCTATAACCACCTCCTCCTCTTCCTTCTCTATTTCCCATCAATTTTATTGTTTACAGGTCAGTACATCCATACAAATTGATTTTCTCCATTATACATATCCTTGAAAAAAAGATCCAAAATAATATATAAGTATTATGACACTAATGATTCACACAAAAAATATATTTCTAATTTTATAGCCAGTACAGGATCACAAACATAGTAGGTAATCACATAAATTTATTTTTGGAAAACATTCTGATATCATGTATGTTTCTCACTCATCTCTAAACAAATTTAATTATTATTTTGAGTAAAAATGTGATCATAAATCTTGGTTGTACTGAAAAAATATAGACAAACAAAGGATAATGAAATATATTTAATGAAATTTTAATTACATTCAGAAATTAACAATTCGAGGATGCTGGTCTTTTCATGGTTTATGATCTCTCTAATAACATTTCAAACATAATATCCCTAATTATTTACCTTATATTACTTCAAAAATCATAAAAATTAGATCAAAATAAAAAAATTATTTTCAATCATGCTTTTATAGTAACATATTTCTATATATACCATAATTTGTTTCCATTTTTAGTAATTCATAGGATTTTTATGTTCATACATCGACATCATGCCTTGATTGGGCTAACATTTAGACACCTCCCTATCATAAGAAAACTTTCATTAAAATAGATAATGAAACATATAATTCAAAATTTATCTATAAAATATTAATTTTATTATTTAAAAATTCAAAATACACATTTTTTGGGGTCAAGTTTTGTGATATCCATGCATTGAATCCAAAAAATAAATATTTTTTGTATCCAGATTGACTGTGATCGTCATCGAGTTCTTTTTAAAAAACAAGTAAGTAATTCAATAAATAAAAATATTTTTTATGTGATTATATTTTAGTGTTTTACTTCTGCATTTTAGGCATCAAATATATTCTATCATCTATTTTTTTTCTCAAACTCTTCGAGTAGATCAACTTTTTTATTCCAAATTTCAACCTTATCTAAATTATCTTTTTCTATGAAAATTATAAAGTGATTAATGAATCAAAAAAATTTCTTCTTACCATTTTACCTTTATATAATATTAACATAAATACCTGTAAAAAATATGAATATGTATTAACTTTAATTAAAATATTATCTCACTATTTGGACATATTTATTATGAAAATTTACCTTATATATGTATTCACAACTGAGATTCCCTTCCATTCATGCTTGATAATATATTTTATACTCTCGATGTCAACTAAGTCTATCATGAAAGTTTCATATATTTATTTTTAATGGAGAATTCAAGACATATTTTCCTCTTTAAATGTAGTCTCCTCATGATGTTGTAATTATATAAATGTTTCTCTAGAACAAGAATGAAGAAGACACTCTCAAAAGGTCGTTTGGATTTATTGGTACATTCGCTAGATTTCCTTGATTTGTCCTTCTAGTTCCCCGTTTCATTATCCATATATAATACCATACATCAGTAAAACCCTTTTTTATAAACTCTTATAGGTTTTTTATATGAAAAATTCAATTGAATACATACCACATGTATTTTTATAACATTATCTAGCCATGCTATGAAAGTTTCAATAGCATAATTGGCCATTGTAATATCTGGATCATCAAGTGGAATGGAAAACATAGTATTCATCTCATGATCTATCTGAATCCCCACTCTCATTTGATCATTTAGGAGTTATTTCAAGTGTGTCATGTCTGCCATAATATTATACATTATACCCCTTGCAACAAGGCGATGCATCAGTTTTGATAGATAAAGAGCACATACCACTGCACCTCATAGAATTTTAGTAATATAAATTTGTTGGAAGCTTTTTTATTCACATTTATGAGAAATGTATATGGAAAAATTGATTACCTTGAGTAAGGTTTGTTGTTGAGTAATATGACAAGCCTCAATGCTAGTAGGGTCATTTAGTTCATGTGTGGATCTTGGTTTCACCACCGGTTCACTTTGATACTTTCTTATACATTTGTCTGCCAAATTAGACAAGAAAATAATATCTTCTAATTAATTTATTTGTGACTTTAATCCTTTCACCATATTATATATATATCTTCATGTGGTTTTATCTTCCCGAAATATGTTTGAGGATGCAATCCAAAACCTAATCCTCTAACTTGACCATATTATTCTAACCATATTATGTCTATTGAAAGTAGTTTTTCTTCTGGTATGGTCACTACCGATTCTTGTGTATAAACCATATAAAAAATATGATCATAAATAGATATTTTTTGTTATATTTTTATAAATCATAAAAAATTACTATTATGACATACCTATACATGTTTCCCATACTAATTTTGTGTTTTCATCTACTAGTTTACCATCCTTATTTAAGTATGCCTCCTTCTATAGCACATTATGTGGGATGGAAGAGTCCTTGAATTTTAATTCAATAATATTCATATAAAAAATAAATATATGTATTTTTATATCACATAAACCTTTTATTATTGATTTAAAATACTTACCAATTTCTTCTCAAATGAAGTGTACCCCATACGTACTTTATGATATGGTTATATTGGTTTTGATGAATGTTCATTATTTTCCTCACACTTTTAATATTTCATAAATTCAATATTTTGAATAAAATTGGATAAAATCTGTTATCTCAATTAATACATTATTGACTAAAATACACCATAAATTATTTATCATCTTGATAGTTGATGAAGGAATTTCATGTTTCCTTCTTTAAAACATATACATAACTAATTAGTGGGCGGGGATTTAGCTTCCTCTCAGCATCCCAATGACGTAACATGGTATGAATATTTTCTAACCCTCTATAGGATTTTCAAGTGGCCATTAAGAAAACTTTCTGGTGGAAATATTCTAAAATAAATAAAATCTACAAGGAATAATGAAAATTAAATCAATGTTTCATTATATGATTTTCGATAAAGTAGATAAAGTATATCGTAAAATTACCATTATATATTTCAAAAGGGTTTCGTCCATCATAGGCTAGGAATGGAACCATGATTCAATATCAATTGGAACATTCATCCTAATTGTGACCTAACATAACTAATGAACATTGAATTTTTGGGCTCAACAAGTTGGTCATGTTGAGTCTAACCAACCTCAAATTTTATACCATTTATTCTTACCTTGATAATTTTATTAAACAGAGTGATACTACATTGTTTATTTTTCCATAAACATGTTGTTTTTTCCCTAATAATTTTTCACTTTCAGCATTAATATTATGTTCTTCATCGTGATTGGTAACATCATCATGTTAAGAGTACCTTATCTATATGAGTAGTTAAACATTTAATTTTTATTGAATAAAAACAATATAAACATGAAAAAGGTATTTGAGAAGGGTCATGTGCTTGCTCTATTATAAACTTGATTAACTATTTAATTCCATGTTTATACTCTTTTCTCAAATGATTAGCATGAATCCACTTTGAATGAAATTGGTAATTGAATTTTAGAAAATAATTACTATGTTATGGTAGGTGTTATACCATAAATTAATCCAAAGGTGAAACTTATAGAAAAATTTTATTCTCATCAACATCATCTCTCAAACAAGTATTATTTTTTTTCTTGGTATTCATCATTCATATCTTTTAAAAATACACCTATGTTGCCTGAACTACTCTAACAAGTAGTCATCTTATACCATGTAATGGTGATCATTGGTTATGACTACTTCTTAGAGTAGTTCAAATATAATGTATGAGATGATGAAAGAGTCTCATGTAACAAAATTAAAAACAAATATTTGGGAGATGAAGCTGGTGAAGGATGAAATATTCCTCCTTAATACATTTTATATTTCCATGCCATAATTTAAAATATCAAATCTCATATCAAAATGATAAAAATTCCATGACACTACCATGAGAACATCAACTCAATCCCACTGATCTACACCGACTCTAATCTATCAGAGTAGTCGTTTTCATTCGCCTATATCACAAATATAAGAGCTCTATTTACATTGATGTTCATGTGTAGGGTGTGAGTATAAAAATAAATAGTAAATACTAAAAGGGACCCTAAAATATACAAAAATTCATATATTTGAGTATATTTTGAAATTAATAACACTCAAAATACAGATGTACGTAAATTCATTGTTCCCTAACTAGGAAACCATGATAATCAAATGTACCTACTTTATTTTATACCAGCGAATTATAATAATCATACCATAATTGTATATGGTGGTTCTTCTATGACATTCAAATTAATTCACTAATTAGAGGTTAACATTTCAATAATTGGAGGAGAAAATATTATTAATATCCCTCTAGGAAAACCCACATTATATGTACCAAGGGATTTGACATCAGATCCCTATAATCCATGACTATCCCTCAAGGATATACATCAAATGTATTTATTACATCTGAATCATATAATGGATATAACATATCCATTTGTTAGAGTAATTGAATTTGAAATATGGGGAATTCATCATATAATTGGTTCCCTTAGGAATGAACCACTCATTGGGTGACATAGTAAATTATTTAAACCTTACTTTTGAAAACCATAAATAATAAAAAAACAACAACAAAAATGTCACATCACCCTCACCCTATCTCTTGATGAATCACTAACATGTCTGTAGTAGCTCACATTATAACATACCATACCCATCCTTCACATAACACCCATGATATTATAGAATAAGATACTCAAATATCGTGTATATTATGCATTGATCATCTTTCTCAATTATCACTCATTAGATAATCTCATAGTCCATAGGCCATAATATATAACTCACACACATCCAGTCTCAAGAGAAAGTAATCTATATGATTAGCTAAATCATCCTACCATTTATAGGTTATCCCACTAGGTATTACAAGACCATAATCAATTTTATTCCACATATCATATCACTACTAAGTTGATCATATAATCCCTCTTAGCACATCACTACCCTAATAAAAACTTTCCCTGGAAAATTCATACGTTGTTCTACATTGATAGGATACTTCCATTATCGATGATTACCCATATGGACCTCATAAGAAATCACTACCAAATTATATTTTGGAATAATATTTTGTTTGGTGAGATTGAAACCACATAACATGTATTGTTAACATCATATATTTATTCTTAGTTAATTGTGTAAATGTTATTAATTAGGTTAACATGTTTTAAAATTATTTATTCTATAAAATTAAAGTTTGGACTTCTGTTATTTAATTATTTACATTGTTTCCATTATATAATTTCTTGATTAGAAATTTTATAATCTCTAAATCATTTTTAAGATCCATAAAAAATGTAGTTCTCATTTGTTTGGTCTAGAAAAATTGATCTAACCAGATTGGAAACCACTCTTTGGTGTAGATGTGGTTTCTAGTCCATACTCATTGGGTGCAACTAAAAATGTGAGAACAAGATGAAACTATTGGTCCTACATTCCTAGATTAAAAATATATCAGGATCCTTCCCTTGAAATCTTTTTTTCTATGTCATGCATTAGAATGAGATATTATTTAATAAACAACCTAATGCCATGTCCAATAAATTTCCTAAGTTTTGATTTAGAATTTTATTAATGAAACCATATATATTCAATAACCAAGATGAAATGGTTTTTTATTATCACCCTATAAGTGTGTGATCAATGGTTTCTTCTAAATTTCCACTACATTAATATCATAAATAATTTCTTCAATTTTATCCAACATATCAACCAAATAATCATCACCATTAATAGATCTTTAATTCTACCAAATTTCACTACTCCAAATCCAAGAATTGTAACATGTATTAAAACCATAACAAATTAAATGATTTTCAATTTTTTGAATTTAAAAATCTATTATATTTAATATTTCAACCAAAGTTAGAAAAATAAGGCATTTTTTGAAGATTATATTTTGAAAGTTCTAAAAAATAATCAACCCTTTTCCTGGTATTCAACACTTCTTCATAGTGTTGTAATCCGACTACGATTTATTATAACCTATAATAAATTTCAAGTAAAAAATATAATATGCTTTCAAATAATTAATTTAGTATTTAACTTTTTAAATAGAAATACAATCAATGAAATTAAATATATACCAAAAATAAAATAAAGTAAATATATTTTAAAAATATTTTTTCTATAGAATTATTCAATTATAATCCATTCATAAAAAAATCCAAAAAAATCATAAAATTGATTTTTAAAGGTAAACCAATAATGGAACTCAACTTTTTTTACCTTTAATTGTATAATTTGGTAATTATTATTTTCAAATTATATAAATAAATAAGCATTATAAAATAAAATTAAGAATAATATATTAGTGATGAAAACAACATCAATAGTGATAAGTATCCAAAAGGAGGAATACGATTTCATGAATTATATTGAAAATTAAAAGTCCACTTCGTTTAGTAAATAAAAAGTGATATATACAATGAACATTGTTAAATACGGAGATAATTTTATTATTGTTTTCTAATTATATCCAAAATAAATTGAAATTTTATTCTCATTATAATATCATTTTAGAATGACAAATAATAGTCTACTCAATGACTAGAGATGACATATAAAGTAACATTAACTGATATTTTTTGATGAAACTGTTATAGTACATGAGGAGGGTTCAGTTGAAAAATTCCCAAATGAATTTTATATAAATATTAATCTATATAATGAAAAATTAATGGTGGATAACTCAAAAATCTCATATTTCATTCTTTTGTTATTCAAACTAAATTATAATCTTGTCACGACCCGTCCTCGGGGTCCGTGCCGTGACTACCCCAAGCCCGCCTTCCATAGGCCAGGGGCTGGCTACTGGCACCAAAGGCGTAAATCCCAATAACTGGGAAGGAATTGCCTTTATAAAAGTAAACAAAACACCACAGAGTACAAGCAGAAGCAAAACACTAAGTACAAAAGAAAAGCTGAAAAGTAAATGGGCCAGAATACAACCCCAAAAGAAAGTACAACTACAACTGAACAAGGTACAACAGCAAAAAGGCAAACAGCTGGAAGAAGGAAGCAGCTCTTGGGTCGTCCTCCTCAGATCCTACCTGAAGGTTAGGTACAGATAGCGCAGCTCCTGGTCATCCACCACGGATCCTACCTAAAGGGTAGGTACAGATAGCCTCCTCTACGCTCTCGTCTGTCAACCTCCTTTGTGTGTCGTCTCGTTGTGTAGTCCACCTCCGGGTACTGACTCGTCATGTAGTCCACCTCCCGGTACTGACTCGTCGTGTAGTCCACCTCCGGGTACCGACCAGTCCTCGAACACTCGGCCTCCGACAGCACTACCCATCGTCTGCAACCAACAGAACGAGGTGCGGGCATAGCCCGTGCAGGGGTGAGTATAACGATACTCAGTAGGGACCCCGAGACCCTCAAGGTCTCACTAAACCAACAAGGATAACCACAAGAAGATCTCAACAGATAACCTCTACTTAGATATATGCCCATACATATACCTAAGTTATTAAGTAACCCATCTCAATCATTAGGAAACACAAGGATTGTGAAATCAATGGATAACCACTACCAAGGTATATGCCCATACATATACCTAAGTTATCAAGTGACCCATCTCAATCAAGAGGTAAACACAGGTCATTGACTCAGTTCAAACCAGGATTTTCATTATCGAAACCGTAACTACTGAAGAGCTCCATCTCTAGAGTGTATAGTGGTCCTATCACGACTCTGAGGTACTACTCACTAACCTAAGACTGCTGAGGTACTCCTGCTGTCGAGTACCGCGGGTCTGCGGCCAACTACGGGGCGCTCCGTCCGCTGTGGGTATGTCACCAAATACCGGGCGCTCCCCCTAATAGCCTATAGAGGTACTCCTCCTGTTGAGTACCACGGGTCTGCGGCCAACTACCGGGTGCTCCATCCACCGTGGGTTTGTCGCCAAATACCGGGCGCTCCGTCCACTGGGCTAGTCGACTCACTCCAAGTTGAGTCGGTCAAGCAGTCGTCATGTCTCAGCCGGCTACACGGTCTCCATACTCCGCACGCTCGTCTCCAGGAGGGTCCGCTCCACGAGCTACTGGTAGATACTCCAAGTATCACAAATTCCCACAAAGAAGTATCTCAAAGGACTGCATCGTCATAGGGGTCTCAACGCAACAGATGGCGCGTCAATCGGACGCCCGGTCTGTGAGTTATTAGCCTTTTCGTCCCTAGGGCCCGGTTGGTTTCGTGTGCGAACCAGTCCAGCCGTAACTCAACTATACCTCGAACACTCATAAGGTATACTCGTAGGGACCTTTTCTCAACGTGATCACCAACGCCACTGACAGTTCATCAAACGGACGTCTGGTCTGAAAGATATCATCTTTTCTCTGTTCTAGGGGCCCGGTTGGATTTCGGGAACAATCCGACCCGGCTATAACCCAACTGCATCCAAAACTAAGTCAGAGGATGCCAAAAGTTCCGTATCGTCAACAGGAACGCAACGCAACAGACGGCGCGTCAATCGGACGCCCGGTCTGGAAGTTATTCGCTTTTTCGTCCCGGGGCCCGGTTTGTTTTTAAGTTAAAACCAACCCGACCGTACTCCAACTACATCCAAACCTCGATCGGAGTAAGCCAAAAGATCTTTCTCCCCTAGAGTAATCCATCAAAGTCGACGGCACGTCAATCGGACGTCCGGAGCTCATGATATGAGCGTTTCCGCTCCGAGGGCCCGGTTGGTTTTGTATCCGAACCAACCCGGGCGAACCCAAAGTAATCCGAAACCTTGAATGTGATATACCGAAACGACCGTCCTGATCCAGGGATCGCATTGCCGCTGACGGCGAGTCATTTGGAGGCTTGTAGCTCATGTTATGGGAATTTGACCGAAAGTGGTCCGAAAATGGGGCGTCTGGGCCGGGGCCACCCGGCCCGACCCCCCCCCCCCCCCCTGGGTCGGTCGAACCGGGTCGACCCGAACTGGGTCCGACCAGGCTGGGCCTGGCCCAGCTCGGTCCGGCTCGACCGGCCGGCCGCGGGTCGTCCATCGTGGCCGAGCCGAATCGCGGAGTGGGGTGTCCCCCGCCCGCCACTAATTGACGCCGGCGGCGGATCCGCCGGCCGCCAACCCTCCAGCGGCGCGCCGCCACCGCCGTCTTCCGCGGGCCACCGGAGTTGCTCTGGTGGTCCGTTTTCCTTCCCGTCTGCACCGTTGTCTCTCCCGGGTTCCGTTCTTCACTGCGGGATCATCCAACTGCCCTTGCGTCACGTTTTGTCGTCGCTCAACAAATCTGCACAACCACGAAAAAACGGCGGAGGGTTGTCGGGCCGTGTTCGTTTGGCCCGCACCCTCTGCGTTAGTTAATAACAATGGGAGAATTATTCAACACATGAAACAACAATTTTAATAAATTAAAATTGTTCATATGAAACTGGTTCTTTAATTTTAAAGAAACGTTCATGGGAATATAAAGGTATTTCCAAAATAAAAATCCCTACCTCGTCAAGTCGTCGCATGCACGTTCTTCGCGGATTTGATCGTCGCGGAAGGAGGCGATCGTCGCGTCGCGGAAAGGCGTCGCGTCGTCGCGGAAAGGCGTCGCGTCGTCATGGAAGGGCGTCGCGTCGTCGCGAAAAGAGGCGATCGTCGCGTCGCAGAAAGGTGACGCGTCGACGAACTCCGTGGTTCAAGAACATGAAGATTTAATTATATCGATTAAATCCATGTGTTTTTATAAACGAAAAAGAAGATTTAAAAGAAATACGAAATCTCCTACCTCAAGCAGTTGGTGATCGGAGGTCGTTGCGGGGAAGAACGTCTCGGAAGAAGCATCGTCAATCTCCGAGGGTGACGGCGTTCTTCGCGTTCTCCGCGTTCTTCGCGTTCTTCGCAAAGGAGGATGAAGGCACAAAGTTTTCAAAACCTCTCAACGAGCATTTTTATAGAATTTGTGCGTTGGTCTTATTTTATTATTACGTCAACGGATTAAAAATATGTTAAGAAACGATTAAATTAATTCAACGAATTAATTCGACAAATAAAACTGCCCAATTAATTCAATGAATAAAACCGCCCAATTAATTCAACGAATAAAACCGCCCAATTAATTGGTGTGTTAAGAAATTTAGAAAATGCGTCAATTGACTTTCATAATGACGGGTTTTCGCGGGTGCGGTACTTAGCGGAAAGAAACGGTGGGGATCGTGCGGGCCCCACCTCACAAATATCCTACCAAGAGGGTAGGATATTTCTGGATAGCACCCTATCTGCATCGACTCAGATTAAGCTGCTTTAAGTGGCTTCAAGTGCCGTCCAAGCGGCTTTATTGAAATAAAATAACGTTTGTCGTACAACTTATTTTATTTCTTAACATTAAGCCCAAAAATTAAAAACCACACCCGAGAAAACGCAACTCCGGAAGAGGCATTTCTAAGCAATTACCGGCGCTGCGATTCCATTGGTGCCCTCAGAATTCGATTCCGAGCACCGGTTCAAAAGTTATAAAAACCCACTTGTCCTTTCACGGAACGTACCCGAGCCAAACTTCGGAAAATGATTCCGGGCACACCGGTCCTCAGAATCAGGTGCCGTCAGAAACTGCGTTCTTGTAAAATTCCAAAGAAAATTAAGAAAAAAAATTTCTTTGGAATTTACGGGTCTTTAAATTACTCCCACCACAGGGCTTTACGTCCCCGTAAAGCTTCACCACAAACTTAGGGATACAAAGGCGGTACTGAGCACATATCTGAGCCTTCTGCTCCCATGTGCTCACCTGTAGGTTCCCGTGCTGCAAAAGAAAGTGCACCAGAGGAATCGATCGTCCCCGTAGGATCTGCTCCTGTCGATCTTTGATCCTCACTAGAACCTCCGTGGAAGTAACCCTATCGCCATTGTTTTGCTCCTCATGGTCGATGATATACGAAGGGTCGAGCATGTGTCTCCTCAGTTGAGATACCTGGAAAAAAGTCGTGCAGCTAGTGCAACTGAGGTGGATGGGTCAAGCGGTAAACCACCTCTCCTACCCGGCTGAGGTCCTAGAAATGTCAGTTGAACCTCAGAGATAACTTTCCTCCCTGGCCACATCTCCGTAAACCTCGTCGAGGTGAGACCCGTAAGAAGACGTGGTCTTCATCCTCAATCTCCAGAGGTCTCCATATTCTGCTAGAACTGAAACTCAAAATACTGTTGCCACGAGGGTATGGTTGACTGAATCAAGAGTGATCAGTCGCACCCTCCTGTGAAAGAGTTTATCCCGTGCTGCCTGGGGTTTCCTTTTCACCGACCAAGGAAAACCCATCCCAACGTTTGCCTAAAACCGTCAATTTCAGTATGAATAGTTATTTCCCATTCCATACTTAATCTAACGTCGTAATGTCTCGACGCTACCACCAAGAGATTCCAACCGAAACTCTCACCTCGAGGGTCCGACCACACCATCGGCGTAAGTGTGATCATCGAGTCTCCTCCCAAGGTATCTCCATACGTGAGGGTCAAGTCCACGGCTTACCAGAAACTCTAGGTCTGGAACAAGATTTGTGAAAGCAAGGAATGATTCATATCGACGTCAGTTACTACAGCAGCTAGTAGTGGACACAGACTGTCCCTTGAATCATTTCTAGAGCCATTGGGTCACATTCCTTGACCGCACGCAGCCGCACTCTTCCACCGCCCTCCAGCTCCCTGAGCCTGGCGGGGATAACTGAGGCGGGTGGGTATAGAATGTTAATATGTACACCACCTCATACTGCTCTCCTAGCTCTACCTCCACGTCTGCTACTTCGCAGACTCATCTATCCTAAAATAGTCCACTTCTTGAAACATTTAACATGCCCGAGTCTCTAAGACTGGCTCCGGTTTCCTGTTTCTTGCTGCACTGTGCAGTCTTCATCCGCTCTTGGATGACCTAGACCTTCTTTAGTCTCACAAGAGCTGCTATGATTTTTTCTTTGACAATAAGAGAAATCTGGTCTCATCCCCTGGATTAACCACATTCGTTGCCTAATACAGTCAATCCTGACATGAATGATGCATTCATGACATGGATGACATCGTAAGGCCTCGACGTAACTACCAAGAGATCCATCTGTCACTCTCACCTCCAAGGGTTGAGTCACACTGTCGACATCAGTGTGAGGTCACTGGGTCTCCTCCAGTAGAAATCTCGAATGTGAAGGGTCAAGTCTACAGTTTAACCGAGACCACTCAGTATCAACCAAACAAAAGGACAGGAAAGAAAACAAAGATAAGTGTCTTTTTATTATTGCAGCTCATAGTACAAAGACACGAATACAAAAGCAACATGGAACTAAAAGTACAAAGGACATATCCACTAGTTCCTCTCCTGTCCACCTGCTCTCAGAGCTCTACTGCCTTGTACACTGCTCGGTTGTTTCTAAAGCACCAGCCGCTGCTTCTGTCTCGGTGGCTCCTCCAACACCGGCTAATCAACCGTGCGAGGGGTCGTATAGTCACGTGCCAGGTGACCCTTCCTACTGCAGGAGAAACACTGTCCGTTTCTGGCATTCTTGGCTCTGACCCCACCCCAGGTGCCCCGCATCACTAATCCTAAAACCCGAGATCGTCCAACTGGTGGTCTGGTCCTCTTGGACCTCTGCATCATCTGTCTACTGCCCACAGATGACTCGGCAACTGATCGAAAACCCTGCGGAAAAGGCAGAAGCTCCTGTACACGCTCGGGGCGTAGAGCTATTGGTACAAACTCCACCCTTAAGAAGGTCTCGAAGTCTTCCCATGCGAAGGTCATCCCGTCGCAAAACTGGAACAAGTGGCTCCACCACCTGCCTACTGCTGCCTGAAGGAGGCTGGCAGCAAGGATCACCATGAAGTCTGTCGGCGTCCCCACTAGCCCGAGGACTCTCACCACAGCCTCCAGACAATCCTCATCCGCATGCAGGTCCGTCTCTCCCCGGAACCTGGGTGGCCTCTGGTGCTCGAACTCGTGTAGCGCACTCAAGTAGCGTGCATCTCCTACTGATGGGGATGGTGGCATCGGTGGCCCAACGTATGGTAGTACTGCTGGTGCCTCTGCTGGTGCCTCAACTGCAAGAGGGCCCTGTACCGAAGCCTCGTCGCTCGACAGGCTATCAGCATGCTCATCCCTCTAAGTTCTAGCTGGTCGACCTTGAAAAGGCATCCTGGAAGAAACATCATGACATGGTCAAACATTTATACCTGGTGAGCTAACCTGGTTTGAGCTGACATTTAAAAAAACTTCTGGAAACACACACGCAATCAGTGTTTTCATGCACAAAGTCAGAAATCAGTTGTCAGGGTCCTGTTGTATGGATACGTCGGCCGCCCGCACCAACACTGGACTCCCTGAACTGAAAACCACACTCGGTACTCTTAACACTATTGCTTCACAGGAATAAAAAATCAGAGTTATAAGTTCTACAGTAGAACCAACTCCTCTGATACCTATTTGTCACGACCCGTCCTCGGGGCCCATGCCGTGACTACCCCAAGCCTTCCTTCCATAGGCCAGGGGCTGGCGACTAGCACCAAAGGCGTAAATCCAGATAACTGGGAAGACATTCCTTTATAAAAGTAAACAAAACACCATAGAGTACAAGCGGAAGCAAAACACTAAGTACAAAAGAAAAGCTGAAAAGTAAATGGGCCAGAATACAAACCCAAAAGAAAGTACAACTACAACTGAACAAGGTACAACAGCAAAAAGACAAACAGCTAGAAGAAGGAAGCAACTCCTAGGTCTTCCTCCTCGGATCCTACCTAAAGGGTAGGTATAGATAGTGCAGCTCCTGGTCGTCCACCACGGATCCTACCTGAAGGGTAGGTACAGATAGCCTCCTCCACGCTCTCATCTGTCAACCTCCTATGTGTGTCGTTTCATCGTGTAGTTTCCCTCCGGGTACTGACTCGTCGTGTAGTCCACCTCCGGGTACTGACTCGTCGTGTAGTCCACCTCCGGGTACCGACCAGTCCTCGAACACTCGGCCTTCGACAACACTGTCTGTCATCTGCAACCAACACAACGAGGTGCGGGCATAGCCCATGCAGGGGTGAGTATAATGATACTCAGTAGGGACCCCAAGACCCTCAAGGTCTCACTAAACCAACAAGGATAACCACAAGAAGATATCAACAGATAACCTCTACTTAGATATATGCCCATAAATATACCTATGTTATCAAGTAACCCATCTCAATCATGAGGAAACACAAGGATTGTGAAATCAACGGATAACCAATACCCAGGTATATGCCCAAACATATACCTATGTTATCAAGTGACCCATCTCAATCAAGAGGTAAACACAGGTCATTGACTCAGCTCAAACCAGGATTTTCATTATCGAAACCGTAACTGCTGAAGAGCTCCGTCTCTGGAGTGTACAGTGGTCCTATCACGACTCCGAGGTACTGCTCACTAACCTATGACTGCTGAGGTACTCCTCTTGTCGAGTACCGTGGGTCTGCGGCCAACTACCGGGCGCTCTGTCCGTTGTGGGTCCGTCGCCAAATACCGGGCGCTCCCCCTAATAGCCTATAGAGGTACTCCTCCTGTCGAGTACCGCGGGTCTGTGGCCAACTACCGGGCGCTCCATCCGCCGTGGGTCTGTCGCCAAATACCGGGCACTCCGTCCACTGGGCTAGTCGACTCACTCCAAGTCAAGTCGGTCAAGCAGTCGTTAGGACTCAGCCGGCTACACAGTCTCCATACTCCGAACGCTCATCTCCGGGAGGGTCCGCTCCACAATCTGCTGGTCGATACTCCAAGAATCACAATTTCCAACAAAGAAGTATCTCAAAGGACCGCCTCGTCATAGGGGTCTCAACGCAACAGACGGCGCGTCAATCGGACGTCCAGTCTGTGAGTTATTAGCATGTTCGTCCCCGGGGCCCGGTTGGTTTCGTGTGTGAACCAGTCCGGCCGTAACTCAACTATACCCCGAACACTCATAGGGTATACTCATAGGGACCGTTTCTCAACGTGATCACCAACTCCGCTGACGGTTCGTCAAACGGACGTCTTGTCTGAAAGATATCAGCTTTTCACCGTTCCAGGGGCCCGGTTGGATTTCGGGCACAATCCAACCCGGCTATAACCCAACTGCATCCAAAACTCGGGCGTAGGATGCCAAAAGTTCTGTATCATCAACAGGAACGCAACGCAACAGACGGTGCGTCAATCGAACGCCCGGTCTGGAAGTTATTGGCTTTTTCGTCCCGGGGCCCGGTTGATTTTTAAGTTAAAACCAACCCGACCGTACTCCAAATGCGTCCAAACCTCGATCGGAGTAAGCCAAAAGATCCGTCTCCCTTATAGGAATCCATCAAAGTCGACGGCACGTCAATCGGACGTCCAGAGCTCAAGATATGAGCATTTCCGCTCCGAGGGCCCGGTTGGTTTCGTATCCGAACCAACCCGGCTGAACCCAAAGTAATCCAAAACCTTGAGTGCGATATACCTAAACGACCGTCTCGATCCATGGATCGTGTTTCTGCTGACGGCGAGTCGTTTGGAGGCCCATATCTCAAGTTACGGGCATTTGACCTAAAGTGGTCCGAAAACTGGGGGTCTGGGCCCAGGGCGACCCGGCCCGACCCCCCCCCCCCCCCCGGGTCGGCCGAACCGGGTCGACCCGACCCGGCTAGGCCCGGCCCGGCTCAGTCCGGCCCGACCGGCCGGCCGCGGCTCGGCCAGCGTGGCTGAGCCGAATCGCGGAGCGGGGTGTCCCCCGCCCGCCGCTAATTGACGCTGGCGGTGGATCCGCCGGCCTCCAACCCTCCGGCGGCGCGCCGCCGCCGCCTTCCGCGGGCCACCAGAGTTGCTCCGGTGGTCCGTTTTCCTTCCCGTCTGCGCCATTGTCCCTCCCGGGTTCCGTTCTTCACTGCGGTATCATCATACTGCCCTTGCGTCACATTTTGTCACCACCCGCCAAATCCGCACAACCACGAAGAACGGCGGAGGGTTGTCGGGCCGTGTTTGTTTGGCCCGCACCCTCCGCGTTAGTTAATAACAACGAGAGAAATATTCAACACATGAAACATCAATTTTAATAAATTAAAATTTTTCATATGAAACCAGTTCTTTAATTTTAAAGAAACGTTCACGGGAATATAAAGGTATTTCCAAAATAAAAATCCCTACCTCGTCAAGTCGTCACACGCGCGTTCTTCGTGGATTTGATAACCGCGGAAGGAGGAGATCGTCGTGTCGCGGAAAGGCGTCGCGTTGTCGTAGAAGGGCGTCGCGTCGTCGCGAAAGGGTGTCACATCGTCGCGGAAAGAGGTGATCGTCGCATTGCGGAAAGGTGACGCGTCAACGAACTCCGAGGTTCTAGAACATGAAGATTTAATTATATCGATTAAATCCATGTGTTGTTATAAACCACAAAGAAGATTTAAAAGAAACCTGAAATCTTCTACCTCAAGCAGTTGGTGATCGGATATCGTTGCGGGGAAGAACGTCTCGGAAGAAGCGTCATCAATCTCTGAGGGTGACGGTGTTCTTCGCGTTCTTCGCGTTCATCGTGTTCTTCACGAAGGAGGATGAAGGCACAAAGTTGTCAAAACCTCTCAACGAGCATTTTTCCAGAAGTCGTGCGTTGGCCTTATTTTATTATTATGCCAAAGGATTGAAAACAGGTTAAGAAATGTTTAAATTAATTCATCTAATTAATTCAACGAATAAATCCGCCCAATTAATTCAACGAATAAAACAGCCCAATTAACTCAACGAATAAAACCGCCCAATTAATTGGTGCGTTAAGAAATTTAGAAAACGCGTCAGTTGACTTTCATAATGACGGGTTTTCGCGAGTGCGTTACTTAGTGGAAAGAAACGGTGGGGCTCATGTGGGCCCCACCTCACATATATCCTACCAAGAGGGTAGGATATTTCTGGATAGCACCATATCCGCATCGACTCAGCTTAAGCTGCTTTAAGTGGCTTCATGTGGCTTCCAAGCGGCTTAAGTGAAATAATATAAAGTTTTTCGTACAACTTATTTTATTTCTTAACTTTAAGCCCAAAAATTAAAAACCACACCCGAGCAAACGGAACTCCGGAAGAGGCGTTTCTAAGCAATTATCGGCGCTGCGATTCCATCAGTGCCCTCAGAATTCGATTCCGAGCACAGGTTCAAAAGTTAGAAAAACCCGCTCGTCCGTTCACTGAACGTACCCGAGCCAAACTTCGGAAAATGATTCTGGGCACACCGGGCCTCGGAATCAGGTGCCGTCAGAAACTGTGTTCTTGTAAAATTCCAAAAAAAATTAAGAAAAAAAAATTCCTTGGAATTTACTTGTCTTTACAAATCTATTTTCCCCAACACTAAAGTTAAACAATCAACAAAATCAAAACATTCTAATAATGATAATATAAATATATTTTATCAATAATTCTTATTCAAACTCTGTAATTACCATCAAAACACTCCTACACAATATAAAAAACAACATTAATTAATTATTTAAACACTCATTTGGTAAATTTAAAAAAAACCATAAAAATTATAAAAAAGATTAATTGGTAAATTAGAAATACATTAAACGGCATGAAATAATAATTTGAAAATTTATAGGATATCCATTCATCAAAAAATCATTCCTCAAATATAATACCAGTTAAAAAATCATTCAAGATAATTAAACATAACTTAGTTTTCTTAAAACCCATTAAATAATCATTCAATCAAAGATAAAACCTTCTAAACATAACATATAGACCCATTTATATGTAAAAAAACATGACTTATAACACCCATTGATAAAATATTCGAACAAGAAAACTGAAAGATGAAAATAAAAAATTACCATATAAAATAGACATTTGTTTTGGGAAAAAAATAAACTATGATTAAAACCCATGGAGACAAATCAAATAGAATTAGTAGTAGAGGATGAAGAAATTGGGATGTTGATGATGACAGTGGTGATTGTAAGATCCTGAGATTTTAAAAGGAAATACTATGTGAATAAATGAAAAACTAAATACTATGAGACATTTATAAACTAACCATTAAACATAATTTTCCTTCCGCTGTGTTTTGAATTTTAAAAATCGGACATACACGGTTGCGATCAGTATGTTTTTTGGAGTCCGATAGAACAAAATAAGTGTTTTATGAATAGGAACCTACACTTACAAATAGTAACCTACCCATATGAATAGTATTGTTCCCTTATGAATAGAAACATGGCTCTTATGAATAGTAATGTACCCTTATAAATAGTGACTCGACCCTAATGAATTGTAATGTACCCTTGTGAATAGTAACTTGAACCTTATGTGTAGTAATGTACCATTAAGAATAGTAAATCCACCAATTAAATTATAAATAAATATTTCCATCTTATAAGTGTTAATATGATATAATTATGTCATTATAAAAGTAAATAAATATTTTAAAAATAATTGAAGAACTTTTTGTATTTTTTAAGTCATATATATTTAATTAAAAAATCAAGATTAATTTAATAATTTAAATGAAAATTTATTTTTAAAAATTTTATCATAAATAAGTATTTTTATCACTTATGATTATATGATAATTTTTAGAGACCTTATGTAATTTTTTAAAGTGTATAAAAACAATTTTTATTTTAAAATTGAATTTTTCATGTAAATTATGATTTTATTTTAAAATTTAATTTAATATATTTAGAAAATTATTTTGATAACATGGAGTTCATTTTTGGATTCTAAAAATTGAAAAATGTTTGGGGTGAATTTTTGGTATTTTTTGAAATACATGAATGTTTGATGAATAGTGAAATACGATGATTTAAAAATTGAGCTAAATACATTATTTATGGAGTCATGGGTGACGTTTTGCTGATGTATGTAGACTTATCTGAAACTCACATGAACTTATTACTATTTTTAGACTTGTAATCATAAATATTTCTTGTCTTGTGGCAAAATAATAAAATAATGATTAAAATAATGTAAAACTCTTCCACTCCTCCACTATAAATACCACCCACTCACCCCCCACCTCTTCCTCCCACACCTCTCAAGACTTGATTATTACCTATGTTCTACCAAATAATCCTCCCAAAACCCTTACTCACTTCCAAGACCTAATGGTCTCACCAAAAGTCCAAAACCAAAGGCCTTAAGGAGGATCACAATGAGAAGAGATCAAGAGGTAACATCCTCTTTTATTTTCTTTCTTTTATTTTCATTTTCATTCCTATTATTCATCTTTCCTAGAAACCCCTTATCCATGAGGAATTAATGATACATAATATTATTTATACTCTGTATTTTATCATTTTTATGGAATATTCACCATGATACTTCTCCTCTCCCACTTATTATAGAAATTAAAACATCGTCTGTGATGTGTCGATTTACAAACATCATGGACAATGTGATTTAAATTTCCTTAACATCATTCATGGATGGTCCTAAAATAGTTTTTATCATTTAAAAAGATTATAAATTAATTTTTATATCTTATATAAGGTTACTGATTCATTTTTTACTCATGTTATTAATTTATAAAACAAAATGAGTTCTTTATGATCAAAGAATCAACAAAATGATCTAAAAAAATATCAATAATATTTTAACTCATAAATCATCCTCATGTATAAATTAAAAATGATAAATGATATAATTTACAATTATATAAATATTTAAATATCACTCCATTCCAATTCAGGAGTTTCACTTCCAATCGATAAGAATATCCATCATGAACCGATCATGAAAACCATGTGAAGAACACACCCGAAACAATGGAAGGAACAAAATACTAATAACTAAAGGGTAAAATTATGTTATAAAATGATCATATAAGGTGTTATTAACATGAAATTATTTCTTTGAGATATTAATAACACTATTTTAACCATTATACAGGAGGTTTAAACACGGATGATGTAAGACAAACCGGGGGTAAGGGAATTCTTAACCCAATTTCTATTCTTTGGATTAACCTACTACTTCATTAATTGCATGGTTTTAAGATCATTTGTGTGATTAATTTTTTTATATAATATTTAATTATGTGTATTTATAGTGTATTCACATATTCATTTTTTATATTTATTCTCATATCAATTATATGTTATTTTTAAGTGAATTTTCTTTTAAAATCATCTTTAAAAATTCTATTCCACAAAATTCAAAAAGCAATGTCTTTAGGCAATTATTCATGTTGTATGATTATGTTATAGTTCTAGATAATTTTTTATGATGAAGGGTGAGACATATATTTCCCTCCAATTTATTAGGTATGATTATGTTGGTGGTTGGTCGTCTGGTTACTCAATGTGTACTTGTGATGGTTACACCATAAGGTAGTCATGAGGGTTACATTATAAGGTAGCCGTGAGGGATAAATTATAAGGTATACATGTGGGTTACAAATAATATGGCAGCCTTGATGGTTACAATGGTTAGTAATTAATTCCTCAGGTGACATATTTGTTTTATTTATGTTCTCTATATTTTCACAAAGTATGTCTATGATACTTTATGGGTAAGAAGTATGTCTTGTTAAAATGTTTCCATATGTTTGAAAGTATTTATGGACTTACAGTTCCTTTCCATATTTTTATATCTCTTACTGATCTATTTTTTCATTCTAAGAATCTAAAATGTTTTTCTTAGGAATCCTTGTGGATTTAATGGATAGTCAATGTGCTAATGCAGATGAATCCAGTTGTTTTTATTAGATATTAATTTTTTTAAACTCTGATTCATTATATATATGTTTTTATCTAATTCTCTAAAACCTAGATCGAAAAAGGTCCCCATTTTTATAATAACTATTTATTTTTTAGTAATCTATTATACAAGAAAAACACAGTACGTTTTAGTACTAAATATGGATGTGTGGGTACGGGGAATTACAGCTGGTATTAGAGGAATGCTCTAGAAAACTTTGGAGATTACATGTTATAATTTTCTATAGAAAAATTAAAGTTATATTGTTTAATTTTAAACATCAAGTTAATTAATTACACATAATAAAATAGTTTTTATTAATTATCGATATGTAGAATTTAGAAATATAATTATAATGAATTAATTATGAGGGGGTAATTCATTGAAGGGGAGGATAATGTAACATCCTGAGATTTTAAAAGGAAACACTATGCGCTTAAATGAACATATAAATACTATGTGGCCCTTGTAAACTAACCATTAAACATAATTTTTTTGTTTCTTTTTTTTTGAATTTTGAAAATTAGACATACACAGCTATGATTAGTAATTTTTTTATAGTCTGATAGAAGAAACATAATTTTTGGTGAATAGTAACCTACCCTTATGAATAGTAACATAACCTTATGAATAGTAACATGACCCTTATGAATAATATTGTACCCTTATGAATAGTAACGTGACCCTAACGAATAGTAATGAACCCTTTTGAATAATAACATGAACCTTACGAATAGTAATATTCCATTATGAATAGTAAACTCGCCAATGAGATTATAAATAAAATTTATCAATCTTATAAGTGTAAATATGATATAATTATGTCATAATTTAAGTATATAATCATTTTAAAAACTATTGAATAAGTTTGGGTATTTTTTTAAGTCATATATAATTAATTACAAATTTATGATTAATTTATTAATTAAAATGAAAATTCATTTTCATAAAATGTATTCATAAATAATTATTTTTATGACATAGGATTATAAGATAACTTTAAGAGGCCTTAAGTATTTTTTTCATTGTGTTAGAAAAGATGTTTTAATTTTAAAATTGTATTTTTCAAGTAAATTATGATTTTATATAAAATTTTAATTCCTCATATTTTGAAAATTATTTTGATAAAGTGGAGTTATGTTTTGGATTTAACACATCAAATAATTGGTGGGGTGAATTTGTGTTATTTTTCTGAAATACTTGAATGTTTGATGAATAGTGAATTATGATAATTTAAAATTTAAGCTAAATTCTTCATTTTTTGTGTTGTGGATGATGTTATTCTGATGCACGCACACTTATTCGGAATTAAAATGTACTTATTACACTTTTTTTCTTGGAATTTTAATTATTTCTTTTCATGTGAAAAAATTATAAAATAGTGATTAAAATAATGTAAAATTTCTCCTCTCCTCTACTATAAATACTACCAACTCTACCCTCTTCCTCCCACACCTCTCAAGCCTCTATACTTTCCAAAGTTCTTCCCAATACTCCTCCAAAGACCCTTCCCCACGTCGAATACTTTTTGGTCTCACCAAAATTCAAAATCCGAAGTCATTATGGTGTATCTCAAGTAGAAAATATCTAGAGGTAAACATCCTCTTTTATTTTATTTCTTTTATTTTAATTTTATTTATTTTTCATCTTCGTTCCTCACCACCCATTATCTAAGCTGAATGAATGACCAATAATCATATATATGTTCTGTATTTTTTTCATGTTAATGGATGATTCACCATTATACTTCTTCTCCTCTCCCACATATTCTAGAAATTAAAACACTGTCCATGATGTGTCGATTTACTGACATTGTGGACAATGTGATTTCAAATTCAATTAATTATTTAAAGGATAGTCATGAAACCATTTTTATTGTTTAACCACATTATATATTATTTATTATATCTTATATAAGGTTCGGGAATCATTTTTTACACATGTTATTAATTAATAAATCAAAAGGGGATCTTTATGATCGAAGAATTACGAAAATGACCGAAACAAATATCAATAATGTTTTAACTTATGTATCAACATTAGTTTAGTGTTAAAAAAGATAAATGTTATAATTTATTGTTCAGAAAATATTTAAATAATATTACATTTTAATTCTAGAGTTTCACTTCCAATCGATAAGAATATCCTATCATGAACCGATCATGGAAACCATGTTAAGAATGCACCCGAAGCAATGGAAGGAACAAAATACTAATAACTAAAGGGTGAAATGATGTTACAAAATGATCATATAAGGTGTTATAGACAACATAAAGTTTCTATAAGATGTTGATAACAATGTTTTAACCCTTATACAGGAGGTTTAAATAAGGTTCAAATAAGAAAAACCTCAGGTAATGGAATTATTAACCGAATTTCCATTCTCTAGGTTAACATTCTACTTCATAAATTATGTTGTTTTTAGATCCTTTTAGGGATTAATATTTGTTTATATTATGTTTAATTATATATATTTACTGTTTATACATATATTCCTTCCATTATATATATTTTTATATCAATTATATATTATTTTTAAGTGATTTTTCTTTTAAAATCCTTTTTTAAAATTCTGTTTAACAAAATTCAAAGAAATGTCTTTATGCAATTATTCACAGTGTATGATTATGTTATAGTTGTTGGGGATTGTTTATGATGAAGTGTGGGACCTATATTTCACTCCAATTCATTTGTTGTGATTATATTGGAGGTAGGTCGTATGGTTACTCCTTGTGTAACTACAATGGTTACACCCTAAGATAGCCAAGAGGGTAATATTATAAGGTAGTCACGAGGGTTACACTGTAAGGTAGCTATAAGGGTTACACATAATAAATTAGCCATGATGATTTCAATTATGAGGAATTATTCCCCCAAGTTACCTACATGTTTTATTTATTTTTACACATAACACAGTTTCCATGATGGTCACTATTATGAGGAATTATTTCCCCAAGTTACCTATATGTTTTATTTATGTTCTCTATGTTTTCAAAAAATATATATATGATACTTTTTGTGCATGAAGTATGTATTGTTAAAAATTTTCCATATGTTTAAAAATATTTACGGTCTAAATATTCCTTTCCTTCATTATATACCCCTTACTGAGATATTTTTCTCATCCCGTGTTTTTAAATTGTTTTTCATAGGAATCCTTAGAAGTTCAAAGGATAGTTAGGGAGCTAATATAGATGAATCTAGTTATTTATATTACTTATTAATTTTTTTAAAATATAATTAATTATATGTATGTTTTTTTCTAATTATCCAAAACCTATACTGGAAAAGTTCTTCATTTCTATAATGTACATTTTATATATCAGTTATCTATTATATAAAAAAATACACATCATGTTTTAGTACTGAATTTGGAAGTGCGGGTTCAGTGTGTTATAGTTGGTATCAGAGGAATGGTCTAGACAACATTGGAGATTAGAAATTTTCATTTTTTCTAATAAATTTAAGTTATAGTGTTTACTTTTAATCGTCTAGATAATTAAGTACACATAAGACAATAGTTTTTCTTAATTATCAATATGTAAAATTCTAAAATATAAGTACAATGAACGAATTGTGAGGAAGAAAATTCTTTTAAGGGGGCATAATGTAACATCAAGATATTTTAAATGGAAACAATATGTACTTAAATAAGTTAATAAATACTATGTGACCTTTATAAACTAACCATTGAACATAATTTTTCAACTTCTGTGTTTTAAATTTTAAAAAAGGGACATACACAATTGCGATTAGTATGTTTTTTGGATTCTGATAGAACAAACATATTTTTGGTGAATAGTAACGTACCCTTATGAATAGTAACATATCATTATGAATAGTAATGTACCATTATTAATATTATTATGACCCTTATGAATAGTAATGTACCCTTATTAATAATAACTCGATCCTTATGAATAGTAATGTACCCTTATTAATAATAACTCGACCCTAGTGAATAGTAATGTACCCTTATGAATAGTACCTTGAACCTTATGGATAGTAATATACCCTTATGAATAGTAAAATCACCAGTTAAATTATAACTAAAATTTATCCATCTTATAAGTGTCAATATGATATAATTATTTTATAATATAAGTAAATAAATATTTTTAAATAGATTGAATAAGTTTTGGTATATTTTTGAGTCCCATATATTCAATTAAAAATTTATGATTAATTTAATAATTTAAATGAAATTTTATCTGCATAAAATATATTTATAAATAATTATTTTTATGAATTATGATTATATGATAATTTTAAGAGACCTTAAGTAATTTTTCAAAGTGTTAGAAATGTACTTTTAGATTTAAAATTGTGTTTTCCAACTAATTTATGATTTTGACTAAAATTTTAATTTATCTTGTTTAGAAAATTATTTTGAAAAAATGGAGTTAATTTTGGATTCTACACATCGAAAAATGGTTTGGGTGAATTTTTTGTATTTTTCTGAAATACATGAATTTGTAATGAATAAAGATGTATGATAATTAAAAAATTATGCTATATACATGATTTATGGAGTCATTGATGATATTTTTCTGATGTATGCACAATTATCTCAACCTCACATACACTTATTACTTTTTTTGGTCTTGTAATAATAAATATTTCTTGTCTTGTGATAAAATTATAAAATAATTATTAAAATAATGTAAAACTCCTTCTCTCCTCCACTATAAATAATACCCTCTCCCCCCTCCCGTCTTCCTCCCAAACCTCTCAAGCCTTGAGCCTTGCCTACATTCTTCCCAATACTCCTCCGAAAACCCTTCACAATGTCCAATACCAGCTGGTCTCACCAAAAGTTCAAAACAAAGGGCCTTAAGGAGGATCTCTAGGAGAAGAGATCAAGAGGTAAACATACTCTTTTATTTTCATTCTTTTATTTTCATTTTCTTTCCTATTCTTATTCCTTCCCCGCCACCCCTTATCCAAGAGGAATGAATGATACATAACCTTATATATATTATGGATGTTATAATTTTTATAAAATATTCACCATTATACTTCTTCACCTCTCCCACTTATTCTAGAAATTAAAACATCATCTATGATGTGTCGATTTACCGACATCGTGGACGACTTGATTTCAATTTATTTTTAATCATTCAAGGATGGTCATGAAACCATTTTAATGGTTGAACCAAAATATTAATTATGTATTATATCTTATATAAGGTTACAGAATCATTTTTAACACATGTAAATAATTTATTAAACAAAATGATTTCTTTATGATCAAAGAATCTGCAAAATGAACTAAACAAATATCAATAATGTTTTAACTTATGAATCATCATCATGTCAGAGTTAAAAATGATAAATGCTATTATTTATGGTTATGTAATAATTTAAATATAATTCTATACCAATTATGGGGTTTTACTTCCAATTGACAAGAATATCCATCCTGAACTAATCATGGAAACCATGAGAAGAACATACCTGAAATAATGGAAGAAACAAAATACTAATAACTAAAGGGGAAATGATGTTATAAAAAGATCATATAAGGTGTTATAACCATGAAATTGTTTTCATAATATATTAATAACACTCATTTTACCATTATATGGGAGGTTTATAATGGTTCATGTAAGACAAACCTGAGGTATGTGAATTCTTAACCCAATTTCAATTCATTGGGTTAACCGTCTTCTTTATTAATTTTGTGGTTTTAAGATAATTTATCTGATTAATTTTTTTTATATTATGTTTTTATTATATGTATTTACAGTTTATTCATATATTCCATTAATTATATTGATTCTCATATCAATTATATTTTATTTTTATGTGACTTGTCTTTTAAAATTATGTTTAACAAGATTCAAAAGAAATATTTTTATGAAATTATTCATGTTATATGATTATGTTATGATTCATGGGAATTTTTTATGATGAATTTTGGTACCTATATTTCCCCTAAATTCATTTGGTATGATTATATTGAAGTTCTTCTATATGGTTATTCCATGTGTAACTGTGACGGTTACACTATAAGGTAGTTGTGAGGGTTACATTGTAAGGTAGTCATGAGGGTTACATTATAAGGTAGTCATTTGGGTTACAAATAATATGGTTTCCATGATGGTAACAATTGTGAGTAATTAATGCCCCAATTTACCTACATTTTTATTTATGTTCTTTATGTTTTCACAAAGTATGTATATGATACTTCATGGAAAATAAGTATTTCTTCTTAAAATTTTTCCACGTGTTTAAATTTACTTATGGACGAATGGTTCATTTCCTTATGTTTATATCCCTTTATGAGGTATTTTTCACATCCCATGTTTTTAAAATGTATTTCACATGAATCCTTAGAAGTTTAAAGGATAGTTACGGTGCTAAATTAGATGAATCTAGTTATTTTTATTAGATATTAATTTTTGTAAACTCTAATAAGTTATCTATATGTTTTTTTCTAATTATCCAAAACCTAGACAAGAAAATGTCCTCATTTGTAAAATGCACTGTTTATTTTCTAGTTATCTATTATAAAAAAAATACACAATATGTTTTAGTAATGAATTTTAATATGCGGGTTCAGGGTGTTAGAGTGATGGTGGTAATGATATTGCTAAAATGGAAAGATACATTGGTGAAAGAGGTGATAGTAATGGAAACAATGAAGAATAATGAGAGAGACTAATCATAACAATAGTTATTGGAGAATATAAATATGTTTCTTCATGCTTTAGAACACCATAATTACACAAACCTCAAAACCCAAACAAGAAATCATTGAGTGCGGAGGAGGATAAAATAACCTAACTTGGATTCTAGTCATGATTCATCAGTTAGAACATAGAGTATTAGCATCGACACCAAGGGACAATCATGAAATCTTGAGAATCACAAATGAATTGGTCACAGTTAGTGTTATTTTATGTATATCAAGGAAACCATTATTTGTGCTTCCTAAAAAGTGATAATAAAGATACATTTTATCAGTGCTAACTTAAAAACTGTTGATAAAAGATATCTTTATCAGTTCTTCTTTGACTGACTGAAAATTAAATTTTTTATTTCAAACAATTCTAAGGAAAATTGAGAAATCAAGCATTAGCCACATAAGGATAAAGCAAATTCATTGGAAATAAATTTAATTCTACCAGAATCTATATCCCTAAACTAATTCTAGGAGATAGTGATCACTTGAGTGTGCAATTTATCCCTTATCAGGTCTTCAAATGAAAAGGTCAGCTTGTCCCAGGTCTGTATATACTTCTCAAGGCTGATCTTCTCCTTTTTGAATACCCCAACTTGTATCAGTTCCATCTTGTCAATATAAGTATATTCCTCCTAATTCAGAGTCACCCTCCTAGACCGCCACATCATTTTAGCTACTTTCCCTTCAGAATAATTGAGTAACTGAACCTACACTATCACTTCTTCTTTAGAACTCAGAAGAAAAAACTAGGGTTTTTTATACAGACCACCTGATTTCGGATGACACGTGGCCTCACTTTCTTCCTTCTCGTTATTTTTCTTTTTTGTTAAATGAGTCTCCAAATGGGGTGGCAAAGATAAGTAATACTTCCTACCCTTTTTCCTCATGTTACTCATGTGGATTGTTTCCCCTACATAAATACTCTTACTAATTTCAGTGGGATCCTCTACATGGATCCCATTTGTATAGGCCATATCTTCTTTGACTGTGTTCAGACCTTCCATTGTAAGACTATTGAAGATATTTCTCAACTGAATTGGGTTTGAGTTCCCTGAAGAAGAAACCCCTACCATACCAACTAAACTCTGATCATCCATATCTAGTTAAGACCTTGTATATCCCTTGAATAGGACACCATTTCGCCAGACTACAACGGTTTAAGCAGCAACTTCCATTAGTTGATTCGTTCAATAGGTATGTCTTTGAGGCTTAGAATTTGTAGGAAAGAGAGATATTTGGACTTCAGGACAACCACCATATTATGATGTGTTTTTTCTTAGAGGAAGATCTCATCAATGCCTAGTCACATTCCCCTCTCTGCAACAATGGATTTGGATTTTACCTGTTAAGATTTTCATTCGATTTTCATATGATGTGGGATCCTCCAACAATGGTGATTTAGGTAAGTTTTCCAAACCTTTCCCTACCATTTCAAAATTCTTCTGTTATTTGGATTCTCAAGAACCCTTTGGGTAGATATATGTGTTCGGATAGTTGCACTAAGACCCTTTTCCATCCTTTCAACCCGCGTGTTTGTGTGGAAATGGGCATTCCAGGAGTTCAATTTGAGTATATTTGGATTACAATTGGTGATGAGTACTATTGAAAACAACGTGTGGTCTACGAATCCTGGACTAAATTTTGTTCTATCCGCAAGTGCCTAGGACACTTGATTGAGTACTATCAATATGGGTCTTAGTTAATAGTAATGAAGATCGGAAAAGGTAGTGGAAAGGAGTCAAAGGATCATGTTAAAGAAGGTTTTATGGATCAGATTCCAACTGGTATAGAAGGTAGATATCTAGGCATTCACTCTACAAGGGGTTTGATGTAGAACCAGGGTGTTATTCATTCACCACTACCTGCTTCATGGGGGAAAGAGGGGTCTGTGGAGGAGGAAATTCCTGATAGTGTCTCAATGTATCACGATGTGTCAACTGATTTTTGCGATGCATTGGTTCAAAGTGATGGCAAGGATGCTGGTTTGAGTAGTTCAGATGTTGTTATGTGGAAATGGGTAGTGGTGTATCAGTGCTTCTTAGATATAATAGAGATGGATCTTTATCAATGATAAAAAATATTTAATAAAAAGCATCTTTATGATCTCTAAAGGTTTATCACTGACAAAAGATTTTTAATTACAGTGATAAATAAAAAATTGTAAATATATTTTTATAAATATATATATATTTATTATAATATTAAAATTATTTATTTATAATTATATAAATACTCATTAAAAAATTTATATTTTCCATTTATAAATATAAATATATAATTTCATAAATATAATAAATATACATTTATAAATATATTTATAAATAAATAGTTTTGTAAAAATATATATCAATATTTCCTTATAATTATAAATATATTTATAACATTATATACATTTATAATATATATATATATATCTGTATATAAATTTAATAAATATATAAATATAACAAATATATTTATTATTTAAATATATATATTATAATTTTATAATAATAAATATATTTATATCATTACATATATTTATAAATATATATATATATATATAATGTATATAAATATAAATATAAATATGAATATTTTAAATATATTCAGTATTTAAATATATTTATTATAATTTTTTAATTTTTTAAATATATAATTATTTATTTATAAACATATAAAACCTTTAAGAAAATATTTATATATTTATATTATTGTTTATATTTAAATGATTAAATATATTTATATAATTATATATATATTTAATAAAAAAATATAAATATAAATATAAATATAGTTACTATATTAGTTATTTTAATAAATATATTTATATATTAAAATTATTTAAATATATTAATAATTATTTTTTTATAATTATATAAATAATTTTCCAAACATATTAATTATTTACTTATAACCATAAATATATAAATTTATAAATATTGTAAATATACATAAATTTATAAATATTCTTATTTATAAATATTTATTTGACAATATATTTTTAATATTATTAATGAATATGAAATAAAAATGCATGTATATTAAAAATGAGTGACATTAAATAACTAAAAATGATTACACTTTAAAAATATTGAAAAATGGATAAGTTTAATTTATTAAAAATAAAATATTAAAAAAATTATATGGATATTTATTGAAGTAAAGATGAATACATAATAAAAATACTAAAAAATAGTAAAAATTATATATAAATAAACAATATAAAATGATACAATTCAATAAAAAATAAAACAAAAAATATCAAAATTGAATAAATAATACCCAAATGTAATAATAGTAGTCATAAATAAATAAAATATATCGATTAAAAACATAATATATTAAATTATCAATAATGTAGTAATGAAATTATAAAATGAATACAAAAATTTAAAAAAATTACATAAATATTAAAATTATGTGTTTCAATATAAGATTTCATTAATTGCATAAATATTTATGTGTGTGTGTTTTGTATAAAAAAGAAGTAATTACATATATTTATGTGAAATAAATGTAATATATTTTTTATATATTATAAATAAAAAAATTAAAAAAACATTCAATTATGTCCATTACACAATGTAATTAGTCAGTATTTTTAATTTATTTTAATTTTTTATTATAAAACATTTTTCACTAAATATATAACTTATTTAATGTAAGCCTAAATATTCTTTATTATATACATCCTATTTTTAAAATAATTATATAAATTGATATATATATATATATATTGAGAAATATATATTAGTATATTTCTGTATTGAATGTATTGGTGAATAACTTTGTATAAAAACCATTAAAAATGAATAAAACATTAATATGTTTTTATTTTTTACATTTCATTCATTTTATATATTTATATTTAATATAAATTGTTTATTAATTTTTGTAATATATATATATAACTCATTCATTTTTATTAATAATTGTTTCGTTGATATTTTTTAAATTATTTATTAATTCATTCATTTTAAATTTTTTAGTTCCATTATTATAATTTATTCATTTTAATTTTTTATTATTAAAAATTATTCATTATATATATTTTTTTTATATATACTATTTATTAATATTTATACTCTATATATTTGTATATTTATTTTATTTATTTTTATTAATAATTTTCTAATTAATAAACTGTTTAATATTTTTCTTAATTTACTCAATTTTAATTTTTAATTTGGTAATTACTTTATTTTATTCATTTTACATATCTATATAATTAATATATAATATTTATTAATATTTATAATTTATATACACATATATTAATTTTATTCATTTTTATCAATAATTATTTATTTAATAAAATTTTTAATATTTTTTAAAATGTACACATTTTTTATTTTAATTTGTTTAATTATTGCAATTATTTTGGGATATTTATTATCACTAAAAATAATTGACAGAGGTACCTTTTAATAGCATTTTTTAGCACTAATAAAAGGTTTCCATTATCACTATTTTTTTGGAATTGATAAAGGGTACCTTTATTTGTGCTTTTTTAAATGCTGAAAAAGGTCAGCGTTTTTAATAGTACATTTTATAGTAGTGTCATTATCCCCTATTTTATTGGAGGGGGTCTTAGGATGTCATGACATTGGCCCCATTGGGACAGGTCGTTACACTGTTAATAAAGTGGTCAAACAATGAAAAGATAGTGTTTTCATATGTTCCACATTGGTTATCATTATTTTAAAAAAATTCATAAATTGGAATAGTGGGCATGGTCAATATGTTACAATGTGTTATAATTGGAATTACATTCACTTGTATGTTATGAATGTATGAGTAAATTCATGATTACTTAGGGATCATCATTGAGGGATTTTTAAGGAGGAAGTAACCAAGAGTTAGTGAGTCCAAGCCTACCCAAAACTCTTAGAAATTCCCTTCTATCTCATTTCCTCCTTTTTCTATATGAGATACTAGTATACTTGGGACATAAAGAGGGTTATGGACAATTTAATGGTAGACTCATATCAACTTGTGGATACCTAATTTAGGAGGGAGTTTGTGAGAAACCACTTATCAATCTTCCTCAAATGATTTTTTAAGACAATAGTATATTTTTATCATTAAAATCTATATAGAGTACAAATTTTATAGTTTATACCTGTTTTTTTGTTTCATAGCATGGTGTTCTTGGGATTTTAGGTTTATTATGTCAACCACTACGATGAATAATTTTATTTGATCTGTAGAAACCCTTCAGTGGTATCATATCCATGCCATGAATTTTGATTCATGAAATCTTGTTTGAAAATGAATAAAATTGTTTTTCACATTGATATGGTGTCATTAATCATTAAATACAATAGAAAATTTTTATTGTGATGTCATTTATGATATAGGCTACTATAAACATTGAAATGGTCAATTTTTATGATATTTGATATCAGAAGATATGATCCAAATAAATCATTATAATTTTTATGATGTCATAATGTATAATAAAATGAGTCTTACATAGTAATAATATAGAATTAATTTTTTAAAAAATAGTCATGAATGTTCAAGATGATATTGAATACATCGTTTAATACAGTCGTAAGGTGTAATTAGTTAATATTTCATTGGTCACCATACATTAACATTCTCATACAAACAGTTGGATATCATTATAAGTGACACAATTGGTGTCTAAGGATTTATATCATAGAGGAATAATTATCTATCATTTATATGGAACATAATAGAGAAATATATATATTCTAATATATTGATGTCATAAAATATGATATCAAATAAAAATATGTTTTTTAATTTCATTTAAAAATTAGATTCAATATGTTTCTTATAAATTACAGAAAAGGTATTTTTTAATATTTATTTAATTTATAAAATTTTTAAAATTAAATAAATATATATTTTTAATAATAAATTAATTTAATGATCATGACATTTTTAATAAATAAATACTCCATATTATTAAATTTTAATACTTAATCCCTTTTTAAAATTCTACAACATGATTTATAATTTCGATATAAAATATTTATATTGAGATTATAGGTGTAATTTATAAAGTGATCATTTTAACACTCTATGATTTTAAAACATTATCATTCTATTTGATAACATATTTGACATGAAACACTGAGCTTAAGTAACCCATGAAATATATTTCCTTAAATTTAATCTCTTCGATTTCATGTGGAACGTGAAACCCCAAGCCTAAAGGAACTATAATATTGTATTCCTATATAACATAGCCATTAAATTTATAGGTATAAATATAACTAATTAAATTATTAAAATTATTGTTATATGCTGATTAAAAATAAAATAAGAATCATTTAAAAGAAAAAAATATTTTATAAAAAACAATATATTTTCTAAAAAGTGATTTTTCCGTGCATTGTACACATAATTTTAAATTTTTTTTTTGTAATTCTGAGAATTTATTTGAAAAAAATTTATTCATTTTTAAAATAATCATATCAAAATTATCTTCGGGTGAATTTTTTTGATTTTTCTCAAATGTTTTCATTTTTCAATGAATAGTGAGAAATACTGGTGTTTTATTCAAAACAACCTTTTAATTTAAATAATTTAACGTGTTCAATTATATTTTAAATTATTTTAATGTAAAATAAGATCAATTATACTAAAATTTGACTAATTTTGGTCATTATAATCACTTTTATAATGAATTTGTACTTTAAAACATTCTATACTTATGAGAAATTTTCTCCTTTGAAACCCCCTTTTTCATCATGTCTAAGAGTATAATAATAAATTATATTATACAAATTTTGTGGACTGAAATTCTTAAAATTTATTTCATATGTTTAATTAAAATAATTTAATTTATCTAATTATTTCTACATAGTTTTTTACCATCATTAATAACAAAATTCATAAAACTTAATTAGCATGGTTAGGTAAAAACTGATCCACTGGGGGTTAAACTAAAAATATAAGGGTCAAAATAAACTACCAACTATTAAAAACAACATTTTTCCATGTTTATACCTTATAACCTCTAAGGGTAGATAATTACCCATTTTGTAGGCTTTTTACATGATAATAATGTGGGTGTGGTTGAATCTGTTAAAATATTTAATGTCCCCCCCCCACTTATAAAAGGCCGCCACCCATCCTCCTCTCTTCACATTTACAAAGCCATTTTTCATACAAGACCTACCCAAATAACATATTTAATCTTCTATAAACATCCTAGAACCCTTTTTTGATCATAAATTCATCCAACGAATGTATTTGATTAAAACGTAAAGAATTCTTCAAAGAAGATGTAATTTTCATAAACACCTATTTTTATTTTTCTTCTTCTTAAAACTAATTCAAATATTAATAAAACATTATAATATAATAAATAATTATATTACCTATACTTATAGGTTATTTTATTTTCATTACCTTTGTCTATATTTTCTTCTATCAAATGGGAAACGAAACCATTGGTCGTGTGTATAGAGGACAACCACCTCGAGAATGGATGTAATTTGTTCTCCATCACAACCATTAAATGATGGATATAATGATCTATATAAAAAATTTATATTATATTTATGATATTATTATACTTATTTAATTTTAATATCAGATATAACTTCTTACTTTTCATTCCGTTTAAATTACAATAACATTGCTCCGGTATACGTCAGACTACCACCTCACAAAATGATATGATTCATATTTTACTTATTTTTTACATGGAATGTAATAAGGATAAATTTAATTAATATGTGTGATATATTTGACATGATATTTATTCTATAAAATTAAAATATAAACTACTTCCTTACCCTTTCTCCCATTAATGAAATTGTAAGATCTCCCTTTTTTTATTAGGTACAAATTCTTTTAACTGTTGGTACAGTCCATGTTGAATCTTCCTTTTTGGCCTTAATCAAAAATTTGATACCATAGTATAGTTGGTGTTTTTTGATATAATAAAGTATGGGTTTTTAGGTTTTCCTCATTCCAAAATTCATGACGTTTATTTGGAGTACACGACATGTATTTACTACACAACGCGTATTGGTCTGGTTGGAACCTATCATGGCATTAAGTGGGTTTTCCTTGGAGGGAGAAAAACCTAAAATTACATGGAATATAAATGTTACATTTAATTTTATCCTCCTAGGTTAGTTTTCTAAATAGGATTTAGGACCTCGTATTTGGGATAAAAGTACACCCCCCACACACACCTCCCTCATGTAGGAGCTCTCCTTTAATCCTAAAACAGGGCTTTGAATCCACTCATCCATCTAGACTCTAACTCAAACATTGTTGGTATCATTTGATATATCTCATTATGTTCTCAATTATTTATGTACCTTTGTTAATTTTTCTTCCTATCGGTGATGCTATTTTGGTCCAAGAACTTATTTCCTATTTTTAGGGTGTTCATCTGTTTTTAATTTTTCTTTCAATCTTGTCCAAACCAATGGTGGATACTGAATGAATGATCCCCTAAATGCATAAGGTGGGTGTTCTAGTATTTATCCCTCAATGTTTAGATTCACTATATTATGTTTTTTGTGATTCACACCAGATTCACCTTTTATATCCCCTAAAATAAATATACCATTAATTGGTTTCCTTAATTGAGAACCTTATGAAACTATTAGGTCCCCTTAGTTAGTCTCCACCCCTTGAGGTGCACTCATTAAATTAATTTTATATTTATAAATGATTAAATGGAAAAATCATATTCTATATGGTTTTTTATTATAAATTCTAATTTCATAAATTTAATGGATAATTGTCGTGATATAGCATGACTAACACACTTATAAATCTATAATAAATTAAATGGAAGTGGGTGGTACAAACATGACACTTGATTAATTAAGACAATGGTAAAACTCTTGTTAAAGATAAATTTTATTCAATTCTGAACTAATTATTGGATCATATTATAGACAATTACAACTTATCACTATTATGATGATTGGAATAGTTCCCCCTAAGCATTATGTTATATGGGAATGATGTATTCCCCATTATTGTTATATGAGGTCATGGTGTCCCTTATACTAATGTGATATATGGGAATAACGACCCTCATTAATTATTTTACATGGGAATTCTAACCATAGAGGTTTAATATGGTCATGTATACCCTTATTTATCTTGAACTGGGAATGGAGACCCTAATGATATGATCATGTCATGACGTCCCTTATAAATATGATTCGGGAAAGGTGACCCTATAATTATGATACAGGCATAGAGACCCTAGTGATATGGTCTTTTCATGGAGACCATTATTAATATCAAATACCGGCGTGACGACCCTTACTATTGTGATTTGTTCATGGTATCCCTACTATTATGATATTGCGTATCACATCCCTTATTATTGTGATACTAGGCATGGAGACCCTTATTCTTGTGATACCATGAATGGAATCCCATGATACATGTGAGACTCATGTTATATATTATGTATTTCTGAGTTACACCTTAGTTCCATGCTAGTAGAAGTATCCATAAATATGATTGTAGACATCACTGTGTATAAAAACCATATATGCGTATATATCCAGTTTCTTATTCAGAGATTATCAGGGTTAGATCGAAATAGGTAGTATCATTTATGTGTCCTTTAGGAAATAGAGTGGAACCCAAAACATCTTACATTACTTCTTATAATTTATTATATCTACACATTGTTTAAAGTATTTACACTAACTGGATATTTATATACACCATTGGTGGTGGCCTACTGAGTTTATCTCACACCCTATCCAGGTCACTGATAGTACCTAGGCATATTATGTGGGTGTTAGTAGGGACGTGAGAAAGATTATAGTTTTTTATACATGATTTTTTCTAACATGCAAGTGAGAATAAAATGACCTAGTTATGTCTGTGATTCTATTGAAGATATACTTTTTTGGTTTTTTTAGTTTTCCACAATTATTTTATTACAGGGAAAATTTCATGCATGAATATTTATTTTTGATAGACATGTGAAATTATATCATTATTTATATGATCCTAGATGTTTCCATTAAATGTTATTTATTACTTTGGATGGTTTACCTTCCATTATTATTTATTTATTATCATTTCATTATTTATCTATTTATCTCACCATTGTGATAATCTTATTATAAGAATATATTATCTGATCTATACCATATTAAACTCGAACTATTAGCCAGTAGCCTCTTGAATATAGGGAGGCACACTTAAGGCCATGTGGCCCTCTGAATTAGGGGACCATTTGGTGGATCTTGGGTCAAGATTCCACAAATAGGTCTCCAGATGTTTCTTTTCTTTTTTCTTATCATTTAGAAATATTATATAAGGGTTTAGCAATGTGTCTTATTTTAGTAATGAGTTGTTCCTTAGAAGAGCTAACCCATATTTAGGGAAAGTCCTAATTACCTATGATTGGAATTATTGTTATGCTTTTTTCTTATTATAGTTGATTTGATTTCTCCATTTGGTGACACACATGATGTGTGGTGGTTATTGTTAATATTGTGGATTTAATTTTTTTCATTGTCCTGATACAAAAAGGAAGAATTGATCATGCATAATTTTAAGCACCATATAGGATTTATATATTTCATTTATCATTCCATTTAACATTTATTTCTTATGTTTATTTCATATATCATATTTTGGTGCATTCTTTCTATATACATGAATTGTTCTGAACTTTCATACAGGGACATGATAAGTGAGGGGTTGTGCTTACATGGACACCAAATTTCAATTTATGAGGTGTATGGGCCAATATAAACTAGAAGTTGTGATCAATATTGTCCATCCTTTATAATAAATATATTATACAAATGGGAATGAAATTACATTAAATTAACACTAAATTGGAATGGTCACTGTTAAATATTGTTTCCAATTTAAATTTAAAGGGTTTTATCCACTATAAAGTGAAATTGACACTTTTTATATAGAGACCATTATAGTGAAACATATTTCTTGGCCTATAAGCAACCTTAATAGTATTTAGTATGTAGCATATCTTGTGTTCTATATAATGGTTTATACCATCGTGACCTAGTTATGTATGTAGGAAGAGGGGTGTGACTGTTATATAGGAAGTCTTGTATCTATCATATTCTCATGTCTACAATTTTATCCCTGTTAAATTCAATCTATGAAATGTGTTTGGAATTTTTATAACTAAGCCACCACAACATCCTCTAGTTGTGTGCTGGGATGGTGTGAATGACCATGCTCCAGAGGTGGTTGTCCCTAAGTCCCAAATCATATCTCCAAACTATATAGGGAGCTCCATGACCAACCTCTTCTATCAAAGATCTTAAACAGGAGTTTTAGAAACAACTTCCAATTCCATTTTTGGGGGATGGCAGTCCACATGTTATTGATTTGTGTCTTCAGATTGTTCAATGTATTTTTGAGCACCTTGAGACACCTTCTCAGGTGGAACCCACAGGCAGTTACGTGGTTTGTCACCAGTTTGGGAATCATGGGTCATCTTCAGCATCTCATACACCCCTTTGAGTGTTTAGTCTATGGTGTATTGGGGCATATTCATCATTTTTGTAGGCTCATACCATATGTTCTTAGTGTGAGAATTTATATATTAGCTCCACCTTTAGGAGTGGGATTAGTAGCACCTTCTCAGGAAGGTAGGTGGAGTACTACCGGCCGCACAGGAAAAGGATGAGTTCATGTACATGGTATCTAGGCTTCAAATAAACTACACTAGTATATAATACATGATTAGGGTAGTTAGGTTACAGCACAGGGTCATGTATCAGGCAATATTTATTCAGTGTAGCCTATACCAATAGAGCAGGGTATCGAGCCATCTATTATTTGATGTACTATTATAGTATCCTATACTATCTGTCTATCTTATTTGATATAAGTGATTCAAATTATTTTTTCTATTTATTGATTTTGGAAATTTTCGGGATTCAAGTTGAGTATTCATATGGCATGGTGAAACTTGACACTCCTATTGTATTATGATCTGAGAGTGTGCGTAAGTGTAATGAATTCCCCCTTGAGGTAGGCATCTATCTTGTCGTATAAGACCTCCTCATCCATGAGATGATGGTCTTTAATTTCACTCTCAAGTTGGACTGATTGGTCCCTTATCATTCTCATGTTGATTTTTATCACTAAAGGGTTTAGTGAACATCACTCTACGGTACTACATATATTCACAAGTGTTATTGGGATGTCTAAGTAGGTAGAGTTGTACTAGAGAATCTTGGTCTAGGTAGAGTGACTACCCATATTGGTAGCCTTTATATGGATGATCTTGGATTAAACCAGATTGAATTCCATCTTTTAGATGATCATTCTAGAGATGTTTTCCTAAAAAAATAAGACTAACTTCTAAGAGATTTCGATTTTACAATCTATCTGGTGTTTTTAGAAATATAGGTATCCATTCCTCCTTATAGGATGTCTACTATTGAGTTGTAGGGGGCCAAGAGGCAATTATAGGATTTAGAGTCTATTGTTTTTATAGGGCCCAGTACTTGTCCCTATGGTTCATTATCCCTTTTCACTAAAGAGGGGGATGAAACCATTAATAATTGTGTGGATTACCAAAAGTTGATTTAGCTTACTATGTAGAACATGTATCCCTTACCCCATTTAGACAATCTCTTTGACTAACTCATAGGAGAAAGTGTTTTCCTAAAGATCTATTTGAGATCAAGATATCCTCAAGTTCATGTTAGAACATAAGACACGCCATTTATGTCTTTCCGTTGTCAGTATGGTTTATATGAGTATCTAGTTATTTTTTTCAATCTCAGGAATAAACCATCCAATTTCATGGATTTTAGGAATATTTTTTTCATCCCTACATAAAATTATTTGTAATGGATTTTCTAGAATACATCTTGGGGTATTCTCATACTTGAAGAGACCATGAAGAATATCATGAGATCATTTAAGATACATAGAGAGTGCTCTAGCGGTGTTATAAGCTTAATAAATTCCACTTGTTGATTGACAAGGTTAACTTATTGGGTCATATTATCTCCATGTTAAGAGTATCAGTTCTCCCAAAGAAGGTTAGTTATGTAATTACCAGGGAGTATCCCAAGAACATGTTTGAAATAATAAGTTTCTTATAGAAATATGGTTATTATAGGAATTTCATAAAGTACTTATCATTTATAGTAATACCACTTATGGGATTCAATAAGAAGGAAGTGATGTTTATATGGTCATGATCCTATAATATATCCTTTCCTGATATAAAAGAGAGATTGAAATCAGTTTCGATCCCAATTATTCCAAATCCGAGAAGAATCTATATAGTGTGTTGAGATGCCGCAGGTATCGGTCTAGGAGAAATTTTGATGCTAGAAGATCTATTTTTTGAATATGGGTCATGGTAGATGAGGTCTTATAAGATGAATCATCCAACACATGATTTGATTTGGAAAATGATGTTCATGTCTTGCATTGTTGGAGAAATTACTTAATGTGATTCAATTGTTTAGTGTTTATAGACCACACAATCCCCAAGTATATTTTCATGTAACATGAATTTAATATTAGTAAACGATGGTGGGTTGAATGCCTACATTTCTTCTATTTTGAGCATTCTTATACACTCAGAAACAGAAATAAAAAATTATGATGCTTCGAGTAGGAGGACTCAGACTCTTTCACTTTCTAATCGGTAAATCGATTGAGATGGCATCCTACATATACATCGATGTATCTAGGTTCTTACAAATATGAGAGAGGAGTTCATGTGAGAGTTACATTCTTCTCAGTGGTAAGTTCATCTTGGAATCCCCATGAGGAATTGTGATATGCACTGACAGTATTGGTGGCCTGGGATGAGAAGTCAGATAGTAGGTTTTATCATTTGGTGTTCCACTTATTACTGGGTGAAGGTGGGGCACCAGTGGTCTCCTCTCTTGTTACTATAACAACAATATTTTTAATATAAGAATCATTTCTTTTGTCATTCTAATTAATTTCTTGATATGAACATTAATTCAATATTAGAGATAAAAATATTAATAAAACAAAATTGTAATGAATATTAAATTATCACTTAAGAAAGTAAAGAAATAAATTAGGAACTCATAAAGACACCCTTAAAAATAAAATTTATTAAATAATATTTTTATTAGTCAATTTTATCAAAATAAGTATATCGAATTACTTAACATGTTAAAAATATATTAAATATGTTTTACTATAATGAATCATTTTTTAAACTAAAATGATTTTCATTAAACAATGTAGGATATAAGATAACATATAAATTTATTCAAAAAATTATTGAATTACTGTTCAAGAAATAATATTTTAATGAAAATAAATAGATTATATGAATTATAATTTAAAATCTTTAAAAAAAATATTTACTAAATTAATATAAATTGATTTTATCAAATAATTTTGATAAAGAATTTATAAGTAATATTTAATAATTTTTACATTAAATAAAAATGAAAAAGTTTTATGGGTACTTAATTTAAAGTTTAGTATAATCATTATAATTGAAATAAATGAAATATGAATAATCATTTTTTCATATTAAATATATTATACTTGGTTATTATAAATTTATTAATATTAAAGGTGATATGGTTTTTAATATATTAAATGGAATATATATTATTATTAAATTTTTTAATATTTATATTAAAGTAAATAAAATTATAAATTAATAAAAAAATGAAAATTATGAAAAAATAAAAAATATATATATTGTGAAAATTATATGATATATATATATATATTATTTTGTAATAACTAAGGAAAATTAGATAAAGGGGAATAAATGATTGTTTTCATGAGAGGGTTCAAATGTTCCTAAGTGAAAATCAAGGAACCAAGAGACAATGAACGCAGAAAAGGGGATAGATTCTTGATTCATGAGAGGAGGAAAGACTGATTTCTAATACGTTAAAACCAAAGGAATAGCTCAAATATGGATATGAGTTTTTTTGTAGGGGTCATCGAGTGGAGGGGTTAAAATACTGAATGAGATTGGATGTTAGATATGGATCGATGTTCTAAAATGGATTTTTATGTGGGTGTGGGAAAATCAAGTGTGTAATCCATCATCTTACTATTGTAAGCATAATTTGAATATCATCAATTATAGGTGTGAGTATTTATTTTAGTTCATTCAAATCTTCTAGAAATATTATCTCCATATCATTTTTCAAAACATAATTACATGATTCGTCATCTAGAATTTTATTCTTTAGAGAATAATCAACAATATTATATTCAATTTCTATTATTAGAAAAAAAAATATAGTTGCATTAAATGATATACTATTTTTCAAACCTTGGAGATGAATCACATACACAGGGTTTGGTTTACTACCATTTCCTAAAAGTGATAATTTTTTGATACGAATTGTTTGTTGAAAAAAATGATAGGATATTTATATATAAATAATAAATTATGTATTGAAATATGAATACAATGAACCTTGTAAAGAAAATATAGATCCTCAAACACCATTTTTTCAATCAATATATATAATATGGTAACGTAGTGTTGGATTCATTTATTCTATTAAGTGCAGCTAGCATGGACAGTTACACAAAACATTGCTACAAATAGATATCGAATACTCTCAAAAACTCAAAAAAATATCTTTCTTTGTTCTTATTCGTTAACTATTTTTAAATACTATAAGGCTTCTTTAGTTTTTTCTATAGGAATGTTGTGATTTCTTAATAGTCTATAAGGTAACGGGTTATTTTCTTCACAATGTGTGTATTTTCAAAGTTCTATTTTATTATTTTTTAAAAGTCAACTATATATATGTTTTTATTCAAAAACTTATTTTTAAGAAGGTAATAAATTTTAAAAACAAATTCTTAAAAATAGAAATTCGAATAACGCTTTTATTCTGTTTTCTACAATTCAATGTTGTATTCAAAAAATAAATAAAACAACAATAAAACATTTTTTTGTAATTTTTTAATTTTAAAAAAATAATTTTAAATGGTAATTTTATAATTTTATGTTAAAAATGATCTTTAATTATTGTAAATGTCATACATTTCAGTAGGTATGGTTGTATTCTATAATTTCTCATAACATTTAACAATTATAATATAACCAATTATTTTAATTTTAATGTTTTTTTCGAATGTAATAAATTATTTTCTAGAAAATGGATTTCTCCTAACTCTTTTTTGAAATAAATTGGTTTTTTAAAGCATTGGATTTATAAAATTATTCCATTCTATGAAGATAATAGTGTATGTTTTTGAAATGTTTTCAACGGGTTTTGATTGATAAAGTTAGATCTTTTAAAAAATTAAAAATTTGGCACCTAATATCCAATGGGATAATGAGAAGTGGGGATTAAACCAAAAACTTCAATGATACATTATCCTAAAAGTGATACAATAAATGGAATCATGATTTTCTTAATATTTTCCAAGTAAAAGTTTAGTTAATAAAAGTATTATTATTTTCAAAATGTTTTTAAGATAAGTTCAATAATTATTAAAAGGTATTTTTACATGGCTTTTAAAATGATAAGAATTTTTAAAAGTTTTTGAAATTTATTTTTCATAAAAAACCTAGATTAATATTTTGAAACGTTATATATATATAATATAATTTTTTATATAATATAAAATATTTTCAAAGGAATTTCAATGTATTTTTCATTGGTTTTAAAACCCCTTACTAGGAAATTTTGTGCTCACCCCATGTCTTCAAATATTTATCATAGGAATTTTAGAAGATTAAATATGGATGGATTCATTTAAGTACCTAATGCATGTGAATACAATCATCTAATTTATTATTATTGTTTTTTCTTTACACACTAATTTTATGTGAATTTTCTTCTTATTCCTCTAGAACCTAAACATGAACAGATCCTTGGTGGTATAAGGGACTATGTATTTTTTAGTTACTTCTAACAAAAAAATGCCTAGTAATTTTTTTAGTACCAAACCTGGAAGTGTGGGTTCAGGTCGTCATAGTGGTATTAGAGGTAACGGTTTAGGCATCTTTGTAATTAATAAGTTTTCATTTGAGAAACAATCTAAGTGATATAATTTTAATTTTATATGTAATTAAGTATTATTAAGAATAATGGAGTTCAACTATTCTAGTTTTACTTAGTTATGAATATAGAAAATCAAAATTTTCTTAAGTCTAAGGAACAAATTGTGAGGGCACAATTCAGTTAAGTTGGAGCGAATTTAATATCCTGAGTTTTTAGATAATAATTATTTATTTTATTATTTTCATTTGTATCATGATATAAATATTAATTCAATATTAGTAAAAATTATTTTAACAAAAAAAATTGTAATGAATATTAAATTATCAATTAATAGAAGAATATAAATAACAGAAGAAATTATAATAAAACTATTAAATTAAAATTTATTTATTATTTTTATCATGTCGAATTTCTTGACAAGTTAAAAAGATCTAAAATATAATTTATTATAATGAATCATTTTTAAAACTATAAATATTTTCATTAATAAATGATGGTTATATGTTAACATATGAATTTATTCAAAAAATATTTTTATAGAAATATTGTTCATCAAATAGTATTTTAATGAAAATAAATAAATTATAGAAATTGTAATTTAAACACTTTAAAAAAATTAATAAATTAATATAAATTAATTGTAGTAACTAATTTTGATATGAAGTTTATAACTAAAATTTTATAATTATAACATTAATGAAAATTTATAATGTGTTATGTATATTTAATTTGAATTTTTGGATAATAACTATAAGTGAAATAAATGAATTATGAATTATAATTTTTTGATTACTAAATATAATATTTTTGGTTATTATAAAATTAATAATATTTAAGGTAAAATTTGAAATGGAATGCATATTATTATTAAATTTTTGATTATTTATATTAATTTTAATAGAGTTATAAATTAGCCAAGTTATGATAATTCTAAATGAAAATGAATTTCTTTATAAATATTAAAAACGGTATATGATATATATATATATATATATAATTATTATTTTAAAAAAATAAGAAAAATTAGATAAAGGGAAACAGAGGGTTGATTTTGGGAGAGGTTTCGAATGTGCTTGATCAGCAATGAATGATAATGGGTAGACTAAGAGTGATCCAGAGTAGAATAGAGGATAGATTCAGGATCATCCTGAAAAAGGGGAGTTTGAGAAAATATGGGTCAAGCATTAAAGGACTGGCTCAACCAAGGATGGGGGTTTCATTTTCATAATGGATGTCGCGTAGAGATGTTGAATTACTAAAGGAGATTGTCTACCAAAATAGTTTGGTTTCTTGGAAGGGATTCACACATAGATGGGGGAAATCAAGTTTATACTTTTTCATCTTCCTCTATATAAGCATGATTTGTAGGTCATTGAAGGTAAGTGTGTTTATTTATTTTAGGTTTCTGAAATCTTCTTGAAATATTATTTTTAGATCATTTTCGGATACTGAATTTCCAAATTCATTGTATTTTATTTTCTTCCTTCGAGCATAGTCAACAATATTATATTCAATGTTGGTTATTGCATAAAATTTTTGGCTGGTTTGATGTATATATTGGTTTGTGGACCATGAAAATGAATCTCATTTATTGTCATGTATTTTTCTTCATCGTATACATTGAATTTGGTTTATAATAATTTGTCAAATGCCTTTATTCGTTGATACTTTTGTTTTTCATATAAAAAAATTTATTGGATATATTTAAATAATATATTTTTTTTCTTGAGATATAAATATAAAGAACCTTATCATTCTACTTCAGATCCTCAAGATCTATTTTTTTCAAATAATAGATTTGAGATAGAAATATAGTGTGGGCTGTATTTATTCTCTTAAGTGTAGATGAGGTGGACAATTACACAAAATACTACTATAAATCGATAGTATATACTCTCAGAAACTCAAAACCACTCTTTCTTTTATCTCATTTTTTTAGTATTTTAAAAAACAAGTTGGCTACCATATTTTTTTGTATAGGTATGTTGTGTGTTCTTAATATTCTATAATGTATACATGGTTCATTACTTCAAAACATTTATATTTCCAAATTTTTATTTTATTATTATAAAAAACTCAATTATATCTATTTTTTATTCAAAACCCCATTTTTAAGAGGGGATTCTATTTTAAAAATAGTTTTTTGTTTTTATACATTCAAAAAAGCCTATATTTTTTTATGCAATTCAATGTTTTATTCAAAAATAGAAAACAATAAGAACATATTGTTTTGTTATTGTTTAAATTTAAAATACCTATTTTAAAATTAAATTTTATCATTTTATATAAATCGCGATCTTTAATTGTTGTAAATGTCATAAATTTTAGTAGATTTGGATAAATTTTGTAATTTCTCATGACATTACATACCTTTTAATAGAAAAATATTTTTAAATTTTAATTTTTCTTTTTAATGTAAGTAATTCTTTTCTTGAAAATGGATTTATCCTAACCATTTTTCAAACAAAATTCATCGTTTTCCAAGATTATATGTTATTAAATTATTATCTTCTATGAAAATAATCTATCTATGATTTTGGAAAGCTTTTAATCACTTATTAATGAGAAAGGGTAATCTACATAAAATGATTTCATAAAAATATGACTCTTGATATAAAATTAGAAATTGGGAAATGAAGAGTAAACCCACAACCTCAATGGGACATTGTCCTATAAGTGATACTATAATAGGAATCCTGGTTTTCTAAATATTTTCCATGTATAATTTTAGTTTACAAAATTATTATTATTTTCAAATGGGTTTTAAGGAGAAATCCAAAAAAATGTTATTTTTATATTGGTTTCAAAATGATAAGTATTTTTAAAAGGTTTTGAAAATTATTTTTCATGAAAACCCTATATTGTTATTTTCAAAAGTTATAAATATATTATCTAATATTTTCTATATGGTATAAAATGTTTTCCAGGTAATTTGAAAGTATTTTTCACTAGTTTGAAAACCCCTTTCTAGGAAATTTTGTTCCCACCCCATGTTCTAAAATATTTTACTTATATCTTTTTGAAGCTTTAGGACTGATGGGATTATTTAATGATTTATCACATGTGAATCCAATTATAAAATTTATTATTATTATTAATATTTTAAAAATTGATTTTATGAAAGGAATTTTCCCAATCCTTCTGAACCTAGATCGAAAAAGATCCTTGGATGTATAAGAAACTTTTAAATTTTCATTGACTTAATAAAAATAAATATATAGAAATGTTTTCAAAATCATATCTAGAAGTGTAGGTTTTTTCTATCACCATTACATATTTTAATTGTCCTGAAATGAAAATGTAATGTTTTCACGATGTATTTTAGAGTTGGATTACTATGGTAGCCTCAATGTAGTGACGCAGTTTGAGTATTCATGGATCAAATGACAAATTGATCCTACTTTCTTTCTATTAGAGAGACTTTATCGACTGATGAGCTGGAAAGAATATTTTTCCACAATATTATACACCTATACAGGGTCCATCGTACAATTATTTTAGATAGGTATGCTTGTTTCTCATCGAGGTTATTGTTGGTGTTGTTGAGAGATACTGGTACACAGGTAATTCTTAGGATAGCTTTTCACTCAAAGAATTATGTCTAGTCAGAACAGACTATACAGGTATTGGAAAACATTCTATAAGAATGCCTCTATGATTTCATGGGTTCTTGAGAGAATCATATCCCTCTCATCTATTTCTCCAATAATAACATCTATTATTTGACAATTTAGAGGGATCCATATGAGGCATTATATGGTAGGTCATGTCATTCCTCTATGTGTTGGCTAGAGGTAGGGGAGGAAGTGCTACTAGGTCCGTGTCCCGCATAGGAGACATTAGAGTAGACATAGTTGATTATAAAGTGTATGTCTACTTCTTATCAGGTACATGAATAATATGTCAATTTCCATTCATGACCTCTAGAGTTTTAGGTTGGGGATCGTGTTTTCATGTAGGTATCTCCCTGACTTGGGAGAAGAATGATACGGAGGAAATTTAAGTTGCCACCTCATTTTTGTGTGTGTCATTTTATATCTTGGAGTGATTCAGGTTTTTAGCCAATCAAATGTTATAACCTTATAGATACTATTTCAGGAATGGTGTCTTTCATGTTCCGTATCATTAATGTTTTCATTTCATCCTTTTCATACTTTTTATCCTGAGGATATCGAATTATAAATTAATTATTATTGTAATGAGTATCCCATATTCATCGTTAATCAATGCATGAAGGCTCTTTTAGATTGTTCTATCCCTTTAGTATAGGTGCTATGGAAGCATGGTTGTGTATAGGAAGATACATGGGAGTGGGAGGCCAATGTAAATGCTTAGTGGATCAATTTCTTCACAGATGATGTTTCACAACCTATGGAAGGGAAACTCGAGGTTGAGTTCCTTTAAGGAGAAGACTGTAAGATCTTAGCTTTTCTATCAAGTACATATTACTTTAACTTTTTGTTAATTACATATCTTAGCTATATTTTTGGCCTAAATCAAGATGTATATCCCTTAGGTGGGATTATCTGATTTCAAAGGAAAAAAGAGGTGTTTTATGGTTGGTTTCAAGCAAAAATAAATGGAATATATTTTGAGTACACGTCATGCATTCAATACAATATGTGTATTGGTTTGGCCATAACCATTCACGGAATGTGGTGGTTTTTTCCTAGAGGGAGTAACCCCAAAAATTACATGGAATGTAAAGACTAAACACCATTAAATACCATTGGTTCCATAATTTTAAAATGGCACAAGGTCTCGTATTTTTTACAGAAGCTCAACCCCTCCCATATCTCTTGCATAACAGCTCTCTTTGAATTATAAAGCTAATCTTTGAATCCATTCATTCATCCAGACTCTAATTTCAACATTATTAGTCTCATTGAATAGCTCTCAATAAGTACTCCAATATTTAAGAACCTTTCATTTTTAGTATTTCTATATGTGATTCTATTTTGGTGTTGGCTCTTATGCCCTATTTTTAGGGAAGTCATTTATTTTTCCATTATATTCTGGTTTAGACCAATCCAAAGGTCGATACTATACAATCATTACTCTATAGGAATAAGGTATGTGTCCTTGTATTTATCACTCAATTTTTAGATGATTTATATTATTTGTTGTGTTCCACATGCCGGTTTCACCATGAATTTCCTCTAAAATGAATCTTCCAAAAAATAGTTTCTTTAAATGAATCCATAATGACTCTCTGAGGTCACCTTCATTAGTCTTCCCCCATTGAGGTGTGATTATTAATTTTTTTTTATTATAAATGTCTAAATGTAAAACCCATATTCTATATGTCTTTGGTTTGACGTATAAATTTTCATGTCATAAATTTAATGGATAATTGTTGTGGTATAGCATTGCTACCACACTTATCAGTCTATGATAAATTGAATGGAAGTGAATGGAATGACCATGTCACATTATTAAATAGGAAAATGGTTATGTCCTTCTTAAAGAGAAATGATATTTATTTATGAACTACCAATTTTCTCATATTAAATCCAATTATTACTTATCACTATTATGATGATGTGCATGGTGAACCTACAATTTATGTTATATGGGAATTGCGTCCCTCTTACTATTTTTATATAAAATCATGGAGTACCTTCTTCTAATGTGAAATATGGGCATAAAAACCCTAAATAATTATGATACATAGAAATGGAGACCATATAGTTATGATATAGGCATGGTGACCATTATTTATCATAATCTATGAATTGAGACCATACTGATATGATCTGGGTATGGCATCCCTTATAAATATGATACGTTCATGATAACCCTATAATTGTTATATAGGAATGGTGAACCTATTGATATAGTTGGGGAATGGTGACCCTTATGTATATGATATATGGGAATGAAGATCCTTAATGTTATGATTCGTTCAAGGAAACCCTACTGTTATGATACTAGGTATGAAGTTCCGTATTCTTGTGATATTTGGAAAGGAGTCCACTATTATTGGGATATAAATCACAGAGTCCCTTAATACTTGTGAGACTCATGTTATAGCTCATAAATTTAAGAGTTACACATCTGCTCTAGGCTATTAGCAGTATCCAAATATATGGTTGTATACATCACTACGTTTACAGACCATATATGTGTATACATTTTATTAATCCTCCAAATCATTTTTTTTTGTTATTTTCAGGAAAATCCACTTTCAGAGAAAAGTAGTAACAACAAATATTACACCTTACAAAGTCAAAATTCAAACCAGTCCAAAATTAAAAATTCAAAAAACGTAGGCGTCGCCGTGGGGACCATCACTTCTATGAAAAATCCTGCAAATATTGTTTCCACTCGGGAAACATGCATCACAGTCGTCATCACATAACTATCATTATCCTTCCAATTACTCCTGAGTCACCACACTGATGGGAACCCCACCGAATATCACACCTACACCATCATCGTGGTTATGTCTCTATCCCTCAACTTAGTCAATGTCATCGTTCACACCATCTTCATCTCTACCAACATCATTCAGTTCCATCAACCATATACATCACCAATGGATTCAAGAGAAGAGAAACCTAAAATCCACAAAAACCATCCCTATCATTATATCTTCATCGAGAATGAAAACATCTCCTCCCATCATCATCATCCTTATCTGTTTAGCACTGTCGTCATCAACTTCACTATAAATCACCATCAGATCCAAACAAACAGCCACCACCATCACTGATCAAACATTCCAATGGAACATAGAAACCCATTAATAGCACCATCCAACTCCACAAACTCAAATTCATGCTACAAATGACCAGTGAAAAAATGAAACCACCAATGAGAAAAAACACCACCAACAAGAAATAGGAAAAATGTAGAAAAAACACCAGGGATGAAACCCTAATTAAATACGGGGATGAACCCAAAAAGGAAACATCACGAACACCTAAATGTATGGCCCAAAACCACTATGTAACCATATATCCAACTCTGACCAAGAGAGGAGTAGTGGAACCATAGGTTGGAGCTCGTTTGGGCGGCCATATATGAAATAGAGTGAACAAAAGGACCGACTATGGTAGCATCAGAAACACACCATCCACTGCACTGCTAATCCCAAATCCTCCATGTTAACACCACCCCAAATCTGACCAGAAGAAGAAAGGAGAAAATTGAGGCTAGAGAGAAGTAATATGATAGATGGTATCCATAGAATGTACCTTCATCAGAAGAGTAAAATCCGTGTATAAAGCCCATAGTGGAAGGAATTAGTTAATATGATAAGGAAATGAATGGCAGAGAGAAACCATGAGCCAAGGGCGAGGAAAAAAACAAAGGGGAGAGTGTGAGAAAGGGGTTAGAAACCCTAGAGGGGTGGATAAGCTGAGTGCAGAGATCACTCTCCATAGAGAGTCCTCTCCCTAGTCTACTCTCATACATGTTGTTACTTATTTAGAGATTATCAAACTTTGGCTAAAGCAAGTACTATCATCCTGGTGTCATTATCTAATGAGATCTAACCCCTTTACAGCATACATTACTTGATATCTTTTATTATATATTCAAACTATTCATATTATATTCACTAACTAGATATTTATAGATGCCATTAATTTTGGCCTATTAAATTTATCTAACTCCCAATCTAATACATTGAAAGTACATGGGAAGATTTTGTGGATATAGTTAGGGACAAGGGAAGTTTTCTAGTTACTAATACTTTATTTTTTTATAGCATGGGAATGAGGAATCACGGGACTAAGTTATGGCTCATGATTCTATTGGAGATATATTTTTTAATCTTTTTGTTCTTTTATCAAATGTATTGTATTTCATACCTGCTTCCATGCAATCCTATTTAGTTTTTGTAGACACATAACCTTACATCATTCTATATATGAACCTGGATATTTTCATTGGTGGTTATTTATAACTTTGGAAGATTTACCTTCCTCTATATGTTATTTATTATTCTGCTAATATGTATCTATTTAATTCACAATTGTACTAATATGATTTTGAGGGTATAATATCCCCAATTTACCACATTAGACCCTCACTGCTAGTTGGAAGTCTCTGCAATATGGGGAGGCATTCTTAAGGCCATGTGTCCCACCATCTTGAGGATCTGTTAAATGGTTCCTTCTTCAGGGCACCAAAAACTGGAATGAGAGAGTTTCTATTATTTTAACTTATCATTTGGGAATTTGAGACAGAATATTATAATGGTTTCAGAATATTGTAATGAGCTATGTATAAGATTAGTCAGCCCATGTATAGGTAAAGGATAAATTAAATGTTATGGGACATGTTGTTCTAATTTGTGTTTGTTATAGTTCATTTGATTCCACCATTAGGTGACACAATTGATGTGTCATGATTATTGTTGTGATTGAGGACTGTATTTTATCCTTGTCCTAATAAAGTAAGGAAGCATTAACAGTGCATCATTTTAGGAACCTTATAGGATATATATATATATATATATATATTTATATATCATGAATTATTCAATAGCATGTATTTTTTTTTGCATTTCTTATAGCAAGTTTCTGTGATTTATTTCTATATCTATGAATTATCTTGACATTTCTTGAAAGGACTTGATAAGTGAGTGGTTGGGCATAAATGGACTCCACATTTCAATTTATGAGGTATATGGTTCGTTATAAGTTAAAATTGGTGATCCATATAGTCTAAACATTAAAATTAAATTACTATACAAATGAGAATGAAATTAACTGAAATAAACATTATATTAAAATGGTAATAATAAATACAAAAGTCAATTTCAATTTAAAATTCGTTTTCCTCTATAAAGTGAAATTGACCCTCTGTATACTGGGACCCATATAGTGGAACATAGAGCTTGACCCAGACCTGACCATATTAGTGGGTAGTATTTATAATATCTTGTGTTCTATATAAATTTTTTGATCACACTAACCTAGTTCTCTGAGCACACAGAGTAGTGTGACTACAATATAATAAGGCTTGTACCTATCCAATTCTTATGTCTATTATGTTATCATTGTTAACTCATATCTGAGGTGTGTTTTTTGGAACTTTTAGAGCTATTCCACCATGACATCTAGTAGTCATGCACCAGGAGGGTAGTGGTGACTATTCTCCAAAGGTGGTGGGCCATAAGCCATCAGTGATAACTGCAGTAGTGCCACCCATGGTTTCACCTTTTATCTTCAATGTGGGTGATGATTTCTAGTTTCAAGGAGAGTTTCTACAACTAATGGTGACTATATAGAGAGCTCTATGACCGACCTCTTCTATGAGAGAGCTTACACTAGAGTTTCAGTAGCATCATCCACCAACTTTTTTTGAGGATGGCGTTCCATGGGATATTGGGTTGTGGATTTAGATTGTTATATAAATTTTTATCACCTCGAGATACCTCTTAAGAGGATATTTATGATATATAATTATATTTTTCATGGATATGCCATCATTTGGTGAGATATTGTGAACAAGGCACTACTAGAATAGGGGTTTTTTCCAACACTTATATACCAATAGTTTGCATAAACTGTTGGTAAACAAAAGTTTTACCAATGGTTTTCCCAATCCATTGGTAAAACTGGGTGTAGAAAACACTTTACCAACATTTCTAGTGAACCATTTATAAAGGGGAATAAATTTATCCCTCTTACCAATGGTTCTTGAAAACTATTAGTAAATGGTACCTTTACCAATGGTTTTTAAAAACGGTTGGTAATGGTTTTCCCTAATAACACTACGTGGCAGTTCTCCTATCCCCCAATCGGACAGAACCCTAATTTGATAGCATCCCTCATGATCAGAGCACCACTCCCCCTTATGAACAACCCCTCTCTCGGGTTTATCTTATTTCCTCCATCCGAACGGTTGGAATATCGGCTTCCCCCATCCAAGCTGCTGAATCTTCATCCGAACCATCCCAAATTTGGTATTTTTCTATGTGGTACCTTATTTTTATTTTTATCTATCTAATATTTTAGTTTTATGTTTTTATTTTGATGTGTATTTGTTTTTTTCTGTTTTGATTTAACCTAGAAAAACCCTTTATATTTTCTCTCTGGAACCATAGAAAACCCTTTTTGATTGTTTAGTTCTCGCTTTAATTTATCATATCATTTTATTAAAATGTTATATAAATAGACTGGATAGTTTGTGACCTCTCGGTGGTCACCTATATGAATTATATCTCACACATTGTTCGAGATTACATTGGGTACCTAGATAAACTACAATATTAAATGTTTATATGAGTGGAATCACCATTTTACAGATGCATGACTACACACATGACATAGGATATAGCATATAGCAGATGATTGGGTTGTAGCTCAAGTAGTTGGTTGAATTTTAGAATTGATTGAGACTCTTGTATAGTACTACATCCTACAAGTTATAACTATGTTTTTCTTCTTGATAGATGACATAAATTACCATAATTTGGTTTATGATTCTGTTATTAGTTGTTATTACTAATTTGGTTATTTTCATCCATTTAAAATATTTTCCCATTTTAAACTTTCTTAGACTTTTTAACTGATAATATTAAAATTGTAAAACATAGGTAATGAGGGAATAGTCTCCCCCAAACACACCAAAATCTCTCACTATTATTCAATAACATTTGGAATTTTGGTAGATGTTCTTGAGGCCATGTGGCCATCTGGGTTCTGGTCACTAATAAGTGGCATCCTGGTTTTGGATGTCACAATTCCTGGATATCATTTTATAGGTGTTTCTAATCAAATCCATACCTATAACTATTGAAGGTCCCTCTCCAAAATCAATTGGGACATGATTCAATAAATACACCCTACCAATCAATGATCTATGGCCCCAAACCTAGGATCCTTTAATCCATGGTTATGGTGAAACTTGATGAGGCGATAACTACTTTTGATTTGATCCTCATCCTACTACTCATCCTAATCTCCTTAAATAATTTAAAGTATAAAACTCATATACTCCTAACAAGACCCTTAATTATTATGTATTCCTTGATCCACTTCAAATATATTACTGGGCAATCCTTGAATATAGGCATTATAAATTTTGTATCTTATTTTCATTTATACATTGTGTTTTGCTTTGTTTCTTAATAAGATTCTCATATAGAGTAATGTGTCAATTATGATTTTATATAAAGTAAACAATTTTCATTTACCTAAATATATTTTTTATTGAAATTCAATATCATTGAATTTCATTGAAATGACTTATTACAATATTTTTACAGATCGGATATAAGTATAATGTATGAAACTGCTCGGATTTCAACCGATTTTCTAAATAATTTGAACATATTTTTAGATTTTGCATTTGACAAGGCTTCAGATAGTGGTTACATACACTTCCCATGTTCTAATTGTATTGGAAGAACTTGGTTGAGTCATGAAGCATTTAGCTATCATATAACCGAATACAGTTTCCAAATAAAAAATTATGTGTGGTATCTTAATGGAGAGAAAATTGAATATCAAAATGTTAATGATTCGATTGATAGGAATGAATTGCAGAGTTTGATATATGATCGGTTTCAATTTATTTGGCATCATGAGAAGGAAAGGATGTCCAGCTAATAAGATTTCGATACAAGCACACATGATGCGTCTAAAGAAAATAATGATGTTTATAGGGTGAAAAAATTGAATGATGTTGTGATGACTCTAGTATATCGGCAATGAGGTAAAATGAAAAATTTAGAATTTTTAATCTGATTGTTTCATGGAAAAACTATGTATGGGATTTCGAATGCTGAAATCGATTATATTCTTACCTTCTTGGAGGAATTAATTCAAGATGATGCAGATATTCCCTCAAACCACTATATGTAATGGAAGTTAGTTGATGACCTTGGATTCTCAAAAAAAATCATGCTTGCCCGTATGATTACAGCATATTTTGGGAGGAAAATGCTGAATGAAATGATTGTATCAAATGTGGAACCTCTTGATCAAAGCCAAAAGATGATGGGACACCATCTCGTGTACCACAAAAAGTAATGTGGAACATTCCATTGATCCCCATATTACAGAACCTTTTCATGTATGATGAAATATCAGTAAAAATGAGATGGCAAGACACCAACAGAAAAAAGAATAATGAATAGTTGGTTCACCCTATAGATGGATTGTCATGGAAGAGATTTGATGCTCGATATCATGAATTTGTAGCCGATATGTGTAATGTGAGACTAGGTCTTTCATGTGACTATTTTCATCCATTTGGTCAGATGCTTACTTCACACAGCACATGGCCAGTTTTCATACAAATTTATAACCTTTCCCCATGGTTGTGTATGAAAAATCCTTACACTTTCTTAAGTATACTAATATTTGTCCCTTCTGATCCCGGAAATGATATAGATATATACATGAAACCTTTAATAAAGGAGTTGAAACTTATTTGGGATTTGGGTTTGCCAACACACGATGCATGTTCGAAAGACATATTTCATATGTGTGTTTCACTTATGTGGACAATAAATAATTTTCCTTCTTATGAAATGACGTTTGGATGGGGCACAAAAGGAAAATTGGCATTTCCTATTTGTATAAATAATACTCGATCAAGAATACGGAAATATCATCATAGTTTTAGTTTAATGAGACATCGAAGATTCTTTCCAATGAACCGTCCATATAGATACACTCGTCGAAGATTTGACAATACCATGGAGACTGACGATCCACCTCAGCATATGTCTGGAACTGATGTTCTTCAGGAATTGACATATTTCAATTATTTATTTGGGAAGGGTGTAATTAAATCTAGAAATATTAAAAATGTTTCCAATGATACCTGTTACAATTGGAAGAAGAAGAGTATATTCATTGAGTTGTGGTATTGGTCAACCAACATGTTACACAATTGCTTATATGTAATTCACATTGAAAATAATATATGTGAAATGTTTCTTTCTATTCTTCTAAATGTCAAAGGGAAGACAAAACATGATTTATGATCTCGGCGTGACTTGGTAGATTGGGGTATCACACCAGAATTTCATCCTGTCTTTATCAGTGAAAATAAATGGCAAGTTCCATGTTATTATTATGTGATGAAACCTACTGAAAAAAATCATTTTCGGGAAGTGCTAGAGGCTATTAAATTTCATGATGGCTATTCAAGAAATATATCAAAACGGGTCAACATAAAAGAGTTGAAGCTGAAATCTTTGAAGACTCATGATTACCACGTCCTTTTTCATGAGTTGATTCCAATAGTAATTTTTCATCTCTTTTCCAATTATGTAAGAGTCTATGTTATTTGGTTGTGCTATTTGTTTAGAGATCTTTGTGCTAAGAATTTTTCCAAATCCTTCTTACAAAAACTATTGGAAAAGACACCATTAATTTTCTATGTGTTAGAGAAAATATTCCCTCCATCATTTTTTTACAAGAATATTGCATCTAACTGTCCATCTTCTGACTGAAATAATTTTTGGAGGACCCAATAGTTTCCATTGGATGTATCTAACTAAAAACACATGTACACATTGAAATCGTATGTTCGGAACATAAATTATCCCAAAAGTTCTATTGTGAATGGTTACTTGTCTCAAGAATGTATGGATTTCTGCTCAATGTATTTTTCTGATCTTACTACGAGAATAAATAGACCAATGAGAAATGAATAAGAAAAGTATGAGAAAATTGAACCCAGTTTTCCATAACTTCCTCAGACGGGAGGAATTCTGATATCATATACATTGACAACATTAAGACTTAAAGAGTGAGAGATGGCACATCGCACAATGTTGTTCAATTATGATTTGTTTGATGAGTATATGAAGTAAGTAAATTGTACATGTATCTCTTATCTTATCTCGTGTAATTTTAAATATTTGTTAAACTATTATTATTTTTATCTACTGGGAATATAAAGAATAGATATATAGAAAACATAGTTCTTTTTCTTTGAAAAGGAAAAGGATTTTTCATACAAAAGGGTTTTCTACTTGGTTAAAATTGAAGGTAAAAATATTTCTGTAATAACTAAATAAAAATAATATTTAATTAATTTTACTATTTTTTTATATTTCAGGTATTTCTTGTAAATCACATGTGATCCATAGATACAAATTTATTATCACTGAAAAAGAAAGGAACGTGAGAACACAGCCTGATGGTGTTATGCTAACTGCCACAACAGACTATTATTCCAGTTCATCGGATAATAGACCTCGTTCTGAAAATGTAGCTTATTATGGATTCATGGAGAAAATAATAATTTTGTATTATTACTCACATGGTCGAGTCATGATGATGAAATGTAAATGGTTTGATTCAATGACGAGGCAAGGCACCTTTATTTATGATTGTGGATTTCGAGTTATTGACATGACTCGTACTCTTGCCACCGATGAACCATATGTATTGGAATAAATGGTGAAACATGTTTTTTATATCAAAGATCATCGTAATCCTAAATTCGATGTAATTATTGAAGTAAATCCCAGACATTTTTTTGATGATGTTGATGGCGAAGTTGACACTATCCCTACTGCAATTGGAAGCAATCCGTTTAATACTTATGATGACTCTAATAGCTCAATTGTTAGAGATAATTTTGAACCCGAATTTGTGGTGGGAAATATATAGAATGATATAGTCATGTTCTCACCTACATGTTTCAACTACATCATTCAGAGTGTGTATCCCAGTACTTAACTTCAAACCACCATAATTATTCGGATTCTTTATGTTTTTTTATCATAATGGTTTTTCTATATTTGGATTTTTGGGTTACACATTAGTTACCTGTTTCTAATTACTTCCATATTTTTTCATTGTAGGAAATGACACCCATTGAAGAGATATGGTGAAAAAATATGATAGAAAATAATCATCACATGTCACAGATGGGAGTTCCTCCACTCATCCCTGTTGTGAGTATTTTATTTCGAATATATGTATTTCAATAACTTATAATATCATTTATTTACTTTTGTGTTATAATTTAATTCAGGATCCACCCCCCGAGATGAGAGATATCCGATGAGGAGCCTGATATTGCTCCCAGTATAGAGTCTGGTGGTAGTGGGGGGGTGTCAGAGTTAGATGATCATTTGGTGGTCCCGGTACTGAGGTCGGTGGTACAAGGGCTCGTGCTGTGAGACTTAGACGATCCAATGGTTGTATCTGATTGGACTATCCCCCTACCATAGATGTATCTTCTACACCCCATTTTGATCCTAGTGTGTCTATAGGGACACGCGAGATATTTAGGCCTCTGATGTTTACACTACAAGTTGGCCAGATGTCTGTGCCATCATCTTTTGCTTCTGGTTCATTATCTCCGAGCTATTATATTCCACCTTCTTCGACTCCTGCTCTGACATAGTATTTGGCAGAGGAGCATACACTGAGGGACACTCCCCCAGTACAAGATATTCATTCAGCTTCTGCACATCCAGGGATTCCCATTGATCTGACTACCACAGTTATATTTATATAACTCTAAAAATATGTATACCGAAATTTATTTTTATTATAACTTTTACTGATATTTTTTTTGTTTAATAGCGGATTAATCTACTACTAGGAGGTGGTAAAGGGTGTGTACTCTCTTTCGTGCGATATGGAACCACCAAACATAGTTTATGGTTGAATAAAATGATGATGGAAACATTACTGATAATCCTAGGCAGAAATGTTGGGGGTTTTTTGGCGATGCTAGCTAAATACTCCAACAACATTTCAGTCAGCCCTCTCTCTTGGAGACATATTCCACACGAAGTCAAGGATAATGTGTGGGCACAAATATGTGTAAAAAATCTATTTTATTTAATGTAGTAATTTTGGTATTTAAATTAATTAATCTATTGGGTGTCAACTTCGTTTTAACATCCCTGATGGCAAGGGTGCATGACCAGCACGTTTAAAGGAGCTAGGAGAGCTTTAGAGAGCTTATAATCATGAGTTGTATGTTGGCTAGTGTGATAGAGTGGGCTCAAAGTTAGAGACAGTACCTATTGTGTATGACTTCTGGATAGATCAATATCTCCAAATGCTTACCCATTGGGCGACTGCCAAATTTAAGGTCTTAATCCCATTTGAGGTATTTAAATGACATTTTTCATATTTTCATTAATATTATCTTATTTATTATTAAACTTTATAAAGGAATATTCTGAAAAAAACATTGATTCAAAGCTATACCTCCACTCTTTTCGGTGCACTAATATGTTAGATAATGAGAGGCAGCTGGTACAATATAGTTGTTAGTAATTTTCCTTTAGGAATTTTCCTTTTTATTGTTTCCTACTTCAATTAGGTGATTTATTGAATATTGAATATATGATTATACTTGAATTTTATATTATTTAAATTTCATTATAGAAGAAAAAAAATAATATTGAAGGATATCTCCCTCAAGAAAAATGGTTTTTCTCGATTAGAAGGAAAAAATATGGAACTGCGGTTAATTAACCAACACAAGAAAAGATTGTAGGTTTTAATTTGTTTATTTAAAATATTAATATCTATTTTTAAATTTAATAATCTATTAGTAAGTTTAAAAGGCTTTTTTAGAGTCCATTGATGCCCAGGAGCCTGAAAATTTTGGGCCACACGATCATTTATATCTAGTTTTGGGAGATGAGATCTCTGGTCGTTTATGCTACGACCTTGTAAGAATATAGTCCCGATGAGGTATTGGTCCTCTCCAAGTATCCATTATAGTAACACCAAGTTGGAATAGGTCAAGGAGAATGCAAGACAGTCGGATAAAAGGTTCACAGAGTTGGAAGAATATGTTCAAACGAGGGAGAAACAATTTATGGAACTGATCAAAGCTATATCTTCAAAACTTCCACCATATGCCAGCGTGACTTTCCAGGCATACATGTCATTGATGGGAGAATTTCCCAATGCACCAGGTGATAGTTCTAAGGGAGGTCAAGATGATGATGTACCTAGTGATGACGAGGATGCTTAAGAGGAAGATGTTGTGGATGATGATGATGATGTCAAGATTGAGGGTGAGGATGAAGGTGAGGGTGAGGGTGAGGGTGAGGATGAGGATGAGGACGAGGGAGAGGATTGGGTTGAGGATGAGCATGGGGATGATGATGAGGATGAAGATGAAGATAGAGATAGTGGTGAGGATGAGGTTGATAATGACAGTGGTGATGGCAATTAGGAGAAGATTGATCCATTGCATTTTTGACTAATATTTTTGACATTTGATTTTTGATTTAATATGGATGTGTCGTTCTACTTCAATGCCTAGGAAAACTTGAACACACACATTATATCCCCACAACCTCCTCCCTAGACCTCAGACATCCCCCCAGAAAGCCCCCCGAACAGCCCCTGGAGAGCTCCCCAGATAGCACCCCCACCCTCCGCCCTAGACACAGGACAGCCCCCCAGACATTCCCCCTAACATCCCCTCGAACAGCCCCTCGGACATCCCCCCACCCTCTTCCCTGGACCCCGGACAACCCCCTCCCCCCCCACCCTCCTCCGAGGACCCGGAACAGCCCCCCTGGACACCCCCCCCCCCCAGATAGCTCTCCCACCTTCCTCCTTGGACCTCAGACGTCCCCCCAGATAGCCCCCCCCCCCCCCCCCCGGCAGCCCCCAGATAGAATTGTTCTCAAATAAAATTTTACCACCCATTAAAGGTGAACTTCAGGATGAGTTCCTTTAAATGGGAACACTATAAGAACCTGTTTTTTCACTCTGGTATGGATATTTTTGAATTCAGTATAACTCTTTATTTTTGACCATATATGGGAGCCTAATGATGTTATAATGGTTTATGGGGCTTCTTGGGAATATTCAGAGCTCGGAACCACGGTCGGCGTAGAAAAACACTATGCCTCACGGTTAGTAAAAAATTTAAGTCCATCCCACAAGGTATCTTCCAACCATATAGGGATATATATTAGAAGAAATGTGCATGATTTTCCTTAACCATGCACCAGGAGATTCACATCATGCACAATGACTATAGTTTTTGTATAAGATATTATCACTGTTGTTTCACGATCTGCCTAACTGGCATACGGAAATTAGACCAAACACATTTGGATTGTGTTGATACTTTATTAAAACGATACATGAGTCATAGGTGATGTGTACAAGTCAACCCTGCCTCAATCCGAGGCATGGTGTGGCCAATATCACTCAAAGTGTATCTCTTTTGTTTAAAATGGACACCCTTTTAAGTAAAAAACAACTGGCATACGGAAAACCGACTAAATGTATTTGGATTGTGTTGATACTTTAGGAAAATTATCCATGGATAATATGTGACATGTATGACTTAACCTTGCCTCAATATGAGGCATGGTTTGGTCAGTACCACTCAAAGTGTCACACTTTTATTTGAAATGGACAACATTTTAAGTGAAAACAAAAACTGACATACGGAAAATTGACCAAACGTATTTTTATTTTGTTAATACTTTATCACAAAAATCCAGGTAACATTTTTGACTTGTAGGAGTCAACCATGCGTCAATACAAGGCACAGTGTGGCTAGTACCACTCAATGTTTCTCAACTTTATTTGAAATGGTCAACATTTTAAGTGAAAACAACAGTTGGCATATAGAAAACCAAAAAAACGCATTATAATTGTGTTGGTACTTTAGGAAAATGCTCCATGAGACATTTTTGATGTGTATGATTCATCCCCACATCAATCCGAAGCACGGTGTGGCCGGTATTACTCAAAGTGACAATCTTTTGTTTAAAATGGACAATGTTTTAACTAAAAACAAATGGCATATGGAAAACCGATCAAACGCATTCAGATTGTGTTGATAATTTATAAAAATGATCCATGGAATATTTTTGATGTGTAGGAGTCAACCTAGTATCAATTTGATGTGTGGTGTGGCACATACCACTCTAAATGTCTCTCTTTTGTTTAAAATGGACATCATCTTAAGTGAAAACAACAACTGGCATATGGAAAACCAACCAAACGCTTTTTTATTGTGTTGATACTTTAGAAAAATGATTAATGGGACATTTTTTCAATGTATGAGTCAACCTCACATCAATATGAGGCATGGTGTGGCCGGTACCACTCTAAATTCCTCTCTTTTGTTTAAAATGGACATCATTTTAAGTGAAAACAACAACTGGCATATGTAAAACTGACCAAATGCATTAGGATTGTGTTTATACTTTATGAAAACAATACATGAGTCATATGTGACGTGTAAGAGTCAACCCCATCTCAATATGGGGCATGGTGTGTCTGGTATCACTCAAAGTGTCTCACTTTTGTTTAAAATGGACACTATTTTAAGTAAAAACAACTGGCATACGGAAAACAAACGTATTCATATTGTGTTAATACTTTAAGAAAAAAATTCATTGGTCATATGTGACGTTTATAACTCAACCCCTCATTAATCTGAGGCACAGTGTGGCCAGTACCACTCAAAGTGTCTCACTTTTATTTGAAATGAAAAACATTTTAAGTGAAAACAACAACTGGAATACAGAAAACCAACCAAACACTTTCAGATTGTGTTGATACTTTAAGAGAACTATCCATGGGACATTTTTGATGTGTATGAGTCAACCGCGCATCAATCCGAGGAACGGTGTCACCGGTACCACTCTAAATGTTTCTCTTTTGTTTAAAATAGACATCATTTTAAGTGAAATCAAAAACTGGCATACGGAAAATGGACCAAACATATTCGGATTCAGTTGATACTTTAGGAAAACGATCCATGAGTCATTTTTGATGTGTAAAACTCAACCCCACCTTAGTCTGAGGCATGGTGTGGCCGGTACTACACAAAGTGTCTCACCTTTATTTGAAATGATCAACATTTTAAATGAAAACAATAACTTGCATATAGAAAACCATCCAAACGCATTCAGATTGTGTTGATACATTAGGACAACGTTCCATTGGTCATATTTTACATGTACGAGTCAACATATCCTCAATCTAAGGCACAGTGTGGCCGGTAGGACTCTAAGTGTCTCTCTTTTCTGTAAAATGGACACTTTTTTAAGTAAAAACAACTGACATACAGAAAACCAAACAAATGTATTTGGATTGTGTTGATACTTTATCACAACAATACATGGGTCATTTATGGCGTGTATGAGTCAGATGAGCCTCAGTATGGTTCCCGGTGTGGTTGGTACCACTCAAAGTGTCTCACTTCTATTTGAAATAGACAACACTTTAAGTGAAAACAACAACTAGCATACAGAAAACCAACCAAATGCATTCATATTGTATTGATATATTAAGAAAACAATACATGGGTCATATGTGACATGTAAAAGTCAACCCTACCCCAATGTGATGCACAATGTGTCCTGTATTACTCTAAATGTCTCTCTTTTGTTTAAAATGAACATCATTTTACATAAAAACAACTGGCATACGGAAAACCGACCACACAAATTCAGATTATGTTGATACTTTAGAAAAATGATCCATGTTCCTGCCTCACAGAATCCACTTCTCATATGAGGAACTCCTACCCCAATTCTGAAACACATAACATTTAATATGCCAAGGACAACTATATTCCATAAGTCAAACAAGCTCATTGATACACACCCATTATCATCATAACTAAGTTCAAAGACACCCTCCCAAAACCATGGGACATTATATTTGTGTTTGGATGAATTGATTTATTCATTTCCTTATTTTTGGTTATTAGATTCTAATTTTTGAATTCAATCGTGTATGTGTTATAATAAATGAAATTTTTTATGTGTTTTAAATTCTGTATCACAAATAATTATGTATTCAGTTTTTAATGTATTGTATTCATAATTGATTATTAAATTATGTATCCTTATAATTATCAGTTTTTAATTATGTATCCTTATTACGTATTGTATTTTATTCTTCATTTACTGGTGTACAATTCACATAGCATCACATAGAGCAGGATGCTGTGTGAATTGTACAGCAAAGCCTATACCAATAGCTTTAAACCATTGGTAAGTTATCTATGTATTTTTTTTTTACCAACAGTTTAAACAGTTGGTATAGGGGTGAATGGAAGACTATCTACCAAGGGTTCCCATAGAGCCATTGGGAAAAAAGATATTTCAACGGTTTTGAAACAATTGGCATATGTGTTGTATAAGAACTCTATACCAATGGTTTACATAAAACCGTTGGTATGGAGTAGATTTATTCACATATACCAATAGTTTATCTCAAACCGTTGGTATATGTCTATTGTCACGGCTTACTTGGATATGGTTTCTAAAACCATTAGTATAATTTATACCAATGGTTTTCCACCCTATATCAATGGTTTTCAACTATTGGTATACCATTTATTTCATGTAATGAGGAATTTTAGTATTGGGAAGTAATTTGGAGTGATTTTCATTCTTTCTTCTACGACTATTTCCTCATAGATACCATGAGGTCCAATCATGCTGGGGAATTCATGAACCTATAGTAGGGTTCTATGATTTTATGGACTACTCATCATTTTCTATAGAGCTAAATCACTTTACACATATCTATTGTGATGATAATCTACTGAAAGTGAGACAATTTGTGGATGGACTTATACATCATAGTCGATCTTAGGAAAATGTTATTTGGTTGATTATCATATATGATATAGTGAACCAAACTATGATCAATGAGTGAAAACAAATAGCAGAAAATTGTGTGGTGTAGGGAGGTTCGTAACTGAGATAGATTAGTTGTTCTATTAACAGTTTGAAGTTCATCATTGAGACTATGAAGTGGAGAAATGGCTTCCATGTGGCACCTATTAACAGTTACATGGTTTTTAACCAGTGTGGGAAAAATGGGCATAATAAGCCCCAGGGTCCCAGAGACCCTATTGAGTGATGACGTTATTGAATATTGGTGCATCTTCAACATTTTTGTAGGACCTTCCTAGGTATTCTTATTGGGAGAGGATTCATATCAACTCCACATTCCTGATGATGATCATTATAACCTCACTCGGGAGGTATCTAGAGTACTACCAACTGCAAAGACAGAGGAGGAGCTCATGTATAAGGTATCCATGCTTCATATATATAGTTCTAGTAGAGGAGACTTACTCAAGGTCATTAGGTTGAAGCACATGGTAATGAATCTTTCCATATATATTCAGAATAGCCTATCCCAAAGGAGTAGGTTTTCAATCCATCTACTATTTAAGGTACTATTCTTGTATAATCTACTATCGTGTCAAATATATTTGATATGGGTACTTCACATTCCATTATCTCTTTATCGATTGTGTAATTCCTTAGGCTTCATGTTGAGTACTTCTATGGAATGAATACACTTGACACTCCTTTGAAATTAAGACCAAAGAGTGTGCAGCAATGAAATGTATTCCCCCCAGAGGTAGGAATCCATCGTTTCTAATGGGGCTTATTTATCTTATAGATAATGTGATTTGATATCATTCTTGGGATGGATTTATTTGTCTCCATTCATGATTATGTGGATTTTTATTATTGAATGGCATCATTAACATCACTAGAGGGAAGTCCATATATTCACAAGTGTGAGTGGTATGTCCAGGTAGGTAGAGCTGGACCAAAGAATCTTAGGCTAGGTGATGTGACCACCCAGATTTAAAGCCTTTATATTCACGATATAGGATAACATTATATTTAATTCTCTAATATAATCTATTTTTTAGGGATGTTTTCCCCAAAAAACGTTCCCAAAAAACCTCCTAAGAGAGGTATATTTTACTATCTAGGTAGTTCTTGGAGATATAACAGTATCAATTCCTCCATACAGGATGGCTACTACTGATTTGTAGGATCTAAAGTGGAAGCTAGAGGATTTAGAGGCAAAATATTTTATATGGCTCAATTCTTCTCTTGGGGTTTCACAAGTCATTTTCTCGAATAATGCAGATAGAACCCTCAGGTATTGTGTGGGTTACTGAAATATCAATAATCTTACAGTGAAGAAATGGTATCCCTTACCTGATATTTATTATCTATTTGACCAACACATATAAGTGAGGGTTTTCACCAAGATCTATTTGAGATTAAGATTTCACAAGTGTGTGTTAGAACTTTAGACATACCACCAATGGATTTTCGTAGTTAGTATGGTATACGTGAGTATATTTTTATAATGTTCTATCTCATTAAAATTCTTTCCATTCTCATTAAATTTATAAATAGTGTTTTCCATCCGTACCTAGATTCCTTTTTTATGGTTCTTGTATATGAAATCTTGTTTTATTTACATACTCAATGTGACCTTGCCAAACATCTTGAGATTGATTTGAATATCAAAGAGAAAACCCAATGTATGATATGCTTAGTAAATTTAAATTATAGATTGAAAAGGTTTTCTTCCTATGTCATATTACCTCAGAGGAATGAGTATCAGTCAAACTAGAATAGGTGAGTGTTGTAGTTAGCTGCAAGCATCCCAAAAACATCTTTGACATATAGAGTTTCTTGGGGATAGCTGTTTGTTACAAGAATTTCATATAGGACATATCATGCTTAGGCCAAATATTATTGGATTAACTTTGAATGGTGTTACATTTATATGGTCATAATCCTATGATATATCCTTTTAAGAACTAAAAGGGAGAGTTACTTCCCCATCGACCCAGATTCTTATAGATCTAGGTAGATACTATATAGTGTATAATAATGCATCAGGTATTGGGATAGGAGCAGTTCTGATGTAGGAATACTGAGTCATTGAATACGGGTCATGAAAACTGAGGCCTAATGAGTGTAATTACCAGATGCATGATCTTGAGGAAGAAGTTGTTGTTCTTTCCTCACAATACTATAGGAATTACTTACTGGGATGTTGTTTTTGGTGTTTATGAAAAAATAAATCCTTAAGTGAATTTTCATACAACATAACGTGAATCACATTCAATGATGGTGGGTTGAATACCTATAATATTTTGATTTAGAGAAATCCTATGCACAAATAAATAGAAATGTGGTTGCTGATGCACTATGCAAGAGGACTCATACAAATGCATTTTAAGGGGAAATTTTCAAGTGGAAACTTATGGACATGTTTTTTGAGATGCACATAAAGTATAAGTACCTTCATGGAAATAATGTACTTATATATTTTTCATTGAACAATTTAATTCTGGATAGATTACAGATGAGGATGTTTTTGAACCGTGAAGGCTTGGTCCAATGAGAGTGTATTTCTAGTGGGGACATGCCTCCTGATTTGTCTATTGATGGAGATGACATCCTATATATAAATGGGAATATCTAGGTTCCAACAGATAATATAGAGGAGTTAATATGAGATTCACAAGTTTCTAAATGGGGTTTTCATCAAATAATCTATAAGATGTATTGTGTTATGAACTGTAAGTATTTGTTTCTTAGGTTGAAATGTAAGATAGCGGGTTTTATCACTATGTGTTCCACCTTTCAACGGGTCAAGGTGGATCACCAATGACCTAATGGCTTATTAAAGTTTTCAGTAGTCTCATAATGAAAATGGAAATATTTCTCAATGTATTTCATAGTTTTATTATTTAGAAAGTAATGTGGTTTAGGTATTCATGGATCAACTGACAAACATAAAACACTTCCTTTCTATCTTGTAGACTTTCGCAATTGATGATTTGGGAAGACTGTATGTCTAGGAAATGATACTCTTACATTTTTCCCCTCGTACTATCATTTTAGATAGGGATTATCATTTCATGTTGAGGCTCTAGTTAGGGTTGTTGAGATATGTGGGTACATAGGTGATTCTGAACACATCCTTTCACCCATAGACCAATGGACATTTGGAATGGACTATATAGGTTTCGGAAGACATGATCCACGCATGTGTCCTTGATTTTGGTGTTTCTTAGGTGAAGAATATCCCTATAATTGTGTTCTCATATAATAATAGCTAACAGGTTGAGATTAAGATGGTTTCATATAAGGCTTTATATATTTTTCTGTGTCATTCACCTATGTATTGGCTAGAGGTAGAGGAGGAAAAGCTACTAGATCCTGGACTCTTTCACGGGACTTTATAATAGGTAAAACTAACAAGAAAGAGAATATTTAACACTCATTCTGGATAGAAATCATATGTTAATCACCATTGATGACCTCTATAGTGTGAAGTTAGGGATCATGTTTTCTTGTGAGTATCACTCATACTTGGGAATAGAGAGATATAGGGGATAGGGAAGTATTCACCTCATTTTTTCAAGACTTTTGCGATCTTAGAGAGTGTCTAGCTGATAGCCAATCAGATATAATTACCTCATAGGTATTATACCACGCATGAAGTACTTCAAATTTTACTGCTTCATAGTTATCATGCTGACCCACCTCATAAATTTTGATCATGTGGTTGTCAAATTAGATATTGATGCTTCTTTTGAGGAGTATCCTATATGCATCGTTGATCAGAGAGTGAAGGCTCGTTGAGGCCCGTCTATCCCTTTAGTGTGGGTGCTATGGTAGAATGGATATGTATAAGATGATACATGGGAGAAGGAATCCAAAATACATTCTTAGTGGATGGAGTTATTTATATATTTTGTTTCACTACCCTTGGAAGGGAAACTCTGAAACTGCCGGAAAACAGTTCCATACCCACAATTTCCCAAAGAACTGTGGGTATAGGTGAGATTTTCTAACATATACCCATGGTTCTTACTAAACCATGGAAATAGGGTTCATGTGTACGTACAAAATGATTGAACTTTCCATGGGCATGCTGCTATAAATCTTATACCCAAGGATTACACTGAACCATGGGTATATTTTGGTCAATACATACGGTTTTAATATAACATGGGGATAGCATTTTGGACTAAAACTGATACCCATGGTTCTCCCAAAACCATGTCTATAGGTTCCTTTATACCCAGAGTTTTGGAGAAATGTGTGTATATGACTTAGTCTCAAAGTCTAACCGTAAATTTTATTAAAACCGTGGGTATAGGTGAACCAATACCCATGGTTTTACTGAACTGTTAGTATAGGTTACTCTATGTTTGGGTGAGGAACAAATTGGGTGGAAAAACCTATTGCCACATTTTTTAACTATACCCATGGTTTATAAATAAATATATATATAATATATATATATATACACATGAACACACACACACATACATATAAATGGTGTAGTGGTAAAGGAAATTGGCTATGTTGAGGCAGTAACGGTTTGAAACCTACATGCGGCATTTTTTTAATCTTATTTCTACGGTTTGAGAGTCATGGGTATAACATTTTTAAAATGTGGTTATAGGTCATTTCTATGCCCACAATTTGGGGACCCATGGTTTTATGAACCATATTTATAGTTTATACCCACTGTTTGAAAACCATGTGTATAGATATTTTCAAATGTGGGTATAGCTTAGGGTTATACCGACAACTCAATTGCCCACAGTTCCTTGAACCTGTGGGTATAGCCTATACCCATAATTTTGTGGGCTATAACCATGGATTCAAACCAATTTTATTGGATAAATTCGCACAAGTGGTAGTGAGTTCCTTTTATAGGGGAAGACTTTAAGATCTTAACTTTTCTATCGAGTATGGTTTGTTTTTATTTTTGGTTAAATCCTTATTAAAACTCTATTTTTCTCTTGAATCTTGAATCCATTTTCTTAGAATTGTTAGTATGTTTATAAAGAATAAAGGTGGGGGATATAAGTTAGATACATGAAATAATACACAGCTTATATTTGTATTACATGGAGTGTATTCAATAAATGACATGTATTGGTCTTTCCGAAAAAACATGTTTGGTGCGTAATGGTTTTTCCTTAAAGGGGGAAAACCTGAACATTACACAACGTGTATAGATTACATGTCATGTAATCACCTTGGGTCAGGTTTTTACAAAGGAGGAAGGGCCTCATATTTTTTGACAGAAGATCACCCCTCCCTCCTCTCTCATGCATGATATTTCCATGAACCCTAAATATGGGCTTTAAATCCATTCATCCATCCAAACTCTAATTTGAACAGTGTTGGTCCCATTGGATAGCTCTCGGTATGTTCTCTACTCCTTAGGCGCCTTTCATCATTTGTCTTCCTAACAATGATGCTATTTTGGTGCAAGATATTATGCCCTATTTTAGGGCATTCATCTATTTTTCCATTTTCATCATATCTTGACCAAACCAAAGGTTGATACTAGATTATTTATCTTCAGGAGGAATAAGTTAAGTGGTCTAGTATTTATCACACAAAGTTAAGAATCTTTATATTTGGTTTTTTCGGTTGCATGCTGGTTTCACCATGCGTTGCCCCGAAAATGAATCTCCCTTTAATTTTTTCCCTAATCGAGAACCAAATTACTCTATTAGGTCCAATTGGTCACACCCCAAAGAATGAAAATATTTTTATTTTAGAATATATTTAAATTTTTTCTATATTTATACAAAACACTATGTTAAGATTATGCTACACACAATAATGAGTTGTCTTGTATTACATGCAAGGCTGTGTTTTATCGAAAAATTATGTTATTAAAATATTATTATTTAATAATATAAGAAATAAACTAGATGTTAAATTGGAGGTTATAAGTTGTATAAACTAAATTAAGATATTATATGTTGAATTTATTGGTTACCAATTAATTATAATTTAATATAATGATAATGCTTTTATAAAAACTATTGTTATTCCCATTAAGAAATTTTATATTAAAAAATTAAATTAATTACAATTGTTGAATTATATTTATGAAATATATATATTATTTATCCAATGAAATATTTTTACAATTCATAAAATATATTTTATAGGAAAAATATACGAATTAAATCAATATTACATATAAAAACCAATATTTTTATAAACATTGTTTTATATTCATTTGATGGAGAATCTATTTTAAATAAAAGTTTTAAAAGTTTTATATATTACATTTGGAAGAAAATATTCTTATATTAATTCATAATATAAAAATTTACTTTTATGGAATTTGTGGTATTTTTCAGAAACGTTTCATGTTTTGATGAATAGTGATATAGTCTTACATTTTAATTGAAAACATCATTTTAGCTTTAAAACATTATAGTGATAAATTATATTGGTAATTGTTTTTAAAGTATAATTAGATCATTTTTTATCAATTAATCTAATTTAGGTCAATTGAATCTGTTTATTTTATAAATTAGATAAAAAATCAATATTTTGAAAGTTTTCACTTTAAAAATATGTTTTCTTTTTTCCATTAATGAGTTGAATTTTAAATTAATTACTGTAACTTCTATATTTTGAAACATTAATAATAGACACCATATTTGGAATAAGTGGGTAAAAATTATTTAAATATTTTTCTTTTATTTTTTGGTATATGAATTGTAAATTTATTAATATTTTAATTTCCTTATTTAAGAGTAATTCGGTAAGTATGGGTAAAAATAATAATATAAAGACCATAAAATTACCCTAACACTTGTCTTCATTTTATTGGATGAGTTTGTTTCAACTGAAATCATCATTGAGCCTATTTTATGGTCTCTTGGAGCCTCTAGGATGAATTTAAGATTTTTATATTATTTTATTCTAAGGAATGTCCAATGTGACACACTCTTGTTTTTAATAAGTGTTGAATTTTTATATGTGGTTATTCAGAAGATGACTTAAACTAAAAAACTTATTTTAAAGAAAAAAAATAAAACTTCATCAAGGTAATTTATTTTTAATTTTGGGGAATAAATAATTAAAATAAATGTCTTCACATTTATTATGGAGTAATTGTTTAATTTATGGGCATATCAAATAAAGATTATTAAAAATATTAAAATAAATATAATTTATATAATTGATTTCATTAATGAATTTTATATATTACATAGACATATTAGTATGGTTTTAATGTTTTTTTTATATTTATATTGAGTATTGATATTTTTTAAGAAGTTTTGAAATGAATAGTGTCAAAATTATCATTAGGGATCTTTTAACATAAATAATATCTTATTAAATGAAATAAAATTCATAAAAATATAAACATTAGCCTAATTATTGGGTTAAAGTTGAAAGTTTTATCCATATCTCATTTATGGTTCTTTTTTTATTTTAGAGTAACTATATTAACTCTTAAAAAGTAAAAAACCATGTTGTTGTGGTAAAAGTTAAATGGTTTAATTAAGAGTTAATGCCAAACGATAAGGGTGATAATGTGATATAAACTTGTATAAAAATTATTGGTTTAAATTATTTCAACCCATACTCGAATTATATTCTAAATAACTCTATTTTGAGACATTTTTAATAGAAAATTAATTTATATTAATTCAATAGTTTGATAGTTTCTAAAAGTACGCCTCACCTCAATTATAAAATGGAACATCCTCCCTCGGTTCTTGACCCCACATTGAGCCTTCTATATTGACTAAACCCTTAAAAAATAAGCTCCCAACATCCCTATAGTAATACTATAATCCTATATTTTGGTATAAAACCATCCAAGGAATCCCTTTGGTGAACACTAAAAGGAGTTACACAAAGAAGAAGTAACATCATTCCTCAATCTCTTTAGTTTTATTCCATTCTCCACCCACCCCCCTAAACTCTCCTTATTCCTTGATTATAAAAAATCAACAGTATAATAAATATACTGAAATGTTTTTATTTTAATTTTTCTACCTACACTTAAATGTAATTCCATCTAATGGGTAAGAATCATACTGTTTATTTGTACGGTGAACTATCACCTCACAAAATGATGATTGTTCATTTTTCATTTACCACTATTAATGGTTGGTCATTATAATGGAAAAATTATTTGTATATTTTATATATGTTTTTTATTATTCCTTTATACATTTTAAATTATTTTTTAACACATAATGTTTTTCTTTCCATATTTTATAAATACGATAACAACTTTCTTAGAAGTGTGGACTACTGTCTCTTCAAAGCGATGTGATTCGTTCACGCTACACATGGAATGTATAAAGGATGGTTTTAATAAAAATATCGGATATATATGATATATATATATATGAAACTATAATTATTATATTCATATATATCATTTAATTTTATTTATTTTATTGTGAAAATGAAATGAAAGTAGTGTTCATGCGTACGTACAACATATCATCTCCATTAACGGTGCATTTCATTTCTTATATCAGAATATTATGGATTATAATAAATACATATATTATGAATATATATGATAATTAAATCTAGTTTTACATTATTTATATGGTTGAGTCATGATTTATGTAACATGAATGACAAATAACATTTCAAAAATTTCTCGAGAAACTAGGAATTTTACACCTGAAATTGTGAAAGTAATGAAATATTATTAAAAAGTTGGTAATTAGATATTTTAAAAAGATCATATATTATATCATAAATATTAATATGTTTTGATAAAAAGTTATTAACATTATTAAAACCATTATACAGGATCTTGAAGGATGTTGACACAAGAAAAAAATGCAAGGTAATGGATTCTTGTCTCATTTTCATTTCCAATATGCATACACCACTTTTTCAACTTATTTAATTTATGTCATGTATATACTAAAAATGCATTTATTTTATGTGTATTATTTTAAATATTAGGGTATTTTAATGTCTCTATAATTTTATTTCATTTGGAAAATGATTCTACAAATTTTCAAGTGGTAAGTGGTTATTTCACAATCTCGTTATTTTTCAAGATTGTTTTTGTTTATTTCTCCACAGGGAAATATTTATCTACCATGTTATTATTTTCTATAATTTATTTCAAAAATTCTTTTACTACTCTATAATGATTTTTAAGGTCATTTTTACAAATTTTTAACTTTTTACAATAATTATTTAAAAGGAATATTCCTATTATTTTCCAAAACAAAGTACATTATAAATTTATTACAAAAGTAAAAGGAATGTTTTTTTAAAATTATATGGGCTGAATGACATTTAACACCATCATGATTATATATTGTTTTGAATCTTAATTTACCAGTTTAAGAGGTTTTTTTCAAATAAAATATTTTATTTTATAAATGATCATTCTTTTAAATAAATTATTACAAAGTGCTAAGGGATTTTAATCTCACTTTTATTTCTGTGAGATGTGTCTTATTCACCACTTATTTATTTTGTGTAGTGTAATTACCCATTGATATATGATATCATTAATATCTTTATATTAATGGTATTCAATGTTTTATTGGATAATTATTTAATTTTATGGATCTTATGAATTATATATTATAAAGTGGAATGGAAAAATTTTATTTAAAAATATATATTAAAATTAATTATTTGATATATAAACAATGATTTGGACTTGTATGACATGGGTTTGGGACCATTTAATGTAATCCCTATGGGTTAGGGACTAGTTAATTCAAGCCCCTCTATACAGTAGTAATCTCTTGATATTTAATCACTAGGTAAAAAATGCCTCGCGTTTTTATCCAAGAAGAACAGATGGGCTTTTACCCAAATACTTAATCCATATTTTGAAAAGTATTAATTATATAGATTTTCATGTTACTTAGACTTGAAATCAAATAAATAATCATTTCTCTCAGTTAGACTCAATTATTATTTTTCTATGAAATTTTTCATTGACATATCTATGGATTCATTTCATTCTAAATTTAGTGATTAAATGGCATGTGTTTCATTGATTTACCTCCCCATGTTGATTATGACTTATCTAGTTATTTGAATGGAATTTGTTCTATCTTTTTTACCTTTACATGTTGTTTCCTTTTGATTGATTCAATATTTATTCGGTTTTACTTACCCTTACTAAATATTTGATATAACTATTATTGTGTTCCCTTTCTCTAGGTTATGAAGAGGATTCCGTTGAATGAGTTTCAAGGATGGTATGATTATAATTATGTTATGATTTATTTTCTTTTCATAATGTATTATGGGTATCATGTATATAATATTTATTTCCAATACTATTAAACTAGTTGTTCATTTGGTATTTTATTCCTTGTAATCATTCCAATGTAATAAATTAATTCACCATCCTTGAGCTTTTGGTATTGATGTGTTATTATTGGTATCATAGGATGTTTAGCAGTGTCCTTGGAAACTAGATTTATAAAAAATAGAATAGATAACATAACCCTAAGATTGAAATAGTTGTTAAGTATAGAATAACATCCTAGAATTTTGTCATGGTGGATATTATGTGGTTATTCCTAGCAATATACCCATGTCTGGATAATACAAGTAGACGTGGTTCTAGAACAGATATTCCTAAGAGTAACAAATCTGACAAGGTGTGTCGGTCCTGACTCAGTATAACATGATACAAGAAAATGGGCCTTATTCTGCATTTTTTTGACACTCATGAGGAATATTCTTAGCATAATTCACATTCTCATTACAACCCATTAGAAAGGATTTAAACATAAATATTTCCCTAAATAAATCATGTTTATTATTATTAGATTATATAAAAATAAATTATCTTAATTATTTAAATAGTTTTAGGATTATAAATTAAGTTTTGTAATGTTATTATCTAATCCAGTGTATTTCATTGTTTAGAAATGGCCCATAGAAGTGAAAATGGTGTTAATACTCATAGACAATGTAGAGATTTTCATGTTGATCAAAATAGTACAGGTGGTTTTTGAACTGAGAAACTCATGACCATACTAGGTCATATTAATTAGGTTATGGTATATAAACTTTCATTAATGGAGCATCATGTTCCACAATAATATTATTCAATGTTGGATCATTTAATTTGATAGATGCCACCATTTATTATTGTGACTACTAATCCAATTGTAGGTGAGTAGTTGATTAAGTGTCTACAGAATATATTTATGGCCTTGGGATGTAGTGAAATGGAAAACGTTACTCTTATGATGTATTTTCTCAAAGGAGATGTTGATCAATGGTGGTTATTGATATAGAATACTAGGGAGTAATAAGAAAGATCTCATGGAATGGAGAACTTTTAAGGATACAATCTTTGATAAATACTTCCCTCATGATCAACAAACTGAGATAAAGATAGTCTTATATAGTTTAATTTAAAAGGAGGAAGAAATTATTGTGGGTTTTGAATCTACGTTTATGAGTTTATCAAGGTATAATACAGATTTCATACATAACATGGAATGAAATATTGATCAATTATTTTAAGTACTTGAGACAAATCTCTGAAGAGCACTGGTTTGTTAGCCCTTTTGTTCATATAATGAAATTTTTTTATGTTATATCAAGATAGTGAAAAAAATTATCTAACTCATATGTATTTAATGTAAATAAATATTAGAAGAGAAGGGAATAGAAAATAATTGAATAGGGGAGAAGGGAAATAATGATTTTCCCACATGTGATAACTATGGAAAGAATCACCCTAGGAAATTATTGAAAGGATTTTGAGTATGTTTAAAGTGTGAAGAGAAAGGACTCCATGAAAAAAAATGAAAAGGGAATAAGGAAATTGATATTATTCAGTGTTACAACTGTAAGGAGATGGGGAACTATGAAAAAAAATTACCCAAGCATCATTGGAATATACCTTAGAAGATGCTAAGGGATCAAGGTAAATCTTATGCTATTGATATAACCGAAGCAGAATGGTTAATTTTATTCTATATTTGGATCTAATAAATATTTTATTAAAGTATTTTATTGATTATTTCATCATCATGTAAATTATTAAATATATAAAGATTGTCATCCAGTATTTTTTTGTTAATTATTTGAGATCTTATATTGAACGATGCTAAGAAAAATTATCTTGTAATATGTTAATCATTTTGGAATGCAAATGATTGAGAGAAATATAAACCTTAATATATTTATTATGATTAGATAATTATATTGGATAATGATATGATTAATATTGATAAAGTAAATTGGATATGACTAATAATTCTAAAGTGTTGGGTCCAGATCATTTTGAAAGGATAGCCATTTATAAAATGGTTTAATTTTAACTATGGGTGTTATTTTATAGATTATTGTATTAATTCACCTTGTGATGAAACTTGTGCTAATAAAAAAAATAGAAATAGTTCAAGGCATAAGGATAATAGTTTTCTTAAAGAAACGTATCAAATATTTATATTTTATTATATAATTTGAGAGTGAAATAATTTATGAACTCCATGAAAAGGGTCATAAAAAATATTATTATCATCAGTTTTGATGATTTAAAATACCTTTATTCACACATCTGGTTTATGGTTTTGTGTTCGACAACTTTCTCATGAACACATTCTCTATCACTCTCCAAAAATTATTTGAAGTAATATTTTTCTTCCATATCCCTATTTTCACAAATGCTCTCTTATTCTAAAGCCTAGTTCTGTGGTGAACTTCACATTACCCTTTCCCTATTATGAATAATATGTGTTATGATAATTATTTACAATGTGGGTCTTTCAGTAATAGTATTTTATAATATCAATCCCTTGATTACTAAGATTAAGATTAAATTATGGGGATGCAATTTAATTAAGTTGGAGAAAATTTAACCCCCCCGAGACTTCACAATATTTTCATTTTTTAATGTATAATATTTTTTCTATATTTATTTATAAATAATACTATGTTCAGTTTACACTACACACAACAATGAGTTGGATTATGTTACATGCAATGAAGAGTTTTACCGAACATCAATATATAATTAAAATATTATTATTTAATATAATAATATATAACCTTGATGTTAAATTTCTTGTTATGAATGTTATTTACTAAATTATGAAAATATAATTTTAATTAATTGGGTACAAATTAGTAATAAATTAATATAAGAACTAATTGAATATATTGATGGTGTTTTTATAAAAACTACTTTTACCCTCACAAATGAATTCTATCCTAATAAATTAAATTAATTACTATTATTAAATGATATTAATGAAATATATAATTTATATATTCAATAAAATATTTCTAAAAATAACTGAATTTATTTTATATTCAAAATAAAGGAACAAACTTAATATAATACAAAAAACTATTATTTTTATAAAGGCGGTTTTATCTGTTTTTGATGGAGAACCTATTTTAAATCCTATTTTTTGACACATTTATATATTATATTTAAAAAATAATTATTTAAAATCATAATATTAAAATTTATTTGGGTTTAATTTTTTTTCTGAAAATTTTTATGTTTTGATGAATACAGATAAAATATTACATTTTAATTGAAAAAATATTTTTCATCTAAATAATTTACTGTTAAATTATCTTTGTCATTATTTTTAAAGTATAATTATATAATTTTTATCAATTATTCCAATTTATGTCATTGGAATCAATTTTAAATTGATGTTTGATATAACAATATTTTGAACTTTTATTCATTTTCACTTTAAAAAAATGTTTTATCGTCCCATCAAGGGTATAGATTTTAAATAAATTTCTATAACTTATTTGTTTTGAATCATGAAAAATATATTCCATTTTTAGAATCAAGTTTTAAAAATTATATAAATAGGTTTATTTAATTTTTTTCTTATGAATAGTAAATTTAGAAATATGTTTATTGCCACGATTAAGGGTAAATCAGGTACGTATGGGTAAAGATAATTTTATAAAGACCATGATTTACCATAAAACTTGTTCTAGTTTTATTTTATGGGTTATATTTTACCAAAATCATCCATGATCAGATTTTTTGGCCTTTTGGATCCACTTTGATGATACTAAGGCTTTTATAGTATTTTATTCTAAGTTCAATATGCCACACTCTTGTTTTTAATAAATATTACATTCTTATATATGACTATTTAAGAGATATCATTGATTATAATATTATTTTAAATATAAAATTTTAATATTCATCATGATAATTTGTTTTTAATTTTTAGGGAAGAAATATTTAAATTAAAGGCTTGCATAATGAGGATGGTGTAATAGTTTAATAAATGGATATATCAAATAACTGTTATTAAATATATTAAAATAAATATAATTTGATATAATTTATATCATCTGAAACATTTATATATTAACTTGACATATTAGCAAGATATTAATGGATTTTTATTCAAAGTTATCTTGTGTATTTATATTTTTCAAAAAGTTAAGAAATGAATAGGGTAAAAATTGACATTAATTATATTTTAAAATAAATAATATTTTATTAAATGATATAAAATTGATAAAAATATAATATTTGTACAAATTGTTAGTATAAGGTTGAAACATTCATCCATTTTCCATTTATGGTTCTTTTATCATTTTATAGAAACTATATTAACCCTTAAAGAGTAAAAATCCAATTGGTCACGGTAAGTGTTAAAGGGTTTAACTAAGGTTAATGTCAAAAGATAAGGGTAATAATGTGAACTAAAATTGTCCAAAAATTATTCTTTGAGATAAATTTGAATAATAATTTCCTTATATTTTAAATAACTCAATTATTTTTATTTTAAAAATAAAATGAATTTATATTAATATAATATTTTGAGATTTTCCAAAATTACCCCTCACCCCAATTATAAAAGGGAACCTCCTCTTTCACTTCATCACACCTTTTTGGGCCTTATATTTCGACCAAAACCATCCCGACCAATATCACAGCATCCCTTACTAAATCCTAGAAGCCTCCCTTTGTTCATAAATTTATCCATGGAATACATTTTGTGAAAACTAAAAGGAGTTACCCAAAGAAGAGGTAACATATTTCCTCAAACACTTTAGTTTTATTTCCTTTCTCCAGCCCCTCAACTATCCTTATTCTATTATTATATAAAAACAAAATAATCCTCAATATAAAGAAACATTTTTAGGTTAATTTTTGACCTAAATTTACACACAATTACATATAATGGGTAATGAACATATTGGTTATGTGTATAGGGAACTACCCCCACACGAAACGATGATAGTTCATTTTCCTTTACCATCTTTCGTGGTTTGTAATTATGATGGGAAATCTGTTTATATATGTTATAGAAGATATTTATTATGTATTTATGTTTATATAACTCTTTTATGCCACATAATCTTAGCCTTCTATTTTGTATAAATACGATAACATCATTTGAAGTAGTGTGGACTACAACCTCCTCAAAGCAACGTGATTCGTTCAGGCAATACATTAAATGTGTAAGGAATGGTTTTCGTAAAAATATGTGGCATATATTCTATATATTATACTATAATTATAACATACATTTATATAATTTATTTTTGTTTCTTTTAATAATACAAATAAATAAAAGTAGCATCCATTGATACGTACAACCTACCATCTCCAGGAACTGTGCATTTCATATATTATTTCCAAATATTATGGATTATTATATATAGATATATAATGAATATATATGATAATTAAATCATGGTTTAAATTCTTTAGATTATGAAAACATGATCTATGTAATAATAATGACAAATAATATGTCAAAACTTACTCGAGAAACAAGGAAATTAAAACTAGAAATAGTGAAAATAATGAAAGATTATTAACAGATGGGTAATAAGATATTATAATAAAATTTTATATTATATTATCAATATTAATATAGTTAGTTAATAAGTTATAAACACAATTAAAAATATTATTAATGAGTATAATGGTGGTACAGATAAGAAGGAAACGAAAGGTAATGTATTATTGTCTCACTTTCCTTTCCGTGAGGCATACACCACTTTCAAAACTTATTTCATTTACATGGTTTGTATACTTCCAATGAATTCCATTTATGAGTATTATTCTGAATATTATGGTATTTTAATATCCATATAATTTTCATTCATTGGACATATGATTCAACCTATTATCAAGTGGTAAGGGGATATTTCACAATCTTATCATTATTCAGGATTGTTTTTGTTTAAGTCTCTACTGATGAATATTTTTCATACATGTTAGTGGTTTCTAAAAATGTTTTAAATTTTTTTTCTATTATCCAATTATTTTTTATAGTCGTTTTTACACCTTTTATCTTTTTAATAAATTTTTTAAAAGGAATATTCCAATCATTTTCTAAATTAAGGTACTTTATGACTTCACTTACAGAAGTAAAAGGAATGTTTTTTAAACATGTATAGAATGAACAAAATTTCCCACCATCATGATTCTATAATGTTTTTAATATTCCTTTACAAGTTTAAAATGTTCCTTTCAGGTAAAATATTTTCTTTTATTGATGTGTGTCCTTTTAAATAAATTATTACAATGTGGTAAGGTATTTTAATATCACTTTTATTTATGTGAGATTTTTATTATTCACCAATTATTTATTTTTTGTGGTGTAATACCCCACTGATATATCATAACATGAATCTATTTTTATTAATGTTATTAAATTTTTTATTTGATAATTATTTACTTTTTTGTATCTTATTATTTAAATGTTTAAAGTGGTAGGGGACACTTTGATTTAAAAATATCTTTTTAAATCGATTAGTTGATATATGTGGAATGCTTTGCAATGGTATGACAAGGATTGGGGACCATTTAATTAATTCCATGTGGGTTGGGGACCAGTTTATGTAAGCCCCTCGAAGAAATAGTAGTCTCTTGAGATGAAATCAGTTGGGAAAAAACCCATTGAGTTTGTTTCTATGAAAAATAAATAGGTTTCTACCCAGATATTTTAACTATTTTGTGAAAGGTCTTGATCGTATAGGTTTTCATGTGGCTTAGACATTACATCCAATGAATAATAATTTCTCTAATTTAGAGTCAGTTCTTTTTTATCAATGATATTTTTTATTAACATATCTATGGATGTGTTTCATTCTCAATTTATTGATTAAATGGATCAAGTTTCAGTTATTTACCTTTACGTATTGGTTATGCCTATTCTAGTAATTTTAATGGTTTTTATTATCAATTATTTACAATACCAAGTTGTTTTATTTCTAATAATTCAATATTACATCCATTTTACTTACCCTTACTGATAATTTGAGATCACCCTTATTATATTTCATTTCCCCAGGTCATGAAGAGGAATTCGTTGAATGAGTTTCAAGGATGATGATTTTTTACTTGTGTTTTGTTTTAACTTATTTTCAAAATGTATTATTGTAATCATGTATGAAATTTTGAATTAAAATTAGTATAAACTGATCAATATTATGAGAATTGATTCCATGAATCATGAAAATGTAATAAAATAACGCACCAGCTTCAGGCTTCTAGGGTCGGGGCATTACACCCTTCATTAGTCTCCACCCCTTGAGGTGGGCTGATTAAATTTCTTTTGTAATTATAAATTTAAAAAATTTCAAAACATATTTTATTTTGTTTTGGTTTGACTTCTTGATTTTGATTTCATAAATTTAATTGATAGTTTTTTTGGTATAGCTAGGCTTACACACTAATCAATCTACAATTAATTGAATGAAAGTGAGTGGTATGACTATGTCACATTTTTAAATAGGAAAATTTTTATTCCAAAGTTAAATAGAAATTGTATTGAATTATGAACTACATATTGGCTCATATTAAATCCAATGATTACTTATCACTATTATGATTATGGGCATAGTGATCTTATTCTTTATATTATACGGGCATGGTGTCCCACCTATTATTGCTATATACAGGCATGGTGTCCCTTCTACTAATGTGATATATGGTAATGGTGCCAATAATTAATTATGATACATGTGAATGGATACCCTATAATTATGGTATTGTCATGGTGATCCTTATTAATCATGATCTGAGCATAGAGACCATACTGATATGATCTGTGTGTGAGGTCTTTTATAAGTACAATACAATAATGGTGACCCTATAATTATGATATGAGTATAGAGACCCTAGTGTTATTGTTCGGTCATGGAGAACCTTATGAAAATGATATACAGGCATGAAGAACTTTATTATTTTTATTCAAACATAGAGACCCAACTATTATGATACTAGCCACAATATCCTTTATTCTTATGATACTAGGCATGTCGTCCCTTATTCTTATAATATTAGGATATGAAGTCCCTTGATACTTGTGAGACTCATGATACAGATCATATATTCTTAAGTTATACCTCAGCTCATGGATATTAGTAGTATCCATACATATATTTGTATACATCACTACATTTACAGACCACATATATGTATACATATGGTTACTTATTCAGAGATTATCTGGCTTAGGCCGAAGCAGGTTGTTACAGCTGGGTGTCTATCTGGAACTAGTTCATACCCCTTATATATTTCATTACTGCTTATCATTTAATATATATTCACACTATTTATAGTATATAAATTGACTTTATATTTATATTCACTGTTGGTGGTGGCCAATTAAGTTTATCTGACACCATATCTATGCCTTCAATGGTACCCATGCAGATTATGTGGATGCAGTAATGGACAGAGTAAATTTCCCAATTTCTAATAGTGGAATTTTTTATAGAATTTTTGTGGTTAATAAAAAGAAGGATCTATGTCTCATGATACTATTAGAGATTAAAATTTTGGTCTTTTTATTAGTTTATCACATGTATTGTATTACACCCCTATATCTATGCATGACTATCAATTTTTTATAGACACATGGCATTACATCATTCTATAAAAGATACTACATGTTTTTATTGATGATCATTTATTACATTGGACATTTTACCTCCATTTTTGGTTATTTAATATGATTTTTTATTTATATTTTTATTTCAGTGTATTGAAACAATGATTATAAGGGTATAGTCTCCCCATTATACCACCTTGGACCCTGAATGCTAGTTGTAAGCCTCTAACGTATGGGTAGGTATGCTTGAGGCCATGTTTCCCACCATATATTTACACCATTCTATTTCTCCTAGTTTGGTATTTCATGGAAATGACAACGTTTCTCATGTGTATATACGGCCTACCATCTCTATGAAGCATTGTGATCCATTCTCCATGTTCAAATTTGAATAATTATGATAAAATTGTATCTAAGGAAAAAATGGATATTCATTATATTAATATAATTCTAGATATGATAGATCTATATGTTATACTCACGAACTAGAACATTCATGACCAAACACATGTGAGAAAACAAGGTAATTAACACACAAAACTATGAAAATAATGAAAGATCATTAATATAAAAGTGATAAGATGTTATAAGAGGACCATATATGATATTATAAATACGGATATGATTTCGGTATAAATAATAATATGATTAAAACCACTATATAGAAGGTTAAATGACATTAAATCAAAAGGAATCATAAGGTAACCGACTTCTTCTCGATTTCACTTCATTGACGCATATTGAAATTTTATGCACCTAATGAATTTTATACAGTGTATATAATGCACCTTTATAATTTAATATCATGACTAATTAATAATTCATGGAGTTTAAAGTTTTAAATTGAATTATTTTATATAATATTATTTGACTTATAAGTTACCAATTGGTAAAGAATTTCATTACATAATTTTCATTCATTGGGTTATATTACTTCTGTGTTGTCTTTTATATTCTAAGATTATGTGTGTAATGGATTTTTATTATATTATGTAATATTTCCACTTATTTTATGTGTATTTAAATTTGATACACATAATTGATTCATTCACTAATTCTTACCTTTACATTAAGATCTTTTTGAGGATTTATTTCTCAATCTAATTTTAACTAGGATTGTTTATTCCTAAATTTTCATCGAAGAAAATTATTTTATATTTGGATAATAAATCCCTTTCATATTTTTTTATAATATTATTATTCCTAAATTTTTCATTTAATAGTACCAGTTTTCTAATCATTGGTATGTAAAAACTTTTAAAAACTGTTTTTAATAAATTCTGACTTCATTTCACCCTTTTGTCGAAAATTATTTTTCATTCAAAAACTTGTTTTATAAAAAAAAATTCAATTATTTTAACAATATAAAAATTATTTATTAAATACTTTTTTACCATTTTTTGTTTTTCATACTATAATTAATGTATCTTCTTGTTGTTTTCCAAAAAAGATTCATTCGGATTTTACTAAATATGTGCTAGTAATCACTGTTTTAACATGTATGGCATGAACAAAATTGACCACTATCATGACCAATACATGTTTTAAATATACCTTTGTATGTTATAAAGGTTATTTTCAAATAAAATAATTTTCAAAATATTTTGTTAGAAATTATCATTAAAAATTATATTTTTAATGTGAAAAGGATATTTTCCTCGAGAGTTTTTGAAAATATATTTCTATGGTAAATATATTAATTACCTAAAAAACCATTTATTATAATTATGTACCACTGGGGATATATTATATTTATTCCATCCTTAATATTTAAATAGATTCTTTTTATCATTTTGACCAAGTAATTTATTTACATTGACATTCTTGATTCAATTTTTTAGTCATTAACTTTCCAATTGAATATTCACTTTCCTTTGATCATTGGAAATTTAATTTAACCTCAATATCCATAGTATTTATCATGGATATGTTTCTTTATTAAACCATATATCATTTATAAAAATTTGTTTCAACATTGAAATTAAATTTTAAATCTATGGAAATAATGTTAAATTTTTATTTTTTACTCAACTTGGATATTTGATAATAAGTAAAACATTCATAAATTAAATCGATTATTCAATATTCTATGAATGTTTTAAACATGCATTGAAAACTAGGGTCTAGAATTATATATCATCTTGATTCATCAGTATTATCATGAGGAAAATCAGTGAGCTATTATTAAATGGGTTTTGAATATAGTTTTCAACCGTATTAGAAAAGGTCTTGACGGTAGAGGTATCATGATGTCGAGATTAGGATGTCCAAAAATAAATCATTTCCATCATTAAGAATTTAGTTATTATTAACCATTAAATTTTCACAATGATATTATCTTTGGATTCATTTAATTATCAATCATTGATTAAATGACATTTTTTTCAGTTATTTACACTTTTATATTGATCATTCCTTGTCTATTCATGACAGTCAGATTTTTTAAATGGCATGTGTGTTTAGTTATTTACCTTTCTAAATTGATTATTTGTTATCTATTCATGATATTCAAATTATTTGAATGTAATGTGTGTTTACATGTTCACCATTCCAATATAATTATTCCTTATCTAATCATTCTAGTCAAGTTATTGATTAAATGACATGTGTAATAATATATTTACCATGTTATATGAATTATTCCATATTGATTATTCTTTATTTACTGAGGATAGATACTGATTTGTGTAACTCCTACTGAGCATCTGAGCTAACCCATATTTTTTCCTTTACCATAATTCTAGGATTTATACTTTGAATAATATTTAAGGATATTGTAGTGGGAATAACGATATTCTCAAATAAAATTATGTTTCAATTTGGGTATTCTAATGTTATTCAAGAATAATTTATATATCGAGTTTACCCAAACTACAAAAAAAATCGGTCCTTCATGATGTGGTTCCTTGTATCTTATATCAGTGTAATAAAGTAGACAAATGCTCTAGGATAAATGGGTCAAGGTCAGTATAATTGGTATCAGAATAAGTTTAGTAGATACCTCGGGAAATAGATTTAGGATAACATATATTAGGGAATATATCCTAATAATACACACTAAGTATAAGTATCTAACTATAACCTAATGTTTTGGTAAGGTAGATATTATGTGGTTTTTCCTGAAAATACATCCATTTTTTGATACTAAAAGAAGATTTGGTTCTTGTAAAGTTGAACCAAGTGGTAAAAATTCCCAAAATGACATATCTAGTTTGACTTTATCATTTCCTGGTATATGAAAATAGTCTTTACTGTGCACCTGGTTTGATACTCCAAGAGAATATAAATTGCACAATTCAAATTTTCATTATAACCCATTATGAAGCATTTGAATAGATGATGAGAAATAATGAACTAGATTAAGAATAAGGAATATTATATTGAAAATAATGTGTTATGATTTTGAAATACTATAAATTATTATATGGTTTTCCCAGTATGATTATTTTCTCTCACGCTATTATTTTTTATTTTAGTCAATGGATGAAACCCAAAATAATCATGTTAACATTTAATATAAAGTAAAATGTGGTTACTATGACCAACTAAATGCAATTATTACATGAGTGAAATATATCATGATTATTCATAATTATTTATCCAAAAATATGATTAATAACATATACCTTAACCAACTATCCTACTCACTAAAGAAGAGGAGGATGATGTTCACTAAGAGTAGGAGTGGTGGAAACAGTGGATTAAAGATGGCTTGATTTCCATAATGCTATAAATTTGGAAACATACACCTTTTAAACAATTCACATTACTTATAAAATGGTTTATATTTTGAAAACAAGGGAATAATGAAATTGATTTTGACGAATAATTGAATATTGTAATGGAATGGAAAAAATTTCACAATAGGAATCCATTTATAGTTTATTGTATTAATTATGGGGAACAAGAGAATTGTATGAGTCAATGGCCTCTTTAAAATGTTAACCCCTAGAACAAGGATGGACCTGTATTGAAAGAAAAAGGTTAAAGTATCTATGTAGTTGGATTAAATAATTAAATTGTAGATGTAATTTTAGAAATGGTTTTTATGATATGAGAATCAAGAAACAATTATAAATTGTGTTAAATTTTACAAGAATATATATCTTTATTAACTTAAGAGATATTGATATCATCATTATATTATCATTTTAAGGATGATCATAAGTTTAAATTCATAAACACCCCTTTTAAAAATATTGTAGTTGGAATATAACATGATTAAGTATATTTTTTGTAGACATTTATGGGAATACAACCTATAGTTTTAGTATATGAAAAAATTTATTAGAGGAATAATGCATATAATTTTTTGGGATTAATTTTAATGTTATTGGTAACCTTTAGTTTTTATATTATCTCTAGTGTTGAGGTAATTATAAGCTATCACACTTTGGTAATGTTATAGGAATTATATTAATATTGTTTTAGAAAAAGTAAAACCCACATGCTGGGTGACAACTAATCTAATATGGAAAGGTTGTGGGGCTTAAAACCATAACGTAAGGGTGATAAGGTTTTGATGTCTATGAATGGACTACGTAATGTTATAATTAATATGGTATTTTATTTAGATAAATGATTTTATGAATAAATATTAATGATGAACCAATGTAGTTACTATTTAGGTTTTGAGATCAATTTATTATATTAGATAACTACTTATATATATATTGGTTTTGAAAAATAATCAGATACAAAATGAAAGACTTTTCACTCATTTATAGATTATAAAAATAGTTAAAAATGACCTTTAGTGCTTCAGGAATATATAAATCATTTTTCGATAAGTGTTGAGTTGGAAATTTATCGATGTACAACCAAAGGATAATGTTGTGATTATAAAATACAAATTTATCAAGTAAGTATACTAACTTATATTTTTAGAGAGTAAAATAATTTCTTAACATTATAATAATGATATTGAAAAAAAAATTATCCTATTGAATTCATATCTGATCGATTAAATGAAATTTTAATTCTTCAAATATTTATGGTTCTGAGGTCCTCAACATTCCATTAATCATTCACTTTATTTTGATCAATAATCTCTATTAGTCTCTATAATTATTTACAATTTTCTTCCACATCTATATCATCCATGACAACCTATATTAGCCAAATTTTAAACCTATTTGTGTGTAATTTTATATAACCATTATTTTTCCCTTTCACTCTTATCAAGAAGAAGTTTTATTAACCCTTTTATAATGTGGGTTTTTCAACAATGTTATTTCCAAATGTCAAACCGTTGATTATTGAGATAAATTTTAAATTATGAGGATTAAATATTTTAAAGGTAGGGAGAATGTAACATCCCAATATTTTAAAAGAAGAAAATTTAATTTTATAGAATATGTGACATTAAACACTAAGCTTAAATAAGCTGTGAAATATATTCCTTTAAATTTAATCTCTTCAATAGCTTGCGGAAAAAGGAACCCCAGGACTAAGTAAACCAGAAGATTATATACCATTATAATATAGACATTAAATTGGTGGGTATGAATTTTAATAACTACAATACTAAAATTGTGGTTAAATTTTCATTATAAATAAAATAAGAATCATTTAAAAGAAAAATAAATGTTTTAAAAAAAATGTATTTTTCTAAAAGGCAGTTTAGTCTCACTTTGCGCACATAATTTAAAAATATTTTTAAAAAAATTTCAAAAATGTTTCTTTAAAAAAATATAATTTTGAAAATAAGGATATCAAATCTATCTCAGGGTGATTTTTTTAATTTTTCTAAAATGCTTCATTTTTCAATGAATAGTGAAAAATATTGATTTTTTTGAAAACTTCTTTTACAATTAAATATTTTAAAAAGTGAAATAAAATTTTAAAATAGTTTAAAAGAAAATTTAGTTAAATAATATTAAACTTTAACTACTTTAATTAATTGGAATCAATTTCATATTGAATTTTAATATTAAAACCTTTAATACTTCTGAGAATTTACTCTTCGGAAAGATGCTTTTTCATCGCGTTTGTGAATATAATTTTAAATTGGATTCTTCCAATTATTTTAATTGAAATAGGAAAAATGGATTAAATATTTGTAATAATAATAATTTATATTATCTAATATGGAAATATTTATTTATAAAAATTATGAATAGATAGGCATGTAAAAATAAATTACCTCACTTTAGTTAAAAATAGATTTACTGAGGTTTAAAATAAAAAGATAAGGCTTAAAATGACCTAAAAACCGGTCCAACGACCATTTTCGATCCATATTCCAACCATATCACCTATAATGGCCATTAATTACCCATTTTTAGTCTTTTTTGGGATATAAATGTGGGTTTAATTAAATATTTCCAAAAATTACATGTTCGTCCACTCCCAAACTTATAAAAGGCCACTACCTCTCCTACCCTCTTCACACTAAAAAATAATTTTGGTTTATAAAATACCTACACAAATAACATGATTAATACCATAGAAACATCTTAGATCCCTTTATTATTAAAAACATAACTTAGGATGTCTTTTGGTGAAAACCTAAAGAAGTTTTCTGAAGTAGAGGAATAATTCTGAAATGATGGTTTTTATTTTCATTCATATTACAACTCCTAAAAGTTTTATTAAACCATGGTAATATAATAAAATAATTATATTAAATATAATAATATGTAATTATGTTAATGTAATAACCTATATATATCTCTTCTTCATTCAAATGGAAAACAAAACAATCGATCCTATAACAACCCAGCTCTTTATAAGACCTTCACCTGATACAACATAGAATATTGAGAGGTCTAGTGTCTTTGTGTCTTAGGAACATTATATAACAACTTAAAACATAAAATACAAGTCTTTACTGAAAAATTATTTTAATTGACCACACACATTCCTTGGTACTTAGCATTGAATGGGATAACCTGAGGACATGCATAAAAAAGGGTGAGCTATAAAGCCTAGTAAGGGAGTAAAAAGGCATAAAATGAAGAATATATTACATGATAATAAATTGGAATATCAATGGAGGACTAGAGAAACATTAACATAATGTCATGATATAACATGATTATCATAACATGGAAAGGTGACAGATACATTTATCATGATATTAGCTTAAGCTATGGATCATTACACATGGAGCATGAGTAAACCCTTGTTGAAGTTAAATTAGAATTATTAAACCCTCATTTCACTTGATGTTTCATGATACTAATCTTTACCCAATACATTGGAGCGGCCTCAAGGTTCACACTTCTTAATCATTTCATTTCATGCATAAGTGTGCCACATGGTTCATAAAAAATGGAATCATTCAACATCATCATTTATTCCATGATAAAGGAATTTGGAATACATATATGAATCTATATAATCAATATGAAAATTTGTGTAAATTTTAATACCCTTGATAGAGAAATGGGCATGGTATTCACTACACAATGGCTTTGTCTGGAAAAAATGCGGTGCAATTTTGGTAGCATAACGTTGTGACATAGGAATTTATAAAAATGGTTGATGACAAAGAAAGAGGTATCTCATAATATCTATATGAAATTTAAAGTAAGGGGGTAATATAGATTCATGTCCCAACATATTTAAGGGAACTTATATGCATAATATAAAATAATTGCTTGAATATAAATGAAGAGAGAGAAATCAATTATAGAATTTCGATATAGTCACGGATGTACATGGGTGACATTAATGGGAGAGAAATGGGTTTCTCATCATTAAAATATAAGGAGTAAGTGTAGGGGAGGTGTTAAATCATACCCTAAAATTATTAATTTAAAATAAAATGTCATAACAATATAAAGAGACTTAGACATAAATAGGGAAGGAGGAAATCTCTTACTTGGAAATGTGATCCCAAAGGCTTCGAAGATGCTTGATAGATGATTATTTGGATCTTGGGGAACCTTTGTAGGATTTTAGGGATAGGAGGGAGGGGTAGGTACGTGATCCAATGGTTTTGAGTGAAGTGATGTGGGAGCTTGGGTGGGTTTATATAGGAAAAGTGTGGGAATTATTTATTATGTAGGTTTGGGACACGACACATTAAACTAATAAAGACCACAAACAAACCCATGGTTTTACCCATGTTTTTTGCCAAAGGGGAGTGGAAAACATTATTTTATAAGGAAAATCTCATAAATTCTTAAAATAGTTGGCTTTATTATGTGGAGGTGAGTCACACTTCTTAAAGAAATCATTCTAAAAGTTAAAATGTTTTATAAGTCTTGGAGGGTCCACTAAGGCACATTAAAATTAATCAAACAAATCTAAAATCATATTATTTTAAATTTAAACCATATATTGGCCGAAAACCCCCATTTATATTATTTTATTATATCACTATTTGGTCATTATGATGTAATAAAATACATTATATAATTAAACAATATTTAATTTTTACCCAAAAAATTGATTGTCTCAGAAAATTATGAAAAATTCACCGTTCTATAATTTTGACATCCTGATTCCAAAAATAATATTCATTTTATCTTAATAATTTTATAAATATATTAATTTTTACTTTTAAAATAAAAAATGACATTTTTTTAAAATTCATGGGTTTTGAAAAAAATATCTTTCAACTCATAATAAAAATTACAATTGTATTCATAAAAATTATACGATCATTTATATTTAACCGAAATTAATTTAGTAATGATATTTAATTAAAATATTATTTAATTAAAAATTCCATTAATTCATGAAAATTGATTTATTAGTTGAATATTAACAAAAAAATACTATTTTTTCTTTAAAAACTATTTACAAAGTAACAATAATAAAATGAATATATATTCTCTATGAAATAATGTACATAATCCTAGTTCTAGGGTCTTGTTACATAACCCCTTATAATACCTACATAATACCTAGGGGTAAGTTATGCGATGGTGATAGACACTTGGGGTGGCTCAGATTACATCACTCGGGTGGTAATCTCAATTAACTACCACTTCTCCCATAGTTAGTTCTGCTCAATCTTAATGTGTTGAAGCTCGGCTTGGTCTTGGTCAATATCTAATAATAGTGATGCCACATCCTTTCTGTGCTCTAACTAATGGGCTTCATACATAGAAATTCTACTAGATGATTCCATCTCTTCCTTTTTCTGAATAAATTGGAGTTGTTAAATCCATATATTTATACTAATCAATTGATCACTATTGAATAGCTATATTAGAAATGGTTACAATTCATAATGTTATTTTAAAATCAAAAAACATAAAACCAAGGAAGTGAATATTTAATATAACCATTTTACATGATAATATATTTAATTAGATGAAGAATAATTTTCATTAATAAAAGTTTGGGTCATCACAATCATCCCCCCTGAAGAAATATCTCACTCGAAATTTGTTTTCCCACACTAAAATAGATGTGGGTAACTCTTCTTCATCACTTCCTCTTATTCCCACATTTAATCTTTAAACATGTGGTTTCTTCACAACACATTGATGAGGGGCATTGTCTTATTTTGAAGAAATATTTCCAACGATCTAAGATCTTCATCAGATTATCTTCATAGGAGAGGTCATTCTTCAATGATACCACCTCAAGATTGATTACATGTGATGTCTCAGGTATGTAATTCTTCAAATGTGATACATGTAATATTTCATGTTCTTGAGATAGGTTTGGTGGGAGTCTTAGTTGATAGGTCACTGCTCTAATGTGATCAAGGATCTCAAAAGGGTTGATGTACCTTAGAATAAGCTTTAACTTCTTCCCAAATCTTATAACTCTCTTACACTATGATATATGGAGGAATATCATGTCTCTGATGAAAAACAATATGTCTAATCGATGATTATTAGTATAGATATTTTCACGACTCTGAGCAACTTTAATTTGTTGCTGGATATTCTTAACCTTATCCACCATTTCGTTGACCATTTTTGGACCTAGGAGTTTTCACTCCCCAACTTCATCCCAACATGTCGGTGTTCTGCACCTCTTCCTATAAAGGTATTCACAAGGAAATATTTGGATCCTTGATTGGAAACTATTATTTTAAGAGAACTCAAAGAGAAGAATGTTTTGATCATATCCTACATTGAATTCCATTGAAAATTCACTCAACATGTACTCAATATTTTGGATAGTTTGCTCAGATTGACCATCAGTTTGAAGAAGATGATCCATAATGAGGTTCAGATAAGTATTAGAGCATATTGAAGAGTCTTCCTAAACAAAGAGTTTAATATTGGATCTCGATCAGATATAATCAATAGTGGTACTCCATGCATCCTTACCACTTCTCTAATGTATATTCGTGCTAGTTGATCCAATGATAAATCATCTCGAATTGAAATGAAGTGTGCAGACTTTGTAATAATATTTACAAAAATCTAGATATTTCTTTTCTTTTGGATTTCTTTAGAAGTCTAGTGATAAAGTCCATGGTGATATTCTCCCATTTCCACATTGGTGCGGGTAATTTTTTCCTCATCCCCTTAGACTTTTTCCTCTCATCCTTCACTTACAGACATATCAGGCACTTTGATTTATACTCAGCGCTCTCCTCTATCATGTTATCCCACAAATAATTCTCTTGGAGATCTTGATATATCTTTCTATTTCCTAGGTTAATGGACAAATTTTAACTATGTGCATCATCAAAAAGTTCATTCTTTAACCATTCTTTTTAGGGAATGCATAGTCGTTACCCAAATCTCACAATTACTTATTCATTAACATTAAACTGTGAGGATTTCCATTTTCTGATGGTTTCCACATTCTTCTGAATTCCCACATCATCCTTTTGAGCATCCCTTAACCTTTCCCGATGAGATGGTTGAGAAATAATTTATGAAAGGATTAATGATTTTCCCTTCTTTATGATTCCCATGTCCATCTTCCTGAAATCTAATAATATTGGATCCTTTTTAATTCTCATCAATGATAAAATCACTGGGTCCTTTCTACATAGAAAATTTCCACCTTGTTCACTTCCCATGGGTTGTAATTGATTGAGAAGTCATAGTCTTTGATCAGCTCTAACAATATTCATTGGTGCATATTCATCTATTTCTATGTTAATATATACTTTAGGCTTTTGTGATACATATATATTTCACACTTCTCCATAAAGAGGTAATTCCACTAAATTATTTAGGCAAAGATTACTATAGCCAACACCATATCATGAGTGGGACTACCTTGATGCATAGGTAATGAAACTTTCCTTCTTTTCCTCAAATTTCATCAAAGGTATACTTATGAAATTTTCAAGAAGAACGTTTCCATATACATTAACAGGTGATACAACACTTAAAGAGTTTTTTTCACTAATGATTTAATATCATTTTTATTGGGGACTCAATGCACATAGAAAACAGAAAAGATTTACTAATAGGAAATGAATTGAAATACATTATGACATACACTACTTTGTATTAGTGGTAACATTTAATTAATTCATTATTATCCATCTTATCATAGGACTTCTCATGTTCCCTTGATCATGGAGATTGTTGATTCTCATCATGCTTCTTAGCACTTGAAATAGATCATAATCTTTGATAATACCTGAATTCTCCTTATTTATGACATATAACCATGTAATATGCCTTATATGGAGCATTGTTTCAATACATCACATTATCCATTCTTTTGGGAAATTGGATACTTTGTGCCCTTCCTTTCATCACTGAAATCATCTTCTAGTCGCTTTGTGACATTTCCCATGGAACCACTTTCCAAATTTGTTGAAAAAAATAAATTGAGTCTTCTTTTCCATATTACCTTTATCATATTCACTTTCATGAGATGTAATCTTCCTCTTCCTTACTTTCCTTGGTCATTTAAAAAAGTACCAGTTGTTAATTTTGAATTTTGATAGGTAGTTTGGTATAATCATTATATGTCCTACTTAAGCTCCCATTTGATTGGGAATCTCATTGGGATATTAATCATGTTTCCCTTTTCTTAGGTTTATAGCCATATTTATAATATTATCGGCCATTGGATGGAATAAAAGTAATGTTAATTGTAACACCTAAAGTGTAATTCAATGACAAAAAGGGATAACTTATAAATTACATTTATTTCCGTAACTTATCTATGTTATCCATGATATACATCCCAACATATATTCTTATGGGAGTTTTTATAATTCCCTTAACAATGGTTCATACTAATATTATGAATTTTTAAAAACAAATCCCCTAGGAGTGTCGTTACCAATAGTGATGCACGGCCCGTTGTTGTGCACCAATTCCCATCAGAGACTATCTCAAAGTGGGGATTTTGGGTTTTACCCATAGATACATCTGTGCCAGATCCACCTCTACCTTCTCATATCCATACATGGATGCATTTTCTCAATAAACTACTTACTCAACATTCAAAAAAAATTAGGGCTATTTTTATTATACTTAGTCTTATCCTGAAGTCTCTAACTAGGGTTTTCTAATACAAATCCCAAAAATAACTAAACCTATCTTATGATACCAACTATAACAACCCAAATCTTTATAAAAACATCACTTGATACAACATAGAAGATCGAGAGTTATATTTTTTTGGGACATTGGAACATTACATAACAACTTAAAAAATGAAATACATATTTTATTGAAAACATGTTTTACATGACCACACACATTCCTTCGTACTTAGCATTGCATGGGATAACCTAAAGACATGCATAAAAAAGAGGGTGAACTATAAATCCCAGTAAGGGAGTAAAAAAGGAATAAAATGATGAATATAGTACATTCTAGGAAATAGTAATATCAATAGATCATAAGAGAAACATGAACATAAAGGCATGATATAGCATGATTATCCTAACATGGAAATGTGGAAACAACATTTAACATGATATGAGCATGATCCTAGAATCATTGCACATGGATCATGAGTAAAACATCACTGAACATGAATTATCATGATTAAAACCTTATTACAATTTAAGTATCATGATACTAATATTTACCCAATGCATTGGAGCGCTATCAGGTCACACCCTTCTTAATCATTTCATTTCCTGTATAAGTGTGCCATGTGGGTTATACAGCATGGAATCCTTCAACATCATCATTTATTACATGATAAATGAATGTGGAATACATACATGAAAACTTATAATAAATATGTAAATGTAAATAAGTTTTATCACCCTTTATAGAGAAATGGTCGAAGTATTCACTACTCAATGAGTTTGGCTTGAAAAACCACAGTTAAATTTCTGCAGATAACGGCGTGACATAAGATTTCATAAAAATGGTTGATGAGAGATAAAGGGGTATCTCATCATATTTACATAAAATAGAAATTACGGGGGTCATATAGATACATGTACCAATATATGTAATGTAACTTAGATGCATAATATAAAATAATAGCTTGAATGTAAATGAGGAGAGAGAAATACCTTATGGAATTTCTGAATTGTAATGAGTATACATGGGAGGAATTAATGAGAGATAAAGTGGAATAACATAATTAAAACATAAGTATGAAAGTATATGTGAGTTTTGAAATCATACCCCAACATTTTTAATTGAAAATAAAAGAAAATATCAATATAAGGAAAATTGGACTTAAATAAGGAAGGAGGAAATCCCTTACTTGGAAGTGTTGTCCCAAAGGCTTGGGAGATGCTTGAGGGAGGATTCATGGGAGCTTGGGGCACCTTAAGAGGGTTTTAGATATATTAGGTCATGGTAGGTACATGATAAAAGTGTTTTGAGTGAACATAAGTGGGATCTTGGGTAGGTTTATAAAGGAAAAGAGATGGAATTCTTTATTAATTTGGGTTTGGACACCACACATTAAACTAATCAAAACCACAAACTAAACCATGTTTTTGGCCCATGGTTTTTTCCAAATGGGAGTGGAAACATTATTTTATAATTCCAATGGCCTAATTTTTTTAAATATTAGGCTTTTTTATGTGGTGGTGTGTCACACTCTCAAGGATACCATTTTAAAAGTTAAATTCTTTTATCAGTATTAGAGGGTCCACTAGGGCACCATAAAATTAACCAAAAAAATTTAAAAACAAATTATTTTAAAGTTAAATCATATATTGGCAGAAAATACCATTTATATTATTTTATTACTTCACTATTTGGTCATTATGATTTCATAAAACACATTATATAATTAAACAGTATTTAATTTTTACTCAAAAATTCGACTGTCTCAGAAAATTATGAAAAAATCACCATTGGATAATTTCGACATCAAGATTCCAAAAATAATATTTATATTAACTAAAAAAATTTCTATATATTTTAATTTTTACTTTTAAAATAAAAAATAGACATTTATCGAAAATTAATGGGTTTTAACAAAAACAGCATTCAAACATTAATAAAAATTACAATTATATTCATAAAAATTATATGATCATTTATATTTAATAAAAATTAATTTAGTAATTATATTTAATTAAAATATTATTTAATTAAAAAACCCATTAATTCATCAATATAGATTTCTTAATTTAATATTAACTAAAAATACTATTTTTTCTTTAAAAACAATTTAGAAAGTAACAATAATAAAATGAATGTATATTATCTATAACATAATTTACCTAATAATAGTGTTATGTTATTGTTACATAACTTCTTATAACACCCACATAAGACCTATGGGTAAGGTTTGTAATGGTGAAAAACTCTTGGGGTGTTTTCACATGCAATACCGTGGGGATCCCATAACCCATGGTATATTTTGGATTCAAGATTTAGAATTTTCTTCTAGTAAGATTTCGGACCACATTCATAACTATAAAAACAAGTTGTTGTCCTTTGGAGGATGCATATCTCTCATTAATAGTGTTATACTGGGCACTCCAATCCACGCTCTCTTTGTTATCAAGGTGATGAAGGGTTTAATTTCTAGTATTGAGAAGCTCCTGGATCTCTTTATATTGGATCCTCTAGTATAAAGGAAGAATAATTGGTCTTTTGGGGTAAGGTTGTGAATCCTGCTAGGGCAGGAGGCATTAATGTTCACAGCTTGAATGATACTCTCAGTTTCATGCATGCACAACTGGCTTGAGAGGCGCTGGGACAGAGTACAATGTGGTGTAAAATTATGCATCCTCTGTTGAGTATCCATCCCCTGATTAAAGGTTAAGTTTCTTCTTTATGACCCACTATTGTTAACCTATTTTTGGAGCTCTTTTTTTCATTCTTAGTGGATCATCGGGAGGGGGGACATTTCTTTTTGGCACCTCAACTGGGATGGGACTATGGTTTCCTTCCTAGGGTACCCCTCCCCAACCATTTCTTTTAGGTAGTCCAGTTTTCACCCAGACTTCATTAAATCTATTCTGGATGAAGAGAAATAAGAGTTTTTCAATCTCATTTCTTTGTAGCAGGAACCAGACTATTGTGTCTTCACCCCTTCTTCATCGGGGGATTTCTTCACTCGGGATTATCGGTGGACTCGGGTCTCTACAGAGGAGCAATATTGATAGAATGACATCATTTGGCCCAAGGTGGTCCTTTTAAAATACGCTTTTTGGTTATTAAGGATCAGGTATTGGGAGATACCCATGGAAGAATATATTAAACGATGCGGCATCCCTCTAGCTTCTCGGTGTTCCTGTTGTACAGTCTTCAAGGAGGAAAGTGATGATCACCTTTTCTTCTGGGGAGGTTGGCCATGGGGTGTGTTGGTGCCTTTGGGTAATTCATAGGCCTTTAATAATATAACTTGGTGGAGCTTCCATTCTTGGATAGGTAGTTCCATGTGTCGGGTGATAGAGGCTGGAAGAAAATGGCGTGTGTGGTGATACTTCTGGCAGTGTGCTAGTCTATTTGGTAAGCCAGAAATAAGTTCAGATATGAGGGGGTTTATCCCACTAGAAAGTCTATCATATTTAGTACCAATAAAACCCTCCTTGATTTGGATAGTCTATCTGGAAAATAGTGGTATGCCCCCTCCTTGCGGTGGATGATCTCTACTTTGTACTTTTCACAGGCACATGACAGTAGCTCCTACGGCCTCTGGGTGTGATGGAATCCTCCCTCTACGGGACTTAAACTAAACACTGATCGTTCTTGTAGGACAATAGTATTGAGAGGGGGTGGGTCTATTTGAGACTCCAGGGTTTCAATCCTCTTGTAATTTTCATCCTACTTGGGATATGGTTTCTCTCTCAATGCTGAAGCCAAAGCTATGCTCATGGGTATCAACCTTTGCCTCCAGCAAGGTCTAATCTTATCTGAAGTGGAAATAGATTCAAAGAATCTCCATGATGTCATAAATGATCTCCAAATCCATGGTCGATTGTCTATATAATCAGAATGTGTAATGTCATAATCAACAACAACATCAAAGTTCTACATTCTTGGCATGAAGGTAACAAAGTGGCGGATTACCTAGCGTCTTAGGAAGTCCTTGGCCATGACCCCAACTGTCTTCATGATATTGTCTCTTTAAAACCTGATGGGGTCAATTTTATTAGAGGGGATTCCCTCGGCCTTCACCATTTCAGGCCCCCATATACTTATTGGCTTCTATTTTTTCTTGTTTTTTCTTGTTTTGGATGTTCTGTTTCCATATAATAAAAAAGTAACTATTTGGTTCTATTAACTTCCACTTCTCCCGTAGGCGGTTCCGATCAAGATTAACGTGTTGAATCAAGGCTTGGGCATAGTCAAGAGTGAAGCCTAGTGGAACCACCTCCTTTAAATGATCCAAAAAATGGGCTTTGTATGGTGAAATTCTACTGGATGAGGCCATTACTTCATTTTCTGCGTAAATTGGATTTGTTAAAGCATTATATTTATACTAATCAATTGATCATTATTCAACAGCTATATTAGAAATGGTTACAATTATTAATGGTATTTTTAAATCCAAAAACATATAAACAAGGATGTTAATAATTTTTAGAATCATTTTACATAATAATACATTTAATTAGATCAATAGAAACATTCGTTAATAAAACTTTTGGTCATTACCGATCTTATGTACAGTGGACTACCTTCTCACAAACTGATGTAATTTATTTTCCATCACCACCTATAAAGGATGGATATAACGAAGTATTTAACACATTTAGATAATATTTTTGATAATATTATAATTCTGTATTTATAATATAAAATATACCTTCTTACTTTCCATTCCATTTAAATTATGATAACATCAATCATGTGCATAGTAGACGACCGCCTCGCGAAGCGATGTGATTCATTTTTCACTTACACTTTCATTTAATATAATTATATTAATTTAATGAATATATGTTATATTTATGATTTCATACAGATTTTTTAAAATTAATATATCACATATTTCCTCACACTTTCACCCGTTAAGGGAATGATAATGTCGATCGGGTGTATGTACAACCTACCATCTACACGAAGCGATGTGATCAATTTTTCATTTCAAAATTTCAATAATGATTCTTGAAATGTATCCAATAAAATAGATTATATTTATAACAATAATATACTTCATCATAATATGGATCTATATCTTATACACATAAACTAGAACATTTATGACAAAACATGTTTGACAAAATAAGATAATTAACACCTGAAACAATGAACATATTGAAAGATCATTAACAAACGGGTCAAAAGATGTTATAAGAGGATCATATATGATATTATGAATATGAATATGATTATTTTATAAATTTATAACATTATTAATTCCATTATACATGAGTTTAATGCACATTCAACCAAAAGGAAGCTTGAGGTAAGGGACTTCGTCTCAATTTCCCTTCATTAAGGCATATTGAAATATTATACACCTAATTTATTTTATATGGTGTATATACTACCACTTTGACATGTAATATCCATATTTATTAATAATTATAGTAATTTTATGTTTTAATTTGAATTATTTCATCAATGGGTATTTTAATTATTGGTTACCAAGGTGTAATGAATTTCATAACTTAAATTTCTTTCATTGGGTTATATTTATTCTTCGTTGTATTTGATATTCTAAGATTATGTGTGTAATGAATTTGGATTATATTATGATGTATTGAAACGTATTTTATGTGGATATAAATTAGAAAAAAATAATTGATTCATTGACTAATTATCAAATTAATGTTACGATCATTGTGAGCATTTATTTCACAATTCTATTTTAATCAGAATTATTTATGCTTGAATTTCTGTTGAATGAAATTATTTTATAATTTCACAATAAACACATTTAATTTAATTTTAAACTATTTATTCATGAATTTTTCAAGAAATATTACCATTTTTTCACTCACTGGTACTTAAAATTGTTGATAAAATGAATTTAAAAAAAGCTGGCTTCATTTATCTCTTCGATCAAAAATCCTTTTTCTTCCAAAATTATTTTTTCTAAAAATGTTTTCAAAACTGTTTTTTACATTCTCAAAATTATTTATTAAAGAAATTTTTACCCATTTTTTAATTTTTTTTATAATGTAATCTTCATGTCATTTTGCAAACAAGGCATGTTTGAATTTTATTGAAAATATAAAAGGAATATTTATTTTAACATGTGCGACATGTATAAAATTTACCACCATCATAACCACTCAATGTTTTAAATAATCCTTTATAAGTTTCAAAGTTTATTTTCAAATGAAAATATTTTCAAAATATTTTTATAAGCTCTATATAAGAGATCCTTTTTTACTTCATTGTTGGAAATAAGAAAAGTCACCCTGGTTGTGTAACGGTTAGTGGGAGATGAAGATCGGTGGTGGAAACTCCTTAAAAAAATGAATGCATGAGGGAATATTTATGCTATAAAGTGAGATTAGTTTAGTGGAACCTTTTTCCAAAAATATTTCCCCTGTTTAATGTGAATTAAAATGGAGAAGTAATTCCTAGATCTAAAGTAGAAGGAAATTGAATCTATTGGAATCTATGAGATGGACATTACAATATGTTCATATTACACCTATAGCTATTTCATGGATCCAATGGTAAGGTTTATGGATTATTTTATGGACTAATACTCCATCTAAAGAATAATATAGATAACCAAGACATTGAAAACTATAAGGATATCATGATGAGTGTTATGAAAGTTGAACTAGAGTTTATAGAGATTCAGTAGTCCAAAAGATCGAATGAAGAAATTATATATTAGGATCCAAACATGAGGAGGGCCTTTGATTAAGGAAGAGGAGGAAGGAAAATGAAACTTTCCACCTGGAAAAAATACATGAAGAAACATTTTATGAATTTCTTTCTCATGAGAAGGAAATGTCACAAGTATGTAAGAGAAGGAAAAATATGTACGAACTATCATAGTGTGTTGGTGCCTTAACTTCTCAACACTAACAATAAAGGGAATGTGGTGTAGTCCCAACTTGATTTCTAATGCTTCATGTTTGGATAGCTTAGAGACTATTCCAATCATTATCCCAATCTGAGGGCAGTGAAGGGGAATCACCATCAACCTCGGTATAGGACGAGGGATCAATGTTGTTCTTTTTATATCCCAAATACTGAAGTTGAATCTACAAATAATGTAGTGGTATTTACTCTTATTTTTCTCTCAAACCTATAAGGTAACTTGTTTGATTATGGTTCTACGTGTTCCGTTATTTCTTCTAAGTTTTCAAATAATACAGAATCAATCCCTAAATTTATAAAAGTATAACTATCAGTTATGAATCCTAGAGGGATTATCCAAGCATCAAAACTATATAGATACTCTATTATATAATTTGGTGATAATAATATCATCACACATCTAGAAGTCATTCCCATGATAGAATTCAACATTATAATAGGGACGGAATGGATTAAAAGTATAATACTAAGATAAAAATAAAAAGAAATTAAATATAAATAGTTTAAAAAAATATATAGTTGCTTTCAAATTAGGGATATCTTGACCAAAGTTATTTCTATAAGAACCTCCCATATCTTTCTTTATGAAAATGATCGGTGAAGATGAAGAATGAAATGAATGATTATGAATAGAGAATATACCCATCATTTAGGAATACAGTGATGTATTTCCTAAGGATTTACCAAGATCTCCCTATAAAATATAGGTAGAGTTCCTCATTGATCTCATTGATGGTTCTAAGACAATCTCAAATTCCCTGTATTGAATAGAAAATGTGGAGCTGGAAGAATAAAAGATGAAACTATGAGATCTTTTAGAGAAGGGGTTTATCTAACCAAGTGTGTCTCCTTGTGGAGTCCTTATAATCTTTGTTAAGAAGAAGGATGGATCAATGTGACTATGCATTGATTATGTAAAACTTACCAAGATCACAATGAAGAATAAGTACCCTATTCCATGAATTGATTATTTACTTAACTATCTTCATGGGGCTCAATTCATCTCTAATATTGGACATTGATCTGGTTGTCATCAACTAAGGATAAAGAAATAAGATATTCCAAAGCCCACATTCTAATCAAGATATGGGCATTATGAGTTTTTTTATTCCCTTCGACATGACTAATAATCCTTTTGTTTTTATGTATTTGATGAATATGGTCATTAAGGACTATCTTGAAAACTTTACAGTGGTTTTTATTAATGATATTATGATATATTCCAAAATTCTAAATGATCATGAAGATCAAATAATAGTTATATTTAAACATCTAAGGAAGGAGAGTATATTTGGTATTTTTATAAAATGTTTGTAACATCCCAGTTCTGGGAGCCACCTAGAGGTACCCCGTACCCAGTTGTTCAGATGTCCTCAAGCGCATTTCCCCGAATGCCAGAGGCTGCCGACTAGCAGCTAAGGCCTTGGGTGTGATAGTGAGGAAACTATGCCCTCATTGGTAGAGTAACACAACAGAAGTAAAACATATAACAATAGCATAAGCAGTAATAAAACCATACAATTGTAAATAGTGGAAGACTGAACCATCTCCACCGCAATCAAGTACCTGAAGTAGAAGGGTGCTTTCCCTTATCTATACCAACAACAATATAATCAGTTTGGTCCCAAAAGCATGACCCAAATAGGGTGTGATACTAAACCCAATAGGAAACCACCCAAAGATCTGTTCCTAAGAGTTAGTGAATATATATGTTAGGAAATGAGCAAAGTCAAACTGTAATCAAGGAAGTACTCAAAAGTAAAAAAATCATACTGTTTCAAGGCATTCAATTTCATATATCAAGAAAGAAGATAATAAAAAACAGGTAACTCTCTAGGAAGTACTCACAGCCTAATCCTTCTGTTTCATCCAAACAAACGCAAGAAACCCTCTAGGAAGTACACAAAGTTTGACCCCACTGGTTCAGCTTTTGCATAGACTCTCTGAGGAAGAACTCACTGCCAATTCCCCCTATAGTCTCGTATTGGTAACTAAAAGGCACTATAGGGAAGAACTCAACATCTAATTCACCCTTGTGGCCTACATTGAATAACTACAGACACTCTGAGGAAGCACATACATCCATTCCCCCTATGGTCTCGCAACGTAAAAGTTAAACTGAAACTCTAGAGAGGCCTTCATCGTCCATTCTCCCTATAGTCTACTACACCTGGTTCTCATGGACCTATGTAAGTCAATTGAGCACAGTGACATAAAGGAAGCCCATGTATTCCTTAATAACTACTTGGCTAAACAATATACAACATATCATAGCATGTCATATAATAGACACTCCAACCTAAAAATACTAGGCATGGAAACCAAGATAGTAGCCTAACAGGAAAATCTAGACCAAACGGTCAAAAATAATAAATATGGAAAAAAACATCCATATAACAGCAAAGTAAACCCTATTCACAAACAATTAACCACTATCCAAACAAACAAGGTATAGAAGAAAATATTAGGGTTAGAATCCATAAACACGCAATATCCCATTCAAGGGTATTTGGCACTTTTTCACATAAAATTCAAGGACTATCTACAGAATGGCACAAACCACCTACCTTAGTGTTGTGATATCGATATACATTAATCTTATGCCTTGAATCACCTTATAATGCCTTAGATCTACAAAAACATCTAAAATGTTCAACTGAAGATAACTTGAGAGAGAGAGGAGAAATCAGAAGATGAGGTTTAAGAAGAAGATGGAATTCACCGATGTGATCCCAATGCAACCGAAGTAGTTCGATTCTGAGAATGGATGTCGATTTAGGGGCATGAAAAATATCTGTCGGCGTACAGTCACTCTTGTATGAGTCATCCAAAGAAGGAGGGTGTTCTGTCAATTATATGTGACCTCAGTCCGTTTAATGAAAAAAGTACATAAAATGTACTTTATAAGTACACGACATGTACTTTCCCTTACCGGGCCCCGCTTCAGGCGGCCTCTAGGTCACCACACGTAGATTTGTGCTTGGCCATTACATGGCCAACACATGGCTACATACAGAAACTGAGTACACAACGTGTACATATACGTACACAACGTATAAATAAAAAATTTCCATAAACTCCTCGTTCTCTCAAAAACAACCTGAAAAGAAAAACATGCCTGAAAAAAAGATCTAGGTTCTTACAGACTTCCCCCCTTAAATAAATTTGTCCCCAAATTTCCCTAGCAAGGAGGTATGGAATAAGAACCCTCAAACAGCTCTGTCCACTGTAATCGTATATCTGCCTCCCTCTCCCCAGTCTCGTCTTGTACTCACCCGTGCTGCCATAACACTCATAGGAGAGGAACAGACAAGCCATATATAACCTTCTCATTGTGATCAACAATCCTGAGAGGATGCTCCTCGAAGGATGTGTCCACCTCAAGCTCAAACTCCTCAGGTTGAAAAACATGAGATAGTCTGAGAAGTAATTTTGAAGATGAGAAAAGTGGAATACGTCGTTCATAGCCCGGTACATCTGGGGTAACTACAACTGATAAGAAACCAGACCAAGTCTCTCCAAAACCTGAAACAGCCTAATTTACATCGAATAAAGCATACCCTATCTCCTAATAATCTTGTGTCTAAACCTAGGTGTGATAGGTAGAAAAACCTGATCTCTAACCTCAAACTCTAGAGATCATCTTCATCGATCAGCATAATACTTCTGTCGTGACTGTGCAGTATCCATCCTCTTCCGAATCAACTATATCTACTTTATGGTCTCCTGGACAAGACAAGGTCTCATTATTTTTGCCTCTCCTACCTCCAGCCAACATAAGGGTGATCGGAATGGCCTACTGTAAAAAACCCCCATAAGGTTCCATCTGAATAGTTGCTCAGAAACTATTATTGTATGAAAACTCCACAATAGGTATGTGCTTCTCCCAAGAACCTCCAAAATCTAGGATTCATACTCGATGCATGTACTCAAGAACCTGAGTCGTACTCTTGTCTTGGCCATCTATCTGGGGGTGGTAAGCTGTACTCAAAAGTACCGTTGTACCCAAAGCCTTCTGAATCCCCTTCCATAACTAAGAAGTAAAATGAGCATCCCTTTCTAAAAAAATGGAGTGTGGAACTCCATGTAAACGCACAATATCTTAGATGTAAAAAATTATCAGCTCATAAACATTGAAGGTCTTATTGATCAGAAAGAAGTGACCAACCTTCATGAGTCAGTCAATAACAACTGATAGAGCATCATTCCCTCAAGGTGACCTAGGAAAACCTATCATGAAGTCCATCACGACATCATTCCACTTCCATTCAGGAATGGGTAACTGTTGTTAAGCCCTGTTGGCCACTTATGTTCCGCCTTCACATGTTGATAGGTGGAACACATCATAATGAAACCAGCAACATCTCTCTTCATACCTGGCCACCAATACTGATGGTGTTGATCACGATACATCTTGTTGACACTAGGATGAACTGCCCAAAATGAGGAATGAAATTCCAGCATCATCTCCTCGTATAAGTCTATTGGCACCCACACGTGCCCATGAAAATACAAGATCTCATCCTCACCTATAGACTATCCAGAAATATGGTCCTCTCCTGACAGACTCTCCCATAAAACTAGGCCTTCAGAACATGATATCTACCTCATTGGCACTCGATCAAGAAGAGTTGAGGTAACAGCTACAACAGAAAGAAACGCCTACCCCTTTCTGCCATGAACCTCCAAATGCATCTCAGAGAACAGAGCCATAAGCTTCCACTCCCTGCTATCCTCTGGAACTACCTATATTTGAGTCCTCCTGCTTAGAGCATCAGCCACTGCATTTCCTTTCCCATGCGTGTAGGAAAATTCAATGTCACGGGACTGAAGGTACTCAACCCACCTTCGTTGTCTCAAATTCAGATCACGCTGAGTAAAGATATACTTTAGACTATTTTAGTCAGTGAAAGCCCCAAAATTCTCTCCCAACATGTAGTGTATCCAATAGTGTAGAGCATGAACAACAATAGCCAATTCAATATTGTGCATCGGTTAGTTCCTCTCAAGTGGCCTCAACTGCCGAGATCTGAACGTAATGACTCCCCCCCTCTATATAAGCACAGCACCCAGCCCGATACCTAATACATCATAGTAAATAGTGTAACTCATTCCCCTATCTGGAAATACTAGTATCAGTGCTAAAGTCAACCTCTCTTTCAACTCGTGAAAGGATGACTCAGAAGAATCTGACCACAAGCACTTCGCACCCTTCTTATTCAGGCCCTTCAGTAGCTCTGCTATGTGTGATAAGTTTTTTATGAAACGTCTGTCGTATCCAGTCGGCCCTAGAAAACTCTATACCTCGAATAATTTATTTGAATTCTCCCAAGAAACTACTACTCTCACTTTCTTGGGGTCTATTGGCACTTCTATCTTTGAGATAACATGACCCAATAAGTGAATCTGGTCCATCCAAAAGTGGCATTTTCAGAGCTTAGTGTATAACTAATTCTCTCTCAGTGTACTCAAAACGATCTCAAGATGGGTAGAATGGTCATGTCGAGTTTGAGAGTACACCAAGATATCATCCACAAAGACTACCACAAAATAATCAATGTATGGATGGAACACTCGGTTCATCCATTCCATATAGACTGCAATCGCGTTCGTGAGACCGAACAGCATGACCACATACTCGTATAGACCATATCTACTCCAGAAGGCTGTAAGAGGTATATCAGATGGTATAACGTGAAACTGATGATAAAAAAATCTCAAGTTAATCTTTGAGAACACCCGAGATCCTAGAAGATGGTCAAATAGATCATCAATCATTGGCATGGGATATCGTTTCTTGACTGTCAACTAGTTCATCCTCTGATAATCCACACAATGTCTGAGGGTACCATCTGCCTTCATCACAAACAAGGCAGGCGAACCCCAAGGAGAAGTACGGTGTTAGATGAAGCACTTTTCCAGTAACTCATCAATCTAATTCATGAGCCCCTATAACTCTGGTGTAGCCATCCTATAAGGAGGAATGGACACTGGTGCCACTCCTGGAACAGGCTCAATCGAAAATTCCACCTCTCACTCCAGAGGAAAATCTGAGAAGTATTCTAGAAATACGTCTCTAAAATGATCCAACCCTATATTAAAGTCCATTAGTGAAGTCCCCTAGTCATCCAGATATGGACTAGCAATCTGATTTGTAACTCCTCCCAACCCATGTTGCGCGGGTCCCACTTTAATTGTCTGGACATCCCATTCACCCTTACGAAGAAACGATGCACCCTATGGTGATGTGAAACACACCCTACAGCGATAGAAGTCAACAACATCCTGGAAGGGAACTAACCAGTCCATTATGAGAATGACGTCATAGCCTTTCATCTTTAGGATATAGAGATCTCATAAGAATTGACACCCTCCAACCTCAAGAGGGAACTCCTTGCACTGATGTACACTATCTGTTCTCGTCCCCAATAGATATTATAGCATCAAGATATCAGCCAAGGAAAGGATACAGAGCCCAAGGATATTAACAACAACAACAAATATAAAGCTCTAGGAAGCCCAGGTATCGAACAGAGTAGAAGCTAAAACCGAGGCAACTAGGATCGTACCTCAAACTGTAGAGGGTCCGAGATCCTGCTCCACTACAAAATTCTGGCCTGTACCGCGACCCTATAACCCTGCCTGACCACTCTGAGTGGATCCACCCTGTTGTCGCTGAAATCATGGTGACTGACTACCACGACTGCGACCTCCACCTTGGCCTAAATGGATGGAAGAACTCAAGTTCTTAGACTGATCAGAAACTGGTGGAACTTCTCCGGAATGAGGAGTCATATAAGAACCCATGTCACCGGTTACTAGTGAGAAGATCTAACAGAAGCATTGAAGATGGCCCATCTTGTTGCATGAACAGCACCCTACTGGGTCTCTTGGGCAATGTGGCCTCAAATTCCTGGCCTTTCCACACTGGTTTCATACAACCTGGCTACCTGAAGGTGCATCCAGCCTACTCAGATATCCATGCGATGAATCCCAACGGGGGTTCCTGCTATCATACTAAGAAGAAATAACTCAGGATGTGGAACCTCCCTTTCTTACAGCTCCAGAATCCTTTAGGTTATGTTCTATGATTAGCACCTATTTGACTATAGAAGTGTTGGAAGTCAACCCGAAGATGTCCACCTAAGATCGAATGGCATGCCTGAGACCATCCTCAAACTTCCTTGCCAAGATTAACTCATCACCTCCTCAGAAAGCTGTGAATCAATGAGGTTCTGTTAAGCGGTATGAATACTCCATAATATAAAGATTACCCTGCTCTAGACTCATAAACTCTCAGGCTTAGTCGGCCCTCAATTTCTCTAGGTAAAAGTGGTCCTAGAAGGCGTGCTGGAACTCATCCCAATCCATAACCTGCTGGCATCCCACTTGTGAGATCAAATCCCACCATCTCATGGTAGATTCCCATAGAATATATGTATTGAGATTCACGCTCCTCTATAGAGGTGTCTCTATATGCTAAAAGATAGACAACATGGCTTCTAACCATGACTCTACAGATTCAGATCCTCCTTCCCCCTATGAAAGTTGGAGGATGCTGCTGTAGGAAAACCTGCGTCAACTCTGCCATAGATGGAGAAGGATGTGGTACTCCTTGGAAGGTCTGCATAAACCTCATAAATACCTCTTGGAATAGTGTGTCAGCACCTGCATCAGGAAGGACCGATGGTTCCAAGACTGGCACTACAAGATGATCTGCTGGAAAACCCTGGTCAGCCATGTCCGGTGTCTGATCACTACCTTGCAACTGACGGACAACAGGTGGAAATCTCAGTGGAATGAATCTACAAGGTCAATATCAAACCTTAGATCAAGATTATAATGACAGAAAACTATAAGTGTAAGAAGGGAACATGAGAAATAAATAATTCATTTTTTCAAAACATGGACACACAACGTGTATAATTACTATAAGACATGTTCCCTTATGCCTTCACATGGGTGTGTACCCCTGCAAACATTGGTAGTGTAACACCCCATACACATGGAGTGTTGTCTTACCACATGACGCGTACTTTAATCCTCATCCACTACCCGAGTTCTTCTGCATGGATAAGCCACATGGTTCTCCTAGAACAAGACTACACAGTGTGTTAGTGCCAGACACGATGTGTAATAGATGAACTTCACCGACCTGTGTTGTTAGTCACATGGATCACTCTAATGCTATGTTCCATGTGGACGTAGCATGTACTATTTAGATTTCAACTTCCCATGTTGTTATCCACACAGGTGAACACACAGATGTCTATACACAATGTGTTTATCCTGGACCCAGTGTGTACAAGAAGGTTTCCACCATCCCGTGTTGTTCGTTACATAACCGGATACATGGGTTACTCTACACGGCATGTTCAAGAGTGACACGGCGTGTATAACTTAAATTTCCATCCTTCCATTTCATTAGTCACGTGGGTGGACACATGGTCTCCACAACACAGCGTGTTTGTCTGGAACACAGTGTGTTCTAAAAAGATTTCTCAACATCATGTCTCTGCGCACACAGCCTGTGACATGTCTAGAGACTACACAATTTGTACATATATTACACAATGTGTACATAATATAAATAGTTCATTCCTGAACAGAAGACACGTGGCATGTGTTCATCCTTACACACCGTGTATTCTGGGTTTTTTTAGACAGTAAGCCTCAGAAACTACTCTAGAAGCCCAGAAAACTCTGAAACAAACATTAAAGTGCCAAATTCTGATCTATGATGGCCCATACTCCCCATGAATAAAAAAGTGGCCTCTTATACATGTCTTATACAAGGGAAAAAAGGAAACTATCCACAAAATTCTGATTCATGAGGGCCTATAACACCCCAAGAACCAAAGTTTGGTGTTCATTCACACAAGACCACATACAAACAATACTATAACAAAAAAATCAACTTCAGTGGTGGCATGGTGGTGAAGGAGAGTGGTACAACAATGCCGTTCATTGGGAGGTTCAGGGTTCGAATCCTGGGAGTCCGCTGTTGGTTCGAGCCTCTCCCCCGAGATCCACCCGTCTTTCCGGGTCTCCTAGTCTCAACTGGGCAGGAAAAATAAGGCATGGACCAATGTGCTGACGGATTTCTTTGATGAACCATCATCAATCGGGCTTTCACCCTCCAGGACACTCTTCCATCTCAGCTGGAAATAGATCTTTCCCCGACTGGGGCTCTACCTCTGGGCAGTGACATCTTCATTGGGTAGGGGCGTTTCCATGTGTGGAGGGTTTGAAAAAGCCACACAAGGGAATTCCCTTTTCTAAAATATAATAATCTATCAAAAATCATATATTCTATAAAATCATCTATCACAAAATCATGCATATCTAGCACAACATCTACCACAACAATATGCAATCTCTAATGCCCCCTAAATGGCATGGAAATAATGCATGACATGTGATTTCTAGCAAGTGTCTATATGATGCTTGAGATGGAATATCCTCATCTAATTGAGATGAAATAGAAATGGAACCACAACAATATCAACAATAATAGCAGAAAACATGGCAATCACCCAATGGTAAAATCAAACCAACTGTAAAATTACAAAACCAGAGATAATTGAAATAAACAAGGTAGATTGGATTTTCCTTGTACATGGGTTTGCTACTCATAGTAATAGCTTATGAAAAAGTAACTATACCTTGCTATCCCTGGCTATAGGATCCAAATAGTAAATCAAGAAGAAAAGAAATTTCTCTAATACCACTTTGTAACGTCTCGGTTCCAAGAGACGCCCAGAGGTGCCCCTTACCCAGTTGGTCACGTGGCCTCAAGTGCATTTCCGAGAACTCTAGAGGCTGGTGACTAGTAGCTCGGGCCTTGGGTGTGATTTTGGGGAATCTATGTTGTCATTGGTAGAGTGACACAGGGTAAGTAAAATAGATAACAATAACAAAAGTAGTAACAATGCCATACAATAGTAAACATCGGAAGACTAAATGTATGAAACAACTAGAGCACATCTATAAATGATACATGATACATATGTTTAGGAAATTAGCCAAACAAGTCACAATGATGGAATACAAGACTCAACCAAGGAAAAGGAAAATCAATTAAAAAACTTCTTATCATCGCAAGCCTCATCGTGGTCCCATGCTCTCCAACTCCATCGTAATCAAGTACCTGAAATAGAAGGGTGATTGCCCTTATCTGTACCTGCAACAATATAATCTATTTGGGACCAAAATAATGACCCAAATATGGTGTGAGACTAATCCCAGTAGGAAACCACCCAAATATCTATGCCTATGAGTCAGTAAATATATATGGCAGGCAATAATCAAAGTGAAGAAGTAAACATGGAAGTGCACAAAAGTAAACAATCCTACAGTTTCAAGGAATTCAATTTCATATATCAAGAAAGAATCTAATCAAATACAGGTAACCCTCTAGGAATTACTCACAGCCTAACCCCTCTAGTTCAACCAAACAAACACAAGAAACCCTCTGGGAATTACACACAGTCTAACCCCTTTGGTTTAGCTTTAGCATAGACTCTCTGGGGAAGCACTCACCATCAATTCCCCCTATAGTCTCGTATTGATAACTCAAAGGCACTATGGGGATGCAATCAATGTCCAATTCCCTTTGTGGCCCGCATGGAGGAACTACAAACACTCCGAGGAAGAAATTACATATATTAACCTTATGGTATCATAACGCAAAAGAAAAAATAGACACTCTAGAGAAGCCCTCAACGTCCATTCTCTCTATGGTCTACTAAACTAGGTTATCATGACCCCTATGTAAGTGAATCAAGAACAGTGATATGAAGGAATCCCATGTAAACCTTAATAACTACATGGATAAACAAACTACATCATATAATAGCATGTTAGATAATAAACCCTCCAACCTAACAATGTTAGGCATGGAGAACAAGATAACAGCCTAAAAAGAAAATCTATAATAAACTGTCAAAACAAGAAACATGGGAAAAACATCCATAGCACAAAAATGTTAACCCTATTCAGAAACAATTAACCTCTATCCAAACAAACAAGGCATAGTAGGAAATAACAGGGTTAGAATCAATAAACACGCAATACCCCGTTAAAGGTTATTGGGCACATTGGCACATAAAATTCAAGGATTATCTACGAAAAGGAACAAACCACCTACATCAATGTTGTGAAATCAATATACATGAATATCAGGCCTTTAATAAAATTAGAATGTTGTAGATCTAAAAAAACGTCTAAAACATTCAACCGAAGATAACTTGAGAGAGAGGAGAAATCGGGAGATGATGATTAAGAGGAAGAGAGAACTCAGAATGAGATTCCAACGCAACTGACGGTGTTCTATTCGGAGAAAAGATGGCGAGTTGAGGGATCATAGATGATTCGTCGGCGTATAAATGCTTCTAGATGAGTCGGCAGAAGAAGGCAGGTGTTTTGTTGATTAAACGTGACCCTAGTCTATTTAATGAAAAAAAATTACACAGCGTGTACTTTCCCTCACTAGGATCCTCTTTAGGCAACCTCTAAGTCACCACAAAAGGCTATCTACTCAGTCGTTAGATTCCCAGCACATGGATACATGCAGAAAATGAGTACATGATGTGTATATATAAGTACATGGTGTGTACTTCAAAAATTTCCAAAAAATCCTCTTTCTCTCAAAAACAACCAGAAAAGAAAAACATACATGAAAAGAATATTTGGGTTCTTATAATGTGAATTTTTGTTACAAAAAGTTTCTTTCTTGTGGAAAATTATAACCAATGAAGGAATCTCAGTTGACCTCATAAAGAATAAGGTTTTATATAAGTTTCCTCATCATACAGCTGTAACTAATATTCGTAGTTTGCATGGTTTAGAAGGATATTATTGGAGGTTTGTGAAAAACTTTTCATGACTTTATAATCCTCAAAAAACTTTAACTCAAAATGGGGTTAAGTTCATCTACACAAATTAGTGTGAATAATGTTTCTAAGAGTTTGTGAAGAGATTTTTTATTACACTCATGTTAAATCAACCCTTTATCAGAGAAAGATTATTTTTTAGAGATGCATCTATAAAAATCCTTTGGTTCATACTCATGAAAAATGAAAATAGGATTTCTTATGAATCTTGATAGTTGAATCCAAATGAGCAGAACAATCCTAAGAATGACTTGGAACTGGCTTCAGTTTTTTTTTTGAACTGAAGATATGGAGGAACTATATTTCTAGGGTAAAATTTTATATGTGCACAGCCGTCAATGTTTGAAGTATATTTTCATTCAAATGTAATTGAACAAGAGATATAGTAAATGGTTAGAAATTCTTAAATACTATTATTATTCAATTCATTATCTCCCTGGAAGAGAAAACAAATTCATTGATGTATTATGTAATAGATACCATGTTGATATGGAAATGATTAGGATTCAAGGAGATCCTTTATCAAATACCTTGTAAAACTAGAAATGGGAATTTTAAGAGAGGGGACATCATAGACCTTGTCCCAAATGATTTCTCAACCATAATTACTGTATAAGATCAAGAATTATCAAAGAGAATATCCTTTGTTTCTTAAAAAGATAGAATCTATAAAGAATAGGATGTTTCCTATGTTCAATATTAATCAATGTGTACTGAAATTTCATACAAGGCTATGTGTTCCATCTATTCTATATATTAAGAAGGAGATGATGGATGAATCTCAAAGTTTTACATTATCTATACATCCTAAAATTATGAAAATTTATAAGGACCTTCATGATCACTGTTGGTTGGATAATATGAAAAGGGAGATTTTCGACAGCACTATAAGGTGTCTGGTGTGTCAATAATTGAAGGCAGATCAACAGCTTCTTGAATGGGTATTACAACCACAACCAATACTGTCATGGAAGTGGGATAATATCACAATATACTTTATCATTGTTCTACCAAAAACATCCAATAGAAATAATGCGATATGGGTTATAGTGGACCATCTCAATAAGATTTCCCATTTTATCTCTATTTGAGAAAACTTCTCTCTTGGAAAAATCAAACACAATATGTGTAAAGTAAGTGTTAAAGGTTCATGGAGTTCCCCATTATATCATTTCGTATTGTGATCCAAGGTTCACATCAAAAAAATTGGAGATTTATTCCACATGCACTGAATACTAATTTGAATTTCAGTATATCCTATCACCCACAAAGTGATGGCCAATCTGTAAGGACTGATCAAAAACATGATTACATTCTTAGAACATGCTTGATGGAATTTTAAGGTGGATGATATCAAGAACTCCAATTATTTGAGTTCTCATACATTAATAGATTCCATTGGAGTATTCTAATGTCACCCTATGAAGCTCTATATGGGAAGTGATATAGATCCCATATTTACTAGGATAAAGGTGGTAAGAGAATGCTTCAAGGGCCTTATCTTTTTCAAAATATTATAAAAAAGGTTCATGTTATCCAAAAATACATAAAGGCTACTCAGAGTATACAAATGAGCTATGTTAACAACCATAGAAGGGACATGGATATTGATGTTGGAGACAAATTATTCTTGTGAATTTCACCTTGGAAGAGATTCATGCAGTTTGGGAAGAACAGGAATCTCTTCCCTAGGTATATTGGCCCCTATGAAATCCTTTATCTCATAGGATAAGTGTCCTATCTTATAGCACCTCCACCAAATCTAACTCAAGTTCAAGATTTTTTCCACGTATCTCTCCTAAGAAAGTGTATATTTGACCCATACCATGTACTAAATATAGAGGTGGTACAACCGAAACATGACCTCTCTTATGAGAAGAATCCAGTGGAGATACTAGACTTTAGAGACAAGGTTTTACACAACAATACTACCCACCTTGTCAAGGTGTTGTGGAGAAACCAGAAATATGAAGAAGACAAGTGGTAACGAGAGGAAACAATGAGGCAGTAATACTCCCCACCATTTCTGAATTGAGGTAATGAATTGAAAATTCAGGGATGAAATATATTAAGGGGGTAAGAATGTAACTACCATAACTTTTTCAATGATAATTGTTACCTCAAAATGTTTGTTATATTATATTATATATTACAAAACTATATCTGTCTAACAATAAAGTGAGTATGTTTGGAAATGTGACCATTGGGATTTGATAGTTATATAATCATTGGTCAATTATAATCATTTTTCAATATCACTATTGGAAACAATACTCTTAATAATAATTTTAATGATATGATTATTGTTAATAAGTAGAAATAACAAAGAAAAATTGAAGCATAAAGAAGAGTTGATGGCCTCATCTAGTAGATTCATTCCATATGAAGACATTTTTCAGAACATGGGAGGGAGGTACCTTCAATGGGATTAACATTTGACAAGGCCCGATACAAGCTTCAATAAATGAATCTTGAACGATGTTTCCTATAGGAGAATTTCAAGTTAGTGTAGATTACCACTCGGGTGATGTTATCTGAGTCGCCCCATGAATCTACCACCATCACACACCTTACCATTAGGTCATATGTGGGTGTTATAAGGGGTTATGTGTTGAGGCCCTAGTTACTTAAAATTTTATCCCTTTTTATAAATAAAGTTTTATTTAATCATTTTTGTTTTAAGAATATTTTTTCATTAAAATTGAGATGGAATTTAATAAAATGATTTTTTCATGTAAAAATTTTACTTTTTAGGGAGATAAATTATTATATTAAACTAAGGATTTATATATAATTTTTATTATAATTAAATAGTGTTATATAAATAATTCTTTTTAATTATAAATGATAAAATAATTTTATTTTTTTCAAATGTCGGAAATTTTCCTATGAATTCACTATGCATTTTTTCTGCTATTATTTTTAATAAATATGAACTTTGGAGTTAAATGTTAAATTTCCCATATTTATAGTTTTATTATTATAAAATAAATTTTATTTTTGAAATTATAACATCTATCTTAGGTTAGGGTGAATTTTTGAGATTTTATAAAATACTTTAGTTCTTCTTGAATAGTAAAAAATACAGTTTCAGTTTTTCGATATGTTTAATGACAACAAAAATATGTCATAATGACGTAATGAGTAATATAAAATTCTTATAAGATCTTGTGGATTAATGTAACATAATAGGTGTCCCAAGTGGAAAATATTGTGCTAAATACCATTGTTTTTAAAATACAATTACTAAGCTGTGTAAGGAAATTAATAAAAAAACTCCCTCACTTTTTCTATAAATACCAACACTTTTATTAGTTTCTTTTCACTCCAAATTAATCCTCCACAAATATATAATATTATTAAATCCCAATTATTCCTCTTAATAAGTCCTCCCAAGGTTTCTATAATCCCCCATGGTCCTGATCTTCATGTTTTAGGAGTCACTCTTTAAGGTAAGGGAAATCTCAACTTATCTTTTCCTATCAAGTTCCATTTTTGTGTAGTATGTTTTTAATGTTTCTAAACTATGATATTCTGTTAATTTTATTCTATAAATTTACTATATTAACATTATTTTATGAGTGGGATACCCTTTCACCCATTCTTTGTAATGTTTACTAAAACCATGTTTTATACCTATTATACTGCTGATTCTACTTCTCAAAATTTATCTCTTTTTCATAATAAATTATTTTATTTTATTTTATGAATACCAAAACCTATTTATTATCCAAGATTATTCATATAGAAGTAAAAAAATAATTATTTATTTTTGGGATTTATATATATTAAACCCACATTCCTTTTCCATTGGTTTAAAATGACAAAAGGATCTTGTTTTTAAGCACTTTCTAAATCACCATGATTTTGATATGAAATGCATTTCTTTTAATCTACATGGGTTATTTATGAATTGTTTTATTATGATTTTTATGGATCACATTAATTAATAACTATGGAGGGTGCACTTTGATATAACTCCAATTCATTGGGTAAAGAATATAATCTTTATAGATGACATTTTTTACAATACCTTGGTAAATAACCTTGGTAATTTTTAGGACAACTCAATGATAAAACTTAGTGATATACTTTTGAATGACTTAATTAAATGTTGTACCCAAATTTATATGTTATGAATCATATTATTATAATTATTATTTTCCTTCTTACCATTATCCATTACATTATGATATCTTTTAAGTTCTTATTGATAATTCTCATGATCATGTGTAAATTGTTTCTCTTTCTTTCCCTTACTTGTCCTTATGGCCACTCTTTCCTTTAATGTATGTCCCCAGGTTATTATATGAAGTAATTTTACTTACAATGAACCTATGATGAATATTTTTATATGTATTTTAAAAAAAATCATGTTTTCATGTATTATGTAACTTATTTCCAAGATACTAAACTTTAAAATATCCTCTATTTGTAAAATGCTATGTAAAGTTTTGTAATAAAAATGAGGGATGACATAAGTTTTTTACTAATGTGATTGGGAACATGAATCATTAATTTAATTAATTTTAACATGCATAATTAATGTTACATGTATGGATTTCAAAAGAGTTTGGGATATTATATCACGCATCTAATTGATGATAAAATAGCCCAAATAATTCCACCACCCACCAAAGTGATGCCACTGTGTTGTTCTTCTTTGAAAATTATTGTATTTATTTATTTTTAGAGGTTTTGGATCAAGCTACTAGATTCTTCTTAAAATGATTCATCATTTTTATTTTTGGTGGTTCATGATTTCATTTTAATCATGTTTTTAATTTTTTTGGATTTCATCATAAAGTGGTTTATTTTGATTTTATTTCATGTTTCCTTAGACAGCAGCCATCCCTGATGACCACAATCTCTCAATACTATATTTTCTATAATATATCTATCATACACCTACTGGATTCATTGGTTTATTAGACAAATATTTATTCAAAATTTTGAGTTGGATTATATTCCTATTTGATTATTGGATTCATGTTTTATAACACTCATGTGACTTTTGGTTCCTCTACTATGACCCTTTCTTTATAGTGTATAGAATTAATAGGCAACCAAATACATCTATTTTTCATTCCCTTTTTTATTGGTGATTAGTTCATTTAAACTTTATTAATATTTTACAGTACTAGAAATATTCTAATATAAATTATTGTCTATGATAACTGGTTTGAAAAAATGGTTTTTGTTTTGTTTATAAGAAAAATTCATTCCTAAAATTCTTGAAAAAAATCACTTCAACAAGTGGTGAAAGAAATAAATAATTATCCTAAAATACTTTCACAATGGATTTTATCTTATTTTAAAATTTTTGTATGAACTTTTAAAAAACGTTTCTCAAACACAACCTTGGTATAGTTCCCATTCTTGTCTAATTCCCAATAACATTTTTATATGCAAGCCAGTGCTTCATCTCCTCCCATGCATCGGTATCCACCACTACCTCCTCTTCCACCTCAGTCTCCAAATATGACTTTGCCTCTACCTCCGCAACTTCCACTGCAACTTCTTTTACCACCACCTCCTCTACCACCTCCTCATTTCCCAAAAATATTATCTTTTTCAGGTAAACACTTATAAAAAACATTATTTCCTCCATTATACTTCTCCTTCAAAAAAAGATAAAAAATAATATATAAGTATTATGACACTATTGTTTCACACCCGAAATATATTTATAAGTTTATAGCCCACACTAGATCATAATCGTAGTAGGTAATCACCTAAATCTAATTTTGGAAAACATTATGACATCATGTATGTTTCCCAATCATCTCTAAATAAATTTAATTCTTCTGTTGAGAAATAAGGTTATCATAAATCTATGTAGTACTATGAAAATATAAACAAACAAAGTATTATGAAATATTTTTAATGAAATTTTAATTACCTTCAGTAATTATCGGTTTGGGGATTCTATATTTTTCATGGTTTATGATATCTCTCATATATTTACAAACATAATATCCACATTCATTTCCATTATCTTACTTCAAAAACTGTTGAAACGTATACCAAAATAAGAAAAAAAATTCAAATATTCTTTATATTTACATATTAATATATATATACAATAACTTGTTTCCATTTTTAGTATTTCAGAGGTTTTTTATGTACATACATGGACTTCATGTCTTGATTTATCCAATATTTAAGGACCTCCCTATCATAACAAAATTATTATTAAAATAGATACTAAAATATATAATTCAAATTTTATCTATAAAATATTGATTTTAGTGTACTAAAAATTAAAAATACACATCTTCTATGGTTGTTTTGTTTGATACCCATGCATTGAATCTAAAAATTAAATATTTTTTATCCGGATTTAATGTGATAAACATCTAGTTATTACATAAGAAACAAGTAAGTAATGAAATAAATAAAAATCTTATTTATGTGACTATATTTTAGAGTTTTACTTCTTCATTGTAGGGATCAGAAAGATTCTATCATTTGTTTTTTTGATCAAAATCTTTGATTAGCTCATCTTTTTTATTCTCAATTTCATCCTTATCCAAAGTATGTTTTTTTGTGGAAATGATATAGTGATTAATGAATCAAAAAATTTTATTCGTACAGTTTTCCCTTTATATATTAGTAATCTAACCACTAATAAAAAATATGAATAGATATTAACTTTAATAAAAATATTATCTCACTATTTAGATAGATTTATTATGAAAATATAACTTATGTATGTATTTAAAAATGAGATTCCCTGCCATTCATACTTGATAATCCCATTTATACTCTCAAGACCAACTATGTTTATCATGAAAGTTCTATATATTTTTTTCATATGGAACTTAAGAAATATTTTCATCTTTAATTGTTGTAACTATATAATTTTGTAATGATATAAATTTTTCTATGGAACTAGTAGGGAGAAGGTACTCTCAGATGATCGTTTGGATTTCTTGGTCCTTTCACCCGATTGTTTTGATCTGAAATTCTATTTCTCCATCACTTTATCCTTATATAATATCATACATCACAAAAAACATTTTTTATCAACTTTTATAGGTTTTTTCTATGAAAAAATTTATTAAATTCATGCCTCGTTTATTTTTTAATATTATATGGTCGTTCTATGAATGTTTCAATAGCATAATTAACCATTTTAATATCTATATCATCAAATTGAATAAGAAACATAGTATTTGGATCCTGAGATATCTCAATCCCCACTCTCATTTGATATTTTGGGAGTTATTTCAAGTTTATCTTGTCTCTCAAAATATTATGCAATGTACCCCTCGCTATAAGGTGATGTATGGGTGTTGATAGATAAAAACACATATAACTGCACCTTATGGAATTTTAGTAATATAAATTCATTGGAATATGTTTGATTCACATTTATGAGAAATAGTAATTAAAAATTTGATTACATCTAGTAAGATATGATTTTTTTTAAATAAAAAGCCTCAAATATAGGGGCGTCATTTGTGTCATGTGCAGATCTTTGTTTCACCACTGGTTCACTTTGATCCTTTCTCATAGCTTGGTCTGCCAAATTAGACCAAAAATAATATCTTCTAAATAATTTATGTTTGTCTTCAATACATTCGTCATATTATGTGTATCTTAAAGTGTTTTTATCTTCTCAAAATATGTTTTAGGAGACACTCCAAAACATAATCCTCTAACATGACCATATTGTTTCAACCGCTTTAAAGCTACGAAGGGTAGTTTTTCTTCTAGTATGGTCCCTACTGATTCCTGTGTCTAACCCATATAAACAAATATGAACATAAATATATATTTTTATGTAATTTTTTTTATAAATGATAATGAATTACTATTATAACATACCTATACATGTTTCCCACATTGATTTTGTGTTTTCATTAACTAGTTTAACCTCCTTATTTAAGAGAGCCTCCATCTATAACACATGTTGTAGGATAAAAGTTTCCTCAGATTTTAATTCATCCATATTCTTATAAAAAGGAAAATATGTTATTTTATATCACATAAAACATTTATTTTTGATTTAAAATATGTACCAATTTATTCTCTAATGAAGTGCACCCCATCCTTACTTTATGATAGGGGTATATTAGTTTTGCTGCACATACTTTATTTTCATTAGTCTTTTACTATTTCATATATTTACAATTTTGAGTCAAATTGGATGAAATAAATAATCTAAAATAATATATTATTTAATACAATGAACCTAAATTGATTTATCATCCTGATAGTTGATGAAATCATTTCATGTTTCATTCTTTATAATATATACATAGCCAATTGGTGGGAGGGGAATTAGTTTCCCCTCATCATCCCAATGATGTAACTTGGTAAAAAGAGCCTAGAAGCCTTTATAAGCATTCCCAGTTCCCATTAAGATAAATTTCTTATGGAAATATTCTTAAATAAATAAAATCTACAACGAATAATGAAAATTAAATCAATATTTCATTATATAATTTTTTTCAAATAGATTAATTTTATCATAAAATTACTGTTATATCTATCAAAAGGGTTTCCTTCATCATAGGTTGGGAATTGATCCACGATTAAATATCAATTGGCACATCCATCCTCATTATGACCCCAAAAAACTAATGAACATTGACTTGTTGGGCTCAATAGGTTGGTCTTGTGGATTCCAACCAACATCAAATTTTATAACCTTACTTCTTACATTGATACTTTTATTCCTCATTGTGAAACTGCATCATTCGTTTTTTGATAAAAATGTTGTTGATTCTTTAATACCCTTTCACTATCATCATTAATAGTATGTTCTTCATTTGGATTGGCAGCATCATTATATATAAGAGACATTGTCTGCATGAGTAGTCAAATATTTAATTTTTCTTGAATAACAACATTGTAAACATGGAAAAACTATTTGAGAAGGGTCATGTGCATGCTCTATTATAAACATGATTAACTCTTTAAATTTACTTTTATATTATTTTGTCAAATTATTATCATATATAAATTTTGAAGAAAATGGGTAATTGAAATTACAAAAAAAAATTACATCACTATGTTAGGTGTTATACTCTGAATTCATCCAAAGGTAAATGTTATAGACAATTTTATTTCTCGTTAGCTTCATCTATCAAACAATTATTATTTAATTTTGTTGCTAGAGACCCATCCTCCATATCTTCTAGAAATTATACTATATTGCTTGAAACACTCTAAGAAGTAGTCATCCCATACCGAGTACCAGTGAACATTTTGTATGAATATTGCTTAGAGTAGTTCAAGAAACATGTAAGAGATGGTGAAAGAGTCTCAAATAACAAAATACAATAATAACTATTTGGGAGATGGAACTGGTGAGGATTAAATTTTTCTACTTAATACTTTTTAAATTACCACACTATAATTTAATATTTCAAATAACTTCTCAAAATGCTCAATGGTCCCTGACACTACCTTGATAACATCAACTTAATACCACTGAGCTGCATCGACTCTACTATATGTTAATAGTCTTATTCATTCACATGTATCTCAAATATAAGATATCTATGTCGACTAAGGTTCATCTGTTGGGTGTGAGTATAAAAATAACGAAGTAAATACTAATAGGGACCCTACAATATAAAACAACTCATATATTTGAGTATATTTTTAAAGTAGTAGCACTCAAAATACACATGTAAGTCAATTCATTATGTACTAACTAGGAAATGTTGATAATAAAATGTACCTACTTCATTTCATACCAATTAATTATACTAATCAAACCATTAGTTAATACCCTGGTGGTTCCATGACATTGAAATGAATTCACTAATAAGAGGTTAACTTTTGAATCATAGGAGGGGAAAAATTATTTATCTCCCTCTATAAAAAAGTACATTATATGTAGCATGATATTTGACCTCAGTCCCCTACCATCCCAGACTAACCATCAATGATAACCATCACATGTACTTATTACATAAAAATATGGAAATGGGTATAAAATATCCATTTGTCTTAGGAAGTGAATTTGAAATATGCGGGATTTTTCAAATAATTTATTCCATTAAGAAAGAACCACATAATTGGTGCCACAACACATTATTTAAAACTAACTTCTGTAAAACCACAAATAATAAAAAACAACAACCCAAATTTCCCATCACCTACACCCTAGCCCATGATGAATAACTAACATGTCTATGTTATCTCACATTGTATCATAATATACCTAGACCTTACATAACACCTGTGATATTCTAATATAAGATACTAAAATATAAACTATAATAGGTATTGATCATCTTTCTCAATGATCACTCATTAGATAATGTCATAGTCTGTAGGCCTTAATTCATCACTCACACACCACCATTATCAAGAAAAAGTAATCTATATGATCTGTTAATCCATCCTACCATTTATAGGTTATACCACTAGGTCTTAAGAAACTATAATCAATTTTATAACACATATCTAATCACTACATAGGTGATCATATAATCCCCCTTAGCACATCACTACCCAAAGAAAAACATTCATAGGGAAACTCATACATTATTCTAATGTTATGGGGTACTTCCATTAGCTTCGATAACCCTTATTGACCTCATAAGAAATCACTTCTGAATAATGTTTTTGAATGAGATTGGGTTTAGTGAGATGGAAAACACATCATACGTATTGTTCACATTATATATTTATGCTTGGTTTATTGTGTAAAGTTTATAAAAACATGTTTAGTTTTTTTAAAATTATTTATTCTATGAAATTAATGTTTTTACTTGTGTTATTTAATTATTTACATTATTTCATTAATATAAGTTCATGATTTGAAATTCTATAAGCTCTAGATCATTTTGAGATCCATAAATGAATGTATTTGTCATATTTTGGGTCCAAAAAATAGGATCTAACAAGATTGGAAACCACTCTTTGGTGAAGATGTGGTTTTCTGCCTATATGCATTAGGAGAAACTTAAAAAGTGGGAACAAGATGAAACTATTGGTCCTAGTTTTCTATAATAAAAATAGAACGGGATCCCTCCCTTGAAATATCCTATTATGGATCATGCAACAGAATGAGATATGATTTAATAAACAACATAATACCTTGGTAAATAATTTTCCTGATTTTTTATTTACAAATTCATTATTGAAACCATAAATTTTCTACAACCTTGATAAAATGGTTTTATATTACCACCCTATAAGTGTTTGATCAATGGTGTCTTCTCAATTTCAACTAATTTAATATCAAAAATAATTTCTTCAATTTTATCAAACTTATGAACCTAATAATCATCGCCATTAATAGATCATGAATTATACCCAATTTCACTATTCCAAATTCAAGGATTGTAACATGTATTAAAACCCTAACAAATTAAATGATTTTAAATTTATGTACTTTACAACTTTGTCGTAATTAAACTTTTTAACCAAAGTTAGAAAAATAATTCATTTTTTGGAACATTCTGTTTTGAAAATTCTAAAAAATCATCAACCCTTTCCTAATATTCATCACTTGATTATAGTGTTATAATCCAACTAAGATTAATTATCTCCTATAATATATTTCAAGTAATAAATAAAATTCTTTTCAAATAATTAAATTCAAATTTAACTTTATAAAAAAATAAAATCAAATAAATGAAAATATTTCACAAATAAAATATAGTCAATATATTTAAAAAATGATTCACCCTAGTGTTATTGAATTGTAATTCATTCAGAAAAAGATACAAAAAATAAATTATAACAATTATTTTTAAAGGTTAACCCCAAATGAAACTCAAATTTTCATTCACTTCATTAGATAATTTGGTAATTATTATTTTAAAAATATATTAATAAATAAAAATTATTAAATAACATTAGGAATAATATATTAGTGATGAAAACAACATATATAGTGATATGGATCTAAAAGGAGGAATAATATTTTATACATCATATTGTAATTGAAAATGTCAATTCATTTAGTAAATATTATGTGATATATACCATGAACGTGATTAAATAAGGAGATAATTTGATGGCTTTTTCTAATTATGTCAAAAATAAATTTAAATCTTATTCTCCTTATCATATCATTTTATAATGGCTGATATTAGTCTACTCTATGAAAAAATATGATATAGAAAGTAACATTAACTGATATCTTTTGATGAAACCGTTATAGTACCTGATCAGGGATATGTTGAAAAATTACCAAATTAATTTTACATAAATATAAAACTATATAATGGGAAATTAATGTGGGAAAACTCTAAAAATCTCTTATATTATTCTTCTGTTATTCCAACTAAATCATAAACTGACTTCCCCTATACTAAAATTAAACAATCAACACAATCAAAACATTATAATGGTGATAATTAAAATATATATTATCAATACCCCATAATCTATTATACCATAAAAACACCCATTCAAAATATAAGAAAACAACAGTCATTAATTATCTAAAAACTCATTAGGTAAATTAAATAAACCTTAAATGTTGTAAAGAATATTAAAAAGTAATTTAAAAATAATTTAAATTTAGTAGAAAAGAATTTGCAAATTTACAAGACACTCATTCATAAAAAAATCATTCCTCATATATAACACCAGTTAAATAATCATTCAAGATAATTAAACATAACATAGTTGTCTAAAAACCCAATAATAATTCATTCAGACAAAGATAACACCTTCTAAACATAAAATAGATGCCCATTTATATTTAAATCAATATGACATATAACACCCATTAATCAAGTAATCATACAATAAAACCACAAGATGAAAACAACAATTTATCAAATAAAATAGATATTAGATGTGTGAAAAAAGTAGGACTATGATTAAAACCCATGGGGAACAATCAAAGAGAATGAGTGGTAGAGGGAGAAGAAAAATGGGAAGTTTATGATGACGTTGGTGATGGAGGAAATGATAGTGTTAACAATGGGAAGATCCATGGGTGAAGGTTGCAATAATAATGGCATTAATGAGGAAGAATGGGAGAGACCAATCACGACTACAATTATGGAAGAAGAGAAGTAGGGTTCTTTGTGGTTGAGAACACCACAATAACACAAACCGCATAACCCAAACAAGAAATCAATGAATGAAGAGGAGGATAAAATAACATACCTGGGATTCTATCCTTCATTCGTTATAGAGAAAGTAAAGGATGAGAATCGACACTAAAGGAATTTCATGAAAGATTGAGAATCACAATTGAATCGATCGCAGTTAGGGTTCTTTTAAATAGATCATGGATACCATTATCACTGATTCCTAAAAAGTACTGATAAAGATACCATTTTTAGTGCTAAATTAATATGTATTGATAAAATATATCTTTATCAGTGCTTATTTAGCTCTAATAAAGATTGAGCTTTATCAATGATAAAAATCATTGATAAAAACCATCTTTTTGAGCTCCAAACTTTTAGCACTAATAAAGGACTTACAATTATAGGAATAAATAAAAAATTTTAAATATAATTTTATAATTATATATTTATTTATTATAATATTAAAATTATTTATATATAATTATATAAATATATTTTAGAAAAATTATATTTTCAATTTATAATTTTAAATATATAATATTATAAACATATTAAATATATATTTATATATATATTTATAAATAAATAGTTTTGTAAATATATTTATAATTATTTACTTATACTTATAAATATATTTATATCATTATATATATATATATAATAAATATATATAAATATAAATATAACAAATATATTCATTATTTTAATATATTTATTATAATTTTCTAATATTAAATATATTTATATCGATATATATTTATAAAATTATGTATATATATATATAATAAATATATATAAATAGATATATAAATATTAATATTGTAAATATATTAAATATTTAAATATTTTTCTTATAATTTTATAATTATTTAAATATATAATTATTTATTTATAAATATATAAATACTTTAAAAATATATATTTATATATTAATATCTTAAAAATATTAAAATAATTATATGTATTTTTATATTATATATATTTAATAAATAAATATAAATATAAATATAAATATAAATATAGTTAATATATTAATTATTTTAATAAATTTATTCTAATTTTACAATTACTTAAATATATTTATAATTATTTGTTTATAATGAAATAAATAATTTTAAAAAAATAATATTTATTTATTTATAATCACAAATTTATAAATTTATAAATATTGTAAATATACATAAATTTATAAATATTTTTATTTTTTAATATTTATTTCCAAATATATTTTTAATATTATTAATGAATATATAATCATAAATGCATGCATTTTAAAAAACCATTGACATTGAATAATTAAAAATGATTACACATTATAAATATTGAAAAAATGTATACATTTTATTTATTAAAAAGAAAATAATAAAAAAAATATGGATATATATTGAAGTAAATATGAATACATATTAAAAATACCAAAACATAGTGAAAATTATATATAAACAAATAATATAAAATGATAGAATTCAATAAAAATAAAACACAAAAAAATAAAAAATTTAATTAATTTAATAAATAATACCTAACTATAATAATATTAAAAATAAATAAATAAAATGTACCAATTAAAAACAAAATATATTAAATTATCATTAACATTGTAATTAAATTCTAAAATGAATACTGAAATTTGAAAAAGTACATAAATATTATGTTAATGTGTTTCTATATAAGATTTCATTAATTAAGTAAATATTTGTATATGTGTGTGTTGTATTTCAAAAGGCATTAATTACATATATTTATGTGGAATAAATGTAATACATGTTTTATATATGTTAAATTAAAAAATCAGACAACATTAAATTATGTCCATTACTCGATGTAATTAGTCAGTATTATTAATTAATATTAATTTTTAATTATAAACCATTTTGCATTAAATATATGACATATTTAATATAAGAATAAATATTTTTTATTATATAAATCATATTTTTAAATTATTATATACATTGATATATATATATATACTAATATATTTCTGTATTAAATTTATTGATGAATGATTTTGTATAAAAACCATTAAAAATGAATAAGACATTAATATGTTTTTAATTATTACATTTTATTCTTTTTATATATTTGTATTTAATATATTTTTTTATTACTATTTATAATTAATATATATAACTTATTCATTTTTATTAATAATTTCATCCTTAATAATTTTTTAAATAATTTTGTAATTTATTCATTTTAAATTTTTTGGTTTAATTATTACAAAGTTTTCATCTTTTATTTTTTTCATAAAAATTTTCATTATATATATATATATATATATATATATTTATTTATTATATATTATTTATTAATATTTATAATCTATATGTGTGTTTATTTAATTTATTCATTTTTATCGATAATTATTTAATCAATAAAATGTTTAATACTTTTCTTCATTTACTCATTTTTAATTTTAATTTTTTGTAATTATTTTATTTTTTTCATTTTACATTTCTATATATTAAATAAATACTATTTATTAATATTTTTAATATATATATATACATTATGTTTATTTGTTTTAATCAATAAATATTTAATTAATAAAATTGTTAGTATATTTTTAATTTACAAATTTTTAATTATCATTTGTTTAATTATTTAAATTTATTTGATAAATTTATTAGTACTAAAATTTTATTTGACAAACAGTACCTTTTATTAGAATTTTTTATCTCTAATAAAAGGTTTCCTCTATCGGTGCTTTTTTAGAACTCATAAAGGGAACCTTTTTCAGTGCTTTTTGAAAACACTAATAATGGTCAATGCAATTAACAGTCTGTTTTATTGTAGTGTAACTAGCCCCTAGGCTATTTTAGAAGGGCTTGGTGAGTCACGCCATAGGCCCCATTGGTACGGGTCATGACACAATTAATATGGTGGTCAAAAATTGAAAAATAATGTTTGGATATCTTCCACATTAGATATCATTATTGTTAAATTTTTCCTAAACTCGAATGATTGGCATGGTTAGTAAGTTTCAATGTGTGGTAACTAGACTTCCATTCAATTGTATATTATGAATGTATGAGTAAATTCATGATTACTCAAGTATCATCATTGAGGGATTTATAAAGAGTAAGTAATCATGAGTCTGTGAGTCTAGTCTTACCTAAGCCTCTTAAAAATTCTCATGTAGAAAATTTCCTCCACTTTCAATATGAGATACTAGCATACTTTGGGAATAATGTGGGTTGTGGAAAATTTATAGGGTGACTCAGATGAACATGTGGATACACCATATAGGAGGGAGTTTGTCAAAAACTACTTAGTAATCATCATCAAATTATTTTTTTAAGACAGTTGTATATTGTTATCAAAAAAAGGTATATATCTAGTTCATATATTATAGTTTATACATGGTTTTAGGTTTCATAGAATAGTGTTCGTGTGATTTTAGGTTTTTTATGTCAACCAATTTTCTGAATAATTTTATTTGATCCATAGAAACCCTTTGGTGGTATCAGATCCATTCCATGAATTCTAATTCATGAAATCTTGTCTAAAAATGAAGAAAATTGAATATCATATTGATATGGTGTTATTTATCATTAAATAAAATATATAATTTTCATTGTGATATGGTTTATGATATAAGATATCGTAAACATTCATATAGTCAATTCTTAGGATATTTAATATCATAATATATGATCCAAATAAATCCTTGGGATTTTTATAGTATCATAACGTATAATAAAAATAATCATACATAATAATAGTATCAAATTCAAGTTTCAAAACAAAGTCTTGAATACTCAAGATAATATAGAATACATCATTTCATACAGTTTCAAGGAGCCATTACTTAATATTTCACTGGTCACCATGCATCAAATTTGTCATAAAAATAGTTGGATATCATTAGATGTGACACAATAGGCATAAAATAATTTATTTTATGGCTGAATAACTATCTATCATTATATAATATATATAATGGTGGAAGATATAGGTTATGATAAAATGATTTCATGTAATATAATATCAAAGATAAATCAATTTTCTTTTAAATTTCAATTGTGAATTGGATTCTATGAATTTCTTATAAATTTATAAAATGGTATTTGGTGATATTTATTTAATTTCTAAAATGTTTAAAGTTAATTAATTATATAATTTTTATAATTGATTAATTTAATTTTCATAACATTTTTAATAAATAAATACTCCAAAATATTAAATTTTAATATTTAATACCATTTGAAATTCTACAACATGATTTATAATTTAGATATAGAATATTTTTATTGAAATTGTAGGTGTAATTTATAAAGTGATTATTGTAACACTCTATCATTTTAAAATATTATCATTCTATTTTATAACATATTTTACATGCAACACTGATCTTAAAAAACCAATGAAATATATTTCTTTAAATTTAATCTCTTAGATATTATATGGAACACTCAACCCCAAGCCTAAATGAAATATAATATAGTATTCCAATATAACCTAGCCATTAAATTTAAAAGTATGAATAGAACTAACTAAATTATTCAAATTATGTTTATATGCTTATTAGAAAGAAAATAAGGAACATTTAAAAGAAAAAAAGAAATGCTTTATAAAAAATTGTAAATTTTCTAAAGGTCAATTTAGCCTTTCTTAGCACACATAATTTAAAATTAATTTTTATGACATTTTGAATATTTATGTGAAAAAAATAAAATTTATTTTTAAAATAATCATATCAATATTATGTTAGGATTATTTCTTTGTAATTTTCTCAAATGTTTCATTTTTCAATGAATAGAGAAAAATAATTTTTTTTATTGAAAATTGCCTATTAATTTAAAAAAATTAACTTTTTAAATTATATTTTATATTATTTTTAAGGTAAAATTAGTTTAATTATATTAACATTTAACTAAAATAGTTCATTGGAATCAATTTTATACTAAGTTTTGATTTTAAAACCTCTTATACTTATAGGAACTTTCTCCTTGAAAACCCGTTTTTTCATCTTATTTGTGAGTATAATATTAAATTATATTATACCAATTTGGTGTATTGAATTAGGAAAATTTTATTTCACATGTGGAATTATCATAATTTAAATTATCTAAAAATTGCAACCTAATATTTTAACATCAAGAATAACAAATTCCCTAAAAATTAATTACTAAGGTTAAAATAAAAACTGATCTACCGGGGGTTAAAATAATATGATAAGGGTTAAAATGAAATACCAACTTCTCTAAACCCCATTTCATGAAATTTTTCTACCTTATCACATCTCAGGGTCGATAATTACCCATTTTGGAGGCTTTTTTCTTGATAGGAATGTGTGTGTGGTTGAATTTTTAAAAAAATCCTTGGGTCTCTTCTCCCCCACTTATAAAAGGCCACCCCATCTCCTCTCTTCATATTTACAAAGAGATTTTTTTTATCCATGACCTACCCAATTCCCTTATTTAATTTTCTCCCAACATACAAGAGTCTTTTTTTATCATTAATCCATCTTAGTAAGGCTTTTGTTTGAAACATAATGAAGTTCTCCAAAGAAGATGTAATAGTCTTAAATGCCAATTTTTTTCTTTTTCTTACAACTGTTTCAAATATTATTAAACCATTATTATATAATAAACTCAGTATATTCTATATATTAATATTTTATGTTATTTTCATGACCTGTATCCATCTCATATTCCATCAAATGGGAAACAAAACCACTGGTCATGTGTACGGTGGACTACCCCCTCGAGAACCGATGAATTTTTTTTCCATAACCATCATTAAAGAAAGGATATAATGATGTATTTAACAAATTTATATGATATTTTTGATAATACTATAATTATGTAATTTTAATATCATATATACCTTTTTAATTTTCATTCTGTTTAAATTACAATAATGTCCCTCCTATATACGATAGACTACCACCTCCCAAAATGATGTGATTCATATTTCACTTATGCATTACATGGAATTTAATAAAGATAACATTAATTAATATGCATGATATATATGACATGATATTGATTCTATAAAATTAAAATATAAACTACTTCTTTAACCTTTTACCCATTAAATAAATTGTAAGATCACGACTTTTTATTATGTACAATTTTTTTTAACAATTGATACAATCCTTGTTACAGCACCCTTTTTGGCATGAATCCAAAATTTGAGCCCATATACTGGTTGGTATGTTTGTATATAAAAACTTATGGGCTTTTAGGATGGATTCATTCCAAAATTCACAACATTTATTTGGATTACACGACATATATTTAATACACAATGTGTATTGGTCGAGTCAGAACCTATCGTGGCATGTAATGGTTTTTCCCTAGAGGGAGAAAAACCAAACATTAAATGGAATATAAATATTAAATTTCACTTAATCCCCCTGGGTATGTTTTTTAAAAAGGATTTAGGGAGTTATATGTTTTATATAAGTTCACCCCACTCCCACCTCTCTCACTCAAAAGCTCCCCTTCAATCCTAAAACAGGGATTTGATGCCATTCATCCATCCAAATTCGGACTCGAACACTATTGGTCTCTTTGGATGTCTCTCAGAATGTTCTCTAGTATTTAGGAACCTTTATTCATTTGTCTTCCTATCTGTGATTCTATTTTTTTGTAGTCTCTTATTTCCTATTTTTTGGGTGTTCATCTATTTTTTAACTTTCTTTCAATCTAGTACAAATCAAAAGAGGATACTAGATAATTTCTCCCCTACATTCATAAGGTGGGTGTTCTAGTATTTATCCCTCAAATATGAGAGGCATTATAATATTTCCATTGTGATTAACACCAGTTTCACCATGAATTTCCCCTAACAGGAATATACCTTTAATTAGTTTCCTTAATTGAGAACGTAATGAAACCCTTAGGTCCCCTTCATTAGTTTCCACCCCTTGAGGTGTGCTAATTAAATTTATTTAATAATTATAAATTTTTATATGAGAAAAACATATTCTATATGGTTTTGTTTTGACTTTAAATGTTGATGTGATAAATGTAATGGATAATTTTTCTAGTATATCATGACTAACACACTGACCAATCTGTAATAAATTAAATGGAAGTGAGTGGTTCAACCATGTCACTTGATTAAATAGGAAAATGGTCACACCCTTGTTACAGATAAATGTTATTTAATTATGAACTAACTATTGGATCATATTAAAATGAATGAATACTTATCACTATTATGATGATGGGAACAGCAGCCCTAAGATTTCTGTTATAGGAGCATGATGTATGTCCAACAATTGTTTTATGTGGTCATCTTATTCCGTATTCTAATTTGATATATGGGAATAGAGACCATCATTAATTATAATACATGGGAATGATGACCATAGAGGTTTCATATGGGAATGTAGACCCTTATTAATCTTGATTTGAGCATAAAGACCCTATTGATATGATCTGGTCATGACGTCCCTTATAATTATGATACGATCTTGGTGACCCCATAATCCTAATGTGGGCATGGCGACCCTAGTGATATGGTCTCTATATGGAGACCATTATGAATATAATATACTAGCATGATGACCCTTACTGTTATGATTAGGTCATGGCATCCCTATTGTTATGATATTCGGTATGGAATCCCTTATTCTTGTGATATTGTGCATGGATCTCCTTATTATTATAATAACATGCATGGGAGCCCTTGATACTTTTCATACTCATGTTTTATCTCATGGAGAACTGAGTTACACCTCAGTTCTAGGCTACTATAACTATCCATATATATTATTGTAGACAACACAATGTATAAAAATCATATATGTGTATATATCCAGTTACTTATTTAGAGATTATCTGACTTAGGCCGAAACAGGTAGCATATGTCTGGTGTCCTTCTGGAAATGAAGTTGATCCATTAACATCTTACATTACATCTTATCATTTATTATATCTACACACTTTTCAAACTATATTCACTAAATGTATATATATATACACCATTGGTGTTGGCCTAATGAGGTTATCTCATACCCTATATAGGTCGTTGATGGTACTTGGGAATATTATGTGGATGTAGGTAGGGACTCAAGAAAGCTTCCTGTTTTGGAAACTTGATTTCCTTATATCATGGGAGTGGGAATCATAGGACCGAGCAGTGTCTTGTAATGATATTGGAGATATACCTTTTGGGTGTGTTTTTAGTTCTTCACATTTATTGTATTTCATAACTACTCCTAGGCATACATATTTATTTTTTATAGATACATGACATTACAAAACTCTTTATATTATTTTGGATGTTTTCATTGATGATTATTTATTACTTTGGATGATTTACCTTCATATATTTTTTATTTATCATTCTTCCAATATTTATCTATTTATTTCACCACTGTGATACTCTTATTATATAGGTATAGTCTTGAAGATATACCACCATATACCCTCATGGTTATTTAGTAGACTCTAGCATATAGGGAGGCACTCTTGAGGCCATGTGTGTAAGAACTTGAGTTTTGAGCTTTTAAGACATTGAAATTTTCATGATGTTATTCTAGAGAAGGGAATTCAGACGACATGTGATTCTGAGCCCCGATGTGGCCGGAATTAAATTTTAAGTGTGTTCACACTATAACAGACAAATAAACAGAATAAATCCTAAACGGTTGCTCTGATTGGAAAACTGAGGGCACCGTTGAAACCAGAGCATGCCGTTTACCCTAGGAGGGTTGTATCTTCTGTGGGCATGGCCCTTCTGTAGAAAACGCCACTAGGGGCGTTTTCATAATTTACCGACCTCAGGCATGAACTTTATAACTTCTAAACAAAGGCTTAGATTAAAATTATGAGACCTCCATTGCGCTCATAATGTGGATGTTTTCCTAGGGGCGGTCTAACCCCGACCACGTTGAGAGTTCGGGTACGGGCCTACTGGTGGGTGTTTAAGAATTAATTAATTTTAATTAATTCTTTTCCCTACTTAAACACCTCCAACCCTCCCTTATTCCCCCTTGGCATCTCCCTGGCAGAAGTTCTCCCAAAAAAGGATCCACCCTCTTAAAGCTTCTCTCCCCACCTCTCCAAGGCAGTTTTAGCTCTGGTGTGTCGTTTGTAAAGTGACGGGCTACGCCCTGCGAGGTTGGGTCGTGAATTTTCATTTTAAATTTCCACATATACTTTGAAATCAAACTTTAGCGTTGAAATTATGTAAAATTTTTGAGCGAAGGCCATAGATGTGTAGGGTTCAATACGAGCTTTCCATCTCTCTCTTCAGATCGAAAATCCAAGTATCGGGGCATCCAGGGTGGCCCTGGAACGTTTTCTAGCCAAACCCTTGTTTTTTCAGCGGTTCTAGGGCGATCTTACGGCTCAGCGCGGCGGTCCGGAGAGTCCAGGAAGCGGCGCAGTGGCCTGCCCAGGTAGCGGCACGGCGGGCTCCCCAGGCGGCGGTGTGGCGGGCTCCCCTGGCGGTGGCGGGTACCCCAGGATTTGGCGATGTGGGCTCCCTAGGCAGCAACGTAGTGGGCTACCCAGTCGGCGACAGTCTGCACGGGCGCACGGGTCGGCTGGCTCTACCGGTCGGCGTGTCACGGGAGACCGGGGTCGTCGCGACCCTAGGAGCAACCGAGACCCGCGAAACGCGTGTCTCATGGGGGAAAAGTCGAATCGGCTCATACCAGTCTGGGTAAATTTGCACGGCCCATGCAGTAAACTGTAGGCTGCGGTGGACCGGGCAGTCCAGGTGGCTGAGCCGTGGATAGCTGATCTAAAGGGGGTGGACCGGCCGAACCGGTTCAGCCCACCCCGTCTCCGTCCGTTGGCACTAAAACGCCCCTAAATTGCAAACCGAGTGTCGGATTCGCGTACCGTCTATGGTGATGTGATCCTCGTATTGAGACGAAGGTTTTAAGAATGTCTTAGGGATTTTTAATTCCCGATATCGGATCTCGGTGGCTCGACGTGCTTGTTAAGAGTTACATAGCGCCTCGTCGGGATTCTTGTTTCGGATGGCGCGAGCATATCTGGAGTCCGTTTTAGGAGATTTCAGTGGAGTTTTGACCCTGGCGTCATGATTAAGTATTCCATGGTGGTTGTAGAAGTAAAATCTGGAGTTGAAGCATGATCCCCATGGTCCGTCTTTTAAGTTGTGTGCAGCATACTGCGACGTTGTCATCCGACGTCCGTTCAGGGCGAATGAATATTTGTTTTGGTTTGTTTTTCCGAGATCATCGCGATGGTGCAGTTCACCCGACCTTCTTTAGTACCAAGGTGTGGGCCCCATTATATGTCATATGGGAACAAATTAGTGTTGAATAACTTTTCATCAAGGGTCTGTTTGAAGCGTGTAAATAGTCTATCTTGCGATTTTTCCGCGAGGATTGCAAAAGTGTAATATGTTTGGGTGTGTGTAACCTCTTTCGAGATCTCATTAAATGTGGAAACATGAAAGGGAATTAGTCATAGGTCCCTTTGATGCACTCCAAACCAACTCACGGTTGCGATGTTAGTGACCCCCGGTGATGGCTCGGGCAGTGTGGAGTTATCAGACCAGTTCCGAGTTTACCCTCCAGCAAGGCTGGGCAGTGGGTTACCCACCAGCGTATCAGGGTTTACCCTCCAGTGGGTCTAGGTAGTGGGTTACCTGTTGGACTTAGGGTTTAACCTCCTACTGGGCAGGGCAGTGGGTTACCCGACGACCTCTTACGGTTTACCCTCCAGCTGGGCTGGACAGTGGGTCACCCGATGGCCTCTTAGGGTTTACCCTCGAGCTGGGCTAGGCAGTGGGTTACCTGACGACTTCTTTCAGAATCGACCCTTTCTAGGAGTCTATTCAATGACTTTTTTACATGATTACTAGAGAGGGATCCTTGGTTGTATGGTTCAGCGATGAGACAGCTTTGATGTGCTGGGCTTTTTGGCATCAGTGATGGGTATCCTTAAAACTATTAGCGACTTTTCTTGGGCTGAGCATGGATATGGAGATCCCCTTACACACTCGTTCGGGGTTCTTGTTGAGAATATATATATATATATATACACCCTACATGTGTTCCCACTCCTTGGGCTCATTTACTTTCCTTCTAGGAGGGTTGAAGACACGCAGGGTACGCCACGTGCTTTCCGTGTCTTGCTCCTCTTGGTTGGACGAGTCTACTTCCTTACTTTTATTGGGTTGAGCTGCACTCTCTCTATTATAATCTCACATTATTCGATGATCTTTCTACTGGTCACCATTTTAGTACCTCCTTTGTTGCTCCCTCGAGTTTTCGGGGCATCCTACTGAGTATCTTTATACTCACCCCTACTTGGGCTTTGCCCGCACTTGGTGTGCCCTTGCAGACGATGGACATGTCAATCAAGACTACGGAGGAGCATAGAAGACACGGGATCTTGGGCTATATTCAGTGGTCATAGTAGGACTTTCAAGTTTGAGACTCATCACCTGTTTACTTTTGTTTACCTGTTGTCGGGTTGTGGCACCTTTCAGGTCGGGTGCGTGTTTTTTCCTTTTTCTGTTCTTTCATCTTGTTAGTACTTTTCAGCACTTTACTTGTTCTACTTAGAAGTTTATGCATGAATGTGGTTGAGTTATAGTTGTTTATACTTTGGTTTCCTTGTTACTCTGTACATCTACATTGAGTGGTCTATGTGTGTGTGTACATGAACTTAGGAAAAGGCCTCCCCGATATTGTTATGCCTTCGGCACTTGTCGCCAGCCCCTGGCCTATGGAGGCAAGCTTGGGGTAGTACTGGCTCATGACCAGTAGGGTCAGGTCGTGAAAATGTGGCTCACCAGATCAAGGTGTATTTCAGTGGATATTATGTTGGGATTCCACAAATTGGTATCAGAATTTTTCTTTTCATTTTACTTATCATTTGGAAATATTTTACAGGAGATTATGAATGTGTCATAATTTAGTAATGAGTTGTTCTTTGGAGTAAAAAACCATGTATAGGGAAAGGCCCAATTACATGGGATTTGAAATGTTGTTATGATTTGTTCTTATTATAGAGGATTTTATTCCACCATTGGGTGAGACACATGATGTGAAATGGTTATTATTAATATTAAGGATTGAGTTTTATCATTTCCTTGATACAGAAAGGAATCATTTATCATTAATCATTTTAGGAACCATATTGGATTCATATATATCATTCATTATTCCATGCCACATTTATTTCTCATATGCATTGAATGTATCATGTTTTGGTGCTTTACTTATATATATATGAATTTTTCCAACATCATAGAGGGACTTGATAAGTGAGGGGTTGTGGTTAAATAGATTCCATGTTTAAATTTATGAGGTGTATGGGCCTATATAAACTAGAAGTGGTGATCCATATAGTTTATCCTTTAGAAGAGAAATACTATACAAATGGGGATGAAATGAAATGAAATTAAATCTAAATTGAAATGGTCACTATTAAATATGGTTTACAATTTTAATTTACAGGATTTATCCTCTATAAAGTGAAATTAACACTTTGTATATAGAGAACCTTGTAGTGAAACATAGTTCTTGACCTAGACCCATCCTTAATAGTGAGCAGTAGGTGGGATCTCTTATGTTCTACATAACTGTTTATATCACCATAACCTAGTAATGTAAGTAGGAAAATGGGTGTTATTGTTATATAAAAAGTATTGTAACCATCCTATTCTTCTATCTAACATATTATAATTGTTAAATCCTATATGAGGCATGTGTTTCGAATTTTTATAACTAATCCACCACTGCATCCTCTAGTTGTGTGCTATGAGAGTGTGGATGACCATTCTCCGGAGGTGGTGGTCCATGAGACCCCAATGATAACTCTAGTAGTGCCACATATTTTCCCTAATGTAGAAGATGATTTACAGTTTTTAGGGGAGTTTTGTTAGCTTATGCAGACAATATAGGGAGCTCCATGACCAACTTCTTCTATGGGAGATCTTATTCAAGAGTTTTAGCAGCATCAACCACTGGATTTTTTAAGGGATTGAATTCCACATGCTTTTGAGTTGTGGATTGAGATTTTTCTATCAATATTTGAGCACCATAAAACACTTCCTAGAAGGAATGTGAAGATATATACTTATATGATTCATGGATCAACCAAACTTTTGTGGGATATTCTGAACTTGGTAGATCAGTATCAAAAATTGGTTTAGATGGATTTACAATCTAGCATCAATGAAAATTTATTCCCTAAGACCATAAGAGATAATAATTATAGGGACTTCATGAATCTTTAGCAGGGTTTTATGATAGTTTTTGACTACTCAGATAATTTTAAAAATCTTTGACACTTTGTGACTATCTTTATTGTTGATGATCCAATGAAAGTGAGTCAATTTGAGGATGGGATTATACATCCAATTTGATCATAGGTAAATATTTTTTTTGTTGAAAATAATGTCTGATAATGTGAACCAATCACTCATAAATGAGGAAAACTGTGGGAGGTATACGATGTGGTTTAAATGAGTTTATAACTTATATAGATTTTTGGTTTGACTAGTGGTGAGAAGGGATTCTTTGAGACTATGCACGGGAACAGCGACAACCAAGTGTAACCCACTAACAGTTACATAATTTGTCACTAATATGGTAATATTGGGTCATCTTCATCATCCCATACACTCCTTTGAGTGTTGAGGTTGTGGAGTTTTGTGTAATATTCAACATTTTTGTTGCCTAATCCCGTCTGTTCCTAGTATTAGAAGATCTATATCAGCTCCTCCTTTATGAGCGAGATCTATAGCACCTCCCCAAGAAGATAGATTGAGTATTATCGTCCACATAAGAAAAGGATGTGTTCATGGACATGGTATATAGGCTTCAAATATTCATCAAAATTATAGAATATATGATTAGGGTAGTCAAGTTATAGCATAGGGTCATGAATCATGCCATATTTATTCAGTGCAACATATAATAATGGTGCAGGGTGTCGGGCTATCTACTATTTGAGGTACTATTCTAGTAGCCTCTACTATCTATCTATATTATTTGATATTAGAATTCGCATTGTTTTTTCTATTTATAGATTTTGTAAATCCTTGGGATTTAGGTTGAGAACTCATATTGCATGATGACACTTGACACTCCTTCAAGATTATGATCATAGAGTGTGTGTAAGTGTAAGGAATTCCCCTTTGAGGTAGGCAACCACTGTTTCTTATGGGACCTCCTCATTTTTTAGATGATGGTCTTTTATTTCACTCTCAGGATGGATAGATTGGTCCCTTATGATTGTTATTTGTATTTTAATCACTTAAGTGTTTCGTGCACATCACTAGATGGTATTACATATATTCACAAGTGTGAGTGGGATGTCCAAGTAGGTAGATATGGACTAGAGAATATTGGTCTAGGTGGAGTGACCATCCATATTTCTAGACATTATATGGATGATTAAAGATTACACTAGATTAAATTACCACTTCTAGATGATTGTTCTAGGGATGTATTTCCAAAAACAAAATAATACTACCTTTTGAGAGATGTAGAGTTAACTATCTATCTAGTGTTTAGAGCTACATTGGTGTCCATTCCTCCTTATAGGATGGACACTACTAGGTTGTAAGATCTTAAGAGGCAGCTAGAGGATTTAGTGTCTATTTTATTTGTCACACTAATTATCCATGTGGTTCATCAAACCTTTTTTCTATGGAGATAGATAAAACCCTCATGAATTGTTTGGATTACCGAAAGTTGAATTATCTTACTATGTAGAACTTGTATCCCTTACCTCAGGTAGACTATATCTTCAACTAGCTCAAAGGAGAAAGGGTTTTCTCAAAGAACTATTTAATATTAGGTTATCATCAGGTGTATGTTAGAACTTCAGACATACGATGTATGGATTTTCATAGTTTGTATGGTTTATAAGAGTATCTGGGAATGTTTTTGGTCTCATGAATGCACCATCCATTTTCATAGTTTTGATGAATAGTGTTTTCTATCCCTACCAAGATATATTTGTAGGGGATTTTGTAGAAGACATCCTTGGGTATTCTCATACTCTAAGAGACCATGTTGAATATCGTGAGATCATCTTGATTTCAAAGAGAGAGCACCAGTGGTATGCTAATCTCAATAAATGCCACTTTTGGATTGACAAGGATCGCTTCTTGGGTCATATTATCTCAATGTTCAGAGTATCAATTATCCCAAAGAATGCAAGTTATGTAGTTACCTGGGAGTATCCCAAGAACATATTTGACATACAGAGTTTCTTAAGAAATGATTTTAATTATAGGAATTTCATAAAGTACTTATCATGCTTAGTAAAACCACTTATGAGATTGACTAAGAAGGGTGTGGATTTTATATGGTCATAAGCCTGTAATATATTCATTCATCAGATGAAAGAGAGAATGAATTCCGTGTCGATCCTAATTATTCCAAATCCTGGAAGAAGCTATACATTGTATTAAGATGCATCAGGTATTGAGATATGAGAAATTAAGATGTTGGAAGATCGAGTTGTTGTATACGGGTCATGGTAGATGAGATATTATAAGTGGAATTACATAATACATGATCTCTAGTGGGAATCTATTCTTCGTGTCTTGCACTGTTAGAGACATTACTTATTGTGAGAGAATTTTTTAGTGTTTATAGACCGCATAATCTACATGTATTTTTTCACATAATGTGAATTGAATCTCTGGAAATGATGGTGGGTTGAATACCTACAGTACTACTATTTCAAGCTTTCTTATACACTCGGAAATGTAAATTTGGTTTCTGATGCTTTTAGTGGGAGGACTCAGACACATTCATTTCATGAGGACAATAGTGACTAGAAACTTATGGCCCTATTTTCTAATATTCACATTTAGGTTTATGACCTTCATGTACTGTTTATACATTCATCATTATTGGTAAACCTTTCACCTCTGGAGAGACTGAATATGAGGTAGTTTTCCGACCCTGAAGGCTTGGTCTTATGAGATTGTATTTCATGTTTGTACATGCCTTTTGACTGTTCTATTAATTGATATGACATACTATGTATAAATTAATATATCTGGGTTCTTACAGATATTAGATAGGATATGATGCGAGAGTCACATTCGTCTCAGTGGGTAGTTCATCTAGGCATCTCCATGATGTATCGTGATATGCTCTAATAGTATTGGTGGCCTGGGTTGAAATGTTAGATAGTAGGTTTTATCATTCTGTGTTCCACCTATTAGTAGGTGAAGGTGGAGGACCAACGGTCTACTGTCTTATTAATACAACAAACCAAGTATTAATATAGGAGTCATTTCGTTTTCTATTTCTTGTAGTATCTTAATAAAAACATTAATTTAATATTAGAATTAAAAAATCTTAATAAAAAAATTGTAAGAAATTTTAAATTATCAATTAATAAAGTAAATAAATAAATGAATAACTCATAAATACACTCTTAAAAAAATTATTAAATAATATTTCTATTTGTCAATTTCGTCAAATAATTCTATCAAATTACTTAACATGTTAAGAAAGGTTAAAATATGTTTTACTATAATGAATCATTTTTGAAACTAAAAAAAATTCATAAAACAGTCTTGGTTATAAGTTAACATATATATTTATTTGAAAAAATTATTGAATTATTTTTCATGAAATAATATTTTAATGAAAGTAAATAAATTATAAGAATTATAATTAAAACAATTTAAAAAATATTTACTAAATTCATATAAATTAATTTTAACAATTAATTTTGATACAAAATTTATAAGTAAAATTTAAATAAATTTAGAATTAACAAAAAATGAAAAGGTATTATGTGTACTTAATATAAAATTTAGTATAACAACTATAATAAAAAATAAATGAATTATCAATTATCAATTTTTGAATATTAAATATATTATATTTGGTTATTATAAAAATATAAATATTAAATATAATATTATTTTGAATATTTTAAAGGGAATACATATTATTATTAGATTTTTTCATATTCATATTGATGGAAATAAAATTATAAATTAACAAAAAAATATAATTATGAAAAAATGAAGTTTTTTTATATATTACAAATATTATATGATATATATATTATTTTGTAAAAATGAGGAAAAATGGATAAAGGGAAATAGATGGTTGTTTTCATAATGTGTCCTAATACTCTTGAGTGAAAATGAAGGATAAAAGGTAGACTAAGAGAGACTAAACACAGAAAAGGGGATGAATTTTTGATTGACCGGAGAAGGAAAGGCTGAGTTCTGATGGGTCAAAAAAAATGGACTGGCTCAAACCTGGACAGGGGTTTCATTTTTGTAAGGTACATCAACCAGAGGTGTTGAAATACTTAATGAGATTAGATGCCAAAAACGGATAGATATTATAAAATGGATTCACTTGCGGATGGGGGAAAATATAGTTCATACTCTATCAAATTCCTCTTGTAAGAATGATTTGAATATAATCAAAGGTAGGTGTGTGTATTTATTTTATCTATTTGAAATTTTCTTGAAATTCTATATCAATATCATTTTTGAAAACATAATTATCTTGATTCTTCATCTAGGATTTTCTTCCTTAGAGAAAAAATAACAATGTTATATTCAATTTCTGTTACTAAAAAAAATATATAGTTGGTTTAATGTATATAATATTTTGAGATCCTTGGAGATGAATCACATACACTAGGTTTGGTTTACAATCATTTTTTTAATGTATTTATTTTTTGATAATCTTGGTTTGTAGCAACAAAAACTGATGGGATATATATATATATCTAAATAATATATTCTGTATTTATATATGAATACAATGAACCTTGGAAAGCTACTATAAAACCTCAAAATCTATTTATTCCAAATAATATATTTAATATGTTAATTTAGTGTGGGCCTCATTTATTCTATTAAGTGCATCTAGTGTGGATATTTACACAAAACACTACTACAAATAGATAGAAGATACTCTCAAAAACTCAAAAAATTTCTTTCTTTATTCTCATTTATTAATTATTTTCCAACACTAGTAGGATACCTTAGTTTTTACTATAGTAAAGTTATGAGTTCTTAATAGTCTATAAGATGAGGGGAGTTATTTTGTTTCAAAACATGTGTATTTCCAATGTTCTATTTTATTATTTCCAAAAACTCATCTATATATTTTTTTTATTCAAAAAACCCTTTTCAATAAGGGAATTTATTTTAAAAACAAATTATTAATTATAAACATTTAGATAAATCCTTTATTTTGGTTTCGATAATTCAAAGTTGTATTCTAAAAAATAAATCAATAACAAAACATTTTTTTAAACAGTTATTTTAAAAGTTAATTTGATAATTTATGTTGAGCATTCTCTTTAATTTCTCTTTATGTCTTACAAGTTAGTAGATATGGTTATATTCTATAATCTCTCATGACATTTAATGCCTTTTAATATAACCAATTGTTTCAATTTTAATTTTTCTTTCAAATGTATGTAGTTATTTTTTTTAAATATATTTCTCCACACTCTTTTTTGAAAAAATTTGGTTTTTTGAAGCTTGGGATTTAAAAAATTATTCACTAATATAAACATAATAGTGTAAATTTTTTAGATGTTTTTAATGGGTTATGAATGAGAATAGTAAATCTTTAAAAAAAATCTTAAACATTTTGCACCTGATATCTAATGGGATAATAAGTTATGTGTACTAAACCCACAACCTCAATAAGACATTATCCTACAAGTGATACAAAAAATCACCTCATGCTTTTCTTAATATCTTTCAAGTATCATTTTAGTTCATAAAATTATTATTATTTTCAAAGGGATTTTTATGAGAAGTCCAAGAATTATTATTAGGGTATTTTTAAATGGATTTTAAAATGATAACTATTTTTAAAAGGTTTTGATAAGTATTTTTCATAGAAAGCCTAGATTATTATTTTGAAAAGTTATATATATAATCTATAATTTTTAATATAATATAAAATATTTTCAAAATAATTTCAATGTATTTTATATTGGTTTTAAAACCCTTTAATTGTAAATTTTGTGCTCACACCATGTTTATAAATATTTATCATAGGAATTTTAGAATCTTTAACATGTATGGATTAATTTAAGTTGTTAACACATGTGAATATAATAAGATAATTGATTATTATTGGATTTTTTTGTACACTCTAATTTTATGTACGTTTTTTTCTTATTCCTCTAGAAACTAAATAGGATAAGTTCCTTGGTTGTATAAGGGTCTATGTATTTTTTGTTACTTTTAATAAAAAAATACACATTAATGTTTTTAATACCAAATCTGGAATTTTGGGTTCAGGTCGTCACAGTGGTATCAGAGGCAATGGTCTAGAAAACATTATAATTTATAAGTTTTCATTTTAAGAAAAATATAAGTGATATAATTGTAATTTTTTATGTATTTAAGTATTCTTAAGAATAAGGGAACCCAACCTCTCTAGTTTTACATAGTTTTAAATATGGAAATTCAAAATTTTCTTACATCTAAAGAACAAATTATGAAGACACAATTCAGTTAAGTGGGAGGGAATGTAACATCCTGAGTTTTTGGATAAGAATTATTTATTTTATTATTTCCATTAGTATCATGATATAAACATTAAATAATATCAATAATAATAATTTTAGTAAAACTAAATTATAATGAATATTAAATTATCAATTAAGATAAGTATATAAATAAATGTAGAAATTATAAACACACTATTAAAATGATAATTTATTAAATAATATTTTAATTTGTTATTTTTATCATATTGAATTACTTGAAATGTTAAAAATAACTAAAATAAGTTTTACTATAAGGAATCATTTATAAAACTAAAATTATTTTAATTAATCAATGTTGGTTATAAGTTAATGTATAAATTTATTCAAAAGATATTTTAATTGAATTATTGTTCATAAAAATTATTTTAATGAAAATTAATAATTTATAGAAATTATAATTTAAAAACATTAAAATGACTTATTAAATTCATATAAATTAATTTTAGCAACTAATTTTGATAAAAATTTAAAACTAAGCTTTTTCAATAATAACATTAAAGAAAATTTATAATTGGTTATGTATACCTAATTTGAATTTTAGGATAATAACTATAATTAAAATAAATGAAATATGAATAGTCAATTTTTGATTATTAAACATAATATATTGGGTTATTAAAAAATTAAGAATATTTGATGTAAAATTTTAAAGGTAATACATATTAATATTAAATTTTCTATTAATCTTATTAAAGGTATTAAAATTATAAATTAACAAAATTATGATAATTCTGGAAGAAAGTGAATTTTTTATAAATATTACAAAAAGTATATGATATATATAATTTTTATTTTATAAAAAATGATGAAAATATGATAAAGGAAAATATAAGGTTGCTTTTGGGAGAGGCTTCAAATGTGTTTATCTCAAATGAAGGATATAAGGTAGACTAAGAGTGATCGAGAGTATAAAAAGGGATAGAGTAAGGATCGACCAAGAGACGGGGAGGTTGAGCATACATGGGTCAAGCACTGAAGGATTGTCTCAACCATGGATGGGTTTTTCATTTTCATAAGGGGTGTTGAGCAAATAGGTTGAAATACTAAAGGATATTGGATATAAAAAATAGATTGGTTTTTTGGAAGGGATTCACACATAGATGGGGGAAAATCAAGTGTGGACTCTATCATCTTCCTCTTATAAGCGTGATTTGTAAGTCATCGAATGTAAGTGTGTGTATTTATTTTTGGTTTCTGAAATCTTGTTGAAATCCTATTTCTAGATCATTTTGGGATACTAAATTACCTAATTCATTTTCTTGGATTTTCTTACTTCAATCATAGTCATCAATATTATATTCAATGCTGGCTATTTAATAAAACTTTTGTCTGGTTTGATGTATATATTGTTTTTTGAACCTTGAAAATGAATCTCATTTATTTTCATGTATTTTTCTTCATCGCATACACTGGATTTGGATTATAATCATTTTTAAAATGGATTTCTTCTATGATAATCTTTGTTTTTAGTAACAAAAAATTATAGTATATATTTAAATAATATATTTTTTATCGAGATATAAATATAATGAACCTTAGCATGCTAATTCATATCCTCAAGCTCCATTTTCTTTCAAACAATAGATTTGAGATAGGAATGTATTTTTGGCTGTATTTATTCTTGTAATTACAGCTAAAGTGTACAGTTACAGAAAATACTACTATATATAGATAGCAGATACTCTCAGAAACTCATAACCTCTCTTTCTTTTCTCTCATTATTTTTGTATTTTAAAAAACTAGTAGGCTACTCTAGTTTTTTCTATAGTAAAGTTGTGTGTTTTTTAGATTCTATAAGGTATGCAGAATTCTTTTTTTTAAACACGTATATTTTCAAATTTTTATTTTATTATTATAAAAAACGCAATTATATCTATGTTTTTATTCAAAATCCCATTTTTAGAAGGATAGTCTATTTTGAAATCATATTTTCTATTTTTATAAATCAAACAAAACCTCTATTTTGTTTTATACAATTTAATGTTTTATTCAAAAATATAAAATAATAATAAAATATTGTTTTGTAATTTTTTAAACGTAAAATACCAATTTTAAAATGAAATTTTATCATTATATGTAAAACATGATATTTATTTGTTGTAAATGTCGTACATGTTAGTAGATATGGACAAATATTGTAATTTCTCATGATATTTTCATACTATTTAATACAATAAATTATTTAAATTTTAATCTTTCATTTAAATGTAAGTAATTATTTCCAAGAAAATGGATTTATCTAAACCAATTATCAAGAAAATGAAATTTTTCCAAGCATATATTTTATAAAATTATTTTTATCTATAAAAATAATTTGTGTATTATTTTGAAAATATTTTAATCAGTTTTAATGAGAAATTCCAATCTTAAAAAAATATTTCCTTAAAAATTCAGCACTTGATATAAAATAAGATAATAGAGAATGAATAGTAAACCCACAACCTCAATGGGATATTGTTCTACAAGTGATACTATAAGTGGACTCATAGTTATCTTAATATTTTCCAAGTATAATATTATTTCATAAAAGTATTATTATTTTCACATGGTTTTTAAGGAGAAATTTATGAATTTTCAAAGAGTATTTTTATATGGATTTCAAAATGATAAGTTTTTTGAAAAGGTTTTGAAAATTTTTTTTAGTAAAAACCATAGATTATTATTTTTAAAAGTTATAAATATATTATCTCATATTTTTTATATGATATAAAATTATTTCAAAGGAATTGGAAAGTATTTTTCACTATTTTGAAAACCCCTTAATGGGAAATTTTGTTCCCACCCCTTGTTTTAAAATATTTTTCATAGGCCTTAAAGAAGATTTAGGACTGATGGGATTGTTTAACAAATTATCACATGTGAATCCAAATAGAAAATTTATTATTATTATTATTATTATTATAAACATTGATTTTATATATGGTATTTTCCCAATCCTCTTGAACCAAAACCGGAAAAGATCCTTGGTTGTATAAGAGACTGTGTAATTTTCAGTGACTTAATAAAAATAAATGCATAGAAATTATATCAATACTATATCTCAAAGTATAGATATATTCTATCATCATTACATCTATTACTGGTCCCAAAATGGAAATTTGAATTTTTCAAGATTGATTTCATAGTTGGATTACTGAGGTACCCTCAAGGTAGTGATGCAATTTGAGTATTCATGGATCGAATAAAAAATTTATCCCACTTCCATCATATTTGGGAGACTTTCTCAACTGATGATCTAGAGAGACTATTTTTTCATGATATTATATTCATATATGGGGTCCCTCGTACTATCATTTTAGATATTTATGCTTATTTCACGTTGAGGTTCTAGTTGAGTTTGTTAAGATATATGGGTACCCAGGTTCTTCTTAGCATAGAGTTTCACTCACAGACTTATGTCTAGTCAGAATAGACTAAATAGGTATTGAAAAACATTCTATAAGTATGCTTCATTGATTTTATAGGTTCATGAGAGAATCATATCCCTCTCATTGATTTCTCTTATAATAACATATGTCACTAAACAATTTAGATGGTTCCATATGAGGCATTATATGGTAGGTCATGTCGTTCCCCTATGTGTTGGGTAGACACAGGGTAGGTAGTGCTACTAGGTCCTTGTCCCATGCAGGATACTTTAGAGTAGTCATAGTTGATCGTAAAGTGTATGTCTACTACATAGCCTATACATAAATTGTATGTTGATTTCCATCGATGTCCTCTAGAGTTTGTGTTTGGGGATCATGTTTTTATGCAGGTATCTCCCTAACTTGGGAATAGATGGATATGGAGGAAATTTAAGTTTTCACCTCATTTTTTGTGCCTTTTAAGATCATGGAGTGATTCAGGTCCGTAACCTATCAGTTGATATTACCTCATAGCTACCATGTCATGCATGGGGCTTTCATGTTAAAAAGATTAGATGTTTTCATTTCATCCTTTTCATACATTTGATCCTAAAGATATTGAATTAAAAATTAATTCTTATTTTAAGGAGTATACCATAAGAATAATTAATCAATGCATGAAGGCTCTATGAGATTTTTATGTCCCTTTAGTACAAGTGTTATGGAAGCATGGTTGTGTATAAGATGAGACTTGGGAGTGGGAGACCAATGTAAATGATCAGTAGCTCGATTTCTTCACAGATGATGTTTCATCACCCATATAAGGGAAACTCAATGATGAGTTTCTTTAAGGGGAAGACCGTAAGATCTTGGATTTTCTATTGTGTACATATTATTTTAACTTTTGGTTAATTCCTTATTATAGATCTCTTTTTGGCCTTAATCTAGATATCAACCACTTAGGTTGGATTCTATGTTTGCAAATAAAAATTGATGTGGTTTTATGTTGGATCCAAGCTAAAATAAATGGAATATATTTGGATTACATGGAATATATTTAATACATGATGTGTATTGGTATGGTCAGAACCATTCATGACATCTGATGGTTTTTTCCCTGGGGGTAACCCCAAACATACATGGAATGTAAATATTGCACACCATTAAATACCACTGGTTCGGTTATTTAGAAACAATATAAGGTATCATAATTTTTATAGAAGCTTAACCCCTCCCATCTCTCTCACATAAGAGATCCCTTTGAATCCTAAAAATAATATTTGAATCCATTCATCTGTCCAGACTCTTATTTTAACACAGTTGGTGTTATTGGATATCTCTCAGTAAGTGCTCTACTCCTTAGGCAACTTTTTTGTTTGTATTCTTATATGTGATGCTATTTTGGTGCCTCCTCTTAAGCCCAATTTTTGGGGTATTTGTTTATTTTACCATTTTATTTTGATTTGGACGAATCCAAATTTCAATACTAGACAAGCACTCCTCTATAAGAATAGGGTATGTATCCTTGTATTTATCCCTCAATTTTTACATGAATAATATTATTTGTTGTGTTCCAAATGCCGGATTCACCATGAATTTCTCCTAAAATGAATCTTCCTATAATTTTTTTCTCTAAAAAATAACATAATGACCCTTTTAGGTTAATTTAATTTGTCTCAAACCCTTTAAGTGTGTTGATTAAATTTCTTTTGTAATTTTAAATGTATAAATGGAAACACCATCTTCTATATGGATTTTGTTTGACTTATAAATTTCCATGTCATAAATTTAATGGATGATTGGTGTAGTATAGCATGGATACCACACTTATCATTATATAATAAATTGAATGGATGTTAATGGCATGACCATGTCACATTATTAAATAGAACAATGGTTATTTCTTTATTAAAGAGAAATTATATTGAATTATGAGCTACCAATTGGCTCATATTAAATCCAATGATTACTTATCACTGTTATGATGATGGGCATGGTGAACCTACGATTTATGTTATATGGGAATGGTGTCCCTCTACTATTGTTATATACGGGCATGGTGTCTCTTATTCTAATGTGATATATTGGCATGGAAACACTCATTAATTATGATACATGGGAATGGAGACCGTATAGTTATGATATGGGAATAGTGACCCTTATTAATCATAATCTAGTCATGGAGACAATACTGATATGATATGGGCATGGCGTCTCTTATAAATTTGATACGATCATGATGAACCTATAATTTTGATATGAGCATGGTGACCCTAGTGATAAGGTTGGGGAATGGTGAACCAAATGAATATGATATATGGGAATGAAGACCCTTAATGTTATGATTCAGGCATGGTGACCCAACAGTTATGATACTAGGCATAAAGTCCCATATTCATGTGATATTAGTCTTAGAGTCCCTTATTCTTGTAATATAAAGCATAGAGTCCATTAATAATTTTGGAGACTCATGTTATACATTATATATTCACGAGTTATTCCTCTGGTCCATTCTAGTAGTTGTATCCAAATACATGGTTGTATACATCACTACGTTTATAGGATAGATATGTGTATACATCTTGTTAATCCTCGAAATAATTTTTTTTTCTTTTCATGAAAGTCCACGTTCATGGAAAAGTGGGAACCACACATATTACACCTTACAATTTAAAAATTCAAACTAGTCCAAATTTAAAAATTCACAAAACGTAGATGTCACTAAGGGGACCATCGCGTCTTCGGAAAATATAGAAAATCCTACTACCACCCAGGAAACACGCATCACCATTATCATCACGACAACATCATTATACTTTTAATTCCTCATTAGTCACAAAAACAATGAGAACCCCACCGATGACCACACCTACACCATCATCGAAGTCACATCGCCAACCCTCAACTCCATCAATATCGTTGTTCACACCATCGTCATATCCACCAACATACATTAGTGCCATCAATGTTATCCATCACCACTGGAGTTGAGAAAATAGAAGTCTATCATCCAAAAAACCATCCCTATATTCATATATTCAGTGAGGATTCAAACATCACCTCCTGTCATCGTCATCCTCATCTGTTCAACACCTTCATCATTGAGTTCACCATAAATCACCACTGGATCTAGATAAATAGTCACCAGAAATTCTGATCAAACAGCCCAACAAAACCTGAAAACCCATCAATAGCACAATCTGACTCTACTAACTCATATGCACACTACAAATGACCAAAGGAAAAAAACAAAACCATGAATGAGAAAAAAACACCAACAAATGGAAAATAGATCCACAAATATAGAAAAAACACCAGGGATGAAACCCTAATGAAAGATAGGGATGAACCAGAAATGGAAACATTGCGACTACCTAATAGTATGGCCCACACCCCTATGTAATCATCTCTCCATATCTGACCTAGAGAGGTGCAGTAAAACCATAGGTAGGATCTATTTTGGGAGGCCATAAATGAAATAGAGTGAACAAAAGGACTTACTATGGTAGCATCATAAACCCACCATCCACCGCACCGCAAATCCCAAAGCCTCCATGTTAACACCACCCCAACTCTGACCAGGAGAGCCAAGGAGTAACTTGAGGCTAGAACAGGGTATGATAATAGATGTTATCCACAACATGTATATTCATCAGAAGAGAAAAATCTATGGAGAAAGTCTATATTGGAGAGCACCAATGGAGATGACAAGGACATGAATAGAGGAGAGAAACTTGGAGCCAAGGCAATGGACAAAACAAAGGGGAGAGTCTGAGAATGGGCTTGGAAACCCTAGAGGGGGGAGAATCTGAGCACAGATAGCACTCTCCATAGAGAGTGCTCTCCCTAGTCTACCCTCATACATATTTTTACTTATTTATAGATTATTTGGATTTTACTGAAGCATGTAATGTCAGCATGGTGTCCTTTGGGAACCAGATCTGACCCCTTTACAACTTACATTACTTCATATCTTTTATTATATATGCACACTATTCATAGTGTATGAACTCACTAGATATTTATAGACACCGTTGGTTATAGACTATTAAATTTATCTAAAACCCTATCTGGTCCATTGAAGGTACATGGGAAGATTATGCGGATACAGTTGGGGACAAGGGAAAGCACCCAGTTAATGATACTTTAAATTTTTATAGCATTGGAATGGGGGATCACAATACCGCACTATGGCTCATGATTCTATTGGAGATATACTTTTCGGTATTTTTTCTTTTATCAAATGTATTTTATTTTATTCCTAATTCCATGCATTACTATTTATTTTTTATAGACACATGAACTTACATAATTCTATATATTCCCTTGGATATTGTCATTAATGATTATTTATTAATTTGGATTCTTTACCTTCCTCTATATTTTATTTCTTATTCTTCCAATATGTATCTATTTATTTAAACATTGTGCTAATATGATTATAAGGGTATAGTATTCTTAATGTACCACATTAGACCCTCACTGCTAGTCAGAAGTCTCTAGCATATGGGGAGGCATGCTTGAGTCCATGAGTCCCACCAGCTCGAGGAACCGTTCAATGGCTCCTGCTTCAGGGCACCAAAAATTGGTATCAAATAGTTTCTATTATTTTATCTTATCATTTGGGAATATCAGACATGATATTAGGATTGTTTTCTAATTTTGTAATGAGCTATGTCTATGATTAGTTGACCCATGTACAAGTAAAGGCAAAATTACATGGGATGGGACATGTTGTTCTGCTTTGTGTTTGTTATAGTTGATTTAATTCCACCATTATGTGACACACTTGATGTGTCATGGCTATTGTTATGATTGAGGAATTTATTTTATCTTGGTCTTGTTAATGTAAGAACGCATTGATAGTGCATCATTTTTGGAACCTTATAGGATTTATATATATATAATGCATTATTCCATAGCATGTATATTTTTCTTATGCATTTCATGTAGCATGTTTTGGTGCTTTATTTCAATATCTATTAATTATTTTGAAATTTCATATAGGGACTTGATGAGTGAGTGGTTGTGCTTAAATGGATGCCAAATTTCAATTTATGAGGTATATGGTCCTTTATAAATTGAAAGTGGTGATGTGTGCAGTGTAACCATTAAAATACAATTGGTATACAAATGATAATGAAATTAATTGAAATAAACTCTTGATTAAAATGGTCATAATAAATAGGGGTGTCAATTTCAATTTAAATGTTTTTTCTTATATAAAGTGAAATTGACACTCTTTATACTAGCAACATTAAGGTGGAACACATATATTGACCCAGACTCAACCATAGTAGTGGGTAGTAGTTATAATATCTTGTGTTCTGTATAATTTCTTCTATCACACTATCCTAGTTCTCTGAGCACACAAAGGTGTGTGATTGTTATATAGGAATTATTCTACATATCTTATTCTTATGTCTATTATGTTATCATTCTTAAATCCTATCTGAGAAGTATGTTGGGAATGTTTTGAGCTATTCCACCATTGCATCCACTAGTCATGCACCAGGAGGGTGGCAGTGACTATTATCCAGAGGTGGTGGGTCACGAGCCATCACTGATAACTCCAGTAGTGCCACCCATGGTTTCACATTTTATCCTCGATGTGGGTGATGATTTTTGGTTTCAAGGGGAGTTTCTAAAACTAATGAAGACTATATAGGGATATTTGTGACCTACCCCTTCTATGAGAGATCTTATATAGAAGATTTAGTATCATCATCCACCAATGTTTTTTGGAGATAGAGGTCCACAGTATATTGGGTTGTGGCTTGAAAATGTAATATATATTTTTTATCACCTTGAGACACCTCTTCAGAAAAAATTGATGATATATACTTATATTATTCATGAATATTCCATCATTTAGTAGGATATTCTGAACCAAGCAGTTCAGTATTGGGAAGTAATTTTGAGGGATTTTCAATTATTCTTCTATGAATATTTTCTCTCAGAGACCATGAGGTACAGTCATGCTAGGTAATTCCTGAACCTATAGTAGGATTCTATGATATTTATGGAATAACAATCTTGTTTTATATAGCTTCATCACATTACACCTATCTATAGTGATGATAACCTAGTGAGAGTGAGACGATTTGAGGTTGGGGTTAGATATCATACTCGATCATAGGAAAATGTTTTTTGGTTGACTAACATATATGATATAGTGAACAAAACTCCAATCAATGAGTGAAAAGTAATGGAGGAAAACAGTGTGGTCTAGGGTCGTTCAAAAATGAGATAGATTATTGGTTAGACTAATTGTTGTAAGTGATTCATTGAGACTATGAGATGGATAAATGGAATCCAGGTGGCACCTATTAATAGTTACATGGTGTCTCACTAGTGTTGGAAACTTGGACATAATAAGCCCTAGGGTCTCAGAGACCCCATTCAGTGATGATTTTATGGAATATTGGGGAATCGTCAGCATTTTTGTAGGACATTCCTAGCTATTCCTAGTTGGAGAGGATCCATATAAACTCTGCATTCATGATGATGATCAGTAGAACCTCTCAAGGGAGGTATTTATAGTACTACCAACTACACGGGTATAGGGGGAGGTCATGTATGAGATATCTATGCTTTATATATATAGCACCATCAGAGTATACTTACTCAAGGTCATTAGGTTGAAGCACGTGGTCAAAGATCATTCCATATATATTCGGCATATCCTATACCAAAGGATCAAGTTTTCAATCCATATACTATTGAAGGTACTGTTCTAATAACATCTACTATAGTGTCTACATTATTTTATATGGGGGCTTCACATTCCTTTATCTCTTTATCGATTGTGTAATTTCGTAGGCTTCATATTGAGTACTCCAATGGAAAGATAACACTTGACACTCCTTTGTGATTATGATCATAGAGTGTACACCAATGAAATTAATTCCCCCTTGAGGTAGGAATCTATCACTTCTAATTGGACTTATTTATCTTATAGATAATGGGATTTGATGTCATTCATGGGATGTATTGGTTTGTCTCCAATCATTCCTATGTGGATTATTATTATTGAATTGTGTCATTAACATTACTAGAGGAAAGTATTTATATTCACAACTGTGAGTAGGATGTCTAGGTAGGTAGATATAGACCAATGAATCTTGGGCAAGGTGGAGTGACCACCTAGATTGGTGCTTTTATATTCATGATCTAGGATTACATTAGATTTAATTCCCTCCTAGAGTCAATTTTTTTGGGGTTGTTTTCCCTAAAAATGTTTCTAGAATACCTCCTGAGAGAGGTATATTTTACTATTAGCTATTTCTTAAAGATATACCAGTATCCATTCCTCCATAAGGGATGGATACTCCTAATTCTTAGGATCTAAATTATAAGATAGATGATTTAGAGGATAAATATTTTATATGGCTAAGTACTTCACTTGGGGGTTTACAAGTCATTTTCTCAAAGGAGGTAGATGGAACCCTTAGGTATTGTGTGGGTTACTGAAATATCAATAATCCTACTAGGAATAAATGTTATCACTTACCTGATATATATTATCTCTTTGAACAACTCAGAGCAGTGGGGGTTTTCTCAAATATCTATTTGAGATCAGGATATCACAAGTGCATGTTAGAACTTTAGACATACCACCTATGGATTTACAAAGTTAGAATGGTATATATGAGTATTCTATTATTATAATCCATCTCATTAAAATTCATTCCATTCTCATCGGATTTATGAATAGGGTTTTCGATACTTACCTAGATTCCTTTTTAATGGTTTTTTAGATGACATCTTGGTGTATTCACAAACTCTAAGTGACCATACCAAAAATATTGAGATTGATTTGAATATACTGAGAGAGAACCAGATGTATTCTATACATAGTAAATGTAAATTATAGATTGACAGGGTTCACTTCCTATATAATATTACCTCATAGGAAGGAGTATCAATCTACATAGAAAAGGTTTGTGTTGTACTTACCTAGGATCATTCCAAAAACAACTTTGACATATAGAGTTTCTGGGGGCTATCTATCCGTTAAAAGAATTTCATATTGGACATATCATGCTTAGCAGCACATATTTTGGAATTAACATTGAAGGGTATGAAATTTATATGGTTAGAATCCTCTAATATAGCCTTTTATGGGCTAAAAGGGAGAGTGACTTCACCACGGACCCAAATTTTCTAGATCTAGGCAGAAACTATATAGTGTATTATGATGCATCAGGTAACAGGATAGGAGAAGTTCTGATGTAGGGAGACTGAGTTGTTGAATAAGGGTCATGATAACTAAGGACTCATGAGTGGAATTACCTGATAAATGATCTTGATCTATCATTATTTGTTCATTCCTCGTGATGTTGGAAGAATTATATATTGTGAGAGCGTTTTGTGGTGTTTATGGACAAATAAAGCCTTAAGTATATTTTCATAGAGCATAACTTGAATAAAATTAAACGAAGGTGGGTTGAATACCTATAATCCTTTGATTTAGAGCATTTCTATGCACCCATAAATATAAATGTTGTTGCTGATTCACTATGCAGGAGGACTCATACACAAGTAGTTTATGAGGATAGTTTCATGTGGAAACTTATGGACTTGTTTTTTGAAATTTACATAATGATTTAGAAACTTCATGGAAATAATTTACGTACATAATTTTCATTAACATATTTAATTCTGGGGATATTGAAGAGGATGATGTTTTTGAACCATGAAGGCTTGGTCCTATGAGAGAGTATTTCTAGTGAGGACATACCACCTTATTGTTCTATCGCTGGAGATGAAATCCTGCATATACATGGGCATATCTGGGTTCTTACAAATATGAGAGAGGAGAAAATATTAGAGTCACATTCTTCTAAATGGGTAGTTCATCCAAGAACCTCCAAGATATATTGTGATATGTGATGGCAGTATTTGTTTCTTGGGTTGAAATGTTAGATTGTAAGTTTTATCACTAAGTTTTCCACCTTTCAACAGGTTAAGGTGGACAACTAGCAACCTATTGCCTTATTATAGTTTTCACTGGTCTCATAATGGAAATGGAAAGATGTCTAGATGGATTTCATAGGTGTATTATTAAAGTAGTAATGTGTTTTAGGTATTCGTCTATCAACTGAAAAATGTTGCACACTTCCTTTCTATCTAAGAGACATTCTCAGTTGATGAATTGGGAAGAATATATGTCCAAGAAATGATACTCTTACATAGGGTCCCTCACACTATAATTTCATCAAGGGATTATCATTTAATATTGGGGTTCAAGTAACGGTTTTAGAGATCTGTGGTACACAGGTTCTTCTGAACACATCCTTTCACCCTCAGACCAATGGCCAGTTGGAAAGGACTATACCAGCTTTGGAAGACATGATTCAAGCATGTGTCCTTGATTTAGGTGGTTCTTGGGTGCAGCATAACCCTCTCATTGTTTTTTCCTATAATAATAGCTATCAGAAATAGATTAAGATGGTTTCATATAAGGCTTTATATATTTTTCTGTTTCATTCACCTATGTATTGGCTAGAGGTAGACGAGGAAATGCTACTAGATTATTGTCTCTTTAAAGAGACATCATAATAGGTACAACTGATAAGAAAGATAATTTTTACCACTTAGTATAGATCGAAATCATATGTTGATCACTTTCAATGAGACACTAGAGTGTGATTTTGGGGATTATGTTTTCTTGTGATTATCACCCATACTTGGGAATGGAGAGATATGAAGGAAAGGGAAGTATTCACCTCATTTTTTTGGCCTTTTGATATCTTGGAGAGAGTCGATCCGATAGCCTATTTTATGTAATTACCTCAAAGGTATTGTTCCATGCATGACATCCTTCAAATATCATAGCTTCATGGTTATCATTATGACTCATCTCCTAATTTTGATCATAAGGATGTTGAATTAGATACCGAAGATTTTTTTGAGGAGTATTTTATATGCATCATTGATCAGATAGTGAAGCCACATAGAGGCTAGTATATCCCTTTAGTGTGGGTGCTATAGTAGAACAGATATGTGTATGATGATATGTGGGAGAAGGATGATGAAATACATGCTTATTGGATGGATTTATTCACATATGATGTATCAACACCCTTGGATGAGAAACTCTAAAACTACTGGAAAAAATTCCTATCCCCACAATTTCAAAAAAAACTATGGGTATAAGTGATATTTTATAATATATAACCATGGTTCCTTTTAAACCATGGTAACTGGGTTCCTATTTACATGTAAGAGGACAAATATTTTCATGGGAATGCCGCTGGAAATCATATACCCATGGTTTATACTGAACCATGGGTATAAGTGGGTCTATACCCACGATTTTAATTAACCAAGATGATAGACTTCGGTACTAAATCCTATACCCATAGTTCCCCCAAAATCATGGTTATAGGTTCCATTATCCCCATTCTTTTAGAGAACTGTGTGTATAGGTTCCCCTATGTTTGCGTGGGAAAAATCGGGCCAAAAAACATATTGCCACAGTTTTTTACCTACACCCATGGTTTATAAATATATATATATATATATATATATATAAGAATATATATATATATATATATATAAACACACACACATATATAAGTATAAATGTTGTAGTGGTAAAGGGCTTTGTATATGTAGAGGCAGTGAGGGTTTGAAACCCGCAGGTGGCATTTTTTTATCCTATGCCCATGGTTTGTGAGTCGTGGGTATAAAATTTTTAAACTATGGGTAAAGGTCATTTCAATACCCACACTTTGAGTACCCATTGTTTTATGAACTGTGGGTATATTGTATACCCACGGTTTGAAAATCATATGTATAGATATTTTCAGATGTGGGTATAGCTCATGGCTATATCGACACCTCTGTAGCCCACAATTCCTTGAAATTGTGGGTATATCCTATACCCATGGTTTGGTGGGCTATAACCATGGTTTCAAACCAAGGGTATAGGCTAAATATCCACTAGTGGGGGATGAGTTCTTTTCATGGGGGAAGACTATAAGATCATGTATTTTCTATCATGTATGGTTTATTTTAACTTTTGGTTAAATCCTTATTACAACTCTCTTCTTGGCATGAATCTAGAATACAAGCCCTTAGGCTGGTTGGTATGTTTATAAAGAAGAATGGAGGGGGATATAGGTTGGATTGATGAAAAAATAAACAGCTTGTATTTTAAGTATAGGGTGTGTATTCAATAGACGACATGTATTGGTCTAGCCAAAAAACATTCATGGTGTGTAATGGTTTTTCCCGAGGTGGGGAAAATGTGAACATTATAAAATGTTTATAGATTACATGTCATGTAATGCCCCATGGGTAGTTTTTTAAAAAGAAGGCAGGGCCTCATATTTTCGACAGAAGCTTACCCTCTCTCTCCTCTCTCATGTAGGATCTTTCCATGAACCCTAAAGCTAGGATTTGAATCAATTCATCTATAAAAACTAAGATTTGAACATCATTGGTCCCATTGGATAGTTCTCGGTAATTGCTCTACTCCATAGGTGCCTTTCATCATTTGTCATCCTGTCAGCGATGCTATTTTAGGGCAGGCTATTATGCCCTGTTTTTAGGGCATTCATCTATTTTTTCTTTTTCTTCTTATCTAGACCAAACAAGAGGTTGATACTAGATTATATCTCTTCACCGTGAATAAGGTAAGTGGTCTAGTATTTATCACAAAAAGTTGAGATTTTTATATTAGGTGTTTTTGGTTGTGCGCCGGCTACACAATATGTTGCCCCTAAAATGAATATCTCTTTAATTGGTTGTCTTAATTAAGAACCAAATGACACTGTTAGGTCCAGTTTGTAACACCCCAAGTCTTTAAAATATTCTAATTTATGAATATATTTAATTTTTTTCTAAATTTATTTATACAAAACACTATGTTAAGATTATGCTACAAACAATAATGAGTTTTCTTGCATTACACATAAGTCCAAGTTTTACCGGACAAAAATATGTTATTAAAATATTGTTATTTTATATAATAAGATATAAACTGGATATTAAATTGGAATTTATGAATATTATTAAATAAATTATGAAATTATATGATGAATTCATTGGTTAAAAATTAATTAGAAATGAATATAATAAACAATTGGATATAATGAGAATGTCTTAATAAAAATTATTGTTCTTCCCATTAAGGAATTTTATCTTAATAAATTATATTAATTTTAATTGTTGAATGATATTACTTAAATATATATTTTATATATCCAATCAAATATTTTTTACATTCATCAAATATATTTTATAGGCAAAAGATTAGAACAAAACCAACATTTCAAAGAAAAACCTATATTTTTATAAACATATTTTTATAACCTTTTGATATAAAATATATTTTAAATCCAATATTTAACAGTTTTATATATTATATTTGAAAGAAAAACATTCTTCTTTTAAATAAAAATATAAAAATTTACTTTTAATGAATTTGTTTTACTTTTCTGAAAGGTATCACGTTTTGATGAATAGTGATAAAATATTGCATTTTAATGGAAAACACATTTTTAGCCTAAATAATTTGTAGTCTTATGTTATATTTTTAATTGGTTTTAAAGTATAATTAGTTAATTTTTTATCAATTAACCCAATTTAGGTCAATTTAATAAATTTATTATTTGAATTAGATAAAAAAACATTTCAATCATTCGAAGGTTTTCACATTAAAAACATGTTTTCTCCTTCCATATATGGGATAAATTTTAAATTAATTACTATAAATTATATATTTTGAAAATTTAAAAATATACAACATATTAGTAATAAGTGGGAAAATAATTTAAATATTATTATTTTATTTTTTGGCATATGAATAGTAAATTTATTAATATTTTAATTACCATGGTTAAGGCTAATGATGTAAGTATGGGTAAAAATAATATTATAAAGACCATAAAATTACCTTAACACTTGTCTTGATTTTATTGGATGAGTGAGTTTCAACTGAAATCATCCCTGAGCATATTTTATGGTCTCTTGAATCCACTAGGATTACTTTATGGTTTTTAAATTATTTTATTATAACGAAAGTCCAGTATGGTGCACTCTGGTTTTTAATAAGAATTATATTTTTATATGTGGTTATTCAAAATATAATATAAACTAAAAAATTATCTTAAAGAAAAAAATTAAAAATTCATCATGATAATTTATATTTAATTTTTAGGGAATAAATAATTAACATAAATTCCTTCATAGTTATGATGCAGTAATGGTTTAATTAATGGGCATATCAAATAGAGGTTATTAAAAATATTAAAATAAATATAATTTATATAAATAATTTCATTCATGAATTTTATATACTACCTAGACATATTAGAAAGGTGTTAATGTTTTTTTTAAAATTTATACTATGTATTGATATTTTTTAAGAAGTCAAGAAATGAAAAGTGTCAAAATTGACATTAGTGATATTTTAAAATAAATAATATTTTATTAAAAGAAATAAAATTCATAAAAATATAAACATTCTCCTAATTATTGTGATAAATTTGAAAATTTCTTCCATAACTCATTTATGGTTCTTTTTTCATTTTAGAGTTACTATATTAACTCTTAAAAAATAAAAAACCATGTTTTTGCGGTAAGAGTTAAAGGGTTTAATTAAGGGTTAATTCCAAATGATAAGGGTAATAATGTGATATAAACATGTATAAAAATTATTGGTTGAAAATATTCCAACCCATACTCGTATTATATTATACATAACTCTCTTTGGAGCCATTTTTTAATAGAAAATGAATTTATATTAATTTAATAGTTTGATAGTTTCTAAAAGTACCCCTCACGTCAATTATAAAAGGGAACATCCTCCCTCACATCCTTACACCACATTGAGCCTTATATAATGACTAAACCCTTGAAAAGTAAGCTATAAAAATCCCTCTAATAATCCATGAAGCCTCTATTTTGGTATAAATCCATCCAGGTAATCCCATTGGTGCGCACTAAAAGGAGTTACCCAAAGAATAGGTAATATCTTTCCTCAAGCTCTTTAGTTTTATTTCCATTATACACCCCCTCAACTCTCCTTATTACATGATTATATAAAATCAACAATATCATAAATATACATGATTTTTTTATTATATGGGTTATACCTAGACATACACACAATTCCATCTAATGAGTAATAAACATATTGTTTATTTGAACAGCGAACTACCACATAAGAAAAAGATGATTGTTCATTTTTCCTTTACCACCATTCATGGTTGGTCTTTATGATGGAAACTATATTTTTATATTTTATATATGATATTTATTATTACTTTATACATTTTAAATTATTTTATAACACATACCCGTATGAGTTTCATGTTTTATAAATACGATAACATCATTTTTGGAATAGTGGACTACCACCTCCTCAAAGTGATGTGATCCATTCATGCTATACATGGAATGTATAATGGATGGTTTTAAAAAAAATATGTGATATAATACATATATATATGACACTATAATTATTATATACATATATAACATTTAATTTTCTTTATTTTGTTATGATAATGAATTGAAAGTATCATTAATGCGTACGTACGGCCTATCGTCTCTATTAACGGTCCATTTCATTTATTATCTCTAAATGTTTTGGATTATAATAAATACATATATAGAGATTATATATGATAATTAAATAATTTTTTACATTATTTATAGGTTTGAATCATGATCTACTTAATAGTAATTACAATTATCATTTCAAAACTTACTCGAGAAACTAGGTAATTAACACCTGAAATAGTTAATGTAATGAAATATTATTAACAAACAGGTAATAATATATTATAAAAATATCATATATGATATCATATATTTTAATATGGTTTGGTAAGAATTTAGTAACATTATTTAAACAATTGTAGAGGAGTTTTAAGGATGTGGACACAAGAAGGAAATGTAAGGTAAGGGATTCTTGTCTCATTTTCCTTTATGTGAAGCATACACCACTTTCACCACATATTTCATTTTTGTGTTGTATATACTAAAAATAAATGACTTTTATGTGTATTATTATGAATATTATGGTATTTTAATGTTCATATAATTTAGTTTCATGAGGCATACGATTCTACTGATCTTAATGTGTTAAGTTTTTATTTCACAATCTCGTCGTTATTTAGGATTCTTTTTGTTTAAGTGGAAGAGAATGTAACATTCTGGGTTTTTAGATAATAATTATTTTTTTATTATTTACATTAGTATCATTGTATATACATTAATTAAATATCACTAATAATAATATTAATAAAACAAAATTTTAAGGAATAATAAATTATCAATTAAGTGATGTAAATAAATAAATGAATAAATTATAAAGAGACTCTTAAATTAAAATTTATTAAATAATATTTTTATTTGTTTTTTATCATATTGAATTTCTTGAAATTTTAGAAACAACCAAAATATGTTTTACTATAATAAATCATTTTTAAACTAAAAATGTTTTTATAAATCAATGTTGGTTATAAGTCAACATATAAATTTTTTCAAAAAAAATTATTGAATTATTGTTCATAAAATACTATTTTAAAGAAAATAAATACATATTAGGAATTATAATTTAATCACTTTAAAAAAATTATTTATTAAATTCATATAAATTAATTTTAGTAGCTGGTTTTTATAAAAAATATTTATCTAACATTATACAATTATAAAATTAATGAACATTTATATTGTTTTATGTAAACCATATTTGAATTTTAGTATAACAACTATAATTGAAATAAATGAAATATTAATAACAAATTTTTTAATATTAAATATAATATTTTTGGTTATTATAAAATTATGAATATTTAAGGTAAATTTTTAAAGGGAATACATATTATTATTAGATTTTTTATTGTTCATATTAAAGGTAATAAAATTATAAATTAACAAAAGTTGGATAATTATGAAGAAAAAAAATTGTGTATATATATTAAAAAATATATATGATATATATATATATATATATATATATTATTTTATAAAATGTGATGAAAATCAGATAAAGGGAAACATAGGGATTCTTTTGGGAGAGGGTTCGAATGTGATTGATCACAAATAAAGGATAGAAGGTAGGCTGAGAGTGATATATAGAAGAGAAGAGGATAGAGTTGGGATCAACCATAGAAGGGGAGGATGAGTGTGGATCGGTCAATTACCGAAGGACTAGCTCAACCATCGATGGGGGGTTTACTTTTTATAAGGGATGACGAGGAGGGAGGTTGAAATACTAAAGGAGATCTGCTTCCAAAAATGGATTGGTTTTCTAGAAGGGATTCACACATAGATGGGGGGAAATCGAGTGTATACTCTATCATCTTCCTCCTATAAGCATGATTTGTTGGTCATTGAAGTTAAGTGTTTGTTTTTAATTTAGGTGTCTGAAATATTCCTGAAATCCTATTTCTTGATCATTTTCAGATATTGAATTTCCCAATTCATTGTCTTGGATTTTCTTCTTTTGAGCATAGTCAGAAATATTATATTCAATGTTGGAAATTGCATAAAATTTGATGCTGGTTTGATGTATAAATTTTTATTCAGACCTTGAAAATGATTCTCATTTATTATCATGTATTTTTATTCATCGCATATACTGGATTTGGTTTTTTGTCATTTTTAAAAAGGCTTCCTTCTTTGATACACTTGGTTTTCTGTCACAAAAAAATGATTGGATACATATAAATAATATTTTTTGTATCAAGATATAAATATAATGAACCTTATTATGCTACTTCAGATCCTCAAGCTCCATTTTTGTCATATAATAGATTTAAGATAGTAATTTAGTTTTGGATGTATTTATTCTCTTAAGTGCAGATAAAGTGGAGAGTTACACAAAATAATAATATAAATAGATAGTAGATACTCTTGGAAAATAAAAATATCTCTGTTTTCATCTCATTTGTTTGGTATTTTAAAAAACTAGTAGGCTACCATATTTTTTCCTATATGAATGTTGTGTGTTCATAAGATTATATAATGTATGTAGAGTTCTTGTTTTCCAAACATTTATATTTTCAAATTGTTATTTTATTATTATAAAAACTCAATTAAATCTATGTTTTTATTCAATACCTTATTTTTATGTGTTTATTTTATTTTAAAAATAGATTTTCTATTTTTAGACATTCAAACAAACCCTCTATTTTGTTTACAATACAATGTTTTATTTCAAAATATAAAAAAACAAAATATTGTTTTTATATTTTTTTAATTTTAAAATACCTATTTTTAAATTAAATTTGATCATTTTATGTGAAAAAATGTCTTAAATTGTATTAAATGACATTCATGTTAGTAGATATGGAAAATTTTTATAATTTATCAGGACATTTCATACCTTTTAAAACATGAAATTTTTTAAATTTTTATTTTTATTTTAAATGTAAGTAATTCTTTTCTAGAAAATGGGTTTATCCAAAACATTTTTCAAAAAATTGAGATTTTTTAAGATTAAATGTTTTAAAACTATTCTCTTCTTTGAAAATATATTATTTAAAATTTTGAAAATCATTTAATCGGTTATTAATGAAAAAGGCCAATCTTCAAAAAAAAACAGTAAAATTCGGCACTTGATATAAAATGAGATAATAGAGAATGAGGAGTAAACTCACAACCTCAACATGAAATTTTCCTATAAGTGATACTATAAGTGGACTCATGGTTTTCTTAATATTTTCCATGTATAGTATTAGTTCATAAAATTATTTTATTTTTAAATGGTTTTTAAGGAGAAATATAAGAATTTTTTAAAGGGTACTTTTATATGGATTTCAAAATGATAAGTATTTTTAAATGGGTTTGAAAATTATTTTTCATAATAACCCTAGATTATTATTTTTAAATTCGATAATTATATTATCTAATATTTTGTATATGATATAAATTGTTTTCAATGGAATTGAAATGTATTTTCACTGGTTTGAAAACCCTGTTCTCGTAAATTTTGTTCCCACCTCATGTTTTAAAATATTTTTCATATGCCTTTTAGAAGCATTCAGATTCATGGGATTATTTAACTAGTTAGAACACATGAAAAAAAATTTGAAAATCTATTATTATTATTTTTATTATTATAAACTTTGATTTTATGTAAGTTATTTTACCAATCCTATAGAACCTAGACTAGAAAAGATCCTTGGTTTTATAAGAGACTGTGTAATTTTCCGGAACGTAATAAAAATTAATACATAGAAACTGTTATAAAACTATATATGGAAGTGTAGGTTTATTATGTCACTATTACTGTTCCTGAAATAGAAATGGTAAGATGTCGTGCTGGATTTCATAGTGGGATTAGTTATGTATCCTCAAGGTCGTGATGCGATTTTATTATTTAGGGATCGAATGAAAAATTTATCCCACTACTATCCTATTAGAAATACTTTCTCAACTGATGAGATGAGAATACTATTTTTTCAATAAATTATACACCTATACGGGGTCCCCCACACTATCATTTTAGATAGGGATTCTTGTTTCACATAGAGGTTCTAGTTGGTTTTGAAGAGAGATATGGGTACACATGTTCTTCTTTGCATAGCTTTTCACTCACAGACTCATTTCTAGTCTGAACAAACTATAAAGGTAATGTAAAACATGTTCTAAGAATTATTTATTGATTTAATATGTTTTTGAGAGAATCATATCCCTCCCATCTATTTATCATATAATAACATCTATCAGGTGATGATTTAGATGGCTTCTTATGAGGCATTATATGGTAGGTCTGGTCGTTCCCCAATATGTTGGGTCGAGGTATGGGAAGTAGTGCTACTAGGTCCTTATCCTATGTAGGAGACTTTAGAGTAGTCATAGTTGATCATAAAGTGTATGTCTACTTCTTAGCCTATACATAAATCGTATGTTGATTTCCATCGATGACCTCTAGAGTTTGATGTCAGGGATCGTGTTTTCATGTGGGTATCTCCCTGACTTGGGAATAGATGGATATAGAAGAAATATAAGTCATAACCTCATTTTGTTGTGACTTTTGATATCTTGGAATGATTCGGGTCTTTAGCCTATCGGTTTCTATTACCTCATAGGTTTCATGTCATGCACGGTATCTTTCACATTCCACATCTTCATTGTTTTCATTTCATACTTTTCATACTTTTGATCTGAAGGATATTGAATTAGAATTTAATTATTCTTTTAAGGAGTGTCCCATATGATGGCCCTTCGAGACCGGTATATCCCTTTAATGTAGGTGTTATGAAATCATGGCTATTTATAAGATGAGACATGGGAGTGGGAGGCCAATGTAATTGCTCAGTGGCTCGAATTCTTCATAGATCATGTTTCACCACTCATGGATGAGAAACTCAACGATGAGTTACTTTTAAGGGCAAGATTGTATTATCTTATATTTTCTATCATGTACATATTATTTTAACTTTTGGTTAAATCCTTGTTGTAGATCACTTTCTGGCCTGATGCCAGATATTGATCCCTTAGGCTAGCTTTTATATTTACAAAGAAAAATTTAGTTGGGTTTAGGTTGGATTCAGGATAAAATAAATGGCATATATTTGGAGTACACACCATATAATCAATACTTGATGTATATTGGTCTAGTTGGAACGTTTCACAACATGTAATTGTTTTTCCCTAGAGGGGGTAACCCCAAACATTACATGTATTGTAAATATTACACACCATTAAGTACCAATGGTTCATTTATTTAAAAATAAGTTAGGGTATCATATTTTTTACAAAAGATCACGCCTCCCATATCTCTCACATATGAGCTCTCTCTGAAGCCTAAATCCAATCATTGAATCCATTCATCCATCTGAACTCCGATTTGAACATTTTTGGTCTCGTTGGATATCTCTCAATAAGTGCTCCACTCCTTAGGTACCTTTCATTATTTGTATTCCAATATTTTACTATGTTTTGGTGAAATCTCTTATTCCCTATTTTTAGAGCATTCATAAATTTTTCCATTTTATTCTGATTTAGACCAAACCAAATGTAGATAATAGAAAATCACTCCTCTACAGAAATGTGGTATGTGTCCTAGTATTTATACCTCAATGTTGAGATGATTTATATTATTTTTTGTGTCCCATAGGCCATTTCACCATTAATTTCCCCTAAAATTAATATTCAAATAATTGGTTTCCTTAAACAAGAACCTAATTACTCTCTTAGGTACTCTTCATTTTTCACCACCACTTGAGTTGTGATTATTAAATTGCTTATGTAATTATAAATGTCTAAATTGAAAGACTGTCTTCTATATGTTTTTGGTTTGACTTATAAATTTTCATTTCATAAATGTAATGGATGATTGTTGTGGTATAGTATGGCTATCACACTTATCAGTCTACAATAAATTGAATGGATGTGATGGCATGACCATGTCACATGATTAAATAGTACAATTTTTATGTCCTTGTAAAAGAGAAATGATATTGAATTATGAACTACCAATTGGATCACATTAAATCTAATGATTACTTATCACTTTTATGAAGATGTGCATGGTGATCCTATGATTTATTTATATGGGAATGACATCCCTCCTTCTATTGTTATATACAGTCATGATGTCCCGTCTTTTAATGTGATATATGGGCATGGAAACCCTCATTAATTATGATACATGGTAATGCAGACCCTATAGTTATGATACGGGCATGGTGACCCATCTTAAAAGTAATCTCAGCATAGATACATACTGATATGATTCGGGTATGATGTACCTTATAAATGTGATATGAGCATGATGAACCTATAATTGTGATATGGGCACGGTGAACCTAGTGATATTTTTTTTGTCATAGAAACACTTATGAATATAATATGTGGGAATGAAGACCCTTAATGTTATGATTCGAGCATGGCGACCCTGATGTTATGATTCTGGGCATGAAGTCCCATATTCTTGTGATACAGTTCATGGGATCCCTAATTCTTGTGATATCAAGCATGGAGTCCCTTAATACTTGTGAGACTCGTGTTATAGATCAAGGATGCATGAGTTACACCTCTTTTCTAGGCTTGTAGTAGTATCCAAATATATGATTTTATACATCACTACTTATATAGGTCAAATATGTTTATATATCTTGTTACTACTCTATAACTTTTTTTATTTCCATGAATATAACCTTTTAAGGAAAAGTGGGAACTACCAATATTAAACCTTACAATTTAAAAATTCAAACCAGTCCCAAATTCAAAATTAAAAAAAAACAAAGGTGTCGCTGTGAGGACCATCACGTCAGTGAAAAATCCCACAAATCCCTCTACCACCTAGGAAACATGCATCACCATAATCATAACTGCACCATTATTATCCTTCCAATGCCTCCAGAATCACCACACTAGTAAGAACCCAATGGAATATCACATATGCACCGTCATCGAAGTCACATCGCCATCCCTCAACTCATTCAACGTCATTGTTCATACCATAGTCATATCTACTAACATATTTCAGTGCCATCAACATCATCCATCACCACTAGAGTCCAGAAAACAAAAACCAAACAGCCACAAAAACCATCCCTATCTTCATATCTTCACTGAGGATGTAAACATTTCCGCTCGTCATCACCATCCTCATTTGTTCAACACTTTCTTCATTGACTCACCATAAATTTCCACCAGATCAAGACAAACTGCCACCAACATCACTAATCAAACATCCCAACGGAACACTGAAACAAATCAACAACACCATATGACTCCATTAACTCATATTCATGCTACAAATGACCAAAAAAAGAAAATTCCAATGAGAACAAACATTTCCAACTAGAAAGAGGACCAATAATGTTGAAATAGAACTTGGTATGAAACCCTGATGAAAGTTGGGGATAAACCCTAAAAGTAAACATCAAGACCACCTAACCATATGGCCCCAAACCCATATGTAACCATCGCTCCAACTTCATCATGGAGAGGAGCGATGAAACCATAATTCATAGCTGGTTTGGGAGGTTATAAATTAAATAGAGTGAACAAAATGATCGACTATGGTAGTGTTAGAAACCCACCATCTACTGCACCGAAAATCCCAAATCCTTGATGTTAACACCACCAAAACTCTGACCATGAGAGGCACAGAGAAACTTGAGGCTAGAGCTAGGTACAATGACAAGTGGAATCCACCTCATGTTCCTTCATCAGAATAGAAAAATCCATGGAGAAATCCTTTAGTGGTGAGTACCAGTGGAGATGATGTGGCTATGAACTGAGGACTATATTTTATCCTTTTTCTGATAGAATAAGGAATAATTTATCATTCATAATTTTAGGAAAATTATTGGATTTATATATATATATATGTATATCATCCATTATTGCATACCCTGTATATTTTATTCATGCATTTCTTGTTGCATGTTTTGGTTCTTTATTTCTATATCCTTGAATTATTCTGACATTTCATGTAGGGACTTGATAAGTGAGTGGTTATGCTTAAATGGATGACATATTTTAGTTTATGAGGTATATGGTCCCTTATAAAAAAAGTGGTGATCCATAAAGTCTAACATTAAAATGAAAATTATTATACAAATGAAAATAAATTAATTGAAATAAACTCTAGATTGAAATGGTCATAATAAATAGGGATGTCAATTTCAATTTAAAATTTTGTTTCCTCTATAAAGTGAAATTGAAACCTTGTATATTGGGACCCTTACAGTGGAACACAGAGCTTGACCTAGACCCGACCTTGGTAGTGGGTACTAGTTATCATCTATTGTGTTCTATACAAATTTTTCTATCACACTAACCAAGTTCTCTAAGCATGAAGAGGGGTGTAACAGTTGTATAGAAATTATTGTACCTATACTATTCTTATATATATTACTTTATCATTGTTAAATCATATATGAGGTGTGTATTTGGAATTTTTATAGCTATTCTTCCATGAAATCCACTGGTCATGCACTAGGAGAGTGGTGATGACTATTCTCCAGAGGTGGTGGGCCATGAGCCATCAGTGATAGCTCCTATAGTGCCACCCATGGTTTCAACTTTTATCCTAAATTTGGGTGATGATTTCCAATTTCAAGGGGTGTTTATAAAACTTATGAAGACTATATAGGGAGCTCTGTGACCAACCCCTTTTATGAGAGAACTTACACGAGAGTTTCAATAGCATCATCCACCAACTTTATAGGGGTATGGAGGTCCAGAGGATATTGGGTTGTGGCTTGAAAATGTTATATCTATTTTTTATCACCTTTATACTCCTCTTGATAGGATATTGATGATATGTACTTTTATTCTTCATGGGTATTCCAAAATTTGGTGGGATATTCTGAACCAGGTAGCTCAGTATTGTTATGTGATTTGGACGGTTTTTTAAACATTCTTCTATGACTATTTCCTCCCAGAGACCATGAGGGCCAGTCATGCTAGGGAATTCATAAACATGTAGTAGGTTTATATGATAGTTATGGACTATTAATATTTTTTTATATATTCATCACTTTACACCTATCTATCTTGTTGATATTCTAGTGAAAGTGAGTCAATTTGAGGATGGTATTAGACATCATATTCAATATCTAGAAAATGTTTATTGGTTGACTTACATATATAATATAGTGAACCAATATCTCATCAATGAGTGAAAACTAAATTAGGAAAACATCTTCGGCTAGGTTGGTTCATAATCAAGATATATTAGTGGTTAGACTAATAGTTGGAATAGATTCTTTGAGACTATGCACTGGAGAAGCAGTTTCTAGGTGGTAACTATTAACAGTTACATGGTTTTTAACCAGTGTGGGAAACTTGGGAATAATAAGCCCCAGTGTCCCTAAGACCCCATTTATTGATGAGGATATGTTATATTGGTGAATATTAAGCATTTTTGTAGGCTTTACCAGCTATTCCTAGTGGGAGAGGATCCATATAAACTCTATATTCAGGATGGGGATCAGTAGAACCTCTCTATGGAGGTACTTTGAGTACTACCAACTGCACAGGAAGAGGTGGAGGTCATGTATGAGGTATCCATGCTTTATATATAAATCACTAGAAGAGCATACATACTCAAGTTCATCAGGTTGAATCACAAGATCATAGATAATTCCATATATATTCAGCACAGCCTATACCAAAGGAGTATCTTTTCAAGCCATCTACTAATCAAGGTACTATTCTAGTGGCATCTACTATTGTTTCATCCTTATTTTATATGGTTAATTCACATTAATTTATATCTTTATTTATTGTGTAATTCCTCAGGCTTCATGTTGAGTACTCATGTGGAATGATGACACTTGACACTCCTTTGTGATTATGATCCGAGAGTTTACCCAAATTAAATGAATTCCCCCTTGAGGTAGGTATCCATCATTTATAAAGGGGATTATTTTTCCTATAAATAATGTGATTTGATTTAATTCATGGTATGGTTTGGTTGGTCTCTGATCATGCCTATGTTGATTTTTATTATTGAAGGTTGTTATTAACTTCAATAGAGGGAATTGAATATATTCAAAAGTGTGAGGGGGATGTCCTCATAGGTAGGTGTGGACAAAAGAATATTGGTCTAGGTGGAGTGACCACCCAGATTTCTAGCCTTTATATTGATGATCTAGGATTACCTTATATTGAATTCCATCCTATAGTAAATTTTTTAGAGATGTTTTCCCTGAAAACATTTCCATAATACCTCTTGAGAGAGGTAGTGTTTACTATAGATCTAGTGTTTGTAGATATAAAAGTTTTCATTCCTCTATACATGGTGGATACTACTGAGTTTTAGGATCTAAAGTATAAGCTTGAGGATTTATAGGCTTAATATTTTATATGGATCCATACTTCTCTCGGGGGTTCACTAGCCCTTTTCTAGAAGGAGGAAGGTGGAACCCTCAGGTATTGTGTGGATTACTAAGAGATCTGTAATCTTACTCTGAATAAATTATATCCATTAACTCATGTATAATATTTATCTGACAATATCAGAGTATTGTGGGTTTTTTCAAAGGTCTATTTGAGATAATAATATCACAAGTTTGTGTTAGAACTATAGACATACCACCTATAAATTTCCATAGAGATTATGGTATATATGAACATATTTTATTTCATTCTGTATCATGAAAATTCTTACAATTTTCATGAAATTGATGAATATGTTTTTTCATACCTGCCTAGATTCCTTTTTCATGGTTTTTGAAGATGACATCTTAGTGTATTCACATACACAAAGTGACCCTACGAAACATCTTGAGATTGTTTTGAATATACTGAGACGGAAACAAATGTATGCTAAGCTTAGAAAATATTAAATATTGATTAACAAGGTTCACTTAAAATGTCATATAACCTCAGATAAAGAAGTATCAGTCTACTTGGAAAAGGTGTGTGTTATGGTTACCAGGGAGCTGCTGAAAAACATCATTGACATATGGAGTTTCTTGGGGCTATCTGACCATTACAAGAATTTCATATAGGACATATCCCGATTAGAATCACCTATTATGGGATTATCTTCAAAGGGTGTGACATTTATATGGAAAAAAGTATATGGTATATCCTTTTAGGAGCTGAAAGTGAGAGTGACTTTACTATGGAACCTTATTCTTTAATATCATGGTATAAACTATACGATGTATTATGATGCATCAAGTATCGGCTAAAAGTAGTTCAGATGTAGAACGGCTGATTCATTGTGTATGGGTCACAAAAACTGAGGCCTCATGAGGGGAATTACCCAATGGGAGATCTTGAGCTGGAAGTTGTTGTTCATTCCTTGGGTTGTTGGATGAATTACTTACTTGGAGAGTGTTTTGTGGTGTTTATGGACAAATAAACCCGTAAGTATATTTTCACGTAGCATAACATGAATCAAATTCAGTGAAGGATGGTTTAATACCTACAATACTTTGATTTTGATAATTCCAATGCATCCATAAATAGAAATGTTGTTGTTGATAGTCTATGCAGGAGGACTCATACACAGGTAGCTTAGGAGGCTAGTTTCAAGTGGAAACTTAAGGCCTTGTTTTCCAATAAGTACATAGAGGTTCATGACCATCATGGAGATAATGTACTTAAATTATTCTAATTGACCTATTTAATTATAGATATAATAAAGATGAGGAAGTTTTAAAACAATGAATTCTTGGTCCTAAAAGAGAGTATTTCTAGTGAGGATATACCTCTTGATTAGTCTATCGATGGAGATGACATCATACATATACATGGGAATATCTGGGTTCCTGCAGATATGAGAGAGGAGAAAATGTGAGAGTCACATGATTCTCAATGGGAAGTTCATCCAAGAATCTCCAAGTTGTATTGTGATATGTGCTGGAAGTATTTTTTTCTTGGGTTGAAATATTAGATAGTGGGTTTTATCACTAGGTGTTCCACCTTTCAACAGGTGAAGGCAGAGGACCAACAACCTGCTAGATTATTACAGTTGTCACTAGTCTCATAACGGAAATGGAAATATTCCTTAATGGATTTAATAGTTTTATTATTAAGGAAGAAATACAGTTTTGGAATTCATGGATCAACTAAAAACTGTAGCACACTTACTTTCTATTTGGGAGACTTTATCGGTTGATGAGCTTGGAAGACAATATGCCCATGAAATGATATAATTACATGGGTTCCTTCATACTATCATTTTAGAGAGGGATTATTATTTAATATTGAGGTTCTAGTATGGGTTGCAGAGAGCTATGGGTACACAGGTGCTTTTGAGCATATCTTTTCACCCTCCGGATCAATGGCCAGTTGGAACAGACTATACAGGTCTTGGAAGACCTTATCTGAGCATGTGTACTTGATTTTAGTGATTCTTGGGTGATGCATAACCCACGCATTGTTTTCTACTATAACAATAGCTATCTGGGAGAGATTAAGACGGTTTAGTGTGAGGATTTATATAGTTTTCCATGTCGTTCACCTATGTATTGGATAGAGGTAGAGGAGGAAATTATACTATATCCTTTTCTCTTTTAAGGGACTTCATAGTAGGTATAATTGATAAGAAAAATAATTTCTACCCCTCAGTATAGATATAAAATTTATTTTGATCACCGTCGATGACCTCAGGAGTTTGAATTTTGGGATTGAGTTTTCTTGAGATTATCACCCGTACTTGGAAATAAATAGATATAGAGGAAAGGGAAGTATTCACCTCATCTTTTCAGGCCTTTTGAGATCTTAGAGAGAGTCAATCCGATAACCTATCAGACGTAATTACCTCAGAGGTATTGTTCCATGTATGACGTCCTTAAAATTTGACAACATAAAAATTATCAGGCTGACCCATCTCATTATTTTGATCTTGAGGATGTAGAATTAGATATTTATGATTAATTTGAGGTGTTTCCTATATACATCATTGATCAGAGAATGAAGGTTCTCGGATGCCAGTCTACCCATTTAGTGTGGGTGCTATGGTACAACGGCTATGTATAGGATGAGACTTGGGGGAAGTAGGATGACAAACATGCTTAGTGGATGAAGTTTTTCACATTTGATGTTTCACCACCCTTGGAAGGGAAACTCAATAACAACTAGAAAACAGTCCTATACCCATGATTTTCAAAAAAAACCTTGGGTATAAGATATATTTTATAACCAATTCCCATGGTTTCTGATAAACAGTGTAAATATGGTTCCCACTTATGTGTATGAGGAGAAAACTTTTCACGGTAATGATTTTGGAAATCTAATACCAATAGTTTACAATGTACTATGGGTATATGTGGGGTTAAGCACACAGTTTTAATAAACCATGAGGATAGCCTTTGGGACTAAAACCTATACCCATATTTCTCCCTAAACCATGGGTATAGGTGCCTTTATACCCACGATTTTTGAGAACTTTGGGTATATGGAATAGTCCTGAAGTCTATCCATATGGTTTATTAAAACAGTGGGTACAATTGAAACCTATACCCATGGTTTGTGTAGAACTATGGGTATAGGTTCTCCAATGTTTTCATAGGAAAATATTTGGGTGAGAAAACCTATTTCCATGGTTTCTTACCTATAACCATGGTTTATAAATACATACATACATATATATATATACATACACAAACACACACACATATAAGTATAAATGGTGTAGTGGAAAAAGACTTCGACTATGTAGAGGTAGGGAGGGTTCAAAACCGGCATGAGAGATTTTTTTAAATTATATTCCCACAGTCTGAGAATTGTGGGTATAACATTTTTAAACCACGGGTATAGGTCATTTCTATACACACGCATTGAGGACCCACAGTTTTATGAACTGATGGTATATATATTTCTAAACGTGGGTATAAATCAGGGCTATACCAATGCCTCAGTTGCCCAAAGTTCCATGAAACTATAGTTGTATCCTATACCTATGTTTTTTTGTGTTATAACCATGGTTTCAAACCATGGGTATAGGATAAATTTTAAATAGGGGGGATGATTTCCTTTCGTGCTGCAAGACTCTAAGATCTCGTATTTTCTATCAAGTATGGATTCTTTTAACTTTTGGTTAATCCTTATTACAAATCTCTTTTTGGAATTAATACAAAATTCAAGCCCTTATGTTGGTTGATATGTTTATAAATAATAAAGGATGGGGATATAGGTTGGCTACCTGAAAAAATGCATGGCTTTTATTTAGAGTACATGGTGTGTATTCCATACACAACATGTATTGTTCTAGAAAAAAAATCATTGTGTGTAATGGTTTTTTCCTGGAGGGGAAAACATGAACATTACATGACATGTGTAGATTACTTTTCATGTAATACCCCTTGTTCAATTTTTTAAAAAGGAGGCAGGGCCTCATATTTTTTACAGAACCTCACCCCCACCCTTCACTATCACGTCGGATCTTTCCTTGAAACCTAATGCAAGGCTTTGAATCCTTTCATCTATCTAAACTCTGATTCAAAAATCATTGGTCTCATTGGATATCTCTTGGTAAGTGCTTCACTTAATAGGCTCTTTTTATCATTTTTCTACCTATCAGTGAAGCTATTTTGGTGTAGGATATTATGCCCTATTTTTAGGGTATTCATCTATTTTTCCATTTTCTTCCAATCTAGAACAAACTAAATGTTGGTACTATATTATATATATTCAAAAGTAATAAGGTCAGTGGTATAGTATTTATCACTCAATGTTGAGATGCATTATATTATGTGTTTTTTGGTTGGGCACTAGTTTCACCATGAATTTCCTCTAAAATGAATCCCCCTTCAATTGGTTGCCTTAATCGAGAACCAAATGACACTATTTGTTCCACTTTGTAACACCCCAATGATTTACAATATTTTCATTCCTTTATATATTTAATTTTTTTTTCTATATTTATTTTTATGAAACACTATGTTAAGTTTATGCTCCACACAATAAAGAGTTGTCTCGCATTACACATATGACCTTGTTTAACAGAACAACCATATATTATTAAAATATTATTATTTAATATAATAAGATATATCCTAGCTGTTAAATTGGTGGTTATGAATAGTATTAACTAAATTATAAAATTATATGTTTAATTAAGTAGTTACAAATTAATTATAAATTAATATAATTCCCAATTTTGTATAATGGGAATATTTTTATAAAAACTATTGTTTTTCCAATTAAGAATTATTATCTTAATAAATTAAATTAATTAATATAGGTTAATGATATTAAATAAATATATTTTTATATATCCAATGAAATATTTTTTAAATTCATTGAATATATTTTATAGGCAAATGATAGGAATAAATCCAATATTACATAGAAAAACCTATATTTTTATAAACATAGTTTTACTTCCTTTTGATAGAGAATATATTTTAAAACAAATTTTTAACAATTTTATTAATTCCATTGTGAAAAATAAAAACCTTATTATTTTATATCAAAATATAAAAATTTACTTTGATTGAATTGGTGGTATTTTTTTGAAAAGATTCATGTTTTCATGAATAGTGATAAAATATTGCATTTTAATTGAAAACATATTTTTAGCCTAAATAATTTATAGTATTAAAAAATAATTGTAATTGGTTTTAAATTATAATTAGATCATTTTTTATCAATTAATTCAATATAGGTCAATGTAATCAATTTCTCATTGAAAATAGATAAAAAACATTTTAATCTTTTGAACATTTTCAGTTTAAAAACACGTTTTCTCCTTCCATCAATGAAATAAATTTTAAATTAATTACTACAACTTATATATTTTGAAACATTAATAATAGATTAAATATTTTTAATAAGTGGGTAAAAATTATTTAAATAGGTTTATTTTATTTTTGGGCATATGAGTAGTAAATTTATTATCATTTTAACTACAATGGTTAAGGGTAATCAGGTAAGTAAGGGTAAAAAAATATATTATAAAGTCCATAATATTACCCTAACCCTTGTCTTGATTTTATTGTATGATTTAGTTTCAACTTAAATCATCCTTGATCCTATTTTATGTTCTCTTGGATACACCAAGATGGTTTTAATGCTTTTATAGTATTTTATTCTATGGAAAGTCTAATATGCCACACTATTGTTTTTAATAAGTGTTATATTTTTATATATGGTTATTTAGAAGATAAATTAAAATAAAAATATTTATTTTAAATATAAAATTTTAAAATTATTCATGATTATTTATTTTTAATTTTTAGGGAATAAATAATTATAATAAATGCTTTCACAATGATGATACAATAATTATTTTATTAATGGACATATCAAATAAATGTTATTAAAAATATTGAAATGAATATAAGTTATATAATTGATGTCATAAATTAATTTTCTATATTATCTATATATTATTATGTTGTTAAAGTTTTTTTCGGAATTTATATTGTGTATTGATATTTTTTAAAAAGTCAAGAAATGAATAGTATCAAAATTGACATTGGTGATATTTTAAAATAAAAAAAATTTTATTAAATGAAATGAAATTCCTAAAAATATAAAATTTGGCCAAAATATTAGAATAAAGTTAAAATTTTCATCCATAAATCTTTTATGGTTCATTTTTCATTTTATATTAACTATATTAACTCTTAAAAAGTAAAAAATCCAAGTTATCACGGTATGAGTTCAAGGGTTTAAATAATGGTTAATGCCAAAAGATAAGGATAGTAATGTAATATAAAATTTTATAAATGTTATTTGTTGAAATTATTTCAACCTATACTCATTTTAAATTATAAGTAAATCACTAAGTAGATATTTTTAATAGAAAATATATTTATATTAATTTAATAGTTTGATAGATTCCCAATGTACCCCTCACATCAACTATAAAATGGAACCTCCTCTCTCACTTCCTCACACCACATTGAGACTTTTATATAGACTAAACCCTTAAAAAATAATCTTTTAAAATCTCTCTATTAATCCTAAAAGAATATATTTTTTGTATAAATCCATCCAAGGAAGAGCTTTTGTGAAAACCAAAGGGAGTTACCCAAATAATAGGTAACATTTTTCCTCAAGATCTTTAGTTTTATTTCAATTATCCAAACCCTCAACTATCCTTATTTCATGATTATATAAAATAACCAGTATCCTAAATATAATTAAATGTTTTTATTATAATTTTTATACCTAAAATTACACACAATTCCATCTAATTGTTAATAAAAATATTTTTTATGTTTACGATGAACTACTGCCTCACAAAACAATGATTGTTCATTTTTCCTTTAACACCATTCATGGTCAGTTGTTATGATGAAAACTATATTAGTATTTTTATATATATAATATTTATTATCCCTTTATACTTTTTAACACATACCATTATACTTTCAATTTAGTATAAATACGATAACATCATTTTTGGAAGTATGGACAACTACCTCATCAAAGAGACGTTATTTTTCCACGCTATACATGAAATGTATAATAAATGGTTTTAATAAAAATATGTGATATATATATATATATATGATAATATAATTATGATATACATATATATCATTTACTTTACTTTCTTTTATTATGACAAAGAAATGAAAGTTGTGTTCATGCGTATCTACGGCCTACCGTCTCTATTAACGGTGCATTTCTTTTATTATCTCTAAATATTATGGATTATAATAAATACATATATAGTCAATATATATGATAATTAAATCATGTTTTACATTATTTATGTGGTTTAATCATGATCTAAGTAACAATAGTGACATATTACAGATCAAAACTTACTTGAGAAACTATGCAGTTAACACCTGAAACAGTTAAAATAATGAAAGATTATTAACAAATGTGTAATAAGATATTATAAAAAGATCATATTTGATATCATAAATATTATTATGGTTTGTTAATAATATAGTAACATTATTAAAACCATTATATAAGAGGTTAGAGTATGTTGACACCCGAAGGAAATGTAAGACAAAGAATTCATATCTCATTTTCCTTTCCCTGAGGCATACACCACATTCACCTCTTATTTCATTTATATAGTGTATATAATACCCATGAATGTATTTTATAAGTATTATTATAAACATTATGTTATTTTAATATGATAATAATTTTATTTCATATTTTGTACAATTCTACTGATTATCTAGTGGTAAGGGGTTATTTCACAATCTCGTCGGAATTCCGGATTTTTTTTTAAGTATTCACTAGGAAATATTTCTCTACCATGTTAGTTTTTTCTAAAAAAATAATTTTTTTTCTATTATAGAATTATTTTTAAGGTCATTTTTACTCCTTTTAACTTTTTACTAAAATACTTAAAAGGAATATTCCTATCATTTTCCAAAACAGTGTACTTTATGAGTTTTCCTACAAAAGTAAAAGGAATGTTTTTTAAATTATACAGGATAAAAGAAATTTCAAACAATCATTATGCCCTAATGTTCTTATTATTTGTTTATAATTTTACAAGGCTCTTTTCAAAGAAAATACATTATTTTATAAATTTATGGCCTTTTAAGTAAATGATGACAAAGTGGTAAGGTATTTTCTTCTCACTTTTATTTCTATAAGATATATATTATTCACCACTTATTTATTTTTTGTGGTTTACTTCCCCATTAATATATCATATCATGAATCTCTTTTTATTCATGTTATTCAGTGTTTCGTTTGACAATAATTTACTTTTATTAGGATTATGATTAAATATTTGGAAGTGTCATGGGAAACTTTGATTTAAAAATATGTTTAGAAATCAATTATTTGATATATGAGGAATTCTTTGGACTGGTATGACATGGGTTGGGGACCATTTACTAAAATACTTATGGGTTGGGGAATAGTTAATGCAAGTACCTCAATTAATTTATAGTCTCTTAAGATTAAATCTCTTGGGAAAAAACCCTTCAAGATTATATCCAAGAAGAATAGATGGGTTTTTACCCAAATATTTAAAATGACCAATGAAAGGTCTTGAAGGTATATTTTTTCACATTCCTTAGACATGAAATCCAATAAATAATAATTTCCTTCAGTTAGAAGTAATTTTTTTTATCCATGAAATTTTTTATCGACATATATAAGGATTTATTTCATTCAATGTTTATTTATTAAATGGAATGTTTTTCAGTAATTTACCTCACCATATTGATTATTACTTATCATGTTACTTAAATGGAATTTGTTCTTTGTTATTTAATTTTACATGTGTTTTTCTTTCCTTTGATTCAATATTTATTCCATTTTACTTTCCCTTACTGAGCATTTTAGATAACCATTATTATTTTTCCCTTCACCGGGTTATGAAAAGGTTCCTCTGAATGAGTTTCAACGATGGTGAGTTTATAATGGTGTTATGATATATTTTCTTTTCACAATGTATTATGGGTATCATGTATGAAATATATCTTTTCTATACTAAAAAATTGATTGTTCATTCGAGATTTGATTCCTTGTCATCATTCCAATGTAATAAATTAATTCACCATCTCTGAGATTCTGGGTTTGGGGTATTATAGTTGGTATCATAGGATGTTTATTAGTGAACTTTGAAACTGTATTTATAAAACATAGATTAGAGAACATAAAACTAATATTTGAATATATTTTATGTATTGAATAACATCCTAGAATTTTTTTTAATGTGGATATTATGTGGGTATTCCTAGAAATATACCCACGTATAGATACTATAAGTGGTCATAGTTCTCGAATAGATATACTTAGGAGTAACAACTCTGACAAGGTGTGTCGGGCCTAACTCAACTTAATCTTGTATAGTAAAATGGGAATTACTGCACATCTGGTTTGACACTCTCGAGGAATATTCTTAGCATAATTCACATTTTCATTAAAAACAATTAAAAAGGATTTATACATAAATATTTCCCCAAATATATCATGTTTATTATTATTATATTATCCAAAAATAAACTATGAAAATTATTTCACTAGTTGTGGGATTATACATTATTTTTTATAATGATATTATCTAATCTAGTGTATTCCATTGTTTAGAAATGGAACATAGAATGATGAATGTATTTAATAATCTTGCAAAATGTAGAGATTTACCTACTGAGAAATCCATTACATCTGGTTTTAGAAGTGAGAAACTCATAACCATACTAGGTAATATTAATCTGGTAATTAAATATAACATTTCCTGAATGGAGAAACCTATTCCTCAATAAGATTCTTCGATGGTGGATCACATTATTCAATAGAGGCCTCCATTGTTTATTGAGAATACTAATCAAATTGTAGCTAATAAATGGATTAAGTCTCTTGAGAATATATTTACTGCTTTGGGATGTAGTGAAATAGAAGAAGTTACAATTGTGATGTATTGTCTCAGAGACCATGTTAATCAATGGTGGTCCTCGATCCAGAATGCTAGTGAGGAATAAGAAATAGAACTCATGGAATAGAGAACTTTTAAGGAGAAATTCTTTGATAAATACTTCCCTCATGATTAACAAACTACAATATGGGGAGAGTTACATAGTTTAAAGGAAATTTAGGAAGAATTTGTTGTGGGTTTTGAAGTTACCTTTACAAGGCTATCAAAATGTTTTGTGGATTTCATACAAAAAATATAATGTAGGTTTGATTGTTTATTTGAAGTACTTAAGTCGAATCTCTAAATGGAACTGGTTTCTAAGACTGTTTCATCATGCAATGAAATTTTTTTATGTTATATAAAGATAGATAAATAATTATCCAAGTCTTATAGATTTAATGGGAATAAAGGGAAGAATTGAATGGAATATAAAATAATGGATAAATGGGGGAAGGGAAAGAATGATTCTCCAACATTTGATAAATGTGGAAATAATCACCGGGTGAAATGATTAAAGGATTGGGAGTTTGATATAAGTGTGAAAAGAATGTTCTCTAGGAAAAATAATGAAAACTGAAGAAGTAAAATTATATTATTTAGTGCTACAGCTCCAAGGATATGGGGAACTATGCAAACTAATGCCCCAAGCGTCATGGTAACATACCTTAGAAGAAGCTAAGGGATCAAGGTAAATCTTATGTTATTGACACAACCAAAGAAAAATGATTAATTTGATTTTATATTTAGATCTAATAAAAAATTTAAAAGTATTTCATTGATGATGGAATCATCATATGAATTATGAAATATATAAATATTGTTTTGCAGTACTTTTTGTTAAGTATTTGAGATAATATGTTGAATGGTATTAAGAAAAATTGTCTCATAACAAGTTAATAATTTTGTAAAACACAAGGTTGAGAGAAATCTAAACCTTGATATGTTCTTAATGATGAGACAGTGATATTGGATAAAAATATGATTGATATGGATAATGTAAATTTTATACTACTATTAATTCTAAAGTGTTGGATCAAGATTTTTTGGAAAGGTTAACCATTTATGAAATAGTTTAATTTTAACTTTGGATGTTCTCTTAGAGATTATTGTATTACTTCACTATGTGATGACACCTGTTCTAATAAGATAATTATAAATATTTAAAGGCATAAGGATAATATTGTGCTTATAGAATCTTATCAAATATGTGTATTTAATTATATACATAGAGAGTGAAATAATTTATGAACTCTAAGAAAAGGGTCTTAAAAATATTATTATCCTCGGTTTTGAGGAAATAAATGACCCTTATTAACCCCTCTATTTTATGGTTTTGTGGTCAACAAATTTATCATGAACAAGTTCTCTACCACCCACCATACAAATTTTATGGTTAAACTTTTCTTCCATATCCATGATTTCACTGATGGTCTCCTATTATAAATCCTTGTTCTATGGTGAAATTCACATTACCATTTTCTTATTATAAAGAATATGTGTTTTTATCCCTATTTACAATGTGGGTTTTTCAATAACAGTATTCTATAATATCAATCCCTTTATTACTAAGATAAAGTTTAAATTATGAGGATGTGATTTAATTAAGGTGGGGAAAATTTAACACCCCAAGACATTGCAGTATGTTCATTTTGGAATATATAATTTTTTTACTATATTTATTTATATGCAACGCTTTTTTTAGTTTACACTACACACAGAAATTAGTTGTCTTACGTTACATGTAAGGAAAAGTTTTACCAAAAAACAATATATAATTAAAATATTATTATTTAATATAATAATATATAACCATGATGTAAAATTGTTGGTTATGAATGGTATTTACTACACTATGAAAATATAATTCGAATTTATTGGTTAAAAATTAATAATAAATGAATATAAGAACAAATTGAATATATTAACAATGTATTTATAAAAACTATTTTTATGCTAACAAATCAATTTTATCATAATAAAATAAATTAATTACTATTGATGAATGATATTAATGAAATATAAACTTTATATTTTCAATAAAATATTTTTTAAAATCATCGAATATATTTGATATAAAAAATAATGGGAAAACCAAATATTATAAATAAAAACCTATATATTTATAAAGGTGGTTTTACCCACTTTTGATGGAGAACCTATTTTAAATAAAATTTTTGACACTTTTATATATTATATTTAAAAAAATAAAATTATTATTTTTAATCATAATATAAATATATATTTTGGTTTAATTTTTTGTATTATTCTAAAAAATTTCATTTTTGATGAATAGTGATAACATATTGCATTTTAATTGAAAACGTCATTTTCATATAAATAATTTGTAGTGTTAATATATACGTGTAATTATTTTTAAATTACAATTAGATAATTTTTTATCAATTAATCCAATTTAGGTCATTGGAATCAACTTCACATTGAAATTGGATCTAAAGATATTTCGATCTTTTGAACATCTTCACTTTAAAAACATGTTTTATCACTCTATCAAGGGGATTAATTTAAATTAATTATTGAAAATTCTTTATTTTTTATCTCGAAAAATATATTACATGTTTGTAATCATTGGGTAATAATTATTTAAATAGGTTTCTATAATTGTTTTCCATGTGAATAAAAAATTTAGTAATATTTTAATTTCCACGATTAAGGGTAAATCAGGTAAGTATGGGTAAAAATAATATTATAAAGACTATTAAATTACCATAAAACTTGTTATAAGTTTACTTTATGTGTTATATTCGACCAATATAATCCTTTATTTAAATTTATGTCCTTTTTAGCCACTTGGATGACTTTAATTCTTTATAGTATTTTATTCTAAGGGAAGTCTAATATGTCACACTCTAGTTTTAAATAAATATTAAATTTTAATATAAAATTATAATATTCATCATGATAATTTATTTTTAATTTTTTTGGAATAAATAATTAAATTAAAGGTTTGCACAATGATGATGTTGTAATTTTTTTATTAATGAACATATCAAATAAATGTTATTAAAAATATTAAAATAAATATAATTTGATATAATTGATGTCATCCAAAAAATTATATATGAAATATACATATTAGGAAGGTATTAATGGTTTTTTTTCAAAGTTTTCTTATGTATTTATATTTTTTAAAAAGTTATGAAATAAATAGTGTTAAAATTGACATTAGTGATATTTTATAATAAATAATATTTTATTAAATGATATAAAATTCATAAAAATAAAAAATTACTGCCAAATTATTATTATAAAGTTTAAAATGTGATCCATGATCTATTTATTTTTCTTTTTTCTTTTTATAGTATCTATATTAACCCTTAAAGAGTAAAAAAGCTAAGTTGTCACGGTAAGTTTTAAAGGGTTTAACTAAGGTTAATGCTAATAGATTAGGGTAATAATGTGAACTAAAATATTCTAAAAAATATTAGTTGAGATTATTTTGAACCATCATAATATTATCTTTTATATAACTCACTTGTTTCCATTTTAAATATAAAATGAATTTATATTAATTTAATAGTTTCATAGTTTACAAAAGTACCCCTCACCTCAATTATAAAAGGGAACCTCCTCCTTCACTTCATCACACCACATTTATCCTTAGATATCAAACAAAACCTACCCAAATAATCTACCAACATCCCTCCCCTCATCCTAGATTCCTTAATTTGTTTATAAATTCATCAATGAAATCCATTTTTTTGAAAACTTAAAGGAGTTACCCAAAGAAGAGGTAACATCTTTCCTCAAACACTTTAGTGTTATTTCCATTCTCAAGCCCCAAAACTCCCATTATTCCATTATTATAAAAAAATAGTAATCCTAAATATACTAGAAAACTTATTCTAAGGTTTAGACATAAATTTACTCACAATTTCATTTAATGGGTAAGGAACATATTATTTAAGTGTGTGGAGAACTACAACCTCACGAAATGATGATTATTTGTTTTTCCATTAACGACTTTCATGGATGGAAATTATGATGGAAAATATATTTATATATGTTATATATGATATTTATTATTTATTTATGTTTATATAATTCTTTTATAACACATACCCTAATCCTTCTATTTTGTATAAATACGATAACATCGTTTGTGGAAGTGTGGACTACCGCCTCTCCAAAGCAACGTGGTTTATTAACACTATACATGGAATATATAAAGGATGATTTAAATTAAAATATGTGATATATATGATATATATTATACTAGAATTATAATATACATATATATATATATATATATATATTTCTTTAAGTTCTTTTAATCTGAAAAATAAATGAATATGGAATTCATTTGTACTACGGCCTACTGTCTCCATGAATTGTGCTTTTCATTTATTATCTCCAAATATTATGGATTTTTATAAATAGATGTATAATTAATATATATGATAACTAAATAATGGTTTAAATTCGGGATATTATGAAAACAAGATCTATGTAATAGGAATGACAAATAATATGTCAGAACATACATGATAAACCAGGAAATTAACACCAGAAATAGTGAAAATAATGAAAGATTATTAACAAACGAGTAATAAAATATTATAATAATATCATATATTATATCATAAATATTCATATGTTTATTTAATAAGTTATAAAAATTATTAAAACCATTAAACATGAGGTTAACGGAGGTTTACACAAGAAGAAAATACAAGGTAATGGATTCTTGTCTCTTTCTATTCCGTGAGGCATACACCACTTTACTAACTTATTTCATTTACATGTTGAATATAATTCAAATTAATTCCTTTTATGAGTATTATTATAAATATTATGGTATTTTAATATCGATATAATTTTCATTCATTGATAATATTATCCAACTGATTATCAAGTGGTATATAGTGATTTTATAATATCATAGTTATTCAGGATTGTTTTTGTTTAAGTCTCCACTGAGGAATATTTCTCTTACATGTTATTTTTTTATAAAAATGTTTTCAAAAAAAAATTTTTATTTTCTAATAATTTTTATATTTATTTTTACCTGATTTAAATTTTGAAAAAATTCTTTAAAATAAATATTCCTTTCTTTTTCCAAAATAAGGTACTTTATGACTTTTCTAACAAAAGTAAAAGGAATGTTTTTTAAAATTATATGGAATGAATATAGTTTTACATAATTATGATGCCCCATTGTTTTGAATATTAATCTAATAGTTTAAAATTTTCTTTTAAATTAAAATATTTTCCTTTTTAAATGTGCATCATTTTCAATAAATGATAACAAAGTTGTAAGGTATTTTCATATCACTTTTATTTCAATGAGATATGTCTTATTCACTACTTATTTAATTTTTATGGTGTACCACCCCCATTGATATATCATAACATTAATCCCTTTTTCTTCTTGGTATTAAATTTTAAATTTGATAATTATTTACTTTTATAGACCTTAGGATTTTAATATTTCAAAGTGGTATAAAACACATTGATTTAAAATATATATTTAAATATATCATTTGATATATTAGGAATTCCTTTGACTGGTATGACATGGTTTGGGGACCACTTAATGCACGCCCTATGGTTTAGGGACCAGTTTATGCATACCCCTCGATGCATCAATAATCTGTTTGTATGAAATTAGATGGAAAAAAACCCTTCAAGTTTGTTTCCAAGAAGAATAGATAGGTTTCTACCAAGAGATTTAAACTGTTTTGTGAATGGTATTGGTGGTATAGGTTTTAATGTTTCTTATACATGACATAAAATAACTAATAGTTTCCCTCATTTAGAATCAGTTATTATTTATCAAAATTATTTTTCATCAACATATATGTGGTTGAGTTTCATTCAAAACTTATTGATTAATTAGAATCTATTTAAGTTATGTGGAATTTTATATTCATTATTCCTTGTCTAGTTATTTGAATGGAATGTGTTATCAATTAATTAAATTACTAAATTGTTTTATTTACCTGGATTCAATATTGGTTCTATTTTACTTACCCTTACTAATCATTTAATATCACCCTAATTTCATTTTCTTTCTGAATATCATGAAGAGGAATCCTTTGAATGAGTTTCAAGGATGATTATTTTGTACTTGTGTTATTTTTTCTTATATTTTCCAAATGTATTATGGGTATCATGTTTAAAATATGGATTTCCAAGATGGATACATTGATCAGTCCTATGGAATTTTATTCCTTACAATCCTGACAATGTAATAAAATAAGGCATCAGCTTTGAGATTCTAGGGTCAAGGCGTTACAAAATTAATTAGTCTCCATCCATTGAGGTGTTCTGATTAAATTTCATTTGTAATTATAAATGTCTAAATTTTCAAACCATCTCTTATATTGTTTTAGATTTTATTCTAAATTTTTATGTCATAAAATTAATTTATAGTTGTTTTGGTACAGCAAGGCTAACACACTTATCAATCTATAATTAATTGAATGGAAGTGAATGGTATGACTATGTAACTTAATTAAATTAGAAAATGTTTATTCCCTTGTTAAAGAGAAATTATATTGAATTATGAACTACATATTGGATCATATTAAATCAGATGATTACTTAACACTATTATGATGATGGGCACAATGACTCTATGCTTTATGTTATACGGGCATGGTGTCCCTCTTATTGTTGTTATATATAAGCATGTCATCCCTTTTGATAATGTGATATATGGGAATGGTGGAAGTCATTAATTATGATACATGTGAATAGAGATCCTACAATTATGATATGGTCATAGTTATCCTTATTAATGATGATCTGATTATGGAGACCCTACTGATATGATCCAGGTGTGGCATCCCTTATAAATATGATACGATCATGGTGACCCTATAATTGTGATATGAGTATGGAGACCCTAGTGACACTATTCAGTCATATAGGACCTTATGAAAATGATATACATGCATGAATAACCTTAATATTTTTATTCAGGCATGGAAACCTTATTATTATGATACTAGCCATGGCATCCCTTATTCTTATGATAGTGGGCATGGCATCCCTTATTCTTATGATATCATGGAATGAAGTCCCTTGATACTTGTGAGACTCATGTTATAGATAATTGATTATTATGATATAACTTAGGTCCAGGATAGTTGTAGTATCCATATATATGGTTGCAGACTTCACTATATTTACAGACATTGTATATGTATTCATAGGGTTACTTATTCAGAGATTATCTAGATTAGGCCAAAGTAGGTTGTTTTAGATATGTATATATCTGGAACTAGTTCTAACCCCTTATATATTAAATTACTTATTATCATTTAATATATCTTCACACTATTCGTAGTATATGCACTGACTAGATATTTATAGAAACTATTGGTGGTGTCCTACTGAGTTTATCTCACACCATATCCAGGCCGTCAATGGTACCCATATAGATTATGTGGATTCAGTAAGGGAAAAGTACCCAATTGCTGATAGTATACTTTTTATAGATTTTTTTGGGGGTGAACAAGACCGAACTATGTCTCATTATGCTATTAAAGATAAAAAATTGTTTTTGGTTTTTTATCACATGTATTTTATTACACACCTAATTACATGCTTTCCAATTTATTTTTTATAGAAACATGAAATTACATAATTATATATATGAGAAGAGATGTTTTTATTGATGATCATTTATTACTTTGGATAATTTACATTTATTTCTTGGTTATTTATTATGCTTTTTCTACCTATCTATTTATTTCAGCATAGTGAAACTCTGATTGTGAGGGACTTGTCTCCCCACTATACCACCTTGGACCCTGACTGCTAGTTAAAAGCCTCTGGAATATGGGGAGTCATGATTGAGTCCATGTTTACAACCATATATTTACACCTTTCTATTTCTATTCTGTTGGTATTTTATAGAAATGATAATGTTGTGTGTGCGTACTTATGACCGACCGTCTCTATAAAGCGATGAGATCCATTGTCCAAGCTCAATTATTATTAATATTGATAAAATTATTTGTAATGAAAAAACTGATATTTATTATATTAATATGATTCTTGATATTATAGATCTATATCTTATACTCAAGAACTAGAATATTCATGACAAAACACACATGAGAAAAAAAGGTAATTAAAACCCAAACCAATGAAAATAATGAATGATCATTAATAAATAGGTGATAATATGTTATAAGAGGACCATATATGATATTATAAATTTTAATATAATTTTGGTATAAATTAATCATATTATTAAACCCATTATATAAGATCTTAAATCACATTCAATCAAAAGGAATCATGAGGTAAGGGACTTCTTCTCAATCTCCCTTCATTGAGGTATTTTTAAATTTTATGCACCTAATTTATTTTATATGGTGTATATAATTCCCCTTTGACATGTAATATCATTATTAATTAATGATTCATGGTGTTTCAAGTTTCAAATTTAATTATTTTATTTAATATTATTTGACTTAAAAGTTACCAGTGGTAATGAGTTTCATTACATAGTTTCCTTTCACTGGGTTATATTATTTCTTTGTTGCCAATGATATTCTAAGATTATGTATGTAATGACTTTTGATTATATTATATTATATTTCCACTTATTTTAAATGGATTTAAATTCAATACACATAATTGATTCATTGACTAATTATAACATTAACATTATGATCTTTGTGAGGGTTTATTTCACAATCTCATTTTAAGAAGGATTGTTTATGCCTAAATTTACATTGAAGAAAATTATTTAATATTTGTATAATAATTTCATTTAGTTTTATTCTAATTTAATTATTAAAAAAATCAGGTAATATGACTATTTTTCTACTCGTTGGTACGTAAAATTTTTTAGAAGATGTTTTTAATAAATTTTTACTTGATTTCACCATTTTGTCGAAAATTATTTTTCTTTCAAAACCATGTTTTATCAAAATGTTTTCAATATTTTTTAAATTAAAAAATTATTTATTAAATAATTTTTTACCCATTTTTTAATTTTTACAAAATAAATTAATCGTATCTTCATGTTTATTTTCAAACAAGTCTCATTTGGATTTTACCAAAAATGTGAAAGGAATATTTGTTTTAACATGTATGGGATGAATTAAAATTCCTAATATAATGAACACTAAATGTTTTAAATATTTCTTTTTATTTTTTAAAGTTTTTTTTTGAATAAAATTTTTATCAAAATTTTTTATAGAAATTAGTTAATAAAAATACATTTTTAAAGTGAAAATTATATTTTCCTTCAGAGTTTTTATTGATATTTTTATGTCAAATCTATTCATAACCTACAGAAATACTTTATTTTATATATACTCCACTGGGGATATATTAAATTAATACCATCCTTGTTATTTATATATATTTTTTATGATCATTTTCACTTAGGAAATTATTTATGTTGACATTCTTGGTTTATTTTTTTAGTCATTAGCTTTCCATTTAAATATTCCCTTTCCTATGATCATTGAATATTAAATTTAATCTAAATATCCATTTTATTTATCAGGTATATGTTTATATATTAAACCATATATCATTTATAAAAATGGTTTTCTACATTGAAATTAATTTTTTCATCTGGGGAAATAATGATAAATTTTTATATTTTACTCAATATGGATATTTGATAATAAGGCACATTGTTCATGAATTAAATCAATTTTTCAATATATATAATGAATGATTCGGAAATGCATTGAAAAGTGTGGGATAGAATTATATATACTCTCGATTCATCTGTAGTCTCATGCGCCCAATAAGTAAGATAATATTAAATAGGTTTATTCCAATAATTGTAAACCATCTTATAATCAGTCTTGATAGTAGAAGTATCATGATATCAAGATTAGGATTTCAAAAAAAATTATTATTTCCTTCATTAATAATTATGTTATTATTATCCATTAAATTTTCACAATGATATTGTCTCTCGATTCATTTTATTCTCAATTATTGATTAAATAGAATGTGTTTTTAGTTATTTACCCTTTTATATTGATCATGCCTTGTTTATTCATGATAGTAAAATTATTTAAATAGCCTTTGTGTTTATTTATTTACCCTTCCATACTGATTATTCTTTATCTAATCATTATGGTAATGTAATTTTAATAGAATTTGTTTTTAGATATTTACCTTTCCATTATAATTATTCCTTATCTAATCATGATTGTCAAGTTATTGATTAAAAAACAATTGTATTAATATATTTACCATGATATATTAATTATTATATATTGATTATTATTTATTTACTCGTGATAGATTCTGATTTATGTAACTGTCACTGAGCATCAGAGCTCACCCATGTTTTTTTTTCTTTACTAGGAATTCATGATTTTTATGATGAATAATATGTAAGGATATTATAGGGGGAATAATGATATTCTCAAATAAATATTGTAATTTGTGTATTGAAATGTGATGAAATACTAAATTATGTATCTAGTTTATTAAGACTGTAAAACAATTCAGTCCTTCAAGATGTGATTCCTTGTATCTTATATCGGTGTAATAAAGTGGACACATGCTCTGGGATACTTGAGTCAAGGTGATTATAATTGGTATCATAGAAGTTTAGTAGATACCTTGGAAACAAGATTTGGGAAAACATATATTAAGGAACATTACCCTATGATAAAATTTGAGGATAAGTATAGAATAACATATTAAAGTTTTTTTAAGGTAGATATTATGTTGTTTTTCATGGAAATTCATTCATGTCTGAATACTGAAAGTAGATTTGGTTCTTTCACAGTCAAACATAGTGGTAAAAATTCCAAAAATGACACTTCTGGTTTGACTCAAGCATTACATACTAGATGAAAACAGTCCTTGCTGCTTACCTAGTTTAAAACTCCTAAGGAATATACATTGGATAATTAAAATATTATTTATAAACCATTATTAAGGATTTGAATAGATGGTGGGAATGAATGACCTGGGTTAAACCTAAGGCTTATTATATTTAAAATAACATGATATTATTTAGAAATCCTATAAATTATTATATGATTTTTCCACTATGATTATTTTTTCTTACATTGTTCTTTTTGGTTTTAATCAGTGGATGAAACCCAAAAGAATCATGTTAACATTGAATATAAAGTAAAATGTGATGAATGTGACCAACTAAATGGGATGATTACATGAGTGAAAATATCTTGATTATTCCTAATTAGTTATCCAAAAATATGATTAACAGCCTATACCTTAACCAACTCTCAGACTCAATTAAGAAGATAAGTATTGATTTTTCTAATAGAACGAGTGGTGGAGACAAAGTTGGGAAGATGGATTGATCTCTTTCATGTTATAAATTTGGAAAGAGATACCTATAAAAAATAAAATTAATAAAAAAATGCATTTCATTTGAAAAAAAGGGGAATAGAGAAATTAATTTCCATGAATAATTGCAGAGTGCAATTGAATGAAATAAATTTCATCCTAGGAATCCATTTATAGTTTGTTTCCATAATTATGGAGAACATGGGAATTTTAAGGGCCAATATCCTCTGCTAAATGTTAACCCATAGACAAAGTATGTACATATTTTGAAATATTATAGAAAAATTATATATGCATTATGATTAAGTAATCAAACTGTAGAAGTAATTTTACTAATGGTATTTTGGTTATGATAATAAGGAAATAATAATGGATTGTTTACAGTTTTACAATAATATATGTATTTATTAGATTTGGAGTTCTTGATACAATCATGGGTTTTTTATTTTAAGGATGATCATATGTTTAAATTCATAAACATAACTTTTAAAAAAACTTAGGAATATAACATGATTTAGTATACTTTTTGTAAACATTTATGGGAATAAAACCTATTGGTTTAGTATTTGTAAAAGTTATTTGAGGAATAATGCCTTTAATTTTATGAGATTAAATTTAAAGTTATGGTTAACCTTTTAATGTTTATATTGTCTATTGTGTTGAGGTAATTATGAGTTACTACACTTAGGTAATGTTATAATAATTACATTAACATTGTTTTTTGAGAAAGTACAACCCCCATGTTGGGTGTCAACCCATTTCATACGACAACGCCTCGGGGCTTGAATCCATAACCTAATGGTAATAAGGGTTTGATGCCTATGACTGACCTACATGATGTTATAATTAATATTTCATTTCTTAGTTAAACTATTTGATGAATAAATATTAATGATGAACCAATGGAGTTACTATTGAGGTTTAGAGATTAATGTATTATTTTTGAAAACATATTCTTACCATATTGGTTTTCAAAATAATTAAATACTTATCTAAAGACTTTTCACTTTTTTATAGCTCTTAAAATTTGTTAAAAATTAATTTTAGTGCTTCAATAATATAAAATTAATTTTTGGATTAGTGTTGAGTTTGAAATTTATCGAGGAACAACCTGTGGATGAAGTTATAATTATCAAATAAAAATATATCAAGTAAGTGTATTTACATATATTTTTAGAGAGAAAAATAATTCCTAAAATTTATAATAAGGATAGTGAAACAATGAAATTATAATATTACATTCTTATCTGATGAGTAAAATGGTATTTTAAATCAACACTAATTTATTGTTTTGAGTTCCATAACTTTCCATTAATCATTCACTTTATTATGATCAATGAACTCTATCAGTCTCTATAATTATTTATAAATTTATTCCATTTCTATGTCATCCATTATCATAAATTTTATCCTAATTTTAAACTTGTTTATCTGTCATTTTATATGACCTTCATATTTTCATTTCACTCTTATCAATAGGAATTTTTATTAACCCTTTTACGATGTGATTGTTGAATAATTTTATTTCTAAAGGTAAATCCTTTGATTACCGAGATAAAGTTTAAATTGGGATGTTGAAATTTTTCAAATGGGGGTGTAGAAAGTAACATCCCAATATTTTAAAATAATAAAAATGTTTTTATAGAATATGTGACATGAAAGGCTAAGCTTAAAAAAACATTGAAATGTATTTCTTTAATTTTAATCTCTTGGATAGCTTGCGGAACACGCAACCCCAGGCCTAAATAAAAAAGAATATTGTATTCCATTATAATATAGAAATTAAATAGTTGGATACTATTATTAATAACTAAATTATTAAAATTATGGTTATTTTTTTTAATAGTAATAAAACAAAAATAATTTAAAAGATAAATAAATGTTTTCAATAAAATTTATTTTTTCTAAAAGGAAGTTCAGTCACACTCTGTGCACATAATTTAAAAATAATTTTTACAAAATTTAAAAAATGTAAATTAAAAACATAATTTTTTAAATAAGGATATAAAAATTATCTTTGGGTGATATTTTTTATTTTTCTAAAATGTTTCATTTTTCAATGAATAGTGAAAAATACAGAGATTTATTGAGAACTTCCTTTTAATTTAAATAATTTACCGGGTTGAATTATATTTTAAATTTGTTTAAAATTAAATTTAGTTAAATTATATTAAACATTAACTTATTTAGTTAATTGGAATTAATTTTATGCTGAATTTTGATATTAAAACCTTCAATACTTATGAAATTTTCTCTTTGCAACCCCGTTTTTTCATCACGTCTGTTGATATAATTTTAAATTCGATTTTTCCACTTATTTTCATTGAATTTGGAAAAATGGATTCAATATTTGGAATAATAATAATTTATATTAGCTACTATGTAAATATTTATTTCTAAAAATTATGAATAGATAGATAAGTAAATAAATTACCATGCTAAAGTTAAAAATAGATTTATTGAGAGTTAAACTAATAAGATATGGGTTAAAATAACCAAAAAACTTTCCAAAAATCCATTTTATAGACATATTCCAACCATATCACCTATAATGGTCATTAATAACCATTTTTTATACTTTTTTATGATATAATTGTGGGTGTAGTTATATCTTTTCAAAAATCACATGTTCGTCCTCTCCCCAACTTATAAAAGGACACCCACTCTCCTCCCCCCTTCACACTAAAATGGCTTTTTGGTTCAACAAATACTTAAAAAATAACATAATTAATCTAATATAAACATCCTAGATCCCTTTTTATTAAAAATATAACATAGGAATGATTTTTGGTTCAAACCAAAAGAAGTTTTCTGAAAAAGCATTACCATTCTAAAATGAGAGTTTTTATTTTGTTTCCTCTTAAAACTCCTTAAAGTATTATTAAACCATGGTTATATAAGAAAATAATTATCGTAAATATAATAATATTTTATTATGATAATTTAATGTTCTATATCGAGATCATCTTCAGTCAAATGGGAAACAAAACTGTCGATCCTCTTTACAGCGGACTACAGCCTCACGAACCAATGTAATTTATATTCCATAGAGACCTTTAAAAGATGGATATAATGAAATATTTAACACATATATATAAATTTTTTGATATTATTATAATTTTTGATATATTATATCAAATATAAATTCTTACATTCCATTCCATTCAAATTAAGATAACATCACTCGTGTGTATGACGGACTACCGCCTCGTGAAGTGATGTGACTCATTTTTTCACATCTGATTTAAATTTAATATAATAAGGATTAATTTAATGAATATATGTGATATATATGAAATTATATTTACTCTGTAAAATTATTATATCACCTACTTCCTTACCCTTTCACCCATTAAGGAAATGATAATTTCTCTCGTGCGTACGTACGGCCTACCATCTCCACGAAGCATTGTGATCCATTTTTCATTTCCAAATTTCAATTATGATTCTAAAAATCTATCTAATAAAATAAAATGTATTTATAATATTAATATAATTCATTATGAAATGGATCTATATCCTATAAAAAACTAGAACATTCATGACAAAACATTTATGATAAAATAAGATAATTAACACCTGAAATAATGAAAATAATAAAATATCATTAACAAACTAGTCATAAAATGTTATAAGAGGATCATATATGATATTATTAATATAAATATGATTCTGGTATAACTTATTGACATTATTTATTCCATTATACATTACTTTAAAGCACATTCAACCCAATATAAGCTTGAGGTGAGGGACTTTGTCTCAATTTTTTTCTATTATGGCATATTGAAATATCATACACATAATTTCTATTGTATGGTTTATATACTACCACTTTGACATGTAATATCCTGATTAATTAATATTTTATGTTATTTTATGTTTCAATTTGAATTAGTTTATCAAAGGGAAGTTGAATTAAAAGTTACCAAGTTTTAATGAATTACATGACTTAACTTCCTTTCATTGGGTTATATTACTTCATTGTTTCATTGATATTCTTAGATTATGTGTGTAATGTCTTTGGATAATATTATGTTGTATTAAAATTATTTTATTTGGATATAAATTATATACAAATAATCTATTCATTTAATAATTACTACTTTAACATTATGATCATTATGAGGGTTTGTTTGACAATTTCATTTTAATCAAGATTATTTTTTGCTTGAATTTCCATTGAATGAAATTATTTTAAAATTGTATAATAAACACATTTAATTTTTTTCTATAATTATTCATGATTTTTTCAAGTAATAGTTCCATTTTCTACTCATTGGTACTGAAAATTGTTAAAAAAATTATTTTAATAAAATATAACTTCATTTATCTCTTCAGTCAAAAATCCTTTTTCTTCAAAAATGGTTTTTTCAAAAAATTATTTTTAAAATGTTTTTATCATTCTAAAAATGATTTATTAATGAAATTTTTACCCATTTTTTCCTTTTAAAATAATTTTTTAATGGTATCTTCATGTAATTTTCTAAATAATGAATGTTTGAATTTTATTGAAAATGTGAAAGGAATATTTATTTTAGCATGTATGGCATGTAAATAATTTCCATCCATCATGACCACTCAATGTTTTAAATCATACATTATAAGATTAAAAGGCTATTTTAAAATAAAAATATTTTCAAAATATTTTTAGAACTTTTAGTTTTAAAAATTATATATTTTCATAGTGAAATTGATATTTTCTTCAATAATGTTCCTAAATATCTTTTTATGGTATTTCAATTCATCAATAATGACACCCCTTTATTTTACTTATACTCCACTAGGGATATGTTTTATTAATACCATACTTATTATTTATATAGATGTTTTATGATATTTTTGACCAATGAAATCATTCAAATTCAGTTTCTTGATTCGTTTTTATAGTCATTAACTTTCCATTGAAATATTTACTTTCATGTGATCATTGAAAATTAAATTTTCCTAAAATATCCATATTATTTATCATTTATATGTATATCTCTTGAACCATATATTATTTACATATATGGTGTTCTACATTGAATGTTATCTATTCATCTATGGGAATATTGATAAATCTATATTCTTTAATCAACACGGATATTTGATAATAAGTCACGTTATTCATTAATTAAATTGATTATTCAACATATAAGAAACTATTTAGACATTCAGTTATGGGTAGGAATTAGAATTCTATAACACCTAGATACATCATTACTCACATAAGGAGAAATATTAAGATAGAATTAAAAGGGTTTTACCCACAGTTTAAAACCATCTTGTGGAAGGTATTGATGGTAGAATTATATTGATTATTAAGATCAAGACGTCCAAAAATTACTCATTTCTAACGTTTAGAATGTATTTTTTATTATACATTATATTTTCACAGTGATATTATCTGTGGATGAATTTCATTCACTTTTATTGATTAAATGGAATTTTTTTTCAATTATTTATATTTATATATTTATTTTTCTCTATCTACTCATGATACTCAAGTTATTTAAATGGAATGTGTGTTCATTTATTTACCTTCCCATGTTTATATTCATTATATATTCATGATAGTCAAGTTATTTAAATAGAATGAGTGTTTATTTATTTACCTTGTCATATTGATTATTTCTTATTTGATCATGATATTTATGATATTGATGGAATTTAATGTGTTTTCATATATTTACCATTCCATATTAATTATTCCATAATGATTATTCTTAATTTACTCATGATATATTTTTCTGTATGTAACACTTACTGAGAATTTTAGCTCACAATTTTTATTTTTTATTTACTAGGAATCCAGGATGTATACTATGAATGATAGGAAAGGATATGTTGGATGTAATAATAGTATTATCAATAGAAATTGTGTTGTAATGTTTGTATTCAAATGTAATACAATACTATAGTATGTATATATTTTACCAAGACTACTAAAATAATTAGTCCAATGGGATGTGATTTCTTATATCTTATGTCAATGTAATAAAACAGACACTGAATCTTGGATACTATGGTTAGGGTGTTTATAGTCAGTATCAACTGAAGTTTAGTAGATACCTTGAGAATTTGATTTATGAAAGCATTGATGGGGGAAAATTACCCTATGATAGAATTTGATGCTAAGTATAGAATAATGTCCAAATGTTTTGGTAAGGTCGATATTATCATTTTTTCCTATAAACACGTCCATTTATTGATTCTATAATTGGATGTGGTTATTCATTAGATACACCTTGGGGAAATAAATCCAAAAAATGAATTCTAAACTTGACTTGAGTGTTACCTGGTACATGAATACAAGACTTAACATGCATATGGTTTAAAAACCCTCGAGATATTATTTGGTTAATTCTCATTTTATTTACAAAACATTTTAATGGATTTGAATAGATGATGAGAGTGATTAACATAGGTTAAAACTAAGGTGTCTTATATTAAAAATAAGGTGTCATGGTTTAGGTATATTATAAATTATTATATGGTTTCCCACTATGATTTTTGTTTCTCGCACAATGATTTTTTGTTCTATTCAATGGATGAAACCTGAAGTAATCATGTTAACATTGAATATGAAGGAATATGTAGTGAATATGACCAACCAAATGGGATGATTATAGGATTGAATGATATCATGATTATACATAATCATTTATCCTAAAATATGATTAGATACTTATACTATAGGAAACTCTCAAACTTATCAAATAATACAATGAAGAATTTCACTAAGTGTTTGTGTGGTGGAGACTACATAGGAATGAAGAATCAATTTAATTCATGTCAAAAATCTAGAAAGATACACCCAGAAAATTTTCTCAATGGAATGGTAAAAAAAATCATGTCTATAAAAAAAGGGAATAAGTCAATGAAATAATAAGGAAAATTTAATAGTATGATGGTTGGAAATAAATATCATTATAGAGATTAATTTATATTTAATTGTTTTAAATGTTGGTAACATGGGTATTATATGAGTCAATTCTCACTTTTAAAGGTTAAACCCTAGACTAATGATGGACCTGTGTTGAAATAACTAATTTAAATGTATTTATGTTTTCAGATTGAATAATTTAATTAGAGATTTAATTTTTCCAATGGTATTTTGGTTATTGGAATCGTGAAATATCTAAGGATTTTTTTAGATTTTGGAAGAATATATATCATTTTTAACAAAATATTTATTGATATCGTCATGGATTTATGAGGTTAAGGTTGATCATAAGTTCAACGTCAAAAATTTACCTTCTTTAAATTATTGTGATAAGAATATAACATCATTAAGGATATTTTTGGGAAAATATTTATAGTAATACAACTTATTGGTTTAGTATATGAAAAATTTATTTGAGGAAGAATGCTTCTAATTTATTGGGTTTAAAGGTGTTTGTAAAACATAGGTTTTATGATATCTCTAATGTTGAGGTAATTAATATTTATTACAAGTTGGAAATTTTTGAGTAATTATATTGGTTTGGTTTCATAAAAAGGACATCCTAAATGTTTGGTGAAGACTTATCACAAATAGATAGGTTATGGGTATTGAACCCATAACCAAAGAGTGATAAGGGTTTAATCCCTACTAGTGGCCAACATGGTGTTCTGTTTAATATTTAATTATTTTTACTGAAATGAATTGATGAATAAATATTAATGATGAAATAGTGGTGTTATTTTTTAGGTTTAGAGATTAATGTATTATATTGGATAACTAAGGCTAACCATGATTCTTTTGGGAAATATTTATTGACATATGGTAATTATTTTCAATATTTTATGGTTCTTATGATCCATAAAAAGTTAATTTTTGTGATTCATGCATAAAAAATTAATTTTTTGATATTAATTTCTTATAGTATGTGATGATTTGAAAATTTATCTAGACATAACCAAAGTATTAAATTGTGTTTATGAAATAGAAAGATATCAAGATTGTATATTTCCTTATATTCATAGATAGAAAAAATAATTCCTCACCATTAGGAAAATAATACTAAAAAAATTGTATCATATTAAATTCATATATGATAAATCAAACAGCCTTCTAAATAATCCTGTATTTATGGTTTTGAGGTCCTTAACTTTCCATTGATCATTAACTTTCTTGTTATCAATGATCTCTATCAGTACCTATAATTATAAGATATTTTCTTCTATGTACATATATTCACTTCCAAATTATGTTCTCTTAATTTGAAACCTAGTTATCTGTTATTTCAAATGAACTTATTACTTCCCTTTCTCTCTTATCAAGAAGAAGTTTTATTAACCATTTTATGAGGTTGGATTTTCAATAATAGTATTTATAAATGTCTAGCCTTTGATTACCAAGATTAAGTATAAATTATATGGATGCAATTTATTGTGGTAGTGGAGAATTTAACACCCCAAGATTTTAAAATAAGAAAATTTTATTCAATATTTCATGTGAAATGAAATATTGGGAATAAAAAACCCATGAAATATATTTCCTTAAATTTAATCTCTTTGATAGATTTCGGACAACATAACCCCAAGCCTAAATGAACTGTAATATATTATACTATTATAAACAAGATTTTATAATTGAATTCATGAATAGAACAAACTAAATTATTAAAATTATAGTTACCTATTGATTAGAAGTAAAATAAGAATCATTTAAAAGAAAGAAAATGTTTTTAGAAAAAATATATTTTTTAAAGGCTGTTTAGTCAAGCTTTTCTAGCATAATTTAAAATTATTTTTTACCAAATTTAGAAACATTATTTTAAATAAAAAATTACATTTCTTAAATCATCATAAAAAATTTATTTTAGGGTTATTTTTTTATATTTTACTTAAATGTATCTTTTCTCTAATAAATATTAAAAAAATATTGATTTTTATTGAAAAATTCTTTTTAATTAAAATAATTTACAATGTTGAATTATATTTAAAGTAAAATTAGTAAAATTATATTAAAATTTGACTATTTTATGTTATTGGAATCAATTTCATATTATATTTTTAAATTAAAATGTTCAATACTTATGAGAATTTTTTCTTTGGAAACCCACTTTTTTGTTACGGTTGTGGGTATAATTTTAAATTGGATTCTTCCAATTCTAAGAATTGAATTTCGAAAAAGAGATTCAATAATTTTAATTATTTTAATTTATATTATCAAATATTTTTTTATGTAATTATTGACCATTATTAATTGTAAAAGAAATAAAAATTAATTAACATGGTTAAGGTAAAAATTGATTTATTGAGGGTTAAACAAAAAAGATTGGGGTAAAAATTCCTAACCGGTCAAACACCCATATTCTAGACATATTTCAAACTTATCAAATTTAATTTTCAATAATGTCCCATTTTTAAGTTTTTTTATGATAAAAATGTGGGTGTAATTGAATCTTTTCAAAAATTTCATTTGTGTCCTCTTCCCCACTTATAAAATGTCACCCCCTATACTCCCCAATTCAAACTTCAAAAAAGCCATTTTATTCATCAAATACCTACCAAAATCACTTATTTAATCCCCTCCTAAAATCTTATATCTATTTTTTACCATAATGGAAACCTAGGAAGTATATTGGTGAAAAACTAAAGAAGTTGTCTCGAGTAGAGGTTACATTCGTATATAAGGTTTTTTGTTTTGTCTCTTCTTCCACCACCATAAAATATTATTTGACCATGATTATATAATTATATTAGTATATTATATATACAAAGATGTTATTATGTTATGTTCATGACCGATATCCATATCCTTTTTAATTAAATTGAAAATGAAATCATCGATCGTGTGTACACCATACTGCCACCTCGTGAACCAATATAATTCATTTTCCATAAACACCGTTAATGAATTGATATAATTATGTATTTGACAAATTTATATGATATTAATAATGTTACTATTCTTATAGAATTATAATATATCATATAAATTATTATTTTCAATGCCATTTAAATTACAATAACATCCCTTGTGTGTATGGAGGACTACCACCTCATGATGAAATGTGATTTGTTTTTAACTTATATTTTACATTAATGTAATAAGGATAAATTTAATGAATAAATGTGATATATATGAAATTATATTGATTCTGTAAAATTAAATTATCTCTTAATTCTTTTCCCTTTGACCTGTTAAGTAAATCCTCATGGCGCTCATGCGTACATACGACCGAACATCTCTACAATTAATAAAATGATATTGATAATATTAATATTATTTTTAGTAGATGTATCTATATCCTATACATTAGAACTGGAACATTCATTACAAAACAGGTATGATAAAACAAGGAAATTAGCACCTGAAATAATTAAAATAATGAAATATAATTAACAAAAGAGTGATAAGATGTTATAATAAGATCATATATGATATTATAAATATGAATATGATTATATTATAAATTATTAAAGTTCTTAAAACTATTATACTTGACATTAAATCACATTCAACCTAAAGGGAGCATGAGATAAGGGACTTCGCCACAATTCCCCTTCATTAATACATATTAAAATGTTATACACCTAAATTATTTTATATAGTGTATATACATCCCATTTTACAAGTAATATCATTATTAATTAATAATTCATTATATTTTATGTTTCTATTTGAATTATATCATCCAATGAAATTTGACTTAAAATATACCAAGTGGTAAATAATTTCATAACTTAATTTTCTTTTATTATGTTATATAACTTCATTGTTGTCTTTGATATTATAATATTATCTGTGTAATTGTTTTTATTATATTATGTTGTATTTAAATTTTTTTATTTATATTTACATTAAATACAACTAATCAATTTATTGACTAATTCCCACTTTATCATTATGATCTTTGTGAGGGCTTATTTCACCATATAATTTTAATCAAGATTGTTTATGCTTGAATTCCCATTGAAGGAAATTATTTAATCATTAGATAATAAAACCCTTTAATTTTATTATAATTTGGTTATTAATGAATTTTTCAATTAATATTACCATTTTTACACTCATTGGTACTTAAAGGTTTTAAGAAAATGATTTTATGGAAATCCAACTTCATTTCTCTCTTTTGTCAAAAATAGTTTTTATTTTATAACCATGTTTTCTAAAATTGTTTTCAAAATTGTTTTTATCATTATAAAAATAATTTTTTAAAGAAATATTTACCCTTTTATAACTTTCTAAAAAAATTGAAAGGAACCTTCATCTGATTTTCCCAACAAGGCCCATTTGGCTTTTACCAAAAATGTGAAAAATAAATATTTGTATTAACATCTATGTAAATTACAGAATTTCATCTTCTCATGACCAAAAAATGATTTAAATATTACTTTATAAATTTCAAAGTTCATTTTAAAAGTATATTATTTTCAAAATATTTTTTCAATTTTTAGTTTTTTAAAATATATTTTGAAAACGAAAATGACATTTTCCTCAAGAATTTTATTAAATATTTTTTATTGAATTCCTATTGATCAATGGAAAAAAACCCTTTATTTTAATTATACTCTACTAGGAATATGTTGTATATATATAATAATTATTATTTCTTTAGATTTTTTATGATCAGTTTGACCAAGGAATGTATTGACATTCACTATTTTGACTAATTTTTATTATTGTTAACACCACCTAGAAATATAAAATTACCATTAATCATTAGACATTAAATTTATCCTAAATATCCTTATTATTTATCATGGATATGTTTATTTATTAAAATTTATATCATTTATATATAAGGTGTTCTGAATTAAAAGTTATTTTTTTATTTGGGGAAATATTGATAGATCTTTATTTTTTACTCAATACATATATTTAATGATAAAGCACATTGTTCATGAAATAAATCAATTATTTGATATATGGTGAATGAATTAGACATGCAGTGATGGTTGGGGTCTAGAATTATATAACCCCTCAATGAATCAGTAGTCTCATTAGGTGAATAATTAAGATAACATTAAATATTTTTTACCAACAGTTTTAAACCATCTAGTGAATAGTTTTGACGATAGAGGTATCACGATGTCGAACATCAAGAAGTATAATAATTAATCATTTAATTCATTAAGAATTCAGTTATTATTATCCATAATATTTTAACAATGATATTATATATGGATATAGTTATATCGCAGTTATTGATTCAATGGTATTTGTTTTCATTTATTTACCTTCTCATATTGATTGTATCTTATCTATTCATGATAGTAAAGTTATTTTAATTCCATGTATGTTCAGTTATTTACCCTAGAATATTGAATATTTATTATCTATTCATGGTAGTCAAGTTATTTAAATGGAATATATATTTATTTATTTTAATTTCTATATTGATTATTCTTTATCTGATCAAGATAATCACATTACTGATTAAATGGAATGAGTGATTAGATATTCACTTTTTCATACTGATTATTATTCATTTAATCATGAAGGCTTCCACTTTACATAACACTTACTAAGAATAATATCTAACCCTTATTTTTATCCATTTATAATAATCTAGGAATTGTAATATGAATTATATGAAACTATATGATTGAGGTGATAATGATATTCGAAAAAACTCATGTTAAATTTTTTTATTCAAATGTAATGCAAGACTCACGTATTTATATAGTTTACCAAGACTAATAAACTATTTTTTTATTTGGGACTACATTTCTTGTATCATATGGTAATGTAATAAAGTATACACTAGCTCTAGGCTACTATGGTCAGGTTCATTACAATCATTATCAAAAAAATAAGAAAATATATAATGGAATTTATATTTAATATTATAAAATATTCATATTATTAAATTTTAATTTCTCAAATTATAAGACTTTTTTGAGAAATTAATTAAAATATATCAAATGTGTTTTAATAATTGATACGATATAGGTTAAAATAATATTAAATATGTGTTATTTAGAGTATATAAATTGTTTACAAAATAGATTTTGAAGATAAATTGCTTATATTTAATTTAATATCACATAGATATATAAATGTCATATAATGAATAATATAAAGTAGTTAATATTATGAATAAATTTAATAGTGTTTATGTTTAAATTATTATGGAATTATAATAATTCATGTCTAAATTATAGTGTTTATAATTTCATTATTTATGAATTATTCATAAATAATTTTATGTCAAGTTTAAATATATGAATTGTACATTAATTTAGGTTATTTTATACATTATTTAGGAACAAAAATTTTATATTATATATTTATGTATGTTATATTTTATAGTGTAAAACTACTTCTATAAATTATCATACAAGCATATAAGGTGTAACATGAAAGGTATGAAAATAGATTTAGTTATCTTTTACCCTGACTTTGTCTTGTACTAGGTTATGAGATTGAATTAATAATTTGATTGTATTTTATACATAAAAGATTGTATAATTATGAAGTATTTAAGGTATCTCTTTAGTAAAATATCCTTGGGTAGAGGTACTTTATGTTATACTTCTCGCTGACCTGGATTCTCTTTCCTTTTCTAGAAATGTAGGGTTATATATCTATCACTCTACCATTCCTCTTATAGGGATTACTGATTACATATAATTCTAATATTTTAAATAAAAAAAATTCATGTAACATATTAATGAGATGCATTTTGATATGTGTAAATATAGTTGTCATTCAATTTGATCTAGTTCCATAATTTATTTTTTGTTTATAGATTTCTATATCAATATAGTTTGAACATATTGATTTGGTGGAAAGAATAGGATTCCATATTAAATAATTACAAGTATTCACACGTGTAAAATGAATACATGTGAAAATATAGTGATATTAAATCCCCTTAAAATTTATAAGTGTTATATTCCTTCCAAAGAAAACAAATTTCAAGTTTTTAATCAATAAACTAGATAGGATCTATCAAATTAGGGTGCTCATGTATTATCTTGGGTTAGTAATAGTCAAAATAACTAACACTAAGAGTTGGGTAACCTTGTCCCATTATGAGATTTGGTTACACTTAGTTGGGAAACCCTTATAAAGGACCATAGGAATAATTATGAGTTTATCCATATGATGGATTGGGTAAAAATTTCCCTAATTAACTATAAAAGAGTCATATAAGATATTATTATCATGATTATATACATAAATATATAATTGGTAAGAGAAATTCTAATTTAGACTCATTACATAGTGAAATGTGGATCTCTTCCCACTAATGGATCTGGGGAATTTTAAAATGGGTCATTATTTTAGTTGGAGAAAAATAATAATAATCTTTATTAAATAAATGTAAAACATGATACTCAACTACTATAAGATTTTATTATAGATTAAAAAATCGTCAACATATAAAATTAAATTGAAATTAATATTTATAAAATGATAATATTAATGTAAGAAACTACATACATTAGTATAGATACAAAATAATAATTCTTAAGAAGAAAGAAATATTAATGTGTTAGAGTATTACCTTCTTGATTAAACTAATGTTGAATTTATTCAACTCGGTAATATATATCCATATGAAAATCATAGAAGAAATTACTTAAGGATTCAAAAGAATTAGATTTAAGATGAAATAAATAACATCAGTCTATACTACAGTATTCAATATGATTGATTATTTTAATGACAAGGAGATATTATGGTTTCCATTAAGGATTTTTCTATCTGTGGTATTAATTCTGGAATCCTTATTAGAAATATTCCAATAATGTGGACGAGTTCAAGTTTTATTCTATTTTTTCAAACTGTTGATGATATAAGGGAATGACATGTGATGTTTAGGTTTTATTGTTTTGTTAACAATAAGAATTGGTAAAGGCTTAATCCTAAATGAAAAGATTATTTTTTCCATTAATTGGTATTCATCATAAAAACCTAATATGGGTCTCAAGAAGAATGAATAATGATTCCATATTTTATATAATTATCCAAAATACTTGAACAGGTTTGATAAAATTCATAGAAAGTCCATGTCATGTATTTGTGTTATATAATTGAATTGAATGAGTTATAAGGTTATATGATACAAAATGTATACTTTAAAAATGTTATAAATATGTAAGAGTTAAAAATAAATGTGATTATTGATATATCTTGTAGTTTTATTTCAAATGCCGAAGCAAAGGATTACTCAATCTTGGATTTGAATAAAATGGAAAATATAAAGTATAGATGCATCTATAAAAATGATCATAATTTTCATATTATTTATCTTATATAATAAGATATTTTTCTTGTTAAAAAGAGTTATTATGAATAAAATAGATGATTCATATGGTTTATGATCCATTTGATTCTTTAATCTACTTGCAAAAAATATAGGTAAAAATAGAGTTTTAATAAATATAAAGGATTTTTTACAAGATGTTTGTTAGAATATGGAAGATGCAATCCCACCACCCATTATTGAAATATTTTAAAGAATAAAATCTTTTTTTAAAAACTTATCTAAACCCATAGAATACCAAAAAAATATTTGGATATTAATAATTTGTTAAATATTCTCACAAAAATTAATTAGGTGTTATTTTCTGACACAAAATAGTTTATATATCACAGTGTAATATTCTCAAAATAGTATCATTTACAATATACTGGTGGGAGTATGTTTTGGATTATGGTATGTTCAAAGATTTATTAGTAAAATATTATACCAATAAATTTTCAATGTTAATATCACATTATATCCTATAGGAGTTTAAGATGTTGTTGTAAAAAAATAATGTGAAGACACAAATATTGTCTTTAGAATGATCACAATTAAAGAAATAGAAATTATTGAACAAAATATAATTATTATTATGATCTTATAGAGAGTTCTAAGTAGTAATTCATAGTTATTAACATCACCATATTCAATGTTGTAAAGTAAATAATTTTTGAAACAATTATCGAAAAGTTGAAAATTAGGAATATGATTCCAATGTCTCGCTGTTATTCTAAATATATTTTTTCAATTATGTTACACACTAAAAGGTTTTATTTATAAAGTTTTATCTAATTATTATATAGAGATGTTGTAGAAGTTTTGTAGAGATGTAAGATGTTTAACAAAACCTAAAAATTCCATTAAATACAATGTTGATCAGAAAATATATCATATATGATATTATTATAAGGGTGATTATGTATGGTTTTGTTAATATTCTAAAATAAATTTAATAATATAAAATGTAACATGTTTTACAAAAATTAAAAATTATAGCATCCCGCCTTTTTATCACATAAACTTTCATTACATTTTACAAAACTGAGGATCTTTAAGGTTTAGTGTCTTGGAAACCAGGAACTTTAAACATGAAAACATAAAAGATTCTTCTTAAACACTTGAAATTCTTCTCCTCATGTTCATCCTAGGTTCATTACTTCATCTCATAACCTGGGGACATACATCAAAAGAAAGGGTGAGCAGAAGGCCCAGTAAGGGAAACAAGCGAAACATTTTACATTTGAACTTGAGATACATCAATAAAGTCATGAAAAGAACTTTAAGGCATGAGAATGAAATCATGAGGCATATCATAATAAAAATAACATTTTTCATAACTTGAATATGTGTCTACAACATTTAATATTGACAATAATTTCGTTTCACCATGGTCCATCCCCAAGGTGTCATTAAAAATTACCAAGGTTATTCACCAAGGTATCAGTCTAAAAATTCATCTCTAGAGATTAAGTCTTTACCCAATGCATTGGAGTGCTATCTGGGTTCACCCTTGACATGTATTTATTATCATGTGAGCCACATATATCATCATAAATATTTTCATAAACAACCCATATAGCATAAAATAAATGGGTTTCATTCCATAATCATAACGTTTTAAAAACTGCTTTAAAGACATGATCTTTATGTCACATTAAACCCACGGAAAAGGGAAAGCGGGTTTCATGTATGTAAATCCCAGAATTTAAAATTGAACATTTTGATATATATATGCGAACACCACTATAGAAATAAGAGTTTTGATTATTCACTTAATAACATAAAATAATTTTGAGATAAAGATGGAGGCATTTTGAGACAAAAACTATGCAGCATAACGTCTACGATACATGGTTTTAGAAAACATTGAAAAGAGAGGGGACATGGGTCACCCACTCAAAAATGATACATAAAACAGTAGGGGAACATAATATATAGTATTTAATAACATGGTAATGAATTTTTAATGATATACCGTATGAAACGAATAACTTTAAAGGAAGACAAAAAAATAAGATTTCTCTTATGAAATTTCAGCAGCCTAACGGCGTCACTTAAAACATCCAAAAATGGATTGACGAGATCAAATAGGTTCTCTCATAATATGAACATAAATTATCAGTATGATTTATATAGATATCACACCCCAACATAATGAAAAGGATCTTGAAAGACTTGACCAGAAAATATAACTTGAAAAAGAGAAGGGTGAACGAATCCCTTAAAAATTTGGCAGCCTAACGGCGCCACTTAAAACTTCAAAATACTGAATTGATGAGATCAAATAGGGTCTCTCATAATATGACAATAAATGATCATTCTGATAGATATAGATATCATACCCCAACATAATGAAAAGTAACTTGAAAGACTTGACATGAAAGTGGAACTTCGAAAAATGAGAAGGGTGAAAGAACCCCTTAGAAATTCGGCAGCCTAACGGTGCCACTTAAACTTTAACAAAAATGAATTGATGAGATCATATAGGGTCTCTCATCATATGAACATAAAATATCAGTATGATATATTTAGATATCATACCCCAACAAAAAAAAGAAGCTTGCAAGACTTGACAAGGAATTAGAACTTTGAAAAAGGAGAAAGGTGAAAGAACCACTTAAAAATTCGGCAGCCTAACGGCGCCACTTAAAACTTCAAAATACTGAATTGAAGAGATCAAATAGGATCTCTCATAATATGATCATAAAAGATCAGTATGATAAATTTATAGATAATACCCCAAAATAATAAAAATTAACTTGAAATACTTTACATGAAAATAGATCTTGAAAACGAGAAGGGTGAAAGAATCCCTTAAAAATTCGGCAGCCTAACGGCGCCACTTAAACATTCTTAAAACGAATTGATGAGAGAAAGATGGGGTATCTCATCATATTTACATGAAAAGGTCAGTAATATGAATATATAAGAACATCCTCCAACATAAGAACATGGAGTATAAAAGAAATGACATAAAAGAGATTACTTGAAAAGAAGAGAGAGGTCGGATCCCTTACCTTAAAATGTAACTCTTAAAACTCAAAGGTATGGACCTTTAGGGCTTGGGGGAACCTTGGGAGGACTCCTTGGAAGGTAAGGAGGCCAGAACTTCGTTGAGAATGGTTTTGGAGTCGAATGGATGAGAGGAGGGCTTGGTATTTATAGGGAAAGTGAGGGGACAAGGCATTAATGGCCAAGGGACACCTCACATGTGCTTTTCTCAAAACCATGTGCTCTCCCTTGCCATTTACCATGGAGTTAGGCCACATGGGGCCCCCAAAACAAAAATTCATCACCCTAGTCTGGCCAACCCCTAAAATATCTCATGACATCACCATGACACAAATATGATGTCATTAAACATACCGAAACCCTAAAACTGTATTTTTACTATTCACTGAAAATTCAACTTTCTCAGAAAAATTCCAAAATTTTACCTTAACCAAATATCAATTCTATGATTTCAAAAATGAACTCCATTTTATAAAAATAATTTTCTAAATATTTTTAATTTTATTTTTAAATAAATACACTATTCACCGAAAATTCATTTTTTTCAGAAAAAACCCCAAAAATTACCTTAACATAATATCAATGCTCTGAGTTCAAAAATGAAATCCATTTTATAAAAATAATTTTCTAAATATTTTTAATTATATTTTTAATTAAAAAACACTATTCACCCAAAAAAACTAATACTAGAATGATAATTCATTAAACCGTTATTTAACCATTTTATTGAATCACATTACTTAATCAAGGTGCCTAGATTATTTTTAAAACTTTCTTTAAGTGAGATTACTAATCCACTTGGTCACATTACTAATCTTAAGCGTAAAATCACTATTCATAATTTACTATTCATCTAAAATTAATTTGATCTTATTATACTCTAAATTTTGTACTGGACATAATTGTAGAAGACCATTTTTTGAAAATCATTACACATTTTTTATTATTTAAGGTTTACATAAACATTTTTAAAATATCATTTTTCTAAAATTCATCAAAAATATGCATATTATATTTATCCGGTCATTTGAAAATTCATAAACTTCATCATAAGAAGAAATCCCAATTTTTATTTAAAACAAAGGATTACACAAGGCAGTTACGGTCTCTTTACATACCCCCTTATCACACCAGCATAGGACCTAAGTGTAAGGTGTGCTAAGATGAGAGAATCTGAGGGAGGCTTGGCTAACATCACACGAGTAGTAATTTCAATCAGTTTGAACTTATCACGAAGGCGATCCCGTTCTTGCTTCACACGATGAAGTTCAGCTTGGGTTTGGTCCAGAGCAAAGCCCAGTGGTGCTACCTCCTTCCCAAGTTCAGTTAGATGGGCTTCGATTGGTCCAAGACTACTGGGTGAGGCCATCGAATCTTCTTTCTATAATAATTAACAAAGATTACTTGTATTTAGAGACAATAATCAAAACGTTTAGTTTCCAGGGGTCATATTGACCAATGGTCATATAACAGTCAAAACCAAATGGTCTCATTTTAATTATACTCATGTTATCAAATGAAACATTTTTGTTGATAAAAATGACACATAAAATTTGGAAACAAGATTTATTCAAAATTTTGGGTCGTTACAATCTTCCCCCCTTATGAAATTACGTCCTCACAATTTTTAAAATTGGGTTTTGAAATTTCATTGAAAGTCCCACATCAGAAAAGGAGTCAGTAAAACTATTACTTTAAAAGAAAAAAAAAGGTAAGTACAAAGGTCACCCGAGTTATCCCACACTAGGATTCCATGTACGAAAACATGGACATGGAGGAGAAAACAAAGGGTCATGTTTTGAGGGAGAGTGATAGAAAACATGATTAGGAGAAAGTTAACCATAAGAAAATCCCAAACTTATGATGTGTGTAAACGGTCTTTGATTACCCAGTAGGAAACCTAAACCAACAACGTTTTTGTTTTACGTTCCTTTTCATAATTTTGAGGAATTCATTTACAACATAAAACCAAAACATAAGAAAATATACTGATCTTCATGTAGAGTTTCATCCTTTAATAAATTTCTACCCAAAACTAATCTTTTCTCCAAAATATGATCATTCAAAACTACATGGTCTCATCAAAAGCACAAGAATCATGTTATAGAGAATCACATAATCCACAAAATATTAACTATCTATTTCTTCAATCTTTAAACATTATCCCAAAAACAGAAAGGGTAAGGTAAAACAACTCTTCAAGAAGAAAGAATCCCACCGGAATGGAAACTACTTTTAAATATTCAAAGTTCCATGGTACCACCCAAAGTTCATCATATACCATTCCATAAATAATGGTCCTTAAGATTCCTCAAAATAAACCAAATTAAGATTGAAACCCAAATACAAGATGGATTTGATAACATAGTCTTCCAAAATAAACTTCATTGTTCATCTCCAAACAACATCAACCACTCCTAACATCTTATAACAAAAGTATCTAACCTAAACACATTTTACCCAAGATAGGTTAATCATTCCCATAAGTAACCTAAATTACTATAATTCCACCTTAAATTCATCGATTCTTCAAAATATAAGTCAACCTTACTCCTCAATGAAAATACTGTAGTAACCTATTTACCTCGATCATATAAGGTCCCCAAAATAGTGGATGTCTTCCAAAATAATAATCATCTTTTAATCCCATAATAATCTCTGTCATATTAATATGGAAATCGTCGCATTTCCTATCACATTGGTTGTTGGGACATGTTCTTCCATTTCCTGCCATTAACTCCGAAAAGAATGTACAATTAGGGGCTTGAATACTTAGCCACTAATCATGAAAAGGAACTTAAAGCATATAAGGATAACTTGTAGAAGGAAAGTTTACCCTAACTTGTGATACCCTAGGTTCCCATCTAAGTTATCCACGATCATATATTCTTATGTGAATCTTTATTTTATTTTATCTTTGTTCCTTTAACAATGTTTCATACTAATCTTATGAATTTACCAAAGCATATCCCCTGGGAGTGTCGTAACCAAGAGTGAAGCAAGGCCCATTGTCATGTACCAGTTCCCATTCGAGTCTATCTCAAAGTGGTGTTTTCGGGTTTTACCCCTATGTACATCTGTGCCAGAGTGACCTCTACCTGCTCATATCCAGACAGGGATGTATTTTCTTGGCAACCCCTTACTCAATACTCACCAAAATACCAGGAAGATTTCCTATATTTAAACTTTTATATAGGTTTATTTCTAAAGTTTTCATGTCCTAATTTCAACAAATAACTAAACCATCCTTTAATACCAACTATAGCATCCCGCCTTTTTATCACATAAACTTTCATTACATTTTACAAAACTGAGGATCTTTAAGGTTTAGTGTCTTGGAAACCAGGAACTTTAAACATGAAAACATAAAAGATTCTTCTTAAACACTTGAAAAGATTCTCCTCATGTTCATCCTAGGTTAATTACTGCATCTCATAACCTAGGGAAATACATCAAAAGAAAGGGTGAGCAGAAGGCCCAGTAAGGGAAACAAGTGAAACATTTTACATTTGAACTTGAGATACATCAATAAAGTCATGAAAAGAACTTTAAGGCATGAGAATGAAATCATGAGGCATATCATAATAAAAATAACATTTTTAATAACTTGAAGATGTGGATACAACATTTAATGTTGACAATCATTTCATTTCACCAATTTCCATCCCCAAGGTGTCATTAAAAATTACCAAGTTTATTCACCAAGGTATCAGTCTAAAAAGTCATCTCTAGAGATTAAGTCTTTACCCAATGCATTGGAGCGCTATCTGGGCCCACCCTTGAAATGTCTTTATTATCATGTGACCCACATATATCATCATCAATAATTTCATAAACAACCCATATAGAATAAAATAAATGGGTTTCATTCCATAATCATAATGTTTTAAAAACTGCTTTAAAGACATGATCTTTATGTCACTTTAAACCCATGAAAAAGGGAAAGAGGGTTTCATGTATGTAAATCCCAGAATTTAAAATTGAACATTTTGATATATATATGTGAATACCCCTGTAGAAATAAGAGTTTTGAGTATTCACTTAATAACATAAAATAATTTTTAGATAAATATGGAGGCATTTTGAGACGAAAACTATGCAGCATAACGTCTACGATACATGGTTTTAGAAAACATTGAAAAGAGAGGGGACATGGGTCACCCACTAAAAAATGATACATAAAACAGTAGGGGAACATAATATATAGTATTTGAGAACATGTTAATGAAATTTTAATGATATACCGTATGAAACGAATAACTTTAAAGGAAGACAAAAAAATAAGATTTCTCTTATGAAAATTCAGCAGCATAACTGCGTCACTTAAAACATCCAAAAATGGATTGACGAGATCAAATAGGTTCTCTAATCATATGAACATAAATGATAAGTATGATAGACATTGATATCATACCCCAACATAATGAAAAGGATCTTGAAATACTTGACCATAAAATATAACTTGAAAGAGAGAAGGGTGAACGAATCCCTTAAAAATTCGGCAGCCTAACAGTGCCACTTAAAACTTTAAAATACAGAATTGATGAGATCAAATAGGGTATCTCATCATATGACAATAAATGATCAGTATGATAGATATAGAGATCATACCCCAACATAATGAAAAGTAACTTGAAAGACTTGACATGAAAGTGGAACTTCGAAAAATGAGAAGGGTGAAAGAACCCCTTAGAAATTCGGCAGCCTAACGGCGCCACTTAAACTTTAACAAAAATGAATTGATGAGATCAGATAGGGTATCTCATCATATGAACATAAAATATCAGTATGATATATTTAGAGATCATACCCCAACAAAAAAAATGAACTTGCACGACTTGACATGAAATTAGAACATTGAAAAAGGAGAAAGGTGAAAGAACCACTTAAAAATTCGGCAGCCTAACGGCGCCACTTAAAACTTCAAAATACTGAATTGAAGAGATCAAATAGGGTCTCTCATCATATGATCATAAAATATCAGTATGATAAATTTAGAGATAATACCCCAACATAATAAAAAGTAATTTGAAATACTTTACATGAAAATAGATCTTGAAAACGAGAAGGGTGAAAGAATCCCTTAAAAATTCGGCAGCCTAACGGCGCCACTTAAACATTCTTAAAACGAATTGATAAGAGAAATATGGGATCTCTCATAATATGAACATGAATATGGAAGTAATATTAATATATAATAACATCCTACAACATAAGAACATGGAATATAAAAGAAATGACATAAAAGAGATTACTTGAAAAGAAGAGAGAGGTCGGATCCTTTACCTTAAAATGTAACTCTTAAAACTCAATGGTTTGGACATTGAGGGCTTGGGGGCACCTTGGGAGGACTCCTTGGAAGTTAAGGAGTCTAGAACTTCGTTGAGGATGGTTTTGGAGTCGAATGAATGAGAGGAGGGCTTGGTATTTATAGGGAAAGTGAGGGGACAAGGCATTAATGGCCAAGGGACACCTCATAGGTGCTTTTCTGAAAACCATGTGCTATCCCTTGCCATTTACCATGGATTTAGGCCACATGGGGCCCCCAAAACAAAACTTCGTCACCCTTGGCCATCCAACCCTTAACATATCTCATGACATAACCATGACATAGTTATGATGTCTTTAAACATACTGAAACCCTAAAACTGTATTTTTACTATTCACTGAAAATTCAACATTCTTAGAAAAATCCCAAAATTTCAGCTTAACAAAATATCAATGCTCTGATTTCAAAAATTAACACCATTTTATAAAAATAATTTTCTAAATAATTTTTATTTTATTTTTAAATAAATACACTATTCACCGAAATTCATTTCTTTCAGAAAAAACCCCAAAAATTACCTTAACATAATATCGATGCTCTGAGTTCAAAAATGAAATCCATTTTATAAAAATAATTTTCTAAATATTTTTAATTAAATTTTTAATTAAAAAACACTATTCACCCAAAAAAAACTAATACTAGAATAATAATTCATGAAACCGTTATTTAACCATTTTATTGAATCACATTACTTAATCAAGGTGCCTAGATTATTTTTAAAACTTTCTTTAAGTGAGATTACTAATCCACTTGGTCACATTACTAATCCTAAGCGTAAAATCACTATTCATAATTTACTATTCATCAAAAATTAAGTTGATCTTATTAGACTCTAAATTTTGTACTGGACATATTTGTAGAAGACCATTTTTTGAAAATCATTACACATTTTTTATTATTTAAGGTTTACATAAACATTTTTAAAATATAATTTTTCGAAAATTCATCAAAAATATGCATACTATATTTATCCGGTCATTTGAAAATTTATAAACTTCATCATAAGAAGAAATCCCAATTTTTATTTAAAACAAAGGATTACACAAGGCAGTTACGGTCTCCTTACATGGCCCCTTATCACACCAGCATAGGATCTAAGTGTAAGGTGTGCTAAGGTGAGAGAATCTGAGGGAGTCTCGGCTAACATCGCACGAGTAGTAATTTCTATCGGTTTGAACTTCTCGCGAAGGCGATCCCGTTCTAGCTTCACACGATGAAGTTCAGCTTGGGTTTGGTCCAGAGCAAAGCCCAGTGGTGCTACCTCCTTCCCAAGTTCTGTTAGATGGGCTTCAATCGGTCCAAGACTACTGATTGAGGCCATCGAATCTTCTTTCTATAATAATTAACCAAGATTACTTGTATTTAGAGACAATAATCAAAATGTTTAGTTTATAGGGGTCATATTGACCAATGGTCATATAACAGTCAAAACCCAATGGTCTCATTTTAATTATACTCATGTTATCAAATGAAACATTTTTGTTGATAAAAATAACACTTAAAATTACGATATAAGATTTATTAAAAATTTCGGGTCGTTACAAAAAATCCACTTTTACGTTCATTTATGTTGGTTGCATATATTATGTGAAGTGAAATGATAATTGACCACTCAAATTATGGTGTTCAGTTATCTTGGATTGATTTTCATCATGTAATATTATATGTTTGATGAAATGTTATTGTTATTGTGGAAAATATTCCATATAGAGATAGGAAATATTCACAAGTAGAATAAAATGGTTTTTCTGCACTGGATGACCCACCAAGTATTCCATATGGAGTACTATGCATAATTTATTTGGTATAATAAGGGTGCATGTTTTTTATTTGGATTTTTGAAATACCTAAGGTTAGAGAGAAACCTAGTATGGTAACCTTCATATTTTATTACATTTATTATGTAATTTATACGTCTTATTTATTTTTAGGATGCTTAAGTATGTTATCGGTCATGTTGTTAGTTAGAGCTTAATCAAGATGGATTTTTTCTTCTCACATGATGAGTAAGAAATCTGGGCCCTTGAATGAGATAGAGTTAAAGATTTTATAGTCATACTTAAAAAATATATGTGATATTATTATATTTTTGATGAGTTTCATGTGATTATCTCATTTTTGAGGGTAAATGGAAAGTGATGTATTCATAAAACTAGTCACTATACATGGATAATCAAGAATGTATGAGTAAATATATTTGATTGACATAGTGCATGTATTGTGGTTAATAAATCTATTATACAATGTAAACATATAAAAATGAATTTTTTTAATGTTATGAAACTGGTGAATATAGGTTAGTGATACATGTGTTTAATAGAGATCACACCAGATCTATTTATATCTTAAGTTTCATTGACACTTCTATAGAGTCTGCACATTACTTTAATTTATGAATTATGGATTTCATAATTGTTTCTAACACTAAATAGGATCATAGAGACAAAATTTGTAGTTTAATTAATAGGGATTGAGTTTTATAAAACTCATAGATATTATTCTAATGTTTTTCATAGTTAATCAAAAAGTTATTTTGGATGGATATTCCGAAATTGTTTCATATGTGGTGATATTAGTTGGATTTGATGATAGTTTTAAAAATGTATTTTAAAATATATCCAAATGAGGTTTTTTATATGGTTTCAAAAATTATTGTGTATGATACAATTTATGGTAAATCAACCCAAAGTTTATGAATCCTTAGTGAAAGTCGGAGATCGATGAAGATATTCCCTAAATCCTTATACATTTAAAGTGTATCTTTCTATATCATATGATATGGTATAGGTTTATCATAAAGTATTGTATATGATATCATTCCAGTTGTTATTAATAATATTATAAAGCATTGATATATCATAAGGCAATATGAATCATAATATTTGATTCATTTGACACCCTATAATTAATAAGGAACTAAAAATTAAATAGATTTCATTAATATCTCTTATATGTTTTCTATAATTATTTTGAAATGTTTCATATAATGAAATGTTCAGGAGATTTTCCATGGATGAGGGGTTACAAAAGGGTGTGAAAGACATGCCACATACTCATATGTTATGAAAATATGATTAAATCTAAGATTACATGGAGAGTTTCTCTGAGGGATATATAAGAATGAATTCACCATGAGATGGTGTGAGTCTTGTCATGCCTAAGGAATTAATCTATTATCTCATATATTTTTCCTCTTCATCCTTTGTTGAGTGATATATTAATATATTATGGAAGAAAAGATACTCCTACTCAATTTGTTAGGGGATTCAAATCATCTCATGGATACACTATAGAGTATTTAGTGTGTTGGTTACCTCTCGTAGATCTGCATCAGATAAATGTTCAAAGATAGTAGAAAAGGATCAATATTGTAAGGTATATAGTTTTCTTCATTTAAAGTTTATACATGGTTTTAATCTTCATAAAAAGGTTTTCGTAGAGTTATAGGTTTCTTATATCTTATTCTATATTGAAAACATGTTTTTTATCCTTATAAACCCTTTAGTAATCTAATGGTTGTGAGGCTTTTTCAATAATTATGGATCAGTTGACGATAGTTTCACATTTTGTAACTATCTAGGAAACTTATTTTTTCAATGAGATGGGGTGGTTCTATATTTGATAGATAATGAATTTTTATTGGATTCTTAGTATGATTATTTTTGATAAAGACTTTTTTATATCATGATTCTATAAGGGAGTACATAAATCATTGGATATATAGGTTCAATAGATAACTTCCTACCATCCTAAAAATGATGGTTTGTTTAAGTAAACCATACAATTGTTGGAGGATATTCACCATTCATGGATCTTTGATTTTGGTTTTTCAGGGTTGAACCATCTTATTATTAGGTAGTTTGTATACAATATTATTTATTAGACATCAATTCATAGAGAACCTTTTGAGGCATTGTATGGAAGGTCATGTTGATCACATTTATTATGGTTAAAGGCAAGAAAGTTAGCTTTTATCAATTCGAGTCTTTTTTATGAGACATCAAAATATTTTTTTTTTTATTAGGAAGTTATTGGTGACTATTAAGATAATATAGCGATCATTTTTTGATTGATGAAACACTTATCAGGATTTTTGTGGTGAGTGATCTTGTATTCCTGATATTTTTTCTTCATTTGGGACATAAGTATATTTATAGGCAGCTAAATCCAAAACTATAGTTCATTGGGTGGTTTTTGGTTTCCAAGATGATCAATAATGTTGTCTATCAATTAAAAATTCCTCAAATATTCAATATTATGCATGACATATTCCTTGGATCTTGGATTTAGAGAAACTGTATTTGACATTATTACCTTATCAACAACGATGACATTGAGTTAGATTATAATGCATCATTCAATGATTGATCCATTTTTATTTTGGATTGAGGAGATAAGATTCTTAAATGGAAGATGTTTCCTCTAGTATTATGTAATGGTAGAATGAGTGTGTGTGTGCGTGTGTATAGGATACTTGGGGTGTATAATATACAAGAAGAGTGGTTGGATTTATTCTTTAAAAAGGCCTAATGATGCATCCCATGGAAGAGATACAATATAGTGGAGAATATGTAACACCCCTTATGTTTTATTACTTGAATTTTATCTAATATTCACTAAATCGGTTTTTTAGGGTTTGAGGTGTTTGAAGGGACCTGGGTTTTTTTGTGAAGTTTAACTGGGTTTTGGAGTTTTTATTTTTAGAAAAGACTCTACCAAGTAATGGGTGGTATGGTACTAGGTAATCGGTGGACCCCTAGGTGGAGGGAGTAGATTTTATGGGATACTACGTGGTAAATTCCCCTTGAATGGTTACTCTATGGGTACTGAGTATCCAGTGGAGGCCAAGAAGGTAACTTATGGGTAACTATATTATTTTCAATTATTAATAATTTAAATTAATTGTTCAAATTTCTTTAAAACCTCTAACCCTTATCATTCTCCTATATAGTATTGAATACCCCAATACACTTATGATCAGTATCTCATCACTTAATAGTTGTAACTCTATCATTCAATGTCATAATCAAGATTAAATCATTTCATAAGATTATCTAGGGTGAAACTACTACTCCTTTTTTATCATTTAAATATTATTTTCACTATTTCACCATGTATCATTTATAATACCCTAATTTGGGAGGGATAAGCTTTAAAATTTATATCAATTGAAGAAAAATTAGATATTTATATTTAATAGAAGGAAATTTATTAGTCAAGGTAGTTGGTCCCTAGCTTTCCAATTGGTTTTTATAAGTTTTTCATGTATCGTATAAAATACATGTACCACTTACTATGTTCATGGAACCCAGTAATAATTTTTAAACTGATTCTTATACCCATTAAAAATCATTTGAAGTTTATTAGGCTTGAAGTGGTCTTGTTAGATAATTTCATCGATGTCAGGTTCAGCAATCACCATTTTCCTTATGTGATGTTTTGTGTCCTCGCAATGTGTAACCCAAAAAAGGTCATTTAGACTTGAATAATGACAATAAAACCATGAACGGTGTCTTAAAATATTAATTGATGGGTAATATAATGTGAAAATGTTAGGAAAGGGTAAAGTTATCCTAATTATGATACACTGATTATGTTGTTGTCTATGTGATCATGAACCTTGTAATATATATTATCTATAGAATTTTTGACCTATGGATAAGTGTGATATATCATTCAAAATAATTTTTGGAATGTGGTATATCATACAACACTATATTTTTAGTATTATTTCATCCAATTGGGTTTTAAGCTCTATTGATACATCATTTATTGTGAGATGTTGTATTAGTGGTACATCATACACCTATGAATTATCATTATTGACATATCATATACCAAGAGATTATTATCGATAATGTATCTTAATTGGTGTATAATCGACCTACATATCATTATTATTGTTTTTTTTCCACTTGGATAGTGTGTACTGGTTGTATACCATCCACCCAAATAGATTGATAGTGGTGGTGCATCATCCACCCAAAGATTTGTCTTGGTGATGCATCATCCATCAAGAGGTTAGGTTTGGTGGGGAATTTCCCACCAAAGCATATATAGTGGTTATAAATCTTCCACTGTTATTTGTTTATTCATTATTCACCATGTGATATATCATTCACTAATAATATAAGAACAATGATAAATGATTCACCTGTATGATATGTGATGGTGATGAATTTTTTATCATTGGATGATTAATGATGATAACTAATTCACTTTGATTTTGAGATGAGTGGGGATTCATCATTCAACCTATAGGTGTCTTCAGAATATAGATGCATCATCCCATTATATACTATAATAGGTTTCTTATTTACATGATTTATATTCATTTCATATTGAGCATGAACTTGTTTATACTAGACTTGGACGGATACCCTTGGGGGTGGCCTACTGAATTCTACACCCACCCTACTTGGTCACCGTAGTACCCATGAAGACTTTATAGTTTATGATAAATATAAATTAAAGGGGCCTCTATTGGATAGTTGATTTAGGATACTAGGTTGGAGTATGGATATGGGATTGGTCAATGACTTGGTACTAGTTCTATTAATACCTCCTTTATTTTTACATTTTAGACCCAATTGCAAATGATCTTCTAACGAGAGACACTATTTTGTTTTTTAGGATATTATGACATGTATAATATCTTGTTTTGTTATATCATTATGGTTTTTGTTTGTTTTTTTCTATAACATAAATGTGATTTTTATCGTGTTTTTTATTTTATATTTTAATTATTTTTTCTTAATATTTCTTGGACATTTATTTATAGTTGTTTGTACTAAAAAGGGTGTAGTCTCTCCATGATATACATTAATTATTGTTTCTAGTCAGTTGACTCTATCATATAGGGTGGTGCACGTGATGTATGTAGAAACCAAGTATTTTCATATTGGAGGTAAATTAGGCTGGAAATGTATCACACTTTCCCCTCAATATAAACCATAGTGTATGACACACTTAAGGGAGGGGAAACCAAAGCATCTCGTAATCTTTACTTAAAATACCAAATACACTCATAAAATTTTAAAGAGATATAATCAACCAAATGGAATTGAATAAATCATAATGGAACTCACATAAATTTAGATAAATTGGTATTCTTTAATTAGTGAAACCCCTTTTCAAAAGGTAATCATGTTTCAAAAATATCCCAACATAAGTATCAAAACAATTAAAAATCATAAAATTTATTTTCTATGCGTTTACAACAAAACATGTAGTAATGTCCTTTAAAAAAAATTATTTAGTAAAAAATATCTTTTAACTCATTATTTCAAACCAAACCTAACATATTCAAACTAATATTACCCTTTGAAATGAGTTTTAATATCCTAATTAATCTATATAAGTGGAATCAATCAAATGTGTTACATAACATCACCTTTACATTTATTAATAACGAAACATGGAACTAATTCCTAAAGAAATTTTTTAATTCAATATAAATTAAATTTTATATTTATAATCCTAAAATAAATAGGCTTCATATATTCAAATCACGTTTTACCCAATTTATATCATATTATTCTTAATTTATAGGCAATTAAAATCGATAAAAAACAATATACAATCTGAGAGGAAAACAATTATACATGTTTTCAAAAAAACACCTTTAATAAAACTAAATTACAAAAATTAATAAATTATATATATTAAAATGTAATGAATAATCATATTTAAGAAGTTATTAATCACAAGAGTTCTATCACACGATAAATATAAAATATATAGAACCACCTACTATACAAGAATCTATATAACATTAATTGAATATCACTTTAATTATATCAATCATTGGTACCTATATATTCATAAATAATTAATTCCTCAATATTATTCATCTCTAAAAATTTTCTCATAAGACCTCTATTGAATATCACTTATTGGTTATCTATAAAGGGACATAAATGATATAATGGTGTGTGACCATCATATTCTACCCTCCTTTATCCATTTATGGGAAAGAACTATGAAATTTATAGGTATATCCATGAATTAATGAAAACCCAAATCCCAAATATCTATTTTATAAGAGGAATAGGGTTTTCATGGAAAGAGAATAGGGTGGGAGAAAATGGTAATAGAAATGAAAATAATGTGACCTTAGATCCGAAACTCATTATGCATGGAATAATAATGAAAATTGATTTAGAGATAAACCTGCTTGTGGAAGGGGTGACTTGCGAGGGAATAGGGAATAATGGATGGATTCATCATTTTATTTCCTTAATAGATTTCAAAAAATAAAATTGAAAAAATAAATTATTCATGAATTTTTAATAAATTTCCTATAAAATATTCAATCCATCCATTATTAATAAATTATTATTTTCAATATATGATAATATTATAACATGACTCTATTAATTAATTGTACCAACATTCAATAAGTATATAACTAAAAAAGTAAGGCAAAGGTTGAATTTAAATAATATATTATTATTTAGTAGTGAAATAGACATTATACTAAATTATTTAAAATTAATGGATTACCAAACTATGTGAAAAAAATTCATTAATGATTCACTGCCCAAAAATATTAAAAAGAATCACTTTTTCCACAAAAATAGACAAAAAAAATACATTGATCATTAATAAAAAGTAAAGTATACCTTATTAGTTAACTAGAGAATAAATAATTATTTTTGAACCATAAAAATAAATAGAAATTAACTAAAAGGTTTTTTTAAATACATAGAAATTGTAGAAACTAGTATTTTTTTTAAACCATAAATATAATTTTATTAATATATTTCAATGTCAGATTAATTTTATTGATAGGTGGGATCTCAAGAAAAATATTTCTTATTTATAAAATATAAATTTTTTAACCCACATGCATATGAATGAGATAAACCATCAATATCTCCATAATGGAAACATTAATGTAATAATAGTCATAATATTTTTACTCATGATAGAGGGTCTTATCTTGGAAAGGTGTAGTCAATATTTGATTTTTTGTCCTCAAAAAGAGACCATTTCTAGTCTATAATAAAATTATTATTGAACTAATTATAATTTATAAATACATCCATAACATATTTAAATATATTTAGACATTATTATACATAACCCCTAAAAAGATGTTGTTGTACACATTCTTTTATAAGGATCCATCAAATTGTAAAACATATATGAATTATCAGGCAATGACGAATGAGTATTAAGTTAAGATTTTGAAATATTTTTTCTACAACATTCTTTTTGAATTTTTTTGAATATCACTATTATTAATGAATCTGGGGAATTTAAGAAATATTAGAAAACTAACCTCCCCTCTCCCCTCATATAATGTTCCTCATAGTGTAGCACAATGTCACCAGTTTGAGTAGATGGTGGTTCAATAAGGGAATGTGGTCCATATTGTCATCGCATATCCCTCTATCTCACCTCTATTCTAATCACATGGTGTTATGAATGAAAAAATCACCATTGAACCTCGTGATGGTGGATAATTGGTGAGGACAGAGAATACATAATAAAATGAGAAGATATAGAACAAGATAATGGCATAGTGGAGAAGATCGAGGTGGTAGGCATGGGTGGTGTCAAAAACAAGATGCCTAGGAAGCACATAATGGTTATGAAGATTATGGTTATGGATGTTCTAGATAGTTTTCATAGGTCCATCAGAGGATAACATCTATGATTTTCTAATTGAATTAAATGTTGTGGTTTTTATTAGCATGTTGGGTCAGCTATGATCTGACAGTCACCTTGCCGCCCATTTAGTGGGTGGAGTGACACCAACCAATTGGAAAAACTCCTTTATTAGGCCACACATGTTTATCCTTAAGAAGGGATACACAATTTGAGTAGGTTTAGATGACCAGTATAAATGGACTGATAGAGTTTATTTTTTCACTTTTTTTCAATGTAATTTAATAATTTAAACCCCGTGAATTTTATAATTTAATGGTAATTGTTACATATTTAGTTTATAGGAATATTTTTTAATTTATTATAAAAATGGTATAAAATTTTAATTTTTAGTATTTTTATTGTTATTATACTATCAATCGATTAAATGGTCATACATCAATTCAGATTTTGTGATTTTTAAGCATGAGATTATGGAAGTAGAATGTTCTCGAAGCCACAAAGCCTGGAAGATAGAAAGAAGAAATTTTGGAAGATAGTAATGTTGAAAATGAAATATTATTTAATAGTTGATTTTAATCTATACTATATTTTAAATCTATAAATATCTATACATCAAATTTCCCATCTTGGATACATAAAAGTACACTCATTTTCCATATGAAGATTTCATGCCCATATGTAAAGGTCCTTAACTTTGATACATATGGTTGAAATGATGGGAAATTGGTGTGACAACCAAAAAAATAGTTAATCCATTTCATGAATTATTAGTATTCATGAACTAGGTTTTATATTTTTATATTCATTATAATAATATTAAGTAGCTTATTTTTTAAAAAGGAAATAGTTTCATTATATCTAAATTCATTTTAATATATTATATGGCATTATTTAAAAGATTAATTTGTAAATATTAAAATTTTAATTTCAAAAAATTATCTTCATTATTGAAATAATTATATCAAAAGTATCATAGAATAAATATTTTTTATTTTTCTAAAATGATTTGTTTTAATAGAATAGTGAAATGTACTGATTTTTCGTAAAACTATAATTTATTTTCATTAAATAAAGTATTTAAAACATTAAATTATGTTATTAATTTTATATTAAAGTAAAATAATCATATGTTAAAAATAAATAATCTCTTTAATTATATAATAATCATTATTAAACAAGATTTTTTATAAGTTCATTTATAGATTTAAAACGCATTTTTCTCTAAAAATTGTTCTTTATTACGTTTTTCATTTTTATCTTAAATTAATTTCTAAAAATTTTATATATTTAATCTAAAAAATGGATTAAATATTTTTAATCAAGAGTTTAAAATTTTGTAAATATTTTTCATTTATTTTTATTCATTAGGAATAGTAACCGTAATAGATATTTCTCACCTTGGTAAGGGTAAAATGGGGTTGTAACTATGAGATAAGGCCTAAAAATATTCCTAATTGTTGTATTTATTTTATTGGATTTTTTTATACCATAAATATCCAATGTTCTAAAATTTCTCAATTTATATCTAGTTTAATTTGATAATAACCATAAAATTATTTTTAGTAAATAATAGAAATCAAATGGCACACTTTTTGTTTTAATATATATAATATTCTTTCATAGGGATAAAATAAGGTTATGTTGCATTATAAATTTTAATTTAAAATATGAATGAATTTTGTTTAACATGATAATTTATTTTTAATGTAGAATGATGTAATAGTTACCATAACTGTTTATGCAACGCTGACACAGTGCTTTTTTAGATAATAGAAAAATCAAGTAAATGATTTACATAAATAATAAAAGTAATAAAATTTAGATGAATTATTATGTTAAATGATTTTTTATATAAATATAACATATTAGTGATGTTTTAAAATTTTATATTCTTATTCCATTTTAATATTTATTTCATTAAATTCAAACTATGTGAATTTTTCTCGAAATTAGTTAAATTGTATATTATGTTAAATAGTATTGTATTTAATTATTTAAAATTCATAAAAATATTTTTGTTGGAAAATTTATTTTAATATAGTTTTTAATATCATATATAGACCACTTGTGGGTCACTTGTATTTTTATAGTATGTTTTTTGAATCTTATAAAGTAAAAGAAACTTTTATATCTTGGTAATCTTTAAAAGGGTTAACGGGGATTAAAACGATGAGATAGGGGTGAAAACATCACCAGAACATGTCTAAATTTTATTGTATATGGTAATTTAAACTACTAAACATCTTATATTATAAATATTTCTATTATGGTTCAACTATAACATGAAATTTAATTTATATTAATTTAGTACTATAAGTAGTTTGAAGGGTGACCCTCCTTTCACTTATTAAAGGGAACCTCGTCTCCTTTATTACTTAGACCTTTTGAGAACCCTATTCTGCCCAAAAACGTCCCAAATATCTCCTAAAAATCCTTTAAAATGTACTAGAGGTCATGGTATTTCCAAAATACCAAACCTATTAGTATTAATGTTTAAGTAAAATTGGTTATCTTAGGAGGAGGAGGAGGTATACGTCCTAACCAACCTATTTCAAGTATATTTAATCTTCTACCTCCATCAAAAATTCTTTATCCATGATAAAATAATTACATTAATATCTTAAATATACTGAAATTTTAATATTATTATTATTATGACACAGCCCTTTCAATCTCGTATTTCACCCTATGATAAATGAAAACATTGCTCATACTTAGATTTGGATTATCACCTCCACGAAGCAATGTGTTTTATCTTTCATAACAACCTTAATAAGTATGGTTATTATGATAAATTTAATTAAAATATATAATATTCATGATATAATTATCATTTTTTAAATATTATATATCATCTAATCTCTTACCTTTCTATCCATTGAAAATTTATAACTCCATTCATGCATATATGTGTACTACCCCTCCATGAAGCGATGCGATTAATTTTCCATCTACACCTTTAATGGTTGGTTATAAAATTTTATTTAAAATATATAAAATATAATAAAATCATGATTAATATTCTAGATATTATGGAATAATTAACTCTTTGACCATAGTCATCTTATCGAAGTAGTTTTGGAATTATGAACCAAATCTCCTCAAAACGTCTATCGTAACCATAACTGATTAAGTAACTAAATAAAAAATGGAAAAAAATGAAATAAAATGTATAATTATAAATTTAATTAACATAAAAAATTTCAACAATCAATTAAATTAATAATATTTTCTTAGTACTCAGGATTTAAATAATGTATGATATTAGATGGTATTCAAAGAATGGTTTTTTCTTTAAAACCTTGTCATAAAATATTCCTTTCAAATATTTTTCTTATATGTCTATGTTATTTTAAAAATTATAAGAATATTTATATGTAAAATTCTATTAATTTTAGTTTTAAACTATCTTTTTCTTTCTCTCTAAGGTTTAAAAATGATTCTTCTCATTATTTTCTAAATAAGAAACTTTTACCAACGCTGTTAAAAGAATCATTATTTTAATAATTATATAATGAATGAAATTTAAGATTGTAATTAATTTTAAATTATTCTAATCTTAATTTATAACTTTCCAATGTTATTTTCAAATACCAAATTTTCATAATATTTTGAGAATTTTTCATTTTAATGATTTTCCAAAAGAAAGGGATATTTTCAATAATTTTTATGTGAAAATGGAAAGTTATTTTTTATGGATTTAGAACAATTTTTAAAGATAAATGTAATGAAAAGGTAAAATATTTAAAAAAAACTTTGATATGGTACTTGAAAATTATAGATTATGATGTGTGACCATGATACAAATTACATGACAAGTGATCCTAATGAATCTTATACAAAGGGTGAGCTAGTTACAACTTATATAGTGGGTGAGCCTGGTATAGCTCTCCAATGTATTAGATAATATTCCTATTATTTAAATGTCATGATGATGGAGTTAACTAGGGAGGTTTCTCTAATGGATTTATCTAGTCTCCATTTATTTATTACATGAGTGAACAATGTTTATGAATTTCATCTAAGATGCCTAAAAGGTATTATATTTGATTTTATGGGGATTAAAGGTTTTATTTGAGTAAAAAGTGTGTTTTACTTATGGATGTGATTTATTTTATTATCTCAAAAAATAATGTAGAGAAAGTAAAAATCTTGTGGGTTTTTATGTTTTTAACTATATTAATGGATTTCATTCTTTTATATTCCTTATTGATATTTATATTCTGATCCCTTTTTTTCAAAAAATGTCAAAGGGTTTAAGAATGAGAAAAAACAAAGAATAGCTGAATTTTAAAGTCATGATGATTTTTCATGAAAATAAAATGTGTTTCATATTAAAAGTTCTATATTTTGGAGAAAATGGATACTGAGTGGAAGTGTCCACATTGTAATGTATGGGTATTTTATATAATATTTGTGACATAATTTTTTAAATCACTCAACCTCATATATAATTGTGGATGAAATAAAGTTAATTATAGTCTAAAGAATCAATATTTTGTAATTTTTTAAGGTTGGGTCGATATAATTGGGAATAATTACTATTGTAATGGGATGTGTAATAGTTTCTATATCTAATAAGTAAATTTTACATCATGGAATAAGTGTTTCATAAGGGTAAATTATTTTTCTACAAGGTTAAATCACTTCATAGGTAATATTATCCTATGTCCATAATGATTCATAATATTAAATTACTTTTTCATTAAAATAAAGGGCTGGTATATAAGTGTTTTGTTTCCTCAACTAATACTTAAGAGAATTTCTAATTAATCACAAAAGACACATGGGACATATATAAAGTTTGTATAAAGGTTAGAAAGACTATTAAAGGGTCATAAACATTTATATAAAATGTTTCTTGTAGTAAAGGGGACATGTAAATTTCAACAGGTTTCATCTGTAATGTCTAAGGGTCATCAACACATAGAATTATAATTTATTACGTTTTAATATGTTTAAAATGATATTAAAGGCCTAAGACTTGGAAATTAAATTTCTTTGTGGAATATATAATTTAAAAACATAATAACACTCTCTTAGTATGGAATTTTATGCTTATAAATGAGGAAGAGATGATCATGGCATAGAAGATCATGAATATAACGAAATTCAAAGCTAGTTTCCAAATGGAATGATTTTATGATGTGAATTGCATGTGTGATATCCATTACCATACAGAATTAATCCTGTTAAAGATATTATAGATTATTTAAACCCACATCTAATATATTATAATAATATACTAAGGTATTTTATCTTCTTTTTAGTTTTTCCCGTTACTAATAATACTTTAGTACATTGCTATTTTCTTCTATAGTAAATCATTCATACATTTTAATATATTTTTTCTTACTCATGTATCTTTTTATTTTTTTTTTCACAATGATATATATTACTCATTGTGGTGAGTAACTAAAATGAGGCTTGGAATTAGTGGAGTAAATATTTGTTTTCTTAACTCCCTTATCTATATTTCTCAATATCTAATTTCTATTTGTAATGAGATATAGAGAATTGTTTTTAATTGGTGCGTGATTGAAAAAAATTCCATAAAATTATTACCAATATTTTTTATTAAAAATAAAAAATCATTATGTCTCCTATCTCTGATAACTCTTAATAGATGGAGTTGAGTTTGGTCAAGAGATGAAATGGAAGTTAATGAATCCAGGTCTAGGAAGTTTCCACATGATCGGTTGAGGTGTGTTCATCATTATTGACTTTTTTAGGTGGTAATATTTGGTTAGTTGTAGATTTTTATTATAAATTTGAAGTTTCAAATTGAGATCCAGGGATGGTGTTTCCTGTATGATTGGATGAACTATAAAATTTAATTTATATAAGAAAACTAGATAATGATGCAACCTGAGTAGATAACCCAAGGACGAAGTCTTTTCTTCTTAAAACTTGTTTAATTATTTATTTTCCTTAATTTAATTTTATTTTAAAATACCATATTTTTCATTATTTTCTTTTAAAATTTATGGTACCAAAAAATAATAACAAATTGTTTGGAATAGTGAGTGATTCAAAATAGGCTCCATGAGAGATGACTCTAGTTATCCACTATACTGCACTAGGAGTAATATAATTGTATTTTTTATCACCCTATGATAGGTGTCTCAAAATTTGGTGTTTTTTGGGCATCTAAGTTGATCTTATTTTATTTCATTCACTATTACAAATATTTCATGGTTTTTATACAAAATGCATTTATCTATGATGAATTTTTATGAAAAATATTATGCATGGAACAAATACTTTTAAGTGTAGTAAGAAGTAATTTTTTTTTAAAATATAATTTTAGTTACAAGAAATTAGGAATGGAGTATAAGATATAAGGAATAAAATGGAACAACTTACTACCCTTCTCCAAGTAACTAATGAACTGTAACTAGTTAGAAATAATAAGAAACATTGGTGGAGGATATTTTCCCCATTAACATTTTTAGTTGAGGAACCTAAGGAGTTTTAAAAGGAATTACAAGAAGATCTACCATCAAGCCTTTCCTTTCAATTGATATAAGATATTTTTGAAAAATATTAGATTCTTAATATTAATTTGGGTGATAAAAAAATTTGGATGAAATACGGAATGATTTAATAAGTTGATAAATCTGAAGTGATCTTCCCATATTCAATAATGAAAAACTAGTGCATTTTTGTATCTCTTACCTTAGAATGAGATACCACTAAAGTTGTAAAATGGGATGGAGTAGATTTATTATTGTTATCTATCAATGGAAACCCAACTCCAAAGGCACTATTAGAAAATTGAGAGTTAATAACTGATCAAATATAGGGAGAAAATTCATTATTGAAACCATTTTTATCTAATTTCATTGAAATAAAATATAGTATTAACTCCAAATATTTAAAAAATTTCAATTCAACCTGTCAACGGATTCTCCTAAAGAGTAATACAGAATAATAAATCATGCCTAATGAGGGACACATAGATATCCTGGAACGCATTAAATTTTTTATCAATCGAATATATAAAAGAGAATAAATTCTAATAGTCTTTCCCAATGAGATGGATTACTAAGATGAATTAATAGTTGAAAATAATAGATTTTAATCCATCACGATTTATCTTTATTAGATGTGAAATATTTATTGATTTCCCTTGTTTGAAAATTTTATAGTGATTTATTTGGAGTATACACTAGATATGACAACAATAGTTGTGTCTAAAGTAGTTGAGGACCCTTACATTCTCTTACCCCCACATTTCAAGTTGTGATTAATTTCAAAATGGGTGGACTTAAAATACATTTACCAAGGGAGAATTTACACCTTTTAAATTTTTATGATAATTGTAGGAATAAAAATTTTTTCACATCACAATAGCCAAATACACTATCGAATTGGGGATAGTAGTTGGAATTTCCTCACTGGGGGTAGTCAAACCGTAGTACCCACTTGGGGGTAAATTCAATCTTTATTTCCAATTTAATTTTTTCTATATACTATTATTGTTTGATTCCAATAAAATTATTTTTTATTTTTTATTTTTTTTAGTTTTCAAATGGAAATAATCTAGAATCTCAACTAAAGGCTACCACTACTCAATGCATCAATTTTTATTCTTCCTTATAATTTGTTTATTAACTATTAATATATTGTGAATTTAGTTGACTTTAAAGGTGTAGTGTTAGATTATTGTGTTGGTATTTGAACCTATATAGATAGAAATTAAACTTACTATTTTTTCTATTTTTTATTGTCTCTTTTATTTCATGAATTGAATTAAATAATACAGGAAATTCACATCATATTTTATTTTTTAAAAAATCTACTTGATTTTAACATTTGAATATTTAAATTATTTTTCAAATGGATTTTCTTCCCTGAGATTTTATTTGAACATTTAATAAACTTTAATAAAATGTTAAACCCATGTGTACAAGTATTTTTCAATTATTAAATCATTCATCTCGATAGATTTATATAAGTTTTTTAGAACTAATTTCATTTCTATTTTTATTGAGAATCTTAAGGAACATCATAAAATCAAGAAATTATATTTTTCACTTTTTGAAAACTATTATAGTTCATGAAATTTTGCCAAAATTATTGAGGTACCATTTTGAAAATAACTTGTTAAATTTTTACCCTGGATCTTTCCCTTACAAATAAACATTATTTTAATCCCCCAAAAATACCTATGAAACCATGTTACATGGAAAATTTAAAAGTTTATTATCCATACCTACATTACTCATGAGAACTTTTCATGATTACTTAAAGAAAAATTATAGGGATAAAGGTTTGTTTTATGGGATTCCAATGTGGTATAGTTTCATATAATTGTAACATGGTTTTGTGTTTATTAATCTATTTATGTTTGAGGTTCACAGAAATTAAATGTAATACATTTATTCCCTCTATATCTATAAAAACTTAATGCGGAAAACAATACTAAAAAAATAGTATTATAAAAATATTTTAAAAAATTAGAAAGTGGTTGTAACACCCCAAGCTTCTACGGTACACTTCTCTTTGAATAATGCAATAGTGTGTGTTGTACGCAACATCGAGTTCTAACACACCACAACCAATCAAAATAGCCGTTATGAATAGTAATACCCACTTTTTGAAATTTATAAATTTTATTTTTCAAAATGGACTTCATTTTTGGATTTGGAATATCGAAATTAGCCTAGGCTGAATTTTTTGTATTTTTCTGAAAAAACATCATTGTTTGATGAATAGTTAAACCACTAAGTGGTAGTTAAAAAAACTGAATTTTTCATAAAACTTAATTTTACCGCTTCTGTGATGGAATTTAAAAAATCCGAGAGACACGGATAATATCAAGGAGTAAAATGCGGTTCAATGAGATGAAAATAATTCTTGGTGAATAGTAACTTTTTACTTTTATTTACCACAGTTAAAAGTAAATAGGGTAATTAAGGGTAAAAATGCTATTAATATTACCATAACACATGTACTAATTATATTTGACAAGTTTATCTCGACCAAAAACATCCTTAGGAGTAAAATATTATCATTTAGGTCCACCTGGATTAGATTAGGACATTTATTATTATTTAATTCAAAGAAGTGTTAAAAGAGTTAAAATCAAAGTTTATTTACTAAAACATTTTTAATATATAGTTATAAATAAGATAAATTCGATTTTAAATATTCATTATAAATATAAAAGTATTTCCTAAATAATGGTATTTTATTTTTAAATTTTAGACATTAAATAATTTAATTTATCTATGACACAATGGTGATACAGTAATTACCATAATAGTAAAAAATTAAAATAATTGAAATTATAAATACCCAAATAAATATAATTTGAGACTTTTTATGAATTAAAATAATTTTATAGGTTAATATGACATTTTAGGATTTATTTAATTAACTTTTTTAGAAGTAATAATTTTGTTAAGATTTTCAAAAAAATCAATTTTCCAAATAGTGTCAAAATTGACATAAAAGAGTTTTTAAAACAAATATTATATTATTAATTTATATTAAATTCCTAAAAATAAGTGGTTCAGAAAAGAGACATATATCATGATAGGTGTATCATTAATGGACCACTTGGGGGTCTCTTGGAGGTATATAGTATGTTTATTAACTATATAATATAAAAATACAAAGTGACATGGTAAGTGTGAAACTAATTAACGAAGAGTTAAAACTAAAAGATAAGGTTAATATAATTACCCAAACCTGTCTAAATTCTGTTGGTTGAGTGATTCTAGACCCATACCAACCTTAACCCTTAAATAATCCACTTTGGAGCTATTAGAAACCGAATATGAATTTATTATAAAATAATATTTCTAGCTTTTCCAAAGGCGCCCCTCACCCCTCTTAAAAAAGGGCACTCCCCCTTCTCATTAATTCACACCTTCAAAGCCATTTGTCTCAGCCAAACTCTGACCAAATACTCTCTAAACGTCCCTCAATTCATCCTAGAGGCATAACTTTAGTCAGAAAGCTAACCTAAGGATCCCTTTTGATCAAATCAAAAGGAAGAACCCGAAGAAGAGGTAATGATTTCACCACCCCTTTTCATGTTCCTTTCTTCTTCCACTTTTTCTTTCTTTGTTATTCCCATTATAAAATAATGAATCCATTATCTCCTATATACTATAATATTATTATAAATATGGTACAACCATATTGAGTATTCTATCCATCCTTTGAATGACATGTCACCATACGTGCGTACGTATGGCTTACCGTCTCCACATCATGGTGTAATTGTTATTCAATATATTATTATTTGGATGGGTATAATAATGATTTTTAATTCATGTAACTAATAAATATAACATGATAATGATTCTGTATATATGATATACCATCCAATTATATGTTATTTTAATATCAAAAGAATGATATTGTCACTCGTGCGTACATACGGACTACCGTCTCCACGAACGCGATGAGATTCATTCTCCATCGTATCCATTCAAGTATAATTATCATTTGATGATTTAAAAATAATTTTTCAGGAATTTATATCATTCTAGATATTAATAAGATACAACCTATCCATGAAAAACACAGCTTACGTAACAAAACATATAAAAGAAAATGAGTAAGTTAACACCCAAAATGACGATAATTCTAAAATATTAGTAACAAAGCAATGTTAAAAGATCATATATGATATCATATTAATATATATGATTCTTGTATAATTTAGTAACGATTATTTAAACATTATTCAGGAGTTTAACCTACCGAAACCAAGGAAAATCACAAGGTAAGGGTTTATTTCGCAATATCTTCATTATCTGATGTTGTTTATACGTAATAATCTACTTGGACTTCTTTATCATCCACACCCATGTTTATTAAAAATGTATTTCAAAACATTTTTTTTATTATTTACTAGAATATGGGTTAAATTCATTTATACCCTTGTTGACTTTTATAAGTGGTTTATAAATTAATCTTTCCGTCATTTTCCAAACAAGGTCCTTTTTAACCTTTTCGACAAAATTAAGGTAAGAATGTTTTTTTTAAACTTATACGGCAGGTGCGGCTATTTTCCACTGTTATAAAATCTTCAAAGTTTCCCTTACAATCTTATAATAATATTTTCAAAGAAAATGTTTTATTTTATAGATATATGACTCTTAAATGATTTCAAAATAAAAAGAGATATTTCTCTAAAAAGAATTTTGATTTCGTCTATGTCAACATCCTTTTATGGATTTTAATCTTATATGAAGTTGATTTATTATGATACAAAACTTCTATATTGTATTGAAGGTTTTGTGATACGTTTGAATGTGGTTGTGTTATTTTTATACCATTCGTGGTTTATGGATGATGTATTTACATTTCATATACTAGTTTTAATATGAATGTTTATGTTTTGTTTAAACCTTTTCGTATGGGAATGTATTGGACTTAATATGTAATGGGTGGAGCCCGCTATAGCTCCTCGATACATCGATAGGTCTCATGAGACAAACTAGTTTCTTGGCATAAGGCCTTGACAAAATCTTATTTGTAGTCTTGGCACGAGGCCTTGGCTATGTGGTTATGATAGTCTGGCATTATGTATTCCATCATTATGAAAGTGGTTATTGATATTGCATGTGATTATTCGATTAGTAGAATATCCATGTGAATAAGTAAATGGAATTATTTCATTTTATTTTTTCCATACTATGTTGAAGTTCATGTTTAAAAGGATTTTGTTTTATTAATACATTGCCTTGAATTTTTATTCTTATTTACGAAAGTTCCCGCTATATTGTTATCCTTACTGGCCATTTGATCTCACCCCTTTTCTATGTTTTATTTTTTCCAGGATGTGAAGAAGTAATTTATGAATGACCTACAAAGATAAAATGAGTGGATAAGAGTATGGACTATGGAGCCTATATTGTTGTAGTTTTCATTTCATGATGTAATGTAAACTTTATTAATGTATCTAGTTATTCCAAGTCTACTAAACTAATCAGTCTTTCGGGACTTGATCTTTCTTGTGATCATGCCAATGTTATGTAATAATGCACCGAATCTGGGTAACTGGGGTTGGGGCATTATAGTGGTGGAAATATTCCCTATTTTATTCAATTATATAGAACTCTATGAAGATAAGGTGTTGGGTTGGACAAAATATTTCACAAGAATTGAGTGTAAGGATCATTTATTAAGTGTCACACTTTTTTAATCATTAATTGTTCTTAAAAGAAAGAACCTCTTCATTCTACCCCATAATTATTAACATTTTCACCTACCAATCCATTACACAAAGAACATATCATATCAATCCATAACGATGGGTCCCTATTTGTGAATTTATAAATTGAAAATACTTTTATGGTATAAATCTTATTTAAATCATACATGCACTTGAGAATGAGAAAATTCTTGATCATAATTACTTGAGTAAAGAGAGATAGGTTTCTTAGAAGGTATGTTCAAAATAAACATTGGTATTAGTTGGAGATTGAACAATTTTTTTTTAATATTGAGTAATTGAGGATTTTATACAAATATGTAAAGTATGATATTACCAAGTTTTTTATAATTGAATGGGGATTCCATAAATGTATTTATGTGTTTGATTTGACCTTAGTCTAATATGGCTATCAAAGATTTCAATGTTTAAGTGTGGGGGAATTGATAGATCTTATTTACTCATTATTTTTTCTATTTAACTTAATGATTTAATCCTTAAGAATTTCATTATTTAAAGTAAATTGTCAAATTTTTAGTTTATTGGAATATTTTGAAATTTATTATGAAAATTGCCTAAAATGTGAGTTTTAGTGATTTTATTATTATTCTAGTATTAACTTATTTAATGGATAAAATTAAATTAAGGTGTTGTGATTTTTAAGAATGAAATTTTGAAATAAAAATTTTGGAAAGTAGAATATTATATAAGTTAGAAGAAATATATTCTAAAATATAGATGAAATTGAAAAATGATTATAGGTGGAAGTTTCAATTTTAATCAACACTATATTCAAACTCCCTAAACTTTTATACATCAATATTCCCAACTGGGATTTATAAAAGTACATGAATTCTATTTAGTGATATTTTCATCCAATAAGTCAATGTTTCTAACTAAGATATCTATAAGTGAAATGAATGCAAATCGGGTAGAATTGGTAAAAGGACTATGATATGTATGACCTCCCAACTCTATGTGTAAAGGTTAACCCATGGATCAAGAATTAAAAGTGGTAAATTCCTATTCCATGAGGTTTAATCACTTGATATGTAATAGTACCCAAACATTGATGGAATCTTAAGAGTAAATTACATTTTCGTAAAAGAAAAGGTTTCTACATTAGATTTGCTTGTAGTTGCACTAATATGTATGGGGTTTTTCTTCTACTTTAAGAGATATATGGGTCATAAATAAAGGATAGATCAGAATTAAAAAAGAATATTTAGGAGTCTTAATCAATTAGATAAATATTCTTAGAGACTAAATGATAAATATAAATTTTAACATGTGTATTTTTAATAATTAAGGGTTATCAACATATGAAAGGTTATATGTAAGACTCTGGTTCTAATTTATTGTGTAGATGCATTCCATTCGGTAAATTATGAGTTTAAATGTTTAAATATGGATTAATTTGAATGATATTTGAAGTAATGGATGTATCACGGGTGTTTGGGGCTAGTTTGGAGCATGGAAACCATGTTTTGGGGTGAAATGACCAAGTGCATAGTTAGTGAAAACCATGTGATTTGGGTTTCATGGTCATGCATCTAGGTATGAAATTTTGATAGTGGGTTTTAGCATGGTTTACATATATTTTTTCAAACTATGTGTAAAAACTATGTAGGTGACCCTTCTCTAAAGCTAATCATGCATGATTGGTGCAGGGTTTGTCTAATCATGCATCTAAACCATGAGACCCTATATTTTGGGTGAAATTACAATTTTCCCATAATTTAATCAGTAAAACAAACCTAATTTTTCTATTTATTCTACTCCAATATAGTAGTACCTCCCTTTTTGAAACCCTATTCAATAGTTATTCTAGTAATTGAAGTCATTCCTCCATCTGGGCATAGAATCAAGCATTGCTTGTCTCGTCGGATCAACATCAGTGAGTTCCAAATTCCATTTTATTTATTATTCATTATTATGGTTATTGATTGCACTATTTAGTTGAATGATAATATTCCTTATTATTAGGATCTTTATATGTTATTTTATTTTCTCCTAATTTAGTCTAATTTTGGATTTGATACTAGATGGGCTATTAACTACGAACCTATGGTGGGTAGCCTCATGCGTTTCTTTAAAAGTAGAGTGTTTATATATTTTTGGTGTGTCGTGTGACCAATATTCCTGTGTCACATTGAACTGAAATTAAAAATAAAATTTCTAATAATGGAATATGTAATTAAAGAGTCCTATTAATCATTTTTTATTGGATGAGAAACATTAATTAAATGGAACCACCCCTTTGGGTGTGTTGGTTATATTGATAGACTACCATGGGTGGATTTTGACATGGATACCTTGTGGTGTCAAATTTTCCCTTGGTCATGGGATACTGAATATTGAATTGATAACGGTAATTGGATCTTAAAATGATGAATTTATATGTTAATTTATTTTTTATGTCAATTATAATTCGATTTATTAGTGGGAAGGGATGTGTGACTATGACTCTTGGACCATTCCATGTAATTGATTGATAAAGCATGAATTTATCTTAATCTTGGTATGATCATGTGATATAGATAGAGACTATATCATGTAATATTTTATTTAATATTGAGAATCTTGTTATAAATATTTTCCCACATGAGTATATGGAATCCAAGCCTTCTAATCTTGGATAATGACTTCAGTCACCTTTCTAGGTGAGATTGAATTGATATGTTCTTGGAATTATTCCTGACATGTTTAAATGAATTTTATTAAATGGTTTGAATTTATTAAATAATTATATTCCTTGGGTGATGGATGGATTTATAATACAATTCCATTGGTGGGATCATATGGCTTTTATTTTTCTATTTCTGGAGTGACAATAGGACTCCTGATATGGACTTCCATGGACAAACTCAATGGGGATGACCTTTATATGTTGAGTGATGCATGGATACATATTATAATTCCATGTATGGACTCAAGGGGAATTGGAAATATATTCCATGGGTGATACTTGGGTTCCCTTAGTAGACCAACAAGGATGAAATCAAAGAGAATTGACGTTATACCACACCTAGATCGATACATGGGTTCTTGAGATGTTCTCCATGAATGTGATTTTAGGGTGTTGGTATATATTATACCTAGATAGACACTTGGGTTTCAACATAATAATTCCAAGTATGGGATCAGGTTCTTAAATTAATCAAGAATTAAATTAATTATAAGATGTGTCTTCCAATCTAAATCATGGGATTGGATTCGAGATTGACTTAGACATTATGGATGGCTTGTTTAGGCATCCTTGAGCACATTACTATGGGGGATGTCAAGATACGTACTGGGTCTCGAGACTTACTAATTGAAAGTGATTGAATATTTTAATGAAGTTGATTATATTGATATGGTATTGAAGGTTAAATCAAAGAATTGTTGTTTAAATTAAAATGATTAAATTAATTGGTTATAAAATGAGAACCCATGATTATAGGATGTTTACTTTTGAGTACATCATTTCACTACTTTTATTACTGGTTGCATTGTTGTTATATTTATATTCATTGACTGGATGGAATATAACTAGCAGGGTTTCCTACTGGGATTATGTCTCACACCCTATTTGGGATTCCTTTGGGTACCCATATAGTCTATATGGTTATAGGTATTGATAAGGGTAAGAACCGTCCTATAGGTTCTTGATTGCATGCTTAGGGGAAGGGGAGCATGGGACTGATCTGGGGCTCATGATGCTAGCTGAACATTTTTTGTTCTTTTTTTACTTTTGTTACACGTGTTGTATATATTTCTTGTATACATGTTTTTTACACTTTATTAAAGACATGTGACATGTATCATCATTTTGTATATGAGGTGTTTTCTAGAAGTTATTATATATTAGTCTTTTGTTGTTGACTTTTTTAGGTCATTATACTACTTCTGATACATGTATATTGATGATTCATTTGTGTCACACTCTGATGAGAGATAATAGTCTCCCCACAGACTCAAACAAGGCCATCATTTCTAGTAAACATCCTCTCGTGTGTGGTGAGATTCACTTGAGTCCATGCAGTCAATCAGGATTGAGGCACCTTTCAATGGAATCTAGTTCTGGGGAATTAAAAAGTGGTATTAGAGCCTTCATTTATAGTTTTCCTGGATATTAAATGATAATTGAAAGGTATATGAAGGTATTATAGTTTGGTAATGAGATATTTCTAGGCATAGATAAACTGCATATAGGAAAAATCCAAATTGTCCCCAATGAAATTATTTTTTTCTAGATTTTAACTATTACAATTGATTTGATTCCACCATTTAGTGATGAACATTATTTGTGATATTATTATTGCTATGACATTAGGTTCTATTATATTTAAACTCAATGAGATGATGGTATTCCATATCATGCGTCATATTAGGAACCTACTATATTTCACATGTCATGAATTATTCCATGCCATTTAGGATGCATTACTTATTGTATGCTATTCTGATAGGCGTTAGGATATATATACCGGTTGTTGTGATAGATTTTGTGTAGAGAATAGGTAAAGTGATGAAATATTTCAGTTAATAAGGAGTTTGGGTCCTTATGGACTGGAAAGTGATTCACCTTTTAATTCAATTATTTAAAGTGATATTCATATGATATAGATTATATGGGCACCAAATTTTGGTTCATGAGTTGTTATGGGCCATCATGGACTAGAAATTGGTGAACCATTGGTTAAAACTTTTTAATAAATGAATGATGTAAATTAAATGTAAAATGAATATGAATTGAAATGATAAACAAAGACTTTACCTTGACCCATCAATTCAGTGGTCAAGAGGTAATGTCTCTAGTTTTTTTTGGGTGGTTGTTAATTTTATAGTCATGGATTTAGGAGTAGTCTATGTGGTATAACCTGGTTTTTGAAGGGGTTTGACATGTCATTCACTTTTGATATATGAACATCGATGTTGTTCTTTTCTGAGGCATTTTATTGGCTTCAAAATGCACAAATTCCCCAGGTAGGTCAATTGGGGAATGTTTCTTTTGAGAGGACCCATTATGGGTGTTTACAACCTTGTAAATTAAAAAACTCTTATTAGGTTTCATACTGGAGTACCGAGTTTGGTATAATAGGACCCTCGTATGTCTCCTTATGTTAAATAATTTAAAATGATTTTATTTTGATAAATTTTCTAATTGTGACTGAATTTCAAAAAATTGCTAATTATTTAAAAAGGAAGTTTTATAAGACTTATTTAATTTTTCTTGATGAATTTGATAAATCAGGTACTGAGTGCTTTTTTTTATATTTGTTTCTTTAATTTATATTTAACATCTATGAAATGTTTAATGATTAAAGGTGAGTCAAAGTAATGAATTTAAAAGTGGAACCTGAAGTGGTCTCCTTAGATTAGACCCTCGTGTGAGGGTAGTTTAAATGTTTCTTTGAGTTACATTAAAATGGAAAAATGAGAATTTCCCATTGCTCATTTCCTTTTTATAAGTGGATTAATTTATATGCAATTTGTAATTACCTGAACTATTATAAATAAAATTCCCTTATGATTTAATGTTTTATTATGTAATATGGTTAAAGAAAACATAACACTTCTTTTTGTTTCATTATATCCAATTCGATTTAAAAGACTATTATGAATATTTACCATTTTTAATATTGCCATTAAACAATGATCAAATTTTTAGTATAACTATAGGGTTTTAATGAATCCAATTGACACAAATAGAGGAAGTGATGGCCTCATCTAGTAGGATTGTACCCTAAGGAGCCCATTTATCGAAGATTTCAAAGGAGATAGAATCATTGGTCTTTTCCATTGACCAATACCAAGCTGAGATCTAATAACTTATGTATGAGTGAAACCATTTATGAGATAATTTCATGCTCATTAAGATCATAGCCAAAACCATGTTCACTGAACAACCCCATGAAAGTCTCACCATTGCACACCCTACTCTTAGGGAATATGCCGGTGTAATAAAGGTTTATGTATCAAGACCAAAATAATATGAATATGTATATTGTATATAATAATGAATTTATATTCATTCAAATTGTTGCATTATAAATGTTTTGTATTTTTGATTCAATTAATCACAAATTATATTTTCTGGTAATATTTAAATTCAATTAAGGGATTTATTTTGTTAAATTAATTAATTTTTAAAATAAATAGTATTTTTAATATAATTGTTTTAATAAATAAGGATTATTAGTTATAAATTTTCATATAATTTTTATGAATTTAAATGTACTTTTTATAAGGGTTAAAAACTATTATTGTCAAAAATAACCAAGAATTTTTTCAATAAATGTAAAATATTATTTAAAAAGATAAAATATAAATATTTAGAAATATATATATATAAAATAAATATTATTTTTTAATCATAACATTTAAATTATCCAATGGTTAATTTTTCTTAATTTTCTGAGACCGTTGAATTTTCGGGTAAAAATTAAAGACTGTATAAATATACAGTGTATTTTATGACATCATAATGACCCAAAATTATTTTATTTATACTATAATTGGTATTATAGACCAAATATATATTTTTAAATTAAAATAATTTTATTTTAAGTTTATTTAATTTATTTTATAATGCCTTTATAAATCCTCAAAAATATATAATATCTTTTTTATTTTAAATTCATTTATTAAAAAGATTGACTCACCTTCACATAATAAATGGTAATATTTTAATATTTTACTCCCATTTTATAATAATATAATTAAAACCTCCTTACTTTGGAAAAACCCAACACCAAAAACCATGGTAATGTTTTTGGTTTTGAATAATTTATTGTATAGATTCCAAAACATAAGTTTGTGAAATATTAAAGAATTCCCCTCCCATTTCCTATATAAACGCACCAATAATCCCACTTATCTTTACTAAAAATAATTTTACCATGACCTTACTCTCTCATATTCTATCTATAATCCTCCCAAGGTTCTACAAAACTCTTAAGAATCCCCTTTCAAGCTTTTGGTGTCATACTCTTAAGGTACAGGACCCTCTCTTTCTCGCTTTTATTCAAGAATATCCTCTATTTTACACCATTTTATTTTTTATTCCTAATTATGGGGTTTGTTTTTTCACCTCCCACATATTTTCCTTATGATTTATAAATTATTATATACCCCTTTCTCTCTCATTAAGACCTCCAAATAACACTCGTTACCATGATGAAATTTCATAAGGGTTCTTTCCTTTATCATCTTTATCCAATTTTCTTTATCTTGGTATGCCATTTTATTTTCAATTTATAATATTTGGGTATGATTTCACACCTTCCCCATAATTCCATTTTTATTTATAAATTATTATATAACCATTTCTCTCTCATTAATCCCTCCCATGTACACCCATTACTATACCAAAATTTCATAAGCATCTTTTCCTTTCTCTCTTTTTCAAGATTATTTATTATCATGACCATTTTTTATAATTATATATGTGAGGAAATTTCCATACATTTCCCTTTAATATCCACTTAATTTATAAATTATTAGAGACTCCTTTATCTCTTATCAACCCATTTTATAAATGTTTAAGTGAAGTCGTTATGATGCCAAATTTTCACTGCAAGTTTCCATGATAGAGCAATTAGGTAGTGAATACCATACCCATTTCCTATCATGGGTGTTCACTTGTATGAACATATAACTTTTTATTTGGGACTTAAATATATTTATTCCACACTCATTTACTGTGTAATAAATTATTAGGATGAATGAATCCATGTTTTACGATCTATGTGGAACACTTAAGAATGATAATGAAATGAAAGTGACAGGTGTGCCCAGAATTATATGGATCTCAAATTCATTGGGTAATGTTTAGTATCATTTTAAATCATGTTTAGATAGGGATTAAACCTGATTTATTTATTGGACATTTTCCATTATGATATCTTGGTAGTTATTCTTGACCTATTATGTAGTGTTTTAACTTATCGCTGCATTCCCATGTTGCCTTCATGTTATCTTGTTATATCATATATTATCATTCATGTTTATGATTACTAATCTTTTAATTCCGCTTGATATCTCTATGGTATAATATTTTTTACCTTATTCTATGTTTATTCCCTTAATGGTATTTATATCTCACTCATTTCTTATGTATTTATTCCAGTTATCCCATATAGTTTAAAGTATGAGCATGTTAATGAAGTTTTCAATAATGATGTTGTATTTCATGTTTTAAGTTGTAATGTAATGTACCTAATTCCCAAAGACACTATAATTGTATATCATTAAGGTTTTATTAAGTATAATTTTATGTAATTAAAACATTTATTAATTTTTAATAATTATAAGGGTTGTTATAGTTGGTATCAATGGAAAGGTTTAGTAATTTTTGGGATTAGGATTAGAAAACTATAGAGAAATCCTTATGGATGATACTAAGTATAAGAAAAAATACCTAAATTTTTTTGATTATAGATTAATAGTTTTATCAATAAAATGCATCCCTATTTGGATACAATAAGTGGACGTGGTTCAGGACCAGATATACCTAGGAATAACAACTCCAACAAGGTGTTCGAGTCCTAACTCGGGGTAACCTAGTACACAAAAACAGGTCTTGCTTCACACCTAGTTTGACACTCTTGGTGGATATTCTTTGGTAATTGAAAATATCATTACAAACCATTATTAAGGTTACAAACAAATTCCTATAAGAGTATATGTTAGGAAATAGATCATGTATAACAAATAATAAAGCCCATAAATTCAAAAGTTAAGGAAATTTATGCAAGTTATTTGTTATCCCTATAATGTCATTAAATTATTATTTATGTGTTTAAAATTTCAATATAATCATCCTTAATTTCCCTTTTATTCTATAAAATGGTTTTAAATAAGAGGAATCAGTTAAACAATCAATTTGAAGAGAAATGTGATTACTGTCCCAATGAGATGCCCAACCCGATGGGAGCAGGAATCACAAACTTCATGATGTTACTCTATTAGATAACTCAGGTTCTAAATATAAACCTAGATCATGAATCGCATCCACACCCCCCCCCCCCATAGAGAGAACAAGATTTAATCAATACCTTCATGCTTCAAAGGCCACTTACTTTAAATGGGCCATTTGATCCCTTAATTGTGGGATAGTGGAACAAGTCCATTGAAAAGATATTATCCATCCTTTAATGTTATGAACAAGAGAAGGTTCAATGTTTTTTTCATCATATAGAAGTTGAAGTTGTTTAGTGGTGGAAATTGGTCAAAAATAAGAAGCCTAAAGAAGATATTTAAGTAATGGTGTGGAAGGTTTCCGGAAAAAATGATAAATATTTTCCTCACACTCTCTGTCTTAAAATGGAGAGGGATTTATTTTCTCTAAAGAAAAAAGATAAATAATCTATCAGGGAATATGAGGAAAACTTCACAGGGTTTACATGATACACCTTTAGCTTTTTTGTTAGCCTTAAGTTAAATTTTTACCGCTTCTTTGGTGTGATAAAAGCTAGCATATCCGTGACTTTGATAGCAATGTGGAAATTGTCTGATGTTCCCTAAAATTATAAATAGAGATGGTAGAATCTCAAGGATATCATGAGGATAAGAATTTTAAAGTGGAGATAAATAATTATGGTTCAATAGAGAGTTCTAACGGTGCCATGAAATTTTAACATCCCACTTGCTAAAGGTGCGGAAATAAGCAACCTAGAAATTTCCTGAAGGGGTTGAGGAAATGTTTTAGGTGCAGGAAAGATGGGAACCTAGTTGTTGATTACCAGCATGAGAAACATGCTAATGTGATAGAGGAAATTAATTATCTATTTAACCCTCAATGTCTAGTTCATTGTTACAACTTCAAGAAACCAGGGAACTTTGCAAACAAATGCACTAGGCCAAGGGTTTTTTGATACAACCAACAACCTCCAAGGTAGAAAGGGTGATCTTTTTCCATCACTACCACCGAAGTTAATACTAAAAATAATGTAGTGATAGGTACACTATTTATTCATTAAATAATAGTTAATATACTTTTTTATTCTAATTCTACACATTCCTTCATAACATTAAAGTTCAGTAGAACTGTCCAAACACCACCAAAAATCCTGGAAGTAGAGTTGTTAGTGAAAATGCAAAATGGGGAAATTATTTCATCTAATGTATTTAACTCCTCCCCTGTCAAATTTTGTGGGTTTAACGTCCCAGTAAACCATTCCATACTCCCTTTGGGGGAATTTGATTCAATTCTGGGAATGTATTGGTTTTATCTATATAGAGCCAATATAAATTTATGTCAAAATAAAATCACTCCCCGTATTGTGAATTGACCCTAGATTATGTACAAGTGTGATGAGAAGTATGAATATTATTTAGCACCACCATCTCAAGAATGGATATTATTTCCATATTAGAAGCATATATATCTCAAATTATTGATTCTAAGGAAATAATCATCCCTGAATACATTCACATTGTGAGGTAATATGCTGATGTGTTTCTTAAGGAATTTTATAGTCTTCCTCCTAATCAATATATTGAATTTTCAATTGATCTTATACCTAGGGTTTTAACATTATCCAAGACTCTATATAGAATGGATATAGTGGAACTTGATGAGATGAAGAAATAGCCACAAGATAAACTGGATAAAGGTTTCATACACCTAGGTGCTTCACAATGGGGTGCACTAGTTCTATTCCACAATAAGGATGGGTCAATGCGCATTTGAATCAATTATCATGAGCTCAATAAGATCATGATAAAGAACATGTATCTTCTACCTTGTATTGATGAATTGATCGATCGGTTATTTGGAGCACAATAATTCTCCAAGGTGGATCTATTTTCAGTTTTTTACAAAGTTACGGTGAAGAAGAAGAATATCCCCAATACTTCTTTTCATACAATGTATGGGCACTATAAGTTCATAGGGATTCCTTTCAGACTCATTAATGCTCCAGAAATATTTATGGACTTGATGAAGAGAGTATTTATGGATTACCTCAAAAAAATTGGAAGCCTTTATAGATAATATTCTAATAAACTCAAAATGCAAGGAGTAATATGAGGATCATTTGAACACTGTGCTAAAGACCTTTCGAAACTAGAAGCTTAATGAAAAGTACAGAAAGTGTGAGTTCTGGTTGACAGAATTCTCATTCTTGTGGAATATGATCACAAGAAATGGTATATATATGGACCCTTCAAAGATTGGAGAAAATGAAGGATGTCCAAGTACAAAAATTTTGACATATATCCATAGTTTTCTTTGGTTAGCTAGGTATGGTCGCTGATTTGTGAGAAATATATCATGATTGTCAAACCCTATTACAAACATAACTCAGAAATGAGTAAATATTTCTTCTAATTATGAACTTGAAGAGAGATTCAAGGAGTTTAACAAGAGTCTTTTCACTTCCCCTATTCTTACATTACCCTTAATTGTAGAACTTTTCATAGTATTTAGCGATTCTTCAAAGAAGGACCCAATATTTTTGTTGATGAAAAATGAAAAATTCATTGTCTATGCTTCATGGAAGTTGAAATTCCATGAATAGAACTACCCAAAACATGATCTAGAGTTGAATATATTGATTTTAACTTTAAAGATTTTGTGGATTTATATATTTGGGGATAAGTTTGAAATATATACAAATCCCAAAAGTATCAAGTATATATTCACATAGAAAGAGATTAATATTCCCCAACAAAGATGGTTAGATCTAATCAAAGACTATGACTGGTCAATATACTACCATCCTGGGAAATCAACTAAGGTGGAAGAAAATATAACCAGAAAGGATACATGAATTCTATCAGTGATGAGAATTTAGAGGAATCTGATCTTCTTAGATTTCGAAATGAAGGACATGGGAATCATAAAAGAAAGAACATCATCTACCCTTTCAAAAATGATTTCTCAACCATATCTTCTGAAGAGGATAATGGAATCTAAAAGAGTTTATGTTCGAATACAGATGAAATTGGAAGCAATAAAGAAATTGAAATCCTCATAGTTTGATGTTAATGATGAAGTTGTTGTGAGATTTGGGTCAAGACTATGTGTAACATCAAATCATGAGTTAAAGAAGGAGTCGTTTGATGATGCACATAGCTCAACCTTCTCCATCCACCAAGGTAGAACAAATATGTATTGAGATCTCTAGGAACACTATTGGTGTGAAAATATAAAAAATTAGATCATAGAATATACATAAATATGTCTTATATGTCAGCAAGTGAAATCGGAAAGGCAAAAATCCAAGGGGATGATAAAACCATTACCCATAACTACATGGAAATGGGAAAATATCACTATGGAATTTTTCACTAATCTTATAAAGATATAAAGAGGGAATAATTTTATATGGTTTGTGGTGGATCATATTACACTGGCTACATAGTTCATTACGATATGAGAAGAATTATAACTGGATCTACATGCATGGATATACATCAGGGAAGTGGGCAGGCTTCATGAAGTACCACTGTTGATTGTATCTGATAGATATCCAAGATTAACCTCTATGTTCTGGAAGAATCTCTAGTAGGAACTGAATACAGAGTTGAACTTTTTCATAACCTATCACACTTAAACTAATGGCCAATATGAGTAGACTATCTAGACACTTGGGGATATGTTGAGATCATACTCAATGGAATTTAAAGGTTGATGGGATCAACATATTCCTCAATTGGAGTTCTCTTACAACAACAGTTTACACTAGAGCATCAGAAAAGATCCCTATGAATCCCTTTTTGGGAAGAGGTAAAAAACATTTTCCTGAGGGGATGATGTTGGGGAACAAAAACTACTAGGTCTAGAAATGGTCGAGGAAATGGTGGAAAAGTTTAAGACCATTCAGTATCACGTCATGGTTTATCTAAGTCGAAAAAAGATCTATGTTGACAATCATCAATGAGACCTAGAGTTTGATTTTGAAGACATGGTATTCTTCCTCATATCTTCATGGAACAAAGTGATTAGATTTGGTAAGAATGGAAAGATTAGTCCAAGATACATCGTCCCCTTTGAGATCCTTGATCGCATCGAAGCAGTGGCCTAACGAATTTCACTCCCAACTAACCTATCTTGATTTCATGATGTATTTCATGTATCAATATTGAGTAAGTACATACCTAACCCCTCACATGTACTCAATTTCGATGTGGTACCATTGGAAAATGATCTTTCCAATGAGGATCATCCAATGAGGATCTTATATTATAGAGACAAAGTTCTACGAAATAAGACAATTCACATTATCATCTACTATGGAGAAACAACAAGTTTGAAGAAGAAATGTGGGAACTAGAGGAAGTGATGAGATAGAATTACCCTCATTATCTTTTAGGGGGTGAAATGAAATTTTTGAGGGAAAATTTTCTCAAGGCGGAAAGATTGTAATGACCCAAACAATTATAACTATAATTTCCTAATGATATAATGTTTTCTTATATAATATGGCTATATAAAACGCATGCACTTGTTTTTTTATTATATCTAATTGGATTCAAAAGTACATTAAGAATATTTAACATTGTTAATATAGTCATTAAACATTGATCACATGATTTGTATAAATATTGGTCTTTAATGAATCCAATTAACACAAATAAAGGAATTGATGGCCTCATCCAGTAGGATTGTACCCTATGAAGCCCATTTATCAGAGCATCCAAAAGAGATATCACCACTTGTATTTTCCCTTGACCATTACCAATCTGAGATCCAACAACTTAATCATGATAGAAACTGCTTACAGGATAATTTCAAGCTCATCGAGATCGTAGTCCAAACCATGTTTGTTAAACAACCCCATGAAAGTCTCACCACCATGTACCTTACTCTTAGGGCATATATCGGTGTAGTAAATTTATATATATCAAGTCATTAATAATATGAATATTTATAATGTATATAATAATTAATTTATTTTCATTTTTATTGTTACTTGATAAATAATTTTTATTTTTGATTAACTTAAACACAAATTGTATTTTCGGGTAATATTCAAATTCAATTAAAGTTTTTATTTTGATGAATTGACAGATTTTTAAAATAAATATTATTATTAACAAAATTTATTATTAAATAATATTTATTAATTATAAATGGGGATATATTTTTTAGGATGTGAAATGTACTTTTTATAAGGGTTCAAAAACTTTTATTATAAAAAACCCATCATTTTTTCAATAAATATATAATCTTATTTTAAAATTTAAAATTAACATATTTAGAAAAAAAATTAGATAAAATACATATTATTTTTTAAATTTGAATGTCAAAATTATCCAGTGGTGAAATATTCAAATTTTTTTGAGAGAGTTGAATTTTCAGGTAAAAATTGAATACCGTATAAATATATTGTGTTTTATGACATCATGACGACCCAAATATGATGTAATATATACTATAATGGGTGTTATTGAAAAAATATATTTTTTCCATTAAAATAAATTGATTTTAAGTTTATTTAAATAATTTTATAATTCCTTTATGAATCCTCCAAAATTTATAATATATTTTATGATTTTAAATTCATTTCCTTTAAAGAGTTACTAACCTCCACATAAGAAAGGTTACTATTTTAATATTTTCATCCTATTTCCTAATAAAAAAATTAAAACCTCCCCACTTATTCAAAAATCGTGGTAATTTTTGTGGTTTGGAATATTTTATTGTATAGATTCCAAAACCTAAGTTTGTGAAATATTAAAGAATTCTCCTCTCATTTACTATATAAATCCACCCATTATCCCACTTCTCTTCATTAAAAATCCTTTTAAAATGACCTTAATCTTACCTCCTCTCTATATAATCCTCTCAAGCTTCCCAAAAGCTCTCAAGGATCCCCTTTCAAGCTTTTGGTGTCATACTCTTAAGGTAAGTGATCCTCTCTTTCTCACTTTTATTCCAGAATCTCCTCTATGTTATGCCCTTTTATTTTTTATTCCTAATGATTGGGTATGTTTTTTAACCTCCCCATACTATACTTATGATTTATAAATTATGATATACCCCTTTACCTCTCATTAATCCCTCCTAAGAACACATGTTACCATGTTGAGATTTTGTAAGGTTTATTACCTTTCTCATCTCTATCCATGTTTATTTATCTTATTATGCCATTTTATTTTTAGTTACTAATGATGGTGTATGATTTAAAACCTCCCCCATACTTACCTTATTATTTATAAATTATTAGATACCCCTTTCTCTCTCATTAATCCCTCCCATGTACACCTGTTACCATGCTGAAATTTCATAAGCATCCTTTCCTTTCCCTCTTTTCAAGCTTATTAATTATCATAAAAATTTGTTTCTAATTATATATGTGAGTAAACTTCCTTCCATGTCCCTTTACTTTCAACTTCATTTCCAAATGATTAGAGACCCATTTCTCTCTCATCAACTCATTTTCTATATTTTTATGTAACGTCGTTATGCTGCCGAATTTTCACTCTGATTTTCAATGCCAAACCAATTGTGTAGTGAATACCGTACTCATTTACTATCATGGATGTTAACTTTAATGAATATATTCCTTATTATTATGTACATAAATGTATTTATTCCACACTCCATTATCGTGTAATAAATTATGATGATGAATGAAACCATTTTTTATGATCTATGTGGCATGCATAAGCATGAGGATGAAATGAGAATGTCAAGTGCACCATGAATTATATAGCACTCTAATTCATAGGGTTATATTTAGTATCATGATACATCATGTTGGATAAGGGAGTGAATCTGATTTCTTTATGGTACATTTTTCATTATTGTGTCTTCGAAGTTAGTATTGACTAATGACACGGTGCTTTAAGTTTTCACCACATTCCCATGTTTCCTTTATATTATCATGTTATATCATGTATTATCATTCATGTTTATGATTCCTAATCTTTTTATGCTCCTTGAAATTCATATTTTCTAACATGTTTTACCTTATTCCATGATTATTCTTTTACTTGGCTTTATTGATCACCCCTTTATTATTTACTTATTTAGGTTATCCTATGAATTTTTATATACAAGCATGTTAAAGAATTTTTTAATAAAGATGTTGAATTCCATGTTCTAAGTTGTAATGTAATATACATAATTCCCAAATAAACTATACTTATCAATATTTTAGGTTTTATTAAGTTTAATTTTATTTTATTAAATCATGTATTGATTTTAATTAACAAAATGGTTGTTATACTCTTAAGCCTAGTAAGTTTTGTAGGTGTGACCTCATTATGGGTCGATGATTTTTGTTTTTAAGGGGATCACCTGAGATAAGTATTATCTTATAGACTATGTTCCCCACTAAATGCTATGAGTTTCTATCTTTTGGTGTCATACAATTATTTCTGTCCCTAGTAGGACTCTTACCTTCTAAATGATACCCATTTTCGGATGGGGGTCACAGTATCTTGACCCTTGTTACAGGCATAAGCATCAAGTACTTCTCATCTTCTATGGGTTATACATGCTAAGGTAATGATCGATCATTTCATAGGTCTCGTGACCCTTTCTTATTCCTTTGTTATGGGTGACTTGGTATATCCTCATCAAGGTTAAGGGTCGCATAGGGAAGCACAGATCTGGATTAAATCTATAGTACGGAACACCTAATACTCTAATATATAGGTCGGATATCCTAGGGATAGTATTGAGGTGTTTTATTTCTTCTATAACCTCGTTTTATTATGTTTTCACATATGTGGTACTCATTGAGTTGTTAAATGATGTAACTAATTAGTTGATTTTGGTGAAATCATTTATCCTTGAGCTGTTAAGTATGTACTCAGGTCTTCTCCAAGGAAGTGTGACCTGGGCGTTAAAAAAATCACACACATTCCAATGCCTGGGATGACTTCCAAGAGATTCATGTGTTTTGACATGTCGGTTAGGTTGTTTTGGTTTTTATTCCAAATTCCTTGATATTGTGATTGTGACTCGGAGAAGTGTCACACATTCTTTTATGGTGAATCTAATCTATAATTCTTCTTATAGGTTGGTCTATTTTTTGTTTCAATGACTAGGAAACTACTAAGGTGGGGAGTGTCATGTCATTTCTAGAAAACATTTTATTCCATGAATAAGGAACTCAACTAAAGAGGACCATTTGGAAATGGTTTGGCTTCCCTAAATTCCCTTAAGGCCTGAAAATTTTAATCTTGTTAGTTCTTTCTCAATAGTACGATATGGATGGGGTTGGATGTGTATGATTCCTTTTGGAAACACCATTTTTCATGGGTGGACTTTGGTGGTTCAAAGTGAATTATTATGGGATACCTTGGGTGGTAAAAGGCATCATGGTTTAGTTGTGGTGATGCTTTTGTATGTTGTTTTGAGTTTCTTTCAAAAGAATTAGACCTGTTTGGGTTCGACCATTCTTTTTCCATTAGTTTTGTATGGTTGAATGGAAACCATTCAGAGCCTCTTAGTGTATTCTTCTTAGTGATGAGCATTTCTCTTATCTTGACATATTCCTTGATGCACTGAGAGGGAATCGGTTTGACGTCGTACTAAAGTTTAAAAATATATAGGTCTTGTTAGGTGATCTCTACCATATTTTCATGCTGGATGTGTGATTTTATTTGAGGTGTGATTAGCTAAGAATAGTACCAGGATTCTCATGTAGGAATGTCTTGGACAGACTCTTTGACACTAGTTGTTTCTAACTTGACCACTAGGCGAATTCCACTATGGGCTCATTCAATGATCTGATTTGGATGTATTGACTTTGTACCAATATCTAACTTGTAAATATGAAGTATTTAATACCTTTGTTTAGTTCTTTGGGATCCAAATTTTGAATCTGAGGTTATCCCAGACTTATTATCGAGCATGGAGGTAATGTTTAAAGGGTGAATATTCTAGTGGGATGGATCTGGTTTAGCACCTTGTTTGTGATTTTGTACGACAATTTTAAATTATCAAGTGATTATTTGACCAAGGAACATCATTGGGAGTCATGTATAGACTTTAGGGAAAATGTTCATGGTAAATGCAGGATTCCATGGAATAAGGTGTTGTGATTCAGTTTGTAATATACCTGCAATCTCTACCGAGCATTTTAAGAATATTTTTTTTGGGTGGATTGATTTTTTTACCATCTTTTTTTATGTTTATAGTCATAAAGAACTAGTTTAAATGCATTTTTGGGTTGAGTTGGGTGTTATAAAAAGGTCAGAAGAGTCTTTCTAGAAAGATTGTTCAACCAGTTTAAGTTGGTCTATCAGGATTTGACCGTTCCATTATGGTGAGGTATCTGATATGACCTCAGATGTAGTTAGGTTCTTCTACTTAAATAAGTCACATCGAGAACATCACAAATATTCTTAGTGGCATGCTTTGTAAGGTAATTCAGATGGTATAGGTACTATGGTTGGAAATTGGACCCTTTTTGATAAAATACATGGTGGAGAACACCATTGGATGGATATTTAAAGAGACGACGAGTTGATCATGTCTCTAGATAATTGAAATCTCTAGAATTGGTTTACAAGTATGAAAAGTGGTGTACCTATGTTTTTTATGGGTGGTTCCACCTATTATTAGGTGAAGACAGAACACTAATTACCAGTCAAGATTTTACATTAATTACCTATTTCTGAGTGGAAATTTGATGATGTCCCAAAGTATTTTGTGATCATTTTATTGAGGTCGCCTCAAGGTGGCAATGTTGTATGGGTTTTTATTGATAGTCTCACGAAGGTTTCTCATTTCTTTCTTGTCATGGAGACCTTCATTGTGGATGATCTTGGGAGGTTGTATATCTGTGATATAGTACGACACCATGGGGTCTCACGCACTATCATTTCAAATAGGTATTCATATTTTATGTCTCATTTCTAGAATATTTTTTAGAGGGAACTGGGTACACAGCTACTCGTAATCATAGAATTCCTCCATTAGACTAATCCAGTCATAGTGTATGATATAGTTGTTTTGGGAAATGATACGAGCATGCATCATAGATTTTGGGGACTCTTGGGAGAGGTATATACACCCAGTAGAGATTTCTTACAATTACATCTACTAGGAGAAAATATAGATGTAACTTTGTGAGGATTTATATGGTAGGCCATGTCAATCACCCTGTGCTGGTTAGAGGAAGGCGAGTCAGCTTTACTGGGATGACATCTCTCATAGAAGACTTCTGAGTAGACCTAGTTGATTTAGAAGTGGATGGTATCAAATGAAATGTTACACTGATCACCATATATGGCCTCTAGAGTTTGAGATTGAGGATCGGGTCTTTCCATGTGTTTCACTGAGGTTGGGACATGATCAAATCAAGATAAGGGGTAATCTTTCACCGCAATATGTCGAGTCATTCATGATTTTGGGGAGTGTTGGGTCGGTAGCCTATTGGTTGTAGTTACCTAGAATGTACTTATCCATGAATAACATATTACACATATATCAGTTGTTCCATTATCATTCGGACCCATATTATTCTTTTCAGCCTAAGGAGGTTGAGTTAAAGGAAGATGTGTCCTTTGAGGAGCATCTTATACGAATTGTGGATCATAGCATGAATGTTCTATGAGACCAGTCCATTCTTCTGGTATAGGTGATATGGTAGCACAGTCATTTATAGGATGAGACCTAGGAGTATGAGTCTTATGTATGATCATATAGTTATTATCAGATTATGGTCGACCACAATTAAGAAGTCAATTCGGGGATGAATTGATTTAAGTGGGGAAGTTTGAAAGAATTGAGTTATTCTTTGAGTTATGGATCCTTTAATTTCTATGCATTCTCATTTTAAATATATAAATATGGTATAATATAAATTCACTTTGATTTCATGGAGGTATCAGTGATGTATGAGGCTGGTTTGGAGCTCGAAACCAGAGTTTTTGGGTCAAATGACCTAGTGTGCGGTTAGTGAAAATCAAACGAGTTGGGTCACACGATTGTGTGTCTAGGTTTACAATCTTGAAAGTTGGTTTTGGAATAATTTGTGAATGGTTAATAAAACTGTATGATTTCCACTTATCTATAGTTAACCATGCACGGTTGGCACAATGTCTGTCTAACAGTGCACCTAAACCATGTGACCCTATATTTTGGGTGAAATTATGATTTTCTCCTAATTAAATCTTAAAAAAACTAATTTTTCTATTTATTATCCTCCCACATGAAATTAACTCCCTTTTTGAAACCCTCTTTAGTGACTATTCAAGTAATTTCCACTTATCCTCTTTCCAAGCTCCAATTAAAGGGCCTCTCATACCATTGGATATGCATCAGTGAGATCTTGATTAATTTTTAGCCATTATTCACTCTTTTGGATATTGATTACACTATTTATTTGCAATTTAATATGTGATATTATTAGTTTCTTCATTTCTTTTCTTCAATTTCCTCCCGATCTGAGCCAAATCATAAGCTGATACTAGAAAATCAATCAACTACAAACCTATGGTAGGTGGTCTCGTGCCTTTCATTAAAATTTGAGTGTTTATATTTTATCATTTTATTGCATGCCCAATAATCAAATGTCACTTTGAACTAAAATTATTTTTTTAATTTCTAGGCATGGAATATGTATTAAAAGGCTTCTTATTAATTTTATATTGTTTTATAACCTTTAATTAAATAGAACCACCCCTTTGGGTGTGTTGGTTATATTGATAGACTACAATGGTGGATTTTTACTTGGATACCATAGGGTGTGCCCATTTCCATTGTTAATTTTGATAATGGTAATTTAATTATAAATTGAGTAATTGATATGTGATTTGATTTTTGATATCAATTATAATTTAATTGGTTAGTGGGAAGGGATTCTTGACCATGACCCTTGGTCTATGCCATCTAATTTCTTGATAAAGCATGACATTCTCTTAATATTGATATGTTTATGTGAGATATATAGAGAATATACCATTTAATAGATTATTTAATCTTGAGAATCTTGTTATAAATATTTTCACTAGTGATTATTTGGAATCCAATCCTTCTAAGCTTAGCTAATGACTTCAATCAGCTTTCTAGGTGTGATTGAATTGTTATGTTCTTTGTAATTACTTTGAACTGTTAAAAAGAATTTTATTAAATGGTTTGAATTTATTAAATGATTATATTACATGGGTGACACATGGATTCATATTATAATGTCATGGATGGACTCCTAAGGATTTAATCTTAATATTTCTCGAGTGACACTTGGACACCTAATATGGACTACCATAGACAAACTCAATGGGGCTAACCATTATATGTCGAGTGATACATGGATTGATATGAGAATTCCATAAATGTAATTAAAGGGAATTAAAAATATATTCCATGGGTGATACTTGGGGTCCCCTATTTTACCACCAAGGATGGACTCAAATGGCATTAACGGTATACCACGCATAGAGAGATACCTGGGTTCTCGAGAGGTTCTTCATGGAAAAGCTTGTAGGGTGTTGGTGTATATTATACATAGAGTGACACTTGGATTCCAAATTTTGAGTTCCAAGGATGGGATCATGTTCTAAATTGAATCATGGATATAATGACTTAAAATATGTGTCTTTCAAGCCAAAGCACAAGCGTGGATTTGGTCTTGACTTATACTTTATTAATGGACTATTTAGGTATCCTTGAGCACATTACTATAGGAGACGTTAGGATATGTTTTGTGTATTGAGACTTACTAATTGAATGAGAATGAATAATTAAATGAAGTTGATTATAATGATATGGGCCTAACTATTAAATCAGATACTTATTTCTTAAACAAAAATTTTTAATGAATTTTCTATAAAATGTGAACCTGGGCTTATAGGATGTTTACTTTTGAGTAATTCCTTACATAACTATTATTAATTTTTGAATTTTTGTTATATATATAATCATTGACTAGATAGAATAGACCTTTGGTGGTTTTTAACAGGGATTATGTCTCACACCCTGTTTGGGACTCCTTTGGGTACCCAAAATAGACAATATCATTACAGGTATGGATAAGGGAAAGCACCCTACTTCTGGTTCTTGATTTCATTCTTAGGAGATGGAGAACATGCAACTGAGCTGATGTTCGTGATGCTAGCTGGATAGTTGTGGGTCTTTCTGTAATTTTGTTACTTGTATTTTATATCATCCTTGTATACATGTTAGGAATAATTTATTTGATAAATATTATATATATCATCATTTTTTGTATGAGGTGGTTTTTGGCATTAATTATATTTAAGTATTCCATTTTTTACTTATTGTCTGGTCATTATACTTATTTAGATAAAATTTTATTATTGATTCTATTATGTCACACTTTGTTAAGAGGGAATAGTCTCTATAGGGATTTATCTTAGGCCCTTAATACTAGTCGATAGCCTCTTTCATTTTGGGAGATGTGTTTGAGGTGATATGGCCAACCGGGCTCGGGGCACCTTTTAGTGGCATTTGGGTCTAGGACTTTACACTTATACATAAAGGTTTTATATATCGAAGATGAGAATAAAGGAATAAAACATTGAAATTAAATATTATTCATGGGAACCAAAAAATTGAAAAACTTAATAAAACACTCTTCATATGGAATCCAATACTATAAATTATAAAAATATGATCTTTTCATCAAAACTTGCAAAGATAATGTAGTTCAATGGTGGTTGCCTCATAGAAGGATGTCACTAAGTGTGTTTCGAGTGTAGTATCTATTTTTAGGTGTGAGGAAGATTATCAATGATTTTTTATCCTATTTGAACTCTCATAAAACATATGATAATAATATATAATGGGATCTAATCACTTTTTTGGTTTAGTACTTCTTCATTTATATTTTACGTTTTTATTGTATTATTATATAATTCACCATTTCTACATTTTAATATATAGTGTTTCTATCTATTCTATAATTTTATTTATGTTATTCAATGTGATTTATAGTACTCATGGTAATGATTAACTAATATAGGACTTGGATTTAGGTAACTTTCTCTCAATATTCTTGAATCCAAATTCTTCATTTCTCAATGATTATTTTCTATTTTTAATGATTCAATGATAAGTGTTATGGGTTTGTGTGGTGAATTTTTACCTTTCCATGAAGAAAATAAAAATATCATTCTATTCCCTATCAAAACATTATTCCCTCCCTTATCTTGATGATATATTCATATGATGGAGTTAGGTTTTGATAATAAATTAAATGTAAAATGATATAACTACGTCTTCAAAGGTGTCACGCACTTGAATGGGGTTACTTCATCATTCCTGACTATTGAAGGATGTGATATTTGGTGTACTGAAGAGATATCTCATACATACTAAGTTTCACACTCAAATTGTGATATTTTGGTCCATGTATAGTGGGATAAACTATAAAATAGAATTTATACAATAAAACTTGATAATGATGTAACACAAGTAGCTAACCCTATGATCAAATCCTTTTTTAAAAACACTTTAGTTTTTTTCACTTTCCATTATTTTAATTATATTTTAATTCCATTTTCAAAACCCACCATATTAATTTTTTCTTTTAAAAATTTTTTGGTTCTTCCTTTTTTAATTTACTTAATGTGGATTAAGTCCTTTATGTCTAGCATTCAAGGTTACTATGTACTTCTCTCAAGTACAGGGGCCAAGCTAATTTTCTCATGCCTTGGTGCGTAGCTGATTTTCCCAAGCCCAAGAGCCCTAATACCTCTCCCAAGTATATCTTCTTATATTATTATCCCAAATCATGTGTGCTTCCAACTAGTGTAAACTATACCTATGTACACACACCATGCGCTCGGGTTTTTTATGGGAGATCCATGTGCTCGGGTCACTCATAGACTATAAATAGACCCCAAGGGGTCCTCATTTACACTGTTTTTAGAGAATATAAAGGAAAACACAGATATATATTTCAATAGATCATGTATTCTACATTAATGTGAGTTATTATGTTTAAATCCGAGAGGAATAGTCAATATTTTGGGTAAATTGAGTTACTCAAATGATTAACAAAACAAAAACACCAATAAATACAACTTCAAACCTACTCCAAAAAATAATGGAAATGGAACCCTATTGAGAAATCCATGAAAGGGTGTCATTTTCCCCGGTATTTTATCCATGTAAACCACTTTTCCCTAGCCTTATACAAAGGTAACATTTCACCTAGCTCTAAAACTATGGCGATAACATATTCAATCCTTCTACCATGGAGACACTTTCACCTAGTCCTCCACTAGGGTACCAAAATACCCATATTATAATATTTAGGAGACCACTTAACCCAAGATACTTACAAAATATATGTCTCTTCCATCCACATCAACTAGGATAAGGATGCACTCAAGCATCACTCGGGCCCTACACTAGGGTGAACTCTTACCAAGCTATAACACTAGAGAACAAGTTATTACCCCTTGCTTCATGGTTAGGTACACATCCTCCTAAGTATCCTACCTTGGTGCCCAAATTGTCTTTATCATGATCTTTTAAAATACATTATTATGTTTTTCAGGATAGTATAAACCCTTTTTATCATGTATTCCATTAATAAAATGTGTCTCACATGTTTTCCCTCTAAAATGATTAGGCCCTCAATGAAATAATAATAATTTATTCCTCGGATAATTAGAACATACATTATGAGGATACCGATGAAATATTACATGGATCAAGATGCTCATCTTGGATTCAAAACAACTAATATGGTTGACCTTATCAGCTCAATGTGACATGAGGTTATGGGCCTTCTTCTAGGTTTAATCTCTAGACATGTTCCCATTGATTATTTCATCACCAAGATACATCAATGATCCATGAACGTCAGTATTTGGGAATCCCAAGAGTAATTTGAAACCTATTTATTTTGGGATCATATCCCCCATGCATCTAATCAGCCTTTTTTCTAATCATCAACAAGTAGTAGGTAAATGCACCTAAATGCCTCCTACTAAGTGTAATCCCCAATCCATTCATTCAAAGGGACATATTACTTTTAAAAAACATATCTCAATCTCTAATGAATAATCCCCACTAAATCCATTATTATATCCACCTTTTATGATGAATAATTCTTTTTCATGTGATATAAAAATGCACAAAAACATCCTTACCACATAATGTTAAACTACATGGTATGTTCCTCCCACACAACCTTCAAGTATGAAACCTAAAATATGTGGTATTAGATTTATATAAATTAGAGGATTCCTCTATGGTGTTCAATCCTAGACCCCAAAACTATACCTCCATGGGGCCATACTCCCTATAAAACCAATACCCTCACTATGTCGTATTCTTTATGATCTATATCATTATTTCTTATTGATCTTCCTTTATGGTGAATCATATAATCCATTATCACTAAGGTCATATACCCTTGTGGGATCATTACACCTTCTCTTGTCTAGTTACCAATCGATAGGGTAATCCATAAAGGGTTTCTCATGCATAAGTCTCACACCAACCATTGTTAGAGACCTTTTTTCTAGAAGTACACTTCACATGACATTATACTAATTTGAAAGGTTCATAGATACACAACATTAAAAGGAACCAGATGTTCTTTATCATATAAAAATAAAGGTACAACTTGTCCTATTAAGTGGAACCAAAATACATGGCTTTTTATTCCATTCATGAGGATATGTTGGAATCCCTTCTCATTGGCCTGATCCCAACACCATAAACACATAATTCCTCCAAGGATGGAGATAAATTCTTGAGTTCCCAATTGCGTCACATAAAACCATGGAATCACTAATTTCAAATATAGTGATGGATAACCTATGATAAATATTTATGTTCACATTAATGGAGATCTTATGATTCATATAAATATTCACATATATTAATGATTCTGATTAAATTACTTGCAAGTGGAATATAGTCCCACAGTGGGATTTGGGAAGAATTCATGAACATATCTTAAATTTATAATAGATCCCTAGAGTATGTAATTATTCCCTACTAAAGGGTGTGATGAGATCGAACCCTCATCCTATCAACTAAAATTAATTCTAAAGCATCAGTGGTAATAACCCTTGTGACCACCAACCACTATAAATTAGGTCCATACTGATGTTAAAGAATCATAGAGGAGAGGGGAATTATTGTTTCTACTAGAAATAGAATAGGGGACTTAGGATAATATTTCAATAAAAATACTAAGTTAAATTAGGTATTATGAATTTTTTTAATTTTATAGTTTCCACCAAAAATATAATAGTAAACTTAAAGTGAAATATTTACCCATGAAATCGATCAATCATTCATTCTCTTACTTGTGATACTACAATAATAGGTTTCTTGTTTTTTATTATTGATTATTAGTAAATTTAAGAACACTTTAAATATATTCATTCAATCCCAAAAAATGGATTAATTGAAGCATAATCCATACACCTCAACCATTGCAAGGGATTTGGCATCATAAATTCGGAGGATTTTTTCACCTATATAACATCTCCAACATTGGGTACTCAATGCACTGGAATGAGGGTACCACCGTAATGATATTATCCTCCCTATATAAGTGGCTAGGGAGATCCTCTAAAAAATAAATCCATGTTTATCCCCACATCAAAAGAGGTCCACGAAAAAGCTATTGGAACTTATCATCACTTCCAATCGCTTTGGATGTATGTTTCTGAAGACAGACAACACTTGACTCCCTTATTTGAGGAAAATATTGGAATTGGATAGTTGTGTCCTCACCATGGTTCAGTAACTTCCTAGAAAAAAATCATATCAATCACTGATTTCACCAATTTCATGTGAATCCCATCTTCATGAATCATCTGAGGAGTCCACTCAAGATATCCTAATCCTGATCATTCGTACTTGGGCACCTAGGAGGAGGTCATTCTTGGTGTAGAAGGATATTGAGAGCATGAAATAGTCCCAAATCCATATTCCCACTAAAAATCCATTCATAATATTTTTATATAAAATGATGTTAAAACCTATACTCCTACTCTCACTCTAAAACCTTCCAATATGTTATAGAAACATCAAAGGAATCATACTATCATACTCCAATGAAAAATGATAATTAAACCTATATCCTTTTTTCTAAAAATGAATCATGTCATCATATTTTTATAGATAATTGAGAATTGGAATGGATTCATATCTCTGATCCTAATGAAGAGTGAGCCTATATTTTTCCCCTGGAAGAATATCATCAATATATTTCAGCAGCATTCGAAAGATAGGATTATATCCATAACCATGCCTTGTGGAGCTATCCATGTATCATTATAGTAGTAATATTATAATACCATCAGCATATTATGATAGATAATTAATAGAATACCCATATTATTACTCCCACCATTGAAGGAGATCTACAATACACACTAGAGACTACTCCATAGGGAACTCATATTCATGTCCCCATTCCAAAGGATCAATGTCATATCCATTTAATGAATTAAGAACAGTATCAAGCTCATATTTTTTTCAACTATAGATTGATGGAATATTCTAATAGAAAATTCAATGTTTAATCATATCCCTTCAAACCTCACAAGATCCCACCATCATATCTTGTAAATTTCTCAATAGTATGCTCATATATAATCTCTCTCTTAGTCTGTGGAATTATGTAAGCATATATCTATGGAAACCATTCGTAAAGTCAATAATCACACCCATTCTATCGAATTAATTCATTATATTCAAATATAAATCATTAGTGGATCTCATATTTTATACCAATCTCAATAATCTTATCATAATTTTCTGATAGAAACATGAGAGTCTTCTAGGAAGTCTGCCACCTATGAAGGTCACCAGAGAGAGAACATCTAAAAATAAATCTCCCCAAGGAAAACACATGGACTATAAGTAGGATAATATCCCTACCCTAATCAATGATAATGTTTTAGACACCCTTGAATTCCTCACAATAGTGTCATGGGAATCTGTTGGCTTGTTAATAAAAAAGGTAATTCTTTTTTAGTCATGGAGGTCTTAACCATGGAAACAAAAATATTGGTCATGGGAACCCTTCACATAGTGGGATTTCCAATGTTCTCCTCATAGTCATAAGTTCAATCATTAAGAAGTTCATCCCCTTCAAATCTATAAAATATTAGTAATAATAAATCTCTTACATATGGAATCCAAACCATCCACCTTGGAGGTTATCCCTGAGTAATATATTTTAGATGTCCTCCTTGTACCTATACGTCAACACTAAATGGAGCCCTTCACCATTTTGGTGAATATGATGATCACCATGGAGGTCCTTCATAAGGAGTTAACTACAAAAAATCTACCCCATAGTGACATCTCACCTAAAAAAAGGTACTTACATTTACATAACTACTTTCAAAATGTTTTCATACAAAGGATCACTTTATAGATTAAAGATAATGCACTAAGTGATTCATCATTGGCATGTGACATATTACCTCCATTGATGGATAGTTTCAGACAACAATCATCTTCTAAACTACTGTCAAACTATATATCCTTTAATTTAATGGATAAGATTCACAATAATCTTTCTACCCTTGATAAGGTAGCTACTAAGTGACCTCTATGGTTAGATCAAGTATGTAATTCCCTCTTAGAAAATAAATATAATTTTATGATCTTAAGAAATTAAATTTCTGAAAGGAAATATATAGATTATATTATATCCAATGGTCACCTCTCGGTGTGACATATATGAGACATTAAAGTGGAATATATGCATTATATTTGCATGAATATAGATAAAAAATTCCAACTTAGGAAAAATATTGATCTTATAGGGAATATGATAATTGTTTCAATAAAACTGGAGAACATTTCTGGAAAATTGGCTTGGCCACCCTTTTAGATGCAAGGCAACCAATGTTGGGAAGGAAACATGGATAACACCAAAAGGAATTAATTGGACATTTAAAATACCTAATTTTGTTAATCTTTTATTCCCCACCTGACATACACTTTAGATTATGGGGTGAGAATGAGGTGTTAAATTTTATCCCACTCCACAGACAATAGATTCTACCAGGAATGGCACCATAAAATGTCACTACCTTCGGAAAATTTATTAGATTAGGATATAATTATACTAGTTTCTCTATCCGTAAGAAACCCACTATCACTAGGCCCTAAAAATGGATTATTCAATGAGAGTAGTCCATTGAAAAATTGTTATATCATACTATTAAGAAATGTGAGTGATCCTCCCGTCTAAGAAAAGAAGATCCCTTGATATCAAAAAAAACCTTAAATGGAAAGTAGCTCGTGTTTGGAATGTTTGATTAATTTGGATTATTCATGGAATAAAACCTATAAATTTAATATTATATCCACAATATTATCATCACTACTGATTTAACATAAGATTTATCCACCATTTTTCTGGAAATGTTTACAACCACCACTACCCCTGGGATAGTAAAATCAATAGTGGTTTTAGGATGTGATGGTGATAGAACCATGTAAACCCTATCCTATAAGGATGGGGCAATTTATTTCATATACCTCTGCACATCCATTATTGAAATCAATTTTTCTATATTGGTAAAAATATTATAAGAGAATCCTTCATAGTCCTTACACTAGATGATCCATCATCCTCATTAGGGATGTGTTCGGTGAAGATAATCAGGGATTTAATTATGATCCCTCATTATAAATAAATTATAATGGAGCATCAATGAGAAAAAATAATACCTTGTAGATTTTATAAGTCAAAATAAGCTATTAAGAGGATTAAATCATAGAGGGGTTGTGATTTTTCCCTTCATAGGTTCTCTAAATAAGATATATATCCTAATCATATGATGAGGATTAAATTCATGGGGAATATAATGTATCATTGAATGTTATTAGAATTGGACCCAAAAATAACAAAGAGCGTGAAATCAATATATAATAATATGACGAGGAAGTCTCTATCTAAAATATGGTTCACACTAAAATAATTAAGAAAGCTGTGTGAACCTGAAATCATGGGTAGACTCAAAACCAAGGAGCTTTTCCAAATACCCATCTACAACCTCCTAAGATATATTTAAATAAACATAAATGAAAAATTATGGACACATACCACACACCACCATAAGAAACTAAATCTCCCACTATCACGGAACACTTCATCCAATGTGAAGCCGAGTTATAGGAGATAAGTTCCCCCAACACTGAATTACTCAAGGGAAATATTTTTTGATGCGTATAACTTCTATGTGGAGGCCAATATTTTTCATTCTATGGATCATTCCTAGCCTAAGGAAACTGCATAACCTATGCGGGGAGATTCAAATTATCTAATGGGATCTAAGATCAAAAACTTATTATGTACAAACCTAATGACAAAAGTGTATCAAGAATTCCATAAATTTGGGTGGTAGATGGATCCATGTTATGAAGGTTGACCTAAGACAACTTATACTAGATTTCAACACAAAATATGGTCAATCTGACTATATTAGGCTCAAATCACTACCTCTACTCATGTTTCAACCTAACTGACAGTCTTGATAAAACTTATCAACTACATTGTTTCCCTAGAATATCTAATAGAGGCTATATAAGGATTATGTGAACTAGTGGAACCAAAAAGAAAGCCATATTATGAATTAGTTTATATAACTTCTCTTACTCCCAAATTTGGTAACTCAATGTTTCTGATATTTCATGGTACTAGAAACCTATAATAACATCTGATAAAATTATATCTCACAGTGTTCTCATGATAGGAACACTCAAAAACATTGGGTAGATAAACTCGGGTGTTTTTTAAATACTATATAGGGAACATAATTTTTCAGGTATAGTAACCTTTCATATGAATCCAACGTGGGTTGGGAAGACCTTCTTTGGAAATTCTGCAGTCAATTCATCATTATATTTTTGACGATGATAGGAATAGATCTCTCAAATTTAGAAAAGTGGATGAATAATAAGGTCTTAGAATTTATTTATAGATGGAATGTTTTAACTTATTTCTTGAAAATTCATATTTTTTAAGATAATAGACTAGATATATATATATATATATATAATATGCGATGAGTTGAAGAAATTGTTCATTCCTTTAAAATACCTCAGTGGGTTTTTTAGAGTTTAGAGTTGTGGTGTAATTATTTAAGGATGTTATCCAATTCTTGAAAGTCGAATATCATCCTATACAAAAAAATCAAAGAAATAAAGATGGAAAAGTATAAGTGTAAATAGTTGTGCTTAATCCATCATCAGAAATGGCTCCATTACCTAATCCTATATAATATCACTTGGTGTCTCCCCCTAAATGATAGAAATACCAATAATTTCTCTATTATAATATATGAAAATAGACACGTCTCTCAATGTTTATGGATTTTAAAAATCATTATTATTCCTTCTAAAAAGTGAATATCCTTTGGTATTTCACCACCACTATTGAAAATAACTTTCTCAAGTTTCCCAAGGCTAGGAAACTCGATTAGGGTTGCCTCAACATCAACCCTAATTGTTTCCCCTATCATACGATGTTCGGTAACAACATCTTGGAATTATTTGTCTTCAAATATATCTTCTAGAGGAAAGTTGACTTTAGGAATGTGAAATTAGTAAAACCACTAGAACATGTGACTTGTGTCTTTTTTATCCCACAAGATGAGGAAGAAGTATGGAAGGAAATTTCTAGTAGAATCATGAAAATGTTTGATGATAGGATAAACATAAAATCCATCGACCAATCACATACCATACTTGGTGAATAACTAAATCAACATGTTACCACCATTTTTCTATCAATAATGGTTGATATAGATTCTTCAATTTCATAGTCACCCAAAATTTTATCTTCTAGGAGTTGGATAAAGAAGCATATTATGAATAAGCTGTAGGAGTAAGAATATATATCAACTCCAAAACCATTCTAGACTATTTAGTCCTTACTACCTAAATCATTAATAGAATAAGAACCACCAAACTAAATTGGATCCACATTAGATGAATAATCACTATATAGTTCTATAAATGTTATCCACTTGATATATCCTTTATCTAATGAAAAAGATAAATATGAACCTAAGTCACCGTCCCATAATCAAGGAGGAGGATAAAGTGGATGTATAGGATAAGGATGTTAAGGAAGAAAATGTTGGCATGGATGTTTGAATTCTATAAAATTATATATTGAATCCATATACACTATAGAGACTCGAGATGAGACATTTAGTGGGATCAATAGGATCATTGTTCATTCAAGGTCTATTAAGATATAATTATATTAGAGGAATGACTATAAAATTTTTATTTTACAAGTAAATATTAAAATACAGGAAGGAAAAAAATCCAAACTACAAAAAAATTCCCCAAAATTTGGTTATAGAAAGAAACTAGTGTCATAACTAGAGTCAACTTCCAATCCTTAGACCATGGTCTAGCATCCAAGTGGGATACATGGGTCCCTAATCTTGAAATAGGACACTTTGAAAAATATTTTTTTCATTCTAATTAAGATCTTGATTATGAAATAACTTCTACTTCAATGGATCTCTAGGATGTTCACATTTAGTCTCTTTCACCACCCTCAAGAGTTTAAGGATGAAGTTTTTTTTTGGATGAGGTGTATCTTGAAAATGTTAGTCTTTTGAAACATTTCAAAATCATCTACTTTATATAACAGGACCTAGATACTTATATAAAAGTAAAAAATAAGACACTTGTACTTATCCAAAAAATGAGAATATATCAATATACCTTGATCCATTACTGATAATGACTCTAGACTAATTTTTATACTAGTCCAGACCCTTTGATTGTTATGATATAGTGAAGCTAAGTTGTCTCCATCCAACTTTAAAATACATGTTTCTAACAAGAGAGATAAAAATATTCATGGTCGAATCAAGCCTATAAACTTATTTGGTGACCTAATATATGGATCTAAGTTCATATTTTTCTACCAAGACACAACTTTAGACACCTTTATAGGGAGTTTATAGATCTGTATACACATATATGTTCCTTCATCATAACATCAATAACTCAGAAAAATCATAAATGGGAAAGTATATGTGTTGTATAAGGAAAAAAACCCCTTCAACTCCTAAAATTCAAAATATTATAAGCATAGTATTGTATAATAGAGAGGGAAAGTAGTCAGTTGTATAAAATGAAATCCAATTCACTACCCCTAATAGTATATAAATGGTTCATGTTTACCCATTAAATGAGGTTAGTGAACACTATGTGATGCTCAACAATTGAATCAAGGTAATCATTCTATATTTAAGAATACATTAGGTCATGTGGATATTATTTTAAAGGACAGTGCATCTGATTACCATTTTTATATGAAGGTTATTTATATGCACCCATTGATTAGCCAATAAAAATATGTTTAAAGGAAATTTCTTATTCCATACAGATCAATATCACTCCTGAGAAACTATATGAAAGGGTTGATATAACTAATATTCAAACCACTTAGTTGAGGAACTTTAGTATAATTAGTCTCAACACTCAAAAAAACTAATGGTAATGGGGATTGGGAAAATTTTCTCTCATCCCTATGAAATAGGTTTCATTATATAATCTTAGCAATATAGACAAAGATTGTGATCTTGGTAAAGATAATGATTCCATCAATGAAAATACACCCTATTTATCTTTAGGATCCAAATATGACCTCGTATCATCACCTTAAAAATCCAAATATGTTTCTACTTCATTAATAGGAATATATAATTCCCTCACATCTTCAAAAAAATGTTATGATATAATCACAGTGTCCACCCTTGATGATAGTGGGGTGGAAGGATAAAATATTCGGGATTCCCCTGATAATAATACCCATATATTAGCACCCTGAGGATATAATGAAACCTCCTCATAATTATAATTAGACTGAAATTTTCCAATATTAAAATCTATATCAAAAAATTATCATTTTTCCATTTTTTATGATATTAAAGAGTAAGAGGAAGAGGAAAAGCTCAAAGATATTTCCCTCCAATATTTTTAGAAGGCATATCTACCCCTATTTTTGATCTCAGATAAGTGAATATAAGTATAGAGGATGACCTATATCCCACATCAACCAATGTATCCATGACTGATGAAGAGAAAGATACATATATCTCCTTCCTAAAATGGAATAAATATTTCCTTACCTTGAACCATACAAAACTATCCAAGTTATATCTCAACATAGATACCCGTTATTTGGTTCTTCCTGATGATCATCATGTCTATATGTAAGTATCTAGGATAATGAATCCAACCAATGCATCTAAGGTGAAATTAAAAATTTTTAATCTAATAAAATATAATTTTTTTAGTAAGTTAAATTCTTCAAGTGGTTGGATAATATCATCTCCAAAAAGAAGAAGAATAGAAAAATTTAGGTAAGCATCAACTTCAGGGATCTCAACAGGCACTATCCAAAAGATTATTTCTTAATCTCAGTCATGGAACATTTTATTAATTCCAAGGAAGGTTTCTATAACCTATACTTCATGAATGGGTATTTAAGATAAAATAAAATATAGATGGTGCTAAAAAATGATGATTTCACCACTTTTAGGGAACCTCATGGGGTATATTGTTATCAAGTAATTCCATTGGACTTGAAGAATGAAAGTATCACTTAAAAACGTTCTATACACTATATCTTCAAGCCCCACCTAGATAAAACCTTGTAATGATTTGTTAATGAATTAGTGGTTAAATTATAACTGTTTTTTGATCTCCTTGTTGATATTGAGATATTTTTTAATAAAATATAGTAATATATATTAAAGATGAACCCTCGAAAATTTGATTTTAGGGTAACATCATAGAAATTAGTATACTATGAGGTGATACATCACTTCATCAAATTCAATATCGATAAGACCAAGGAAATACTTAACATGACACCTCCATGAAATATTAAATAGGTGATAGGAATTTAGGAATGAGTCACCTATAGAAAGAACTTTATAGCCATCCTTTCCAGTAAATGATTACCCTTAATTAATTTGATAAATAAATTGGGTACCATTTGGTGGGATGAGTGTTGTTAGTAATCTTTCTATGACCTCAACCATTACAGTCTTCACACACCAGTTTTAATGTCAGTAATTGAAAGTAAACCCCTTATTCTCTATATGTAAACCTTAGAGAAGTCAATCAATGAACTAATTTCTCAAAATAATAACACTAGTAAGGAAAATAGTGCAAACTATTATAATATGACAAAGATGGATACTAAAACTTAGTATATTGATAATGAGAATAATTGACTTCTATTAATATTGATGGTATATAATCAAATACACTAATTTTAACATCATGATGTCCAATTTCTATCATTAATTGATCTTAATAAATATATAATTGCTCATCACATGCTAATTATGTGTCTTCCATTGTGGTAAGTCATTATAAAATAGTTTGATATTCAGTTTGTCCTAGAGAAAGTAGTTAAAGGGTTGGATTCTGAATATTTTTTTGTCACACACCCCACCCTAGAAAGTGAACTAGTGAATATGAAACTCCTTGAGGGAATTATATACATCCATGATTCTCCAAATATATAGGATATCCATTTAAATGGTGATTCTGGAATCCTAATGGGAAGAAGAATTGAAAACCTGAATCTCAATAGGATTGGAATTGGAATTGTTCTTGTCTCTCTGGTGAAAAAAGTTCTACCATATTAATTTCTATTTTCAATAGGATTAGACATTAATGAATTTTAATAACATGCTCTCATTTTAGTAATTAACCCATAACTACATAATATATTAGCTTGTTTTAATATCAATGGTGGATCATAATCGATAATCAAGAGGATTAATGGTGTATATTTCATTAAGAATGAGGAATTGATCCCTCTGTATGATTATATATGAGGGTTGATGGAAGAATTTTACTCTAAGATAATATTTTCTCACATATCATATTCACATTATTCATATACTAATTTAATGGAAAATGAATCCATGACCTAGGAAAATCTAGACAAGGATGAAATAATTATATGCATCATGAAACAAATAGTAGTCTCTCTAATTACCAGTAATTATATGGATGAAATCAATGATATCAACACCACCCTAGAGAAATAATATTTGATATCCTTTCCAATTAATACAACAATTGGATGGATATCTCCCATAGTGTACCACCTCTAAATTATAATTATTCCATTATAGCAAGGAAAGAAAGAATAGCTCTAGAATCAGGCAGTAGATTTCATCCTATATAATGACAAAAATTCCTAGAAATTTCTCTATTAATGATCCTTTTATTGAGTCATACGTAGATTAATTAAAGGAGTATAGACCCTTGTTGTTATATGGGAAGTAGATACAGGCACCTGTGTAGCTCATTATTCATGAGTCATACTCTCCAATCAAATCATGAGGCTTGGATACTAGTGGGATACAATGATGCAAGACTATATAGAGTTCTATGGGAAATTTTACACTTAATAGATATATTTCAATTTCATCCACCAATAATCATATAGGTTGTCTACTTCCAAATATTATTGGTAATTTTTTTTCATTTGGGGAATACATGTTATAGGACTATATACCAATAATATAACTAGGTAGTTCAATAATTTCCTTACTTCCTCTAAAATCTTCTCTAAATGTGTTCATCATATATCCCTTAAAGGAGTCAGGAAAAGACCTATCATAAATTTCAGTAATTCAAATGTCAATATGAGAATTGGTGCCCCTAGTAAAATATTAATAGGTAGTGGAACCAATTTCTACTCTTATAAATTGAAAATTTTGTGTCAATAGTACAATATTAAGTTCAACTAATCTTCCCACTAACATGTATTGGTGAATGGATAGATATAGGGGTTTAATAAAACATTATCCAATGTACTCTAAAAGATGTTGAAAAATGATAAAATAACCTCTCTGGACAAATTTATGAATTATTTTTGGTATTATACACAAAAAAACATAATAAAACTCAAATTACACCATATTAACTCTTATATGTAATAGAGGTAGTCCCACTCACTGAGGTTAAACTTATATTACTTTGTGACACTATATGAAATCAGTTATTCGAATATGAACAGTCCTAGAAGTGAATGGATGAGTTGTAACTACTTAATTAGAAACGTTTTTACACATTGTACAACCAAGAAATATATCATAACCATGTCACATTCAATAAGAAATTTTTCCTCCACCCATCTCTCTATAGAGAAATAGTGTTAACTCAAAGAACCCCCATGATTCCTAGGAAGAAGCTTCCAAATCTTGATCCAAAATGAGAAAATCATTATTATATAAAAATTTATAATATAATATAGACTAATACTTAATCACAATAGATAGATATTGTATCATGGAAGACACAAATTTAAGGTTTCTCAAGAAATTATCTATATAATTTTACAATGTGTTCATTACATTCTGGTCACATTGAGTTAAACCACATGTAATTATTTCCTTATAACATGATGTAACATTTCATGAAAACAACCTTATTGTATGATGTAGAATTTAATTATTTTTTGATACATCCTTTTGTGACATGTGAAATTTTTTTATAGAAGAAATATTTAAATTTACTCATATTTATCACACTAAGAATGAATCACATGTGATTAGATATTCTGGTGGACATCCCCGTTTAATACGATTGATATTTGTCATGTTTAAAGGAATGGATCCCAATCATGGTCACATGATGTAAAACTAAATAACATAAGGTCTTATAAAAATAATATCTTTTACTATTTGGGAGGGTATGTGATACATATTCTCCTTAAATGAGATCCATATCCTTGTAACAGTTATTAGTGTGTGTTCCCTTCCTCAATCTTTTGGATACAAGATAAAATTCCTTTTCTAAGAACTATATGTTGACAGAAACCTACTTTTTCAGGATATATAGTTATTTATAAACTATTATACTCATACATAATCTCAATACCAATTATTCCCCCTGATGTTTCTCCATTCTATAACCCTTATTCTTTTCTAGTCAGGCTCCCTCTCTTTTCTCAACACTAAGATAATGTGACCCTATTTTTACCCCATATTATAAAAAAATGGTCTGGATTGACTCCTAATGTTTCTAGATATTTAGTGATGCTTGGATATCTTTTACTAATCCCAATAATAAATTCAAACCAAATATCAATCAAATCCTCACTTTTTCATGGTTATTGGACCCCCTCTATCCATATCCAGCATCCCCCCATGGATTTGATTACAAGATGAAGAATTTACATTTTACCTATGAGTATGATCTATATAAAACCATCCATAAGAAGTTCCTTATCATATGACCTAAAACTACATAATAAATATATCCTATTATTATGACATTAATTTACATGACATATGTTATACCATACATGATGTCCAAATATGATCAGTCTAATCTTTTGGTGAGATTATTTTCCTTACATAGAATCCAAATTTATGTAACAATCCTAAAAATATAATTACTTAATTCCAAAAATATATGAAAATATAATTCCCCTCTTCTTTTTAAAGATTTTGTTTTATATAGGTGTCCATTATAAGATCTATGTGTGGCTTGATTCCTAATATTTTAAGATACGTAGTGATTCCTGGATCACTTATCCAAGGTTCATCAAAAACATTCCTCATCATTTGTAATCCCATTACATGAGAGAGAGATCTATGTAAGTGTAATCTACACATGTTCCATTTATATATTTATCATCCTTCACCAGGATGAAATTCCCTTTCATATACATCTAAAGTACAAGTGTCTTGATTCTTATTGATACTTAATGTATAATACTTCTTGGATCAGTTATCCTTGGACCAGCCAAAAACCTAAATCACACCCCCATTTTGTATTGATACTTGTATCCTCTCTATTCACTTTGATTTTTCACTCAATAAGTCCGAGATTAGGTCTAATAAATTTTATTCTATGAATAAGAAAGATCATTGAAATACCCTTATCATATGGTTTTTCATTTACAAAATCTATTGATAAGTCAAATGTTTCCAATTTTTTGGGCTCTAGTCATATGAAATTAAATTTAATGACATATAAGTCCTATTTGTATGAATATATATTATATAGAACATTCTTTATCACATAATAAGAAACATTATGTTTTTTGTTCCATATTAAAATATTGTAAACTACATAGATCATCCTAACTAGTGTGTCCTAACTCATTTACATGAGATCCAAATATATGTAATAACTTCACCATCACATTGATCCTTATAAATGATTCGGTGGTGAAATAAAAATTTCCCGACTCCTAAATACATTTTAGATATATATATAAGATCCCTCTACATAGATTTTTTTTGTCTATAACCCTATAATAAAAATTATCTTATCCAAAAATATATATACTTCCTCAAGGAATCTGGATATGGTCACATTTTCTTCTATAGATGTCATGGTTCACCTAACCTACTACCTAAATAAATCCCCCACATTGTAAGAACTACATGTGTCATGATTTCTATTACTTTAAGATATGTAGTGATGCTTAGATGCACCATCTTAGGACCAATCATAAATCATTTTCTGCCTCCATTATCTTTTCATTGTATTTAAAAAATCCTAATTATGATTAGTTTATAACATTATCATTCCAAGCCCTTCATGGATGTTTCCTTATATATATCACACCTTTTTTATTAAAGTGTTTAAATCACCATAAACCTTTCATATCTATGAGTAACAATTATATTTGGATCAAGGGATACCACCTCTAAATAATGTTTACTTTAACATATCCAAATATACCAAACATAGGTATCTTTATCTTAAGGGTAATGTCCTCTAATCTTATGATACCTCTCACAACATTATTATGGAACCAGTCATTAGAATTCTGGTCAATTCTGATCCTCGACACACTTATCCCATCTCAAATTTCTAATTCAGATACTAAAAATAATAATTTACATTTTTTCTATTCAACATTAAAATGTGTTTGGATGCTATTAGCTCTTGATTCCCATGTTTGTTCTCATATCACACTCCCTATATATAAGAACACGGATTTTGAAAATATAATACTTTGCATATTTTTTGATTTTATTCGAAAGTAGGACATTCAGACGGCATGTGATTCTGAGCCTCGGTGTGGCTGAAATTAAATTTGACATGTGTTCACAATGGACGTGCTAAATAAACATAATAACTCCTAAAAAGTTGCTCAGATGGGAAAATTGAGGGCACCGTTGAGTCCGAAACGTGTCGTTTACCCTAGGAGGGGTATAACATTCGCGGGCACGGCCCTTCTGAAAAAAACGCCACCAGCGGAGTTTTCGTAATTTAGAGGCACCAAGCGTGGACTTTAAAAATTTTGAATGGAGAATTGGATTAAATTTACAAGATAGCCATTGTGTTCAGAACATGGTTTTTACCCTAGGGGCGGCTTAACCCCGACCCCGCTGAAAGTTTGGGTATGGGGTCTATGGGCAGGGGGATTAAGTGTTTTATATTTAAACACCACCCCCCCCCCCCCACCCTCTTCTCCCCCTTAGCCCTTCCCTATAGGTTTCCTCTCGAAAATCTCCTCCCCTCTCCTCCACCACTCCGGCAAGGTGCTGCGGCTTCGGTGGACCAATCGTGAAGCTTTGGGCTACGCCGAATGAGGTAGGAGGTTTTGTTCTTCGTTTTGGTTTCCTCTTTGTCATTAAATTTAATTTTCAATGTATAATTGATGTATAATTGTGAAGAAAAGCCCCTAGTTGTGTAGGGATTGATTTTATCTTCCCAACGATCCTTTCGGATCGAATTTTCGAGTTTTGGGCGGCCCCGAGAAGCTTTACGGTCGTTTCTTCCATTTTCTGATGGTCGGTACGGTGGTCCGGAAACATTTAGGCAGTGGTGGCGTGGTTCTGGGATGGCAACGCGGTGGCGGATCTAGGAGGCTCCAGGCGGTGGCTCCAAGCGGCGGGGAAGGTCGATGGCACTAGGGCGCGATGAGGCGGGGTCGCGGCGTGCGACCCCGTGCGGGGACAGAGACTCGCACTCGGTGGGTCTCTGCGCGAGACCACGACTGGCCCTCATGGCCGGTCGGCACTGTGTGGACCTGAGGTCAACATTCGGGCCACACGGCTGAGCTGAGGGCCGGCGCTACGATCCGGGCTGGCCTAGACTGGGCAGACCGAGCGGACCAGGCCGGTCCAGTCCAAGGGGTTCGTCCCATCTGACTCCGGACACCCATAATATTCGCGAAGGGTGTCTGTTTTGTGTTCCGTCTAGAACAGTTCATTCCTAGAAACAAGACGATTCTTTTGAAATGGTCTTGGGGATTTTTAATTTTCGATACGTGGGCCTAGGTGGCGCGACAAGCCAATTAAGTGGATTGGCGTTTTTCTGGGGGTTCTTGTTTTGGATGGCGCGGACACATCCGATGTTTGATTTGAGCACTGTCAGTGGCATTGCGACCCTACCGTCAAGGCGGATATTTCCTGTATGTTTTCGGACATTGAATTCGGAGTTGAGACATGGGCCCTACGGGCCATCTTTTAAGCGTCATGTAGCGTTTTGCGACGTTTTCATCAGGCGCCCGTTCGAGGCGGTTGAATAGTCCATTTGACGTGTTTTTTCGAGGCTGTCGCAATGGTGCAGTTTTCACGACCACTTTTGGGACTAAGAGTGGGCCCCATGAGACACCGAGTAGGCCTAAAGTAGTGGCGAACAACTTTTCCGTCAGGAGGCCATTTCCAGCAAGTAAATAGTCTATCTCGTGGGTTTTTTCACGAGGATTACAACAGGGTAATATGTTTGTGTGAGTGGAGCCTCTTACACAATCTTATTAAATGTGGAAATATGAAAGGGCATTGGTTGGAAGATCCTTTGATGCACTCTGACCGAACGCATGGTCATGATGTTAGTGACACCTAGTGATAGTACGGGCAGTGCAGGGCTATCGGACCAGTCCCAGGTTTACCCTCCATCTGGGCTGGGTAGTGGGTTACCCAACGACGTATTAGGGTTTAACCTTCAGTGGGGTTGGGCAGTGGCTTACCCGTCGAACTATCAGGTTTTACCCTCCAGTCGGGCTGGGCAGTGGCTTACCCGTCAAACTATCAGGGTTTACCCTCCAGCCGGGCTGGGCAGTGGGATACTTATTCACTTACTAGGGTTTACCATCCAGCTGGGCTGGGCAGTGGGTTACCCGTTCACTTACTAGGTTTTACCCTCCAGTAGGGCTGGGTAGTGGGTTACCTAAGGACTTTTAGGGTTTACCCTTCAGCACAGCTAGTTAGTGGGTTACCCGTTGACCTATCAGGGTTTACCCTCCAGCTGGGCTAGGCAGTGGGTTACCCCGAAAATTCTTTTACACTCAGACCATTTGACGATTCTATTTAGTAAATTTTTCTCCATGACTACCAAAGTGAGATCCTTGGTTGTACAGATCGACGATATGACAACTTTTACGTGACCTTAAGACATACAAGGATGAGGGGCGTTTTTTCCACCAAGACACATCCTTACGACGCGACCTAAAAGTTGTGTGTGTGAGTCAATGCCACTCAAAGAGGATAGTATCGAGATGTAGTGATTGAGACCCTTTGACTTGTACCTCCTAGGTTGATGTGCGGGACATTTGGGTTCAGTGTTAGAAATCCCTAGAACTATTGGTGAATATTTCTGGGTTGAGCTTGGAGATAGAGATCACCTTACACACTCATTTGGAATCCTTGTTGAGCATATATACATATAAATCTGACTTCAGTTCCCACTCCATGGGTTCAGTTACTCTCTTTATAAGAGGGGTGAAGATGCATGGGGTATGCCACGTGCTTTCTATGTTTAGATTCTCTTGGTTGGATGAGTCCACTCTCTAACTATAGGTAGCGAAGACTTGGAAAGAAGTTCGCCTTCTCACCATTCCTATCTCCTTGCGTTTGGACGAGTATACTTCCTTCCTCTTATTGGGTTGAGCTTCACTCTCATTACTGTACTCTTTTACTATTCTATTTCTGCCTACTGCTCTCCTCCTTAGTGCCTCCTTTGTTTCTCCCTCGAGATTTTGGGGCGTCCTACTGAGTATCTTTATACTCACCCCTGCTTGGGCTTTGCCCGCACCTAGTGTGCCCTTGTAGACGACGGATAGGTCGACCATGACTACGGAGTAGTGTAGAGGTCACAGGAGCTCGGACAGCATATCGTGGTTGTGTTAGAGTTTTTAGGTGGAGATCTATCCAGTTGTTTCCTCTTGTTACCAGTTGCTGGTTTGTGGCACCGTTGTGGTTGGGTGCATTTTTTTCCCTTTTTACTGTTCAGTTTACTTTCCAGTACTTTCAGCACTTTACTTTCTCTATTTAGTGGTTGATACATGTCTGTGGTTGGGTTATAGCTATTTGTCCTATGGTTTTCGTTTTACTCTGAACTTCTGCATCGAGTGGGTTGTGTGTGCATGTGTATAGGTACTTTGGAGAAGGCCTCCCCGAGATTGTTACGAATTCGGCACTGGTCGCCAGCCTCTGGCCTATGGGGGTGGGATTGAGGTAGTTGTGGCTCTGGACCGGTAGGGTCGGGTCTTGACAAAGTGGTATCAGAGGTGGTTCATTCCATGGGATGTTGTTCGGACGTCCCTAAAAAGGAATTGGTTTGGATTTAGGGCAATGATGTCAGCGTGTCTCAAGAGTGGCTCTTAGGCCAAGGATTCTAGTGATGGTATGGGCGGCTGACGTATCCATTCATCAGGACCCTGATAATCCGCTTGTTGACTCGACATGTTGACACACTTGTTGCAGGGAACTTTGGAACCTGAATCTTGTAGGACTAAGTCTTTCACGGTATTTATTTGAGTCAGATCCCCTTTGTTATAATTGTTATATATATATATATGATCATCTGATCGTGGTATCCCTTGATAATTTTTAGGATGCCTCCACGAAAGCAGCCAGCCAAGCTACCCTCTCCGGTTTGTGACGACGACCAGGAGAGCGATGAGGCATTGGTTTATGGACCCTCAGGTGATCCCATTCCACCCAGTGATTCAGCAGCAGCCCATCCATCTAGAGAGAGGCAGTTAGTACCAACAACTCAGGCCGAGGTTGCGCGTAGACTGTGCGCGCTATGATATTTCCAACATTAGAGGTCGTCGAGGTTCTGCGGGGACCCAGATCCCCAGGCAGCGGAGGACTGGCTTGAGTCAGTGGCATGGCTCTTCAGGCTGGTACAGACCCCAGCAGACCAGATGGTGTCCCTATACGCTTTTCTTTTCCTCGGGACATCCAGGTTCTAACACCCCAATATTTCATAGTATGTTATTTCTTCAAAGTAATTCAATAACTTTCACTACACGCAACACCGAGTTCTAGCGCACCATGACTTACCAAACAAGCCGTTCAAAAGCAGTTATGAATAGTATTAACTGAATTTTGAATATTATATAATCCTTATAATTTTAGAATACATATTATGAGTTTTTTAGACTTAATGTAAGAACAAATACATTTTTTTCAGATAAAAGAAGTATTTTTTCAAAAAATAAAATTTTACAGCATTTTAATGGCAAAGCATTTTTAAATCCAATATTTGAAACTTGTATATATTAAATTTGAAAAAAACAAACTTCATATTTATAATCGGGACATAATAATTTAGGTTCAAAAAAATTTTGGTGTTTTTCTGATAACTTTCATATTTGGGTGAATAGTGAAAAATATTATATTTTAACTGAAAACAACATTTTTAATCAAAATAATTTATATTGTTAAATTATACATTTTAATGGTATGGAAGTATAAATAGATTATATTTTTAACATTTTATCCAATTATGGTCATTGTAAGTAATTTCACTTTGAAATTGGACATAAACAAGTGTCAGACTTTTGATAGTTATTATTTCTTAAAAATATGACTTTGTTTTTAATAGCGGGAATTATTTTTAAATTAATAAGTTCAACTTTTATGTTTTTAATTTGGTAAAATAGACTTTATTTTTGTATTTGTAATATCTAGATTATATTAGGGTGAAATTTTGGTACTTTTCTGATAACTTTCATATTTTGATGAATAGTGAAAAGTACTAAATTTTAATTAAAACAACCTTTTTAATCGAAATAATTAATAATGATAAATTATGAATATTAGTGATTTTACACTATAATTAGATTATAATTTTACCATTTAATCTAATTTTTGTCATTGGACATAATTTCATATTTAAACTGGACATTAGAAAGTGTCAATCTTCTGATAGTTATTATTTGTTAAAAACACGCTTTCTGTTTCGACAACCGGAATTAATTTTTAATTGATTTCTACCACTTATGCGTTTTGAATTTAGAAAAATTTATTCCATATTTAGAATCAGGAGGTCCAAATTTTGTAAATAGGTAAATTTTATTTTTAGACATTTTGAATAATTACTTTAGTAAATATTTTATTTACCATGGTTAAAGGGTAAATCCGGTAAATAAGGATAAAAAATAATATTATAATAATACTAAATTACCCTAAAACGTGTCCTAACTCTATTATTTGATACCTTTACTACCATGGGAATATTTGGGTCTATATTGGGACCCCATGTAACCACTTTTAAGTGATAATGACACTTTATATTAATTAAGTTAAAGTAAATGCAAAAATGACAAAATCATATATCTTTTAGAAAAACAATTTTTACATAGGTTTATATATGTTGTATTTTAGACTATAAATATTAATTATAAATATAAAATTATTTCCTAAATAATAGTATTTTATTTATAATTTTTAGACATTTAATAATAAAATTTATTTATGACATAATAATGATGCATTATTTTCCTTATTAATGCAAGAATCAAATAATTGGTATTATAAATATTAAAATAAATATAATTTGAAATTTTTGAGGACATACATGAATTTTATTGGTTAATATGACATGATAGGATTACTTAAATGAATTTTTTTCGAATTAATTATGTTTTTAATACTTTAACAAAAAAAATTATTAAATAGTTTCAAAATTGACATAAAAGAGTTTTTAAAAAAATATTATATTATTAATTCATATGCTTTTTTTAAAAATATAAGGTTCGGTCAAAGGACTTATATAATGATATTTCTATCATTAATAGACCACTTGGAGGTCTCTTTTATGTATATAGTAAGTTTATTAACTATATAATATAAAAATACAAAGTGACATGGTAAATGTCAATCTATTTCACTAAAAGTTAAATATAAATAATAAGGTTAATATAGTGACCCAAACCTATCTAAAATATAGTGTATGAAATGATTTCCACCTATCCATAACTTAGACTTTGAATAATCCACTTTGGATCCATTAGAAACCGAATATAAAATTATTATAAATTAATACTTTAAGTTTTTTCTAAAGAGCCCCTCCTCCCCCTTATAAAAGGACACCACTTCTAACCAATTATTCATACCTTCAAAGCCTTTTGGATTGTCCAAACTCTGCTCAAATACCCTCTCAAATATCCTCCCTTAATCCTAGAAGCCTTACTTTAGTTATAAAGTCAACCTAAGGATCCATTTTTATCAAAGAAAAAGGAACAACCCGAAGAAGAGGTAATGTTTTCACCACCCTTTTTCAAGTTCCTTTCTTCTTCAACATATTCTTTATTTGTTGTTTCAATTATAAAATAATAACTCCAGTATCTTATATATAATTTTATGTTATTATAAATACGGTACAAACTATATTCAGTATTCTATCCATCCTTTGAATGACATGTCACCATACGTGCGTACGTACGACCTACCGTCTCCACGTCGTGGTGTAATTGTTATTCAATACATTATTATTTGGATGGGTATAATAATGATGTGAAATTCATGTAAATAATAAATATAACATGATAATTATTCTTTATATATTATATACCATCCAATTATATATTATTTTATTATCAAAATAATGATATTGTCGCTCGTGCGTACGTACGGACTACCGTCTCCACGAACGCGATGAGATTCCTTCCCCATCGTATCTATTCAAGACTAATTTTCATTTGATGATTAAAAATAATGTTTAAGGACTTTATATCATTATGGATATTAATAAGATACAACCTATCCATAAAAAACATGGATCATTTAACAAAACATATAAAAGAAAACGAGTAAGTTAACACCCGAAATGACGATAATACTAAGATATTATTAACAAATCAATGTTAATAGATCATATATGATATCATATTAATGTATAGGATTATTGTATTATTTAAAAACAATTATCTCACCATTATAAAAGATTTTAACCTACCCTCAACCAAGGAAAAGTACAATGTAAGGGTTTATTTCACAATATCTTCATTATCCAAGGTTTCTTATACGTAATTATCTACTGGGACCTCTTTATCATCCACATCCATGTTTCTTAAAAATGTATTTCAAAAAATTCTTACTATTTTATAGACTATGGGTTAAATTAATTTTTACCCTTTTTGACTTTTTATAAGATGTTTATAAAAGAATCTTTTCGTCATTTTCCAAACAAGGTCCTTATTAACCTTTTCGCCAAAATTAAGGTAAGAATGTATTTTTTTTAACTTATATAGTGGGTGCTGCTATTTTCTACCATTATAAACATGTAAAAGATTCCCTTACAAGATTATAAGAATATTTTCGAAGTAAATGTTTTATTTTATAATTATGTGACTCTAAAATGATTTCAAAAAAGAAAGAGATATTTCTCTAAAAAGAGTTTTGATTTCATCTATATCATCATCCTTTGATTGATTTTAAGTTTATTTGGAGTTGATTTATTATGATCAAAACCTCCATATTGTATTGAGGGTTTTGTGATATGTTTTTCTGTGTATGTGCTATTTTTATACCATTCATGATTTATGGTTAAAGTATTTACATTTTGTATGATAGTTTTAATATGAATGTTTATGATATGTTTAAACATTTTCATATAAGGAATGTATTGGACTTAGTAAGTGACGGTTGGAGCCTGCCATAGCTCCTCGATGCATCGGTAGGTCTCATGAGACAACTAGACATGGAATTGTCTAAGGCCCTTTCCTAATTTGATATATGGTTTTGGCCTAGGCCTTAATCATTTTTAAACATCTTGGTTGAGGCCTTGACAAAATGTTTCAGAATTTCCGGCATTATACATTCCCTCATTATGGAAATAATATTAATGGTTCATGTGGTCATTCGACTAGTAGAATACCCATGATTATGTTTTAGTATGGCATTATCTACTCAGCTCATATTCTTGCCATAAAATTATTCATGTTTATTATTGGTAAAGGCATGTGGTTTCAATTATTCACCATGCTTAATATTTATGTGATCTTCCTCTTTATTTTTATCCTTACTGAGCATCTGAGCTCACCCCTTTCAATGTTTTATTTTTCCCAGGATGTGAAAAGTATTTTATGAATGACCTGTAGGGATTGTATGAGGGGATATGAAGAAAAGATGGTGTTTTTTTCCTTTATGATGTAATGTAAGACTTATGAATGTATCTAGGGATTCCAAAGCTACTAAACTAATCGGTCTATCAGGACTTGATTCCTTGTAATCGTGCCAACGTATTAAAATAATGCACCGACTCTAGGTAACTAGGGTCGGGGCGTTACAGTTGGTATCAGAGGAAGTTTAGTTAAACCTTGGAATCTAGATTTAGATAAACTCTGATTAGAGCACATAGACCTAAGATGGACTTTGAGGATTAGTATAGAAGAACTTCCTAGAATTTTGGTATTGTAAAGATTTTGTGAGTTTTCCGAGCAATACATCCCTGTCTAGATACGAGCAGGTAGAGGCGGCTCTGGCACAGATGTACCTAGGGGTAAAACCCGAAAACACTGCTTTGTGCTAGACTCGAATGGGAACTGGTGCACGATAATGGGCCTTGCTGCACACTTGGTTACGACACTCCCGGGGGATATGCATAGGATAATTCTCATTTTCTTTACAAACCGTTATAAAGGAATTATGGGTATATAATTACTCAAAGAAAACATTTTTATGATTATGGATTATATCCATAAAATGTTCAATTTATGTTAGGTATTTTACAAGTTTGGAATTATTCATTTCAATTCATAAACTAACATCGTTTATGATATTGTGTAGAAATAGCGCCCAGTAGAAGGAATGTGAACTCCAGCAATACGTATGATCCAAAGAGTAAGAAAGATCATATCTTTCATGGTATTAAGCCAAATTTTAGAAGGATAATAGTCTCCCATGTATTCTCAACATATGAAAAAATAGTATCATGTGTTAATAAGATAAGTAAATAATTCTCCGAGTCCTATGGCTTTGAAGGGAAGCAAGAGATAAAAGGATGGAAGAGAGAAAGATAGATAAAGGGAAGAGGGAAAAGAATAATTTTCCTATATGTGATAACTGTGGGAAAAAACACCCTGGAACTTGCCTGAAATGAATGGGAGTTTGTTATAAGTGTAGAGAAAAAGGGCATCATGTACGTGACTGCAAGGGTAAGAAAAAGGTTTCAAATGTACAATGCTTCATCTGCAAGGAGTTGGGACAATACGTGAACCAATGTCCAAATCATCAGAGTATGCCCTAAATGATGCTATTGGATAATAATCAAGTTATGATACTACGACAGATGAGGAGGAATGATTAGAGTTCTTATGTTGTTATTAGAGAATTATGTCATTTGAGTGTTGTATCGACAATGTACTGGTTATAATATTTATGATGTATATAAGGATTGTATTGTAGTACTATTTCATTAAGGACTTGAGATTGTGTGGAACAAAGAATAGTGACTCAATAGAAGGTTAAATTTTTGGAAAAAATATGGTTGAGAGAAAGATAAACCATAATATGGTTCTGATACTGAGGTAGTGATTTTCGAATAATACATGATTGATTTGGATAAATTATATTGGATATTCTTGACTACCTTAAAACTGATTAATTATTGTATATTCCATCATTGTTGGAGTTTACATCATTTTTGGATATGAGTATATCCAGTATTCTATAAGTAATAAGGGATCATGAATGTAATCAATAAGGTTTTATGGTATTTCAGGATGTTGCAGTGTTTTAAAAGAATACATGATGAAGGTGTTCACATGCTATTACGTGGAAAAAAGGGTCTTCATTGTGTTTACCTACCTTATAAATTTCGGACTTTGAGTTTAGGCAGAAGTATTTTGGATAATTCTAGTTTGATATTATTTTTGAATTTCCATAAAAAGGACAACCTGGAGGTCAGGCGGCAACCCGTTGCGTCCGGAAAGGCTACGAGAATTGAACCCATAGCCGAAGGGCGACAAGGGTGTATCACCTACCACTGACCCATGTGATGTCCTGGATTGAATAATGTAGTTTTTTAATGGTTTATCTAGATGAATTACTAATTCATTTTTTTAACCCTATACAAATAGAATAAATAGAATATTATTTTTAAGTTCTATTATCTTTTAGAGTGAAAGATGAGGTTGTGGTAGAACTTAGTTAAAGGATGAGACTCTACTTGTCAAGTATATATTTTTCTTCATCTCTTATTCAATGAAGAAATTAATTATTATACTTTATGAAAGGGGTTTAAAACAAAAAATGTGTTATCCTAATACCATATGTTTTGTTGAACAGATTGTATTTTAAATCATCATAGATTGATGAATTTAAGGCCCTCAATTTTACACTTGTTTGTGATTGATGACCTCAATCACTACCTATCAATATTTAAATTTTTCCTCCAATTATATGTCTCTAATTTCCACCAATGTTCTCTTAATAGAGATAATAATTTGGTGGTGACCCTTTCATTTCATTTTTCCTCTTATTAAGACTAATTTTATTAACCTAATTTATGATGTGGTTTTTCCCAAAGGTATTTTCTATTTTCAAGCTTTTATTTCTGAAAAGTAATTTCAAATTGCAAGGATGCAATTTATTGAAGGAGGTAAGAATGTAACACCCCAAGATTTCATAGTACGTTATTTCTTCAAAGTAATTCAATAACTTTCACTACATACAACATCGAGTTCTATCACACCATGACTTACCAAACAAGCCGTTCAAAAGAAGTTGTGAATAGTATTAACTGAATTTTGAACGTTATATAATCCTTATAATTTTAGAATCTATATTATGAGTTTCTTAGACATAATGTAAGAACAAATACATTTTTTTCAGATAAAAGAAGTATTTTTCAAAAAATACAATTTTACTGCCTTTTAATGGAAAAGCCTTTTTAAATCCAATATTTGAAATTTTTATATATTCAATTTGACAAAATAAACTTCTTCTTTAGAATCGGGACATAAAAATTTAGTTTCAATAAATTTTTGGTGTTTTTCTGATAACTTTCATATTTGGGTGAATAGTAAAAAAATACTATATTTTAACTGAAAACAACTTTTTTAATCACAATAATTTATATTTATAAATTATAAATTTTAATGGTATAGAAGTATAAATAGATTATATTTTTACTATTTAATCCAATGATGGTCATTGTAAGTAATTTCACATTTAAATTGGACATAAACAAGTGTCAAATATTTGATAGTTATTATTTCTTAAAAATACGCCTTTTGGTTTTAATAGCCAGAATTATTTTTAAATTAATTAATGAAACTTTTAAGTTTTTAATTTGGTAATATAGAATTCATTTTTTTATTCATAATATCAAAATTATATTAGGGTGAAATTTTGGTACTTTTCTGATAACTTTCATATTTTGAGGAACAGTGAAAATTACTAAATTTTAATTAAAAACAACTTTTTTAATCGAAATAATTAATTGTGATAAATTATGAATTTGAGTGATTTTAAAGTATAATTAGATTATAATTTTACCATTTAATAAAATTTTTTAATTATACATAATTTCATATTTAAACTGGACATCAGAAAGTGTCAATCTTTTGATAGATATTATTTGTCAAAAACACGCTTTTTGTTTCGACAGCGGGAATTAATTTTAAATTATTGTATACCACTTATATGTTTTGAATTTAGAAAAATTGATTTCATATTTAGAATCAGGAGGTCCTAATTGTGTAAATAGGTAACTTTTATTTTTAGACATTTTGAGTAATTAATTCAGTAAATATTTTATTTACCATGGATAAAGTGTAAATCCGATAAATAAGGGTAAACAATAATATTATAATAATACTAAATTAACATAAAATGGGTCATAAACCTATTTTTTTATACATGTCCAACTTCGGGCATCTTTGGGTTGATTTTGGGACCCCATGGAGCCACTTTTAAGTGATAATGACACTTTGTTTTAATTAAGTTAAAGTAAATGCAAAAATGATATAAGCATGTATCTTTTGTAAAAACAATTTTTAAATAGGGTTATATATGTTGGATTTTCGACTATAAATATTCAACATAAAGATAAAAATATTTCCTAAATAATTGTATTTTATGTATAATTTTGAGACATTTAATAATTAATTTTATTTAAAACACAATAATAATGCATTATTTTCCTTATAAATGCAGGAATAAAATAATTGGTATTATAAATGTAAAAATAAATATAATTTGAAAGTTTTGATGAAATCCATGAATTTTATTGGTTAATATTACATGATAGTATTTCTTAAATAAATTTTTTTCGAAAAGTATTTAAGACTTTATCAAAAATCAATTATTAAATGGTGTCAAAATTGACATAAATTAGTTTTTAAAACAAATATTATATTATTAATTGATATGTTATTCTTAAAAATCTAAGGTTCGTAAAAAGGACTTATATAATTATAGGTTTGTCATTAATCTACTACTTTGTGGTATCTTGGATTTATATAGTAAGTTTATTAACTATATAATATAAAAATACAAAGTGACATTGTAAATGCCAAACTATTTCACTAAGAGTTAAATATAAATGATATGGTTAATATAGTGACACAAACCTGTCTAAAATCTATTGGATGAAATTATTTCGACTCATACCCACCTTAGACGTTGAATAATCCACTTTTCAACCATTATAAACTGAATATAAATTTATTATAAATTAATACTTTATGTTTTTCTAAAAGATCCCCTCCTCCCCCTTATAAAAGGACACCACTTTTAACCAATTATTCATACCTTAAAATACTTTTGGTTTGGTAAAACTCTGATCAAATACCCTCTAAAATATCATACCTTAATCCTAGAATTATTACTTTAGTCATAAGGTCAACCTAAGGATCTCTTTTGATCAAATCAAAAGGAAGAACCTGAAGAAGAGGTAATGTTTTCACCAACCTTTTTCAAGTTCCTTTCTTCTTAAACTTATTCTTTATTTGTTGTTTCAATTCTAAAATAATAACTCCAGTATATTATATATATTGTGATGTTATTATAAATATGGTACAACTATATTTAGTATTCTATCCATCCTTTGAATGACATGTCACCATACGTGCGTACGTACGGCCTACCGTCTCCACGTCATGGTGTAATTGTTATTTAATACATTATTATTTGGATGGTTATAATAATGATGTGTAATTCATGTAAATAATAAATATAACATGATAATGATTCTGTATATATGATATACCATCCAATTATATATTATTTTAATATCAAAATAATGATATCGTCGCTCGTGTGTATGTACGGACTACCATCTCCACGAACGCGATGAGATTCATTCCCCATCATATCTATTCAAGATTAATTTTATTTTTATGATTAAAAATAATGTTTAAGGACTTGATATCATTATGGATATGAATAATATACAACCTATCCATAACAAACTTGGCTTATGTAACAAAACATATAAAATAAAATGAGTAAATTAACACCCGAATCGACGATAATACTAAGATATTATTAAAAAAGCAATGTTAAAAGATCATATATGATATCACATTATTGTATATTATTCTTGTATAATTTAATAAAAATTATTTCACCATTATACATGATGTTAACCTACACTCAACCAAGGAAAATTACAAGGTAAGGGTTTATTTCACAATCTCTTCATTATCTGAGGTTGCTTATATGTAACAATCTATTGGGACCTCTTTATCATCCACATCGATGTTTCTTAAAAATGTATTTCAAAAAAATATTAATATGTTATAGACTATGGGTTAAATTCATTTATACCCTTTTTGACTTTTTATAAGATGTTTATAAGGGTGTCTTTTCATCGTTTTCCAAACAAGGTCCTTTTTAACCTTTTTGACAAAATTAAGTTAAGAATGTATTTTTTTTAACTTATATGGAAGGTGTGGCTATTTTCTACCATTATAAACTCATCTAATATTCCCCTACAAGATTATAATAATATTGTTAATGTAAATTTTTTATTTTATAATTATGTGACTCTGAAATGATTTCAAAATAGAAAGTTATATTTCTCTTAAAATAGTTTTGATTTCATCTATATAATAATCCTTTGATGGATTTTAAATTTATTTGGAGTTGATTTATTATGATACAAAACTTCCATATTTTATTGAAGGTTTTGTGATATGTTTTTCTTTGGATTTGTTATTTTTATACCATTAATGATTTATGGTTGAATTATTGAAATTTTGTATGCTAGTTTTAATACGAATGTTTATGATATGCTTAAACCTTTTCATATGAGGAATGTATTGGACATAGTAAGTGATAGGTGGAGCCCGTTATAGCTCCTCGATACATCGGTAGGTCTCATGAGACAACTAGACGTGGAATTGGCTGAGGCCCTTTCCCAATTTTATATATGGTTTTGACCGAGGCCTTAATCATTTTTAGACGTCTTGGACGAGGCCTTGAAAAAATGTTTCAGAATGTCCGGTATTATAAATTCCCTCATTATGGAAATAATATTGATGGTTCATGTGATCATTCGACTAGTAGAATACCCATGATTATGTTTTATTATGGCATTATTTACTCAGCTCATATTCCTTCCATAAAAGTATCCATGTTTATTATTGGTAAAGGCATGTGGATTCTATTATTCACCATGATTAATATTTATGTCATCTTCCGCTGTATTGTTATCCTTCCTGAGCATCTGAGCTCCCCCCTTTCACTGTTTTATTTTTCCCAAGATGTGAAGATGTATTTTATGAATGACCTTCAGGGATAGTGTGAGGGGATAGGAATACAATACATTGTTGTTGTTGTTTTTTACTTTATGATGTAATGTAAGACTTATAAATGTATCTAGTGATTCCAAGGATACTAAACTAATCTATCCTTTAGGACTTGATTCCTTGTAATCATGCCAATTTATTAAAATAACGCACTGACTCTGGGTAACTGGGGTTGGGGCGTTACACAGGCGATGGTGGGGTTTGTTGACGCAGACCCATGAGGAGTCGTCCCTCATATGGAATTACTTCCAGTATCATTTCCGAGAGGAGTACCCCCCCCCCCTCGTGTTTATGATCCATTCAGATCCGGGAGCTTATGGAGCTAAAGTAGGCGGGATTTCTGAGTCCCAGTACTCAATCTGGTTCACTGATCATACACGCTACTCGCAATACATGATCCACAACAGCTACTTTCGGGCGCGAAAGTTCGAGTAGGGTCTTCATAGGGAGATCTGTGCTAGCGTGGTACCCTTGTGCATACCCACTTACATCAGGGTGTTGGGGAGGGAGCTTGTGAACAATAGATTCATGAACAAGGGGCTCCATATGGTAGGACCAAGAAGTGTCCGCTTTAGAGTGGAGTCTTCAGCAGGCAAACAACAGAGAGCTGGGCCTCATTTGAGGGATCCCTTCCGTGAGCAGACCTAGGGCCAGGGTCGTACACCTCAATGGAATCATAGGTAACTAGGGGAGACATGATAGAGCCAGTGTTAGGCTTGTGACATTCAGGGCCATCTAGCACGGGATTGTCTAACCAGGCATACAGATCAGTCATGGCAAGTAGCGGGCTCACCATAGAGGCAGAGGCAGCGCCGTGACCAGGGGTCACCTAGGCGGGGACTGGGCGGTCCTCAGGGAGGGGGCGCAGGTAGAGCGGTAGGACCAAGAGGTGGAGGATGACGTTTTTAGATACCTCCACCACCACCACCAGGTGGCCCACGCTAGGCTCCGGGAGCATTCGGTAGGGGTCGCGAGCAGCTTCAGGCCATTGGTGTTCGACACCCTCCAGTGCACGAGATGGTCGGAGGTACGCTTTGTGTTTACTCCACACTTGCTTCAGTACTAGTAGTCACAGGCTCCATCAAACCCTTTATATCACTACTGTTAGTACGGTAGTTGGATATTCTAGTAGAGGTGATGACACTTGCACTTAGCCTCGAGGTTCCTATGGGAAGCTCCTCGTTAGTGACCGTTATCTGCAGATATTGCGAACTATTGTTCGGAGGAGGGAGTTTCACATGGGACCTACTCGTCATCATGATGGAACTTTACGATGTCATCATGGGCATCAATTGGCTTTCTATAGTTCATGCTCAGATAGACTGTCATCACAGATGAGTTAGAGGCATGTTTTCTGACGGGATGAGGTACACCATCCTTGGTGAATGAGACCCAGTGGCAGAGTAGATGGGTACTCTGAGCAGGAGACCTTGGACTTTTTCTCATCAGCTGGCGATCATGGTTCTTAGAACAGCAGACGCTACAGCCACATGTATCCCTACCGTTGTAGAGTACTACATGGATTTTTTTCCTGAGGATGTTCTGAGACAACCTCTGAGGCAAGATATGGAGTTCTGTATCGACTTGCAGCTGCAGAAAGCTTCGATATCTTGTGCAGCATATCGGATGGAACCAATAGAGCTTCGGGAGCTACGACATCAGTTGGATGACCTTCATGAGAAGGGATTCATCCGGCCTAGTGTGTCCCCCTGGGCAGCTCTGGTCTTGTTTGTAAAGAAGGAAGATGGGAGCCTACGACTTTGTGTAGATTATCATCGCCTGAATCAGGTCATGATAAAGAACAAGTACCCTTTTCCAAAGATTGATGACCTATTTGACCAGTTTCAAGGTACGAAGTGGTTCTCGAAGATCGATCGTAGATATGGCTACCACCAGTTGCAGGTTCGTGAGGCTAATATCCCGAAACTGGCCTTTCGTTGTCGATATGGGCACTATGAGTTTCTAGTGTTGACCTTTGGTGTGACGAATGACCATGTCGTCTTCAAGGCTTTGATGAACGATATTCTCTAGACGTACTTGGACCAGTTTTTGGTTGTATTTATTGACGACATACTCATTTACTCGGCGACAGAGGAGGAGCATGTGAAGCATTTGGGGATGGTTCTAGACTTACTTCGAGAGAATCAGCTATATGGGAAGCTCTCGAAGTTCCAGTTCTGGATTCACGAGGTTCACTTTTTGGGGCACGTCATTAAGGAACATGGTTTGTATGTGGATCCCAAAAATATAGAGGCAATTCGTTCTTGGGAGCCACACAAGAATGCATATAAGTTGCGGGGTTTCCTTGGTTTGGAAGGGTACTACAGGAAGTTCATAGAGTACTTATCTAGGATCGCTGCCCCTTTAACCGCATTGATGCGGAAGGGACGATAGTTTAACTGGACTGATCAGTGAGAGAAGGCTGTTGAGAAGTTGAGTCTGAGGATGACTAGTGCTTCGGTGTTGAGGCGGCCAGAGGAGGGTGTTGAGTTCCTCATATATTGTGATGCTTCAAACGCTGGACTCGGGTGCGTGCTGATGCAGCAACGTGTATTGATTGCATATAGGTCGAGGCAGTTGAGGCCCCATGAGCAGAATTATGCGACTCATGATTTGGAGCTGGTAGAAGTGGTCTTTACCTTGAGTTTATGGATACACTACCTTATAGGTGAGCGTTTTGTGTTATACTCAGTCCAACAGATCCTCAAGTTTATCTTCACTCAGAGGGATTTTAATCTGAGGCCGAGGTGCTGTATGGAGTTTCTGCAGGACTATGATTTTGTGATAGTCTACACTCTAGGGAAGAGAAATGTAGTAGCAGATGCTCTTAGCAGGATTTCCCAGGATCGGTTAGTGTGGGAAGCTTCAGAACAATTGTCTTCCCTACGTCTGACCTTGGTGGAGCATGAGGGTATAACTTTTCTGCAGTCGATGGTGTTGACTCCTTCGCTCCTTGAGCGTGTTAGAGAGTCGCAGCTGGGGGATGTCTACAGTGAGGTACTGCGTGATCAGATATCCATGGGTGATGCACCCAATGGGTATTCTGAAGCAGATAATCATGAGATCTTGTTCTAGGTACGAGTTGTAGTACTGATGGAAATATAGAAGGAGGTGATACAGGAATTCCACACTTCTCCCATGGCCATACATCCCAATGTGGGGAAGATGTACAGAGACCTTTAGTGGCAGTTTTGGTGGTCTGGCATGAAGCGGATCATAGCCGAGTTCGTTTCTCGGTGTCTTGCCTATTAGCAGGTGGAGGCAGAGCACCGGGTTCTAGAAGGGTTGTTGTAGCCCCTTGATATCTCAGAGTGAAAGTGAGATAGAATATATATGGACTTCGTCACAGGGCTTCCATGCACAGCGAAGGGCCAGGACTCCATATGGGTGATAGTGGACCGACTTGCAAAGTCGGTGCACTTCCTTTCCATTAGGGAGCAGATCTCGGTTGAGATTCTGGGGCAGTTATATGTTCGATAGATTGTCCGCCTTCATGGAGTACCCTCGACGATCGTCTCCGACCGTGACGTGCGGTTTATGTCGCGATTATGGTGAGGCCTACAAGAGGCATTCAAGAATCAGTTGTGTATGAGTACATATTTTCACACCTAGAATGATGGGTAAACCGAGCGCACTATCCGGGTGTTGGAGGATATGCTTGGGGCTTGCATGTTATACTTTGGCCGGAGCTGGGAGGATCACCTGCCCTTGATGGAGTTTGCGTATAATAACAGTTACCACTCTACTATTGGCATGGAACCTTTTGAGGCCCTCTATGGGAGACCCTGCAGGTCACCGTTGTTTTGGACGGAGGTTGGAGAGACCTCCCTCGCTATCCCAGAGTTGGTGAAGCCGACGACGGAGAAGGTGCATGTCATTCGGGAGCGGATGAGGACGGCTCAGAGCAAACAGAAGTCCTATGCACACCGATGTCACAGGTCTTTGGAGTTTGAGTAGGGAGACCATGTCCTTTTTAGAGTCTCCCTATGGAATGGAATGTGGAGGTTCGGCCGGGGATGGAAGTTGTACCTACAGTTCATTGGGCCCTTTGAGATCATGTGCAGGGTTGTTGAGGTCTCCTATCATCTTGCTCTACCCCCACAGATGGAGAGAGTGCACAACATATTCCATGTTTCTCTTCTGAGGAAATACTTTCACGACCCCACACACATTATTTACAAGGGAGAGCTAGACATTGAGGATGAAGCCACATTTTCGAAGCACCCGGTGGCGATTGAGGACTAACAGGAGCAGACTCTGTGTGGACGGACCATTCCTCTAGTTCGTGTGTTGTGGCAGCACGAGAGGGTGCAGTAGAGCACCTGGGAGCGGGAGAGCCAGATTCGGGCTCAGTATATCGAGTATTTTTTGTATTTTTGTTTTTCGGGGACAAAAAATGTGAATGAGTGAATGATGTAAGAACCTGGATTTTGAACCTATAAGACTTTGCGAATTCCTTGATGTTATTCCAAGCAGGACGTTCAGACGGCATGCGATTCCGAGCCCTAGTGTGGCCGGAATTAAATTTGACATTATTTCACACTGGACGTGCTAAATAAACAGAATAAATCCTAAATGGTTTCTTGAATGGGAAAACTGAGGGCACCGTTGAGTCCGGAACGTGTCGTTTACCCTAGGAGGGGTATAACTTTCACGGGCGCGGCCCATCTGTGAAAAACTCCACCAGGGGAGTTTTCGAAATTTAGTGACATTGGGCGTGGACTTTACAACATTTTAACGGAGGCTCGGATTAAAATTCAAAGACTACCATTGCAATCAAAACATGGTTTTTACCCTAGGGGTGGTTTAACCCTGACCCTGCTGAAAGATCGGGTACGGGGTCTACGGGTGGGGGGTTTAAGTGTTTTCTATTTAAACACCACCCCCAGCATATTCTCCCCCTTATCTCTTCCCTGGAGGTTTCCTCTCAATGAGGTCCTTCCCTCTCCTCCACCACTCCGGCAAGGCATGACGGCTCTGGCAGACCAATCGTGAAGCTTCGGGCTACGCCCAACGAGGTAGGATGTTTCGTTCTTCGTTTTAGTTTCAGATTTGTATTTAAATTTACTTTCCTATGTCGAATTTCTGTCTGATCATCGAGCGAAGAACTTGGTTGTGTAGGGATTGATTTTATCTTCCCAATGATATTTTTGGATCGAATTTTTGAGTCCCAAGGCGTCCGGGGCGGCCCCGAAAAGCTTTTCGGACGTTTCTTCCTTTTTCCGGCAGTCGACGCGGCGGTCCGGCGGCTTTCAGGCGGCGGTGGCGCGGTTCTGGGACAGCAGTACGGTGGCGGATCCAGGTGGCTCTGGGAGGTAGCCCCAGGTGGCAGCCGAGGTCGATGGCGCCGGGGTGCGACGAGGCGGGGTCGTGGCGCGCGACCCTGTGTGGGGACAGACACCCGCACACGGCGGGTCTCCGTGTGAGACCACGACCGGCCCTCATGGCCGATCAGTGCTGGGTGGACCCGGGGTCCATGGACGGGCCACGCAGCTAAGCCGCGGGCCGGTGCTACGAGCCAAGTCGGCTGGTGCGGGCCGGCCCAGACCGGGCGGACCGGCTGAACCTGGCCGGTCCGGCCTAAGGTGTTCGTCCCCTCTGACTCCGGACACCCATAATATTCACGACGGGTGTCGGTTTTGATTTCTGTCTGCAGCTGTGCATTCCTGGCATCGAGACGATGTTTTTGAAATGGTCTCGAGGATTTTTAATTCCTGAGACTGGGGCCTCGGTGGCGCGACACGCCCATTAAGTGGATTGACGTTTTTCAGGGGTTCTTGTTTTAGATGGCACAGACACATCCGATGTCCGATTTGAACGCCTTCAGTGGTGTTGCGACCCCGGTGTTGAGAAAGAGATTTCCAGTATGGTTTTAGACGTTGAATTTGGAGTTGATATGTTAACCCTACTAGTCTTCTTTTAAGCGTCATGCGGCATTTTGCGACGTTTTCGTCAGGCACCCGTTCGGGGCCGATTAATAGTTAATTTGATGTGTTTTTATGAGGCTACCATAATGGCGCAGTCCACCCAACCTATTTCAGGACCAATAGTGGGCCCCATGAGACACTGAGTAGGGATAAAGTAGTGGCGAACAATGTTTCCGTCGGGAGGTCGTTACCAGCGAGTAAGTAGTCTATCTCACGTGTTTTTCCATGAGGATTACAATGGGGTAATCTTTTTGCGTGAGCAGAGTCTCTTACATGATATTATTAAATGTGGAAATATTAAAGGGAGTTGGTCGGAGGCTCCTTTGACGCACTTCGACAAAACGCACGGTCGCGATGTTAGTGACACCTAGTGATAGCACGGGCAGTGAAGGGATATCGAACCATTCCCAAGTTTACCCTCCAACTGGGCTGGGCAGTGGGTTACCCAACGACATATTAGGGTTTACCCTTCAGCGGGGCTAGGCAGTGGGTTACCCATCAAACTATCAGGGTTTACCCTCCAGCCGGGCTGGTCAGTGGGTTACCCGTTCACTTACTTGGGTTTACCCTCCAGCTGAGATGGGCAGTGGTTTACCCATTCACTTACTAGGATTTACCCTCCAGCAGGGTTGGGCAGTGGGTTACCTGACGACTTGTAGGTTTTACCCTCCAGCACAGCTGGACAGTGGGTTACCCATCAACCTATCAGGGTTTACCCTCCAATTGGGCTGGGCAGTGGGTTACCTAGGGGCTTCTTTTAGACTCAGAACATTTGACGAGGCTTGTCAGTGACTTTTTCTATGTGACTACCAAAGAGAGTTCCTTGGTTGTACGGATCGGAGATATGACAGCTTTGACGTGACCTTAGGACATACGAGGACGAGGGTCATTTTTTCCACTGAGACGCATCCTTGCGATGCGACCTGAAAGTCGTGCTGGTGAGTCAGTGCTGCCCAAAGTGGATAGTATCGAGGTGTGGTGATTGATCCCCATAGACTTGTACCTCCTAGGCTGATGTACGGGACATTTGGGTTCATTGTTGGATATAGCTAGAACTGTTGGCGACTCTTCCTGGGATGATCTTGGAGATAGAGATCCCCTTACACACTCGTTTGGGATCCTTGTTGAGAATATATACATATCCACTTTACTTCGGTTCCCACTCCTTGGGATCAGTTACTCTCCTTCTATGAGATTTGAAGACACACGGGGTATGCCACATTCTTTTCGTGTTTAGCTCCTCTTGGCTAGACGAGTCCACTCTCCTACTATAGGTAGCGAAGACTTGGTAAGAAGTTTGTCTTCTCACTATTCCTAGCTCCTTGCATTTGGATGAGTTTAGTTCAATCCTCTTGTTGCATTAAGCTACACTCTCTTTACTGTACTCTTTTATTATTCTATTTCTATCTACTACTCACCTCTTTAGTGCCTCCTTTTTTGCTCCCTCGAGCTTTCGGTGCATCCTACTGAGTATCTTTATACTCACCCCTTCTTGGGCTTTTCCCGCACTTGGTGTGACCTTGCTGACGATGGACAGGTCGACCATGACTATAGAGGATTGTAGAGGTCACAAGAGCTCGGCCAGTGTGTCGTGGTCGTGCGAGAGTTTTCAGGTGGGGATCTGTCCATTTATTTCTTTTTGTTGCCTATTGCCGGGTTGTGGCACCTTTTTGGTTGGGTGCTTGTTTTTTCCTTTTTTCTATTCAGTTTACTTGTCAGTACTTTCAGCACTTTACGTGCTCTATTTAGTGGTTGATGAATGACTGTGGTTGGGTTATAGTTGTTTGTCCTATGGTTTTCTTTTTTACTTTTCACTTCTACATCGAGTGTGTTGTGTGTGTGTGTACAAGTACTTAGGTGAAGGCCTCCCTAAGATTGTTACACCTTCAGCACTGGTCGCCAACCTCTAGCCTATAGAGGCGGTCTTGAGGAAGTTACGGCTCGGGATCGGTAGGGTCGGGTCTTGGCACTATCACTGGTCTCAACACTCTGACCTTAAATTGAATGAAAATCCCTTGAGGCTCTCCACATCAGTAATTATAGGATTCCATTCAGGACACATAAACCTTTTTATTATCACTAGGTATAGTACCTATTTTTTTAAAATATTTTTAACCTTAAACTTCATCCATTATTGATCGAATAACTACAACCTTAAACTATAAGCATCCCATTTTAAGAGAGGTTATACTTAAATTGAGATCCTATTTCACATCTGTATTAATTATTCCCTTTTTATTTGGAGTATCTCTTTTTTTCTATTCAAATATGTATGACCCTAAACTCCAAAAATATATTTTCAAAGTTGTGTAATATTAACCTCTATCCTCTATAGTCTAAATTTTATAACCCATCTATAGATTAAAGAGAATAGGAGTCTCTAAGTTGATAACATGGGAATGGAATCTAGGAGAAATGATATGATTCCACCCACCAGTCATGAACCCCAAATGAACTAGTAAAAATAGGGTATTTGAAAATGGAACGGGAAGAAAAAATGTTATGTTAAAAACCAATAAATGGTAGATATATAAAAAATGAAGTCCTGATATACTAATTCTCCAACATTTGGGGTATAAGAAAAATAAAGGGAAATAAAATTAGAACAGACACAAGATTTTGGGGGTTCCCTGTATAACCCCAAAAAAATTTAAATCCATTATGTCTTGATCCCTTGAACTTGTATAAATTTAGAAAATCCTTCAATTACCCTCAGGAATCAATTCAGGTTGTCCATTTGAAATACATGAAGATATAATATCTGGGTACTCAATCTCTCTTGAACATTAGAATCCTCATTCCAATCCCTCCCATTGTGACGCTTATTATATTGAGTCACCCATATCCATATCCAAGTAAGAAAACTCTAGTATTACAATGATTTAACACATTCCTATATTCATAAATGAGTGCACTCCTCGGAGGAAAGCATCATTAAGATTTAAATGGGAAAAATCTAGTGTTAAAATGATGGTACACATGCCTATATCCATCTGTGAGAACACACTCGGGAATAAAAAATCTTCCATTTATTAATTGACCATCTTTAGTGTTATTATGATGGCACACATGTCTATACCCATCCTTGAGCACACACCTAGGTGTAAATAATCATCCATAACTTAATGGAACAAATATAGTGCTATAGTTATGGAACACATGTGTATTCCCATCTATGAGAACACTTCTAGGAAGAAGTCGTCATCTATATATGAATGAACCAATTCTAGTATTAGATCCATAATTGATATAATCTATTCTAGTTCAATTTTCATGTGAATTTATGTTATCTTGATATTTCTCTTTGAGGGATTCACTTGTTATCATGAAATGATAATTAAAGTAGAATAAGGGTTAGAAAATTGATAGTAAATTTAATTATAGTCTTTTTTAATTCATATCAAAAAAAGAGGAGATGAGAATCCATAAATGGGAGTTCATAAATTTATTTTTATGCTTTTTCTATACCACGCCAAAGATCCTCCAGATCCATAGATTTTTACTCCTCAATAAGATGGAGACAATCTACTTTAGAAGCCACATTCTTTCCTTTAGTATTTGAATCATTGGAAAGCTGGTGGAATCTCACCAATATTTCTTTAGCAGTATAAAGTTCTTGTTGGAGACAATTTATATGGATATATTTCTTATTATTAAAACATAATAATTTCAATTCCACCTCTATATAAAGGTATTTCTAATGAATTGTTGTAGCTCAGAGGTCAATAGTGTGTGTTTTTTATTACACATTAGAATGAAACATCTGGAATACATGTTATCGATCCAATTCCAAGTTTATCACCATCATGGTAGAATATATATCTTAATAATTGAATCCCCAACACCCTATAATTGATTAAATATGGTGGAGTTAGATCAGTTTTCTACCAAGATTCTCTAATAGGGTATTATGAATTAATTTCCAGTTTTCCTTCAATAGATGGTTCTATAAAATGCACTGGATGTCTAGGAACTCGTAGTTTAGCTCAGATTCACTTCCAATGATTAAGAAAAATTCTGGGACCATCTCACATATAAAAATGATTGGTTCCTTGATATAATACATCATCACAAGGGTATTTTCATCCTCTATTTTCTCTAGAATCAAAAGAACAAGGACATCAACCACTCCAGTTTATACCTCTATTTAAAATGGTAGTGTTATATATGATATAAGAGCTTATTATGAATTATTTAGTGGGTACCAAAGTTAGTAAAGTTATATTTAATACTTAATTTTTTCCACCAAATCATTGACCTCTCTCATTGGTTCCACTCCATTTAGCAGAATAAAATCAGAATCACTTCCAACATGTTTCTCCTAATTAGTAGTAACATGATATTTAATCGTCAACGTGATGTCATCTATCAATACCATGGGATAATTCTTTCCTCCATATCTAGCCTTATCTCCCATCAATTTTTAACAATACTCCATGACGGTGTCCTAAGCATTGGCATTGGAAAACACACCAGATCTACATAGAACATATCTAATATTATAAATTTCCAAGATATGTTAACCATATCAACTTTTCATGGAAAACCCTTGATAGCCTAAGCATTGGCATTGGTAAACACACCAGACCTACTTGAAGTGGGAAAGTACCATGGTGTACATAGTTGCAAGACATGTTTCCTTTAACTAAATGGGATTAGGATATAAGAAATTTTAGGGATCACTATCCAGCACCTTCCTTGGTTTCTAGGATGACTCAATCCCCTTTCAATTTAGATACTTCTATGATATTTCATTTTTAGTTGGGGAATAGCCTTATGGTCACTTTCTTGACTACTTTGATCCAATTATTGATGTGATTTCTCCATAATACAATGTTAAAAAGAGAAATATGACTGATGTTAATTAGAATCCCCATAAAACTCCCTAATAGTCCTATTATTTTGAATTTTTTAGTGATCATTTTCCCTCTTTCCAAGGCCAAAGATGTAGGTATTTTGGGGATATCATTTATTAGTTTTCCAATTGGATAAGAGGATATCCAATATCTGTAATAACCAATTGTAATCCAGATGAGTGAATCTAGAGAAGGAAATTTCATTTTGGCCCAAGTATTATTTGGGGTCATCATCACCCATAGTTTCCTCACTACAAGAGGGTGTTTCTCCATCTAAACATCTATCAATGGAAGTACCAATTTATTCTAGACGTATAAAAATTAATGTTTGAATATATATGGTTTATAGTAATTGTAAGAAATATCAAATTGGATCTAATATTACATAATGAAATACCTTGTATAAATGTTATACCGCCATGATTCATAGTTTTCACTACCCTTAATAATGATTATTTCTGTGGGAGGGTCCCCATAAGTGAAGAATTTGAACTCCAAATGTAGACCATTATCCTCTTATGGTTAATCTTAAGAAAGAAGATAGTAATATCCATTGTTTCTTTTATTCTAGTGGATGGAACTGGGAATAATGTTTATTTTAAATGATTAAGGACTCATGAGATCAACCAAAAGGGAACTGCTAATATAGGCCTTTCAAGAGGATTAATAGTTTTAGTCTGGATAATAAAACTGATCATTGTTTCAGTTTGGATAAATTAAAGGATGACATTTGGAGGATGGAACATAGGATACAAGACAGATGGGAGGATGATACTTTTTTCTCCTTAAATGAGAATAAAGACATGTTTTTTGAGAAACTCATGTTAATTGAAAGAGTTTGTAGGAAAAACTCATGTTCTTTATGGATAAAATAATGGGATAAGAATGCTGCATTTATTCAAGCATGCATAGAATAACTGAGGGCTAACAAGAGGATCAATTTAAAACAAGATGATGGAACCTTCACAATTGATGTATAAGTGGCCAGAAAAATGGCCTTGGAGTACTTTTAAAATCTTCTGGTACGACCAAAATATAATTGTGAGGATTGAATCAAGAGATGTGGGGAAGAGGAAATTATGGATTGTATCCTAAGGATTGTAGAATATAGGGATTATGGACCTCTAGTTGATATTCTGGAGGTTTAAGAGATCAAATAAGTCATGTTCATCATGGAATAAGAGATCTCCCCAGGTCTGGATGGGTTCCCAAGAGATTTCTATTTTTCTTCCTCGAACATTGTTAAGGGGAAGGTTAAATAGGTGGTGTAGGATTTTTTCAGAGGCAGTGTGTTGAACATTGTTATTTATACCTCCAAAATTATCCTCATTCCAAAATTCAAATATCCCATATCCATTATCCAATTCAGACCTATCCTTAGATGTAACTTTTCCTACAAAATTCTTTTCATCCTTATCAAAAAGTGACTCAGTAACATTATTCCTAGACTTATTTATGTTGAACAACATGGATTCATAGAAGGGAAAAGTATACTAGGGGATATTTTCATCACCCATGAAATGGTAGAAGATATTAATAAAAATACTATTGGGTTTAATATGATTATAAAGGTGTACATGGAGAAATCCTATAATATAATTGAATGGGGATTCATTATTAAGGTCATGTGGAAATTTTAATTTCATGATTATTTTTCTAATCTGTACATTATGTGTGATGCTTCCCCTTGGATTTATATCTCACTTGTGGGAAGGGGATTTGGATTCTTCAAAATGGTTTTTGGTGTGAGGCAAGGTGAACCCTTGTCACAAAACCTTTTTATCATGGATCAGGATGCTCTATCATGAAATATCCATGGGCGTTTGGATGTGGGGAGAATCAATCCCTTCAAAACAAAATTTGGGAGCGGACTTGTTTCCCACTTCATGATTGCTGATGAATTATTAGTTTGTATCAATTTCAGGTAAATATAACTTAACGACTTTATGTAAATCATGGATATCTATAGAAGACTAAAAATAAAACATGTCAATCATAGAAAAATTAATATTTATATATTAAAAAAATTGGAGAGGTATATCAATGCTATTCATAATAAGTTGGGTATTCTGAAAAAATTACTTCCAGTGACATATCTTAGAGATCCTATTTTAAACAGAAGGGTCAAAAAGGTTTTATTAGATGATATTATCAATAAGATCATTAGTAGAAGCTATAATTTGTAAAAAAGGTATCTCTTATTCAGAGTTTGTACTATCCATATCAACAATGTTCTAATATCTATTCGGATGAATGTTCTCTCAATCATTAGGTCAGTTAATGGAATCATTACCATGTAGGAGAAAATCTTAACAAACTTCCAAGGGTATATGAATCAAAATGGGAGTTGACACTAGCCTTCTTGGAACCATATTGTAGGATTATTTAGGAACGAGTAATTGGTCTTCGTAGTGTGAAGGAATCCATGCATTCCATGTAGGCTCAGCTGGCTTGGGATATTCTTGAAGGCAGATCACTATTGGTAAATTTTATTAGAGTTTGATATGAGGATGAATTGAGAACATGGGATGGTCATACAAGGATCCTCTCATGGATTTTGTGGTACATGAAGGACCATGTGGGATGTTTTCAGGTTATTGTTTAATGGGAGATGGGTTAAGGGGACATTAATTTTTGTATTTCAAACAAGGAGGTTGAATCACTTTAATTCATGGGGTGCTCAGCTCCAACAATATGCATCAAATAAGAAAACCTTTTTCATCCTTTCTTGATGCCATTACTAACTTTTATCATAAGGAACTTTATGAGAATATCAGGTTGGTGGAAGAACCAGATAGGTTTTGTTTCATGTGCTCATCCTTAGGTAGTTTCAACAGTTGTGACTTAAGTAATGTGATCCATGAACATATTGTAACATATTAATGGGCTCAAAAACACTAGTTCAAGGATATTCCTAACAATAATTATTTTTAGTTCTAGAATATAAGTAATTAGATTCTTTCAATGGATTATAATTTTTATAATAAAGGTGTATTCCTAGCCTCCCACTACCATTAATATAGGAGACCTCGCTGTAAATCTTCATGGAATTTATTTTTTTATATCAAATAGATGAGAGGGATGTGGAACTTTATGGGATAGGGGATAATCATTAATAGTGGTTTTGAAATCATTCATGAGGTCCTAGAATCATGGTTCCAAGGATTTTGGCAGTAAGGGGTGGAGTTTAAGGTGTATGGTATGATTTTTTCAGTGATCTATTGGACTCTTTGGTATGAAAAAAATAAGTCACGTGAAGGACTAAGACACTCTTACATATTTTTCAAGATAGATTCATACTACTTTTAGTGGAGCTAGGGGTTAATATTAAGGGAGTAATGTGTTTTGTTACTCTGAGAAGGCTTATACTAGGGATATGCATGAACATAGAAATGGAAAACAGTATTCAATGTAGGTGGTTTAGATGGAAGCCTCTTTATTTCAGAGTGGAATTGAGTGTGGACAGATAATTTATTTATGGGGTGATGAGTGGTGGTGGGATAATTATAAATAATAGGGGTTTATCACACCTAGTTATTAGTACTTTTTATGGTTGGTGGAACTCCATTGGGGAAGAGGTTAGAGTAATGGGTATAGGTGTTCACTTGTGAAAACTCTTCAACCACTATTTTGGGGAAGTTAATTGTGATTTAACTATTCTTGTTTCATTGATTCAAGAGAATGCCAATAAAACATTGTAATTGATCTATTTGAATAGGAAATACAATATCTTTGTCAACAATGGGGTGTTTGTCGTGCATACCTAAAAAGAAGGGAATTTTTTGGTTGATGCCTTATCCAAAAAATCGAGTCCATCACATAGATTGATTATTTACATGGGTTTGGGGTCTTGTTCTAATTATTGTAATCTTCTTGTTTGGGGTGATGATCTTGGGATTCACCATCCCCCCCCCCTAAACTAGTGTGATCTTACTGGTCTGATTTTTTGTTTTTTATTTGGTTTACATATTGATCATTTGTTCAATTCATTATCTTCAATAAAAAATAATTTTTATTTAGTCAAATCATTTTCTACCTTTAATGATAGTTTCCTAATGTTAGATATGGCATGAATAAATTTCTTGAATCTACATCTTTGGCTTTTAAAATTTTGAAAGATATTCTATGTTTTGGAGTTCTGTACCATCCAGTCATACAACACTTGAAATGGACCTCACATGTGAAAGGTGATTCCCCTTCATTGATGCACAGAAAACATTGGTTTATTCTCACCAACACTAAGAATACTAGACCAATGGTATAACAAACCTACTCTTTATTACACACTTAACATAATTCGTTACATAAAACCTTCACTTAATAAAACATAGAAGATTAATAGGAATATTTTATTTGGGGCTTAATATCAATACAAAACATCTTAAAACATGAAATAAAACATCCTTATTGAAAACATCCTTTACATGACCACTTAATTCCCTCGTACTTCGCATTGCATGGGATAATTTGAGGACATGCATAAGAAAATGGTGAGATATAAAGCCCGATAAGGGAATAAACATGGAATAACATGAGGAATAAAATACATGTTAGACAAGAGTCATATCAATGGATCACAAGATAAGCATGAGCATAAAGTCATGATAAAGTATGATAATCATAACATGGATATGTGGCAACAACACTTAACAAAAAATTTGTATGATCCAAGGCTCATTAAACATGGAGCATGAGTAAAACCTCATTGCACATGAAGCACGAGTAAACCCTCATTGAAATTGAATTACAATGATTCAACACCCATTTCAAAAGTCTTATAATGATTCTATACTTTACCCAATTCATTGGAGCGCTATCCGGGCACACCCTTCTTAAACATTTCATTTCATGCATAAGTTTTCTACAAGATCATAGAATATGTATTCATAAAACATCATAGTTTATTCCACGATTAAGGAATGTAGAATTAATACATGAAACTATTACATCAATATGTAAATGTTCATAAAGGTGAATACCCTTGATAGATAAATGGTCATCGTATTCACTACACAATGACTTTGGCTTGGAAAAACGTGGTGCAATTTCGGCAGCATAACAGTGTGACATAAGAATTCACAAAAAAATGGTTGATGAGAGAGAAAGGGGTGTCTCATCATATGTACATGAAATGGATAGTAATGGGATCATATATAAACATTTCCCAACAATTGTAATGGAATTTATATTCATGATACAAAATAATTGTTTGAATGTAAAGGAGGAGAGAGAAATTCCTTTCGGAATTTCAGTATTGTAACAGGTGTACATGGGATAAATTTAATGAGAGAGAAAGTGGTATCTCATCATTCAAAAATAAATAGGGTATTATGGGTGAGGTGATAAATTATACCCCAACATTTATAATGGAAAATAAAATTGCATAACAATATTAAGAAACTTAGATAAAATGAGAAAGGTTGGAATCCCTTACTTAGAAGTATGAATCCAAAAGATTGGGAGAGGCTTGAGAGAGGATTATTGGGAGCATGGGGCACCTTTAGAGGATTATAGAGAGACTAGGACAAGGTTTGGTTGAACTCAAAATTCTTTGAGTGAATAGGAAGTGGGATCTTGTGTGGGTTTATATAGGAAAGGAGAAGGAATTCTTTATTATTTAGGTTTGGGACACCTCACATTAAACTAATCAAAACCACAAACCATCCCATGGTTTGCAGCCATGGTTTATTCCAAAGGGGAGTAGAAAAAAATATTTTATAAGTCCAATGTTTGTACTTATTAAAATAATAGGGTTGCTTATGTGGAGGTGAGTCACACACTCAAGGAAAACAATTTAAAAAGACAAAAAAATTTATAAGTCTTGAAGGGTCCACTAAAGCACTGTAAAATAAATAAAACAAACTAAAAATTACATTATTTTAATGGTAAAACATATATTGGCCGAACATAAAGTTTATTTTATTTTATTACATCACTATTGGTTCATTAGGATGTCACAAAACACATTATATATTTAAACAGAATTTAATTTTTACCCAAAAATTTGACTGTCTCAGAAAATTATAAAAAATTCATTGTTAGATAATTTAGACATCCTGATTCCAAAAATAATATTAATTTTATCTAAATAATTTTCTAAATATGTGAATTTATTCTTTTAAAATAAAAACTGACATTTATCGAAAATTCATGGGTTTTGAAAAAAACATCTTCTAAACCTTAATTAAAATTACAATTGCCTTCATAAAATTATAAGATCATTTATATTTAATATAGATTAATTTAATAATAATAATATTTTATTAAAATATTATTTAATTAAATAATCCATTAATTCATCAAAATAGATTTATTAGCTGAATATTTGCTAAAAATACTATTTGTGATTTAAAAACTATTTACAAAGTAATAATAATAAAAAGAATGTACATTATCTATACAAGAATAATGTACATAATATTAGTACTAGGTTCTTGTTACATAAACCCTTACAACACCCGCATAAACCTTAGGGTAAGGTGCGCGATGGTGACAGACTCTTGGGGTGGCTCAGATAGCATTTCTCGAGTAGTAATCTCTATCAACTTCCACTTATCTCGTAGGCGGTTCCGCTCGAGCTTAATGTATTCAAGATCAGCTTCTGATTGGTCAAGAGAGAATCCCATTGATTCCGCCGTCTTTCTGAGCTCCGAGAAATGGGCTTCGTATGGGGAAAGTCTATTGGATGAGGTCATTGCTTCCTTTGTCTGAGTAAATTGGATTTGTTAAAGACCTATATTTATACTAATCATGTGATCACTATTCAACGGCTATATTAGCAATGGTCACAATTCTTAATGGTATTTTAAAATCAAAAACATAGAACCAAATAAATGAAAATGTTTTACATAACCATAAGAATACATTTAAATAGACCAAGAGAAATTTTCATTAATGAATTTTTGGGTCGTTACAATCTTCCCCCCTTAAGAAATTTCACCCTCAAAATTTCCTCTCCTCACTAAAACAGATGTGGGTAACTTTGCATCATCACTTCCTCCAATTCCCACATCACTTCTTCAATCTTGTGGTTTCTCCACAACACTTTCACAAGCAGCATTGTCTTATTTTGTAGAACTTTTTATCTACGATCTAAGATCTTCACCGGTTTCTCCTCATATGAAAGATCATAATCTAGTTGTACTACATATGAGGAGAGAACATGTGAAGGGTATGGTATGTACTTCTTTAAGAGGGATACATGAATGACATCATGTACTTTGGCCATGGTAAGTGGAAGTGTTAGTCGATAGTCCACATCCCCGACATGATTAAGAATCTTGATGGGGACGATGTACCTAGGTCTTAACATCCCTTTTTTCCAAACCTCATGACCATCTTCCATGGAGATATGCATAGAAACACCATGTCTCCAACATTGAACTCAAAGTCTCATTGATGGTTATCTGCATAACTCTTCTGTGAACTTTGGGCTACCTTGATATGCTCATGAATGGTTTTCACCTTCTCCACCATTTCTTTGACCATTTCTTGTCCTAGTAGTGTACGCTCACTGACATCATACCAACATGTTGATGTTCTGCACCTTTTCCCATAAAGGGGTTCATATAGTGCCATTCAGATGTTCAAGTGTAAAATGTTATTATAAAATAATTCTACCAGTGGAAGATGTTGGTCGCATACTTTTTTGAAGTCCATAGAACACAGTCTTAACATATCATCTAGTGTCTGAATGGTTCACTCATATTGGCCAATAGTTTGAGGATGATAGGACGTACTGAAGTTTAGTTTAGTGCTTATATCATTTTGAAGACTTTTCTAGAACTTCAAGTTAAATCTCAGATCTCAATCGGATAAAATATTTAGTGGTACTCCATGCAGCCTTACAACTTCTCGGATATATATTCAGGACAATTGATCCAATTTTAAACCCTCCCGAATTGCAATGAAGTGTGCAGACATTGTAAGACGATCCACAACAACCCATATTGAATGTTCGTTGTGTTGTTCACCCATTTCCAAGCTGGTATGGGAAATAGTTACATCATACCCTTAGACTTCTTCTTCTCTTCCTTCAGTTTCTGAAACACCAAAAACTTTGATGTATACTTAGAAATCTCCTTCTTCATATTATCCCACCACTAATTCTCTTGGATATCTCGATACATCTTTGTGTTTCCTCAGTGAATAGAGAAATTTGAACTATGTGCATCATCCAAAAGTTCCTTCTTCAGCTCCGGACATGATAGAACACATAGTCTTTTCCCAAATCTTACAATTCCCCCTTCATTAACATTGAACTCTGAGGATTTACATTTTCTGAGAGCTTCCACTTTCTTCTGAATTCCCACATCATCCTTTTGATCATCCTTTAACTTTTCCAAAAGTGACGGTTGAGCAATCATCTGTGAAAGGATTGATGATGTTCTCTTCTTTATGATTCTCATGTCCATATTAATAAAATCTAAGAAGATTGGATCCTTCTCAATTCTCATATATGATATAATCGTTGGGTCCTTTCTACTTAGATAATTTTCGACCTTGTTCGCTTCCCCAGGGTGATAATGGATTGAGCAGTCATTGTCTTTGATCAGCTCTAACCGCCTTCATCGGCACATGTTCAACTCTTTCTATGTCAATATATACTTGAGGCTTTTATGGTCCATATATGTAACAGCCGGAGATTTTATGAAAAATATTCTTTTTAATTTTATTAATGTCATGTGTTGTACGCTACACCAAAATGAGCTTGCACAACACGCATCCTTGACTTGCCTTGCATTAAACACAATCACGACCTTCCTCGATAGCGTGTGTAGTACGCAATACCGAGTTTCACTAAACAACGATATGCTTAAAATTAGCCGTTATGAATAGTAATAACCACTTTTTGAAATTTTTTAAATTTTAGTTTTCAAAATGGACTTCATTTTTGGATTCGTAATATCGAAATTATCTTAGGGAGATTGTTTGGTACTTTTCGGATAACTTTCATATTTTGATGAATAGTGAAAATTACTAAATTGTAATTAAAAACAACTTTTTCAATCGAAATAATTAATAGTGATAAATTATTAATTTTAGTGGTTTTAAAATATATTTATAATATATTTTTACAATTTAATACAATTTTGTTCATTGGATGTAATTTCACATTTAAACCAGACATAAACAAGTGTCAATCTTTTGATAGTTATTATCTCTTAAGAACACGCTATTTGTTTTGATGACGGGAATTAATTTTTAAATTAATTAATGAAACTGATATGTTTTGAATTTGGTAAAATAGACATCATTTTTGATTTCATAATATCAAATATAGCTTAGGCCTAATTTTTGGTATTTTTCTGGAAACTTTCATTTTTTTGATGAATAGTGAAACCACTAAGTGGTAGTTAAGATAAATTAATTTTTCATAAAACTTAATTTTACCTCTTCTGTGAGTGGAATTTAAAAAATTTGAGAGACATGGTTGATGTCAGTAAGTAAAATTTGGTTCAATGAGATGAAAATAATTTTTGGTGAATCGTAACTTTTTACTTTTTTTACCACGGTTAAAAGTAAATAGGGTAATTAAGGGTAAAAATGATATTATTATTACCCTAACACATATCATAATTCTATTTTAAAAGTGTAATTAGACCAAAAACAACCTTAGTAATAACATATGACCATTTAGGCCCACTTGGATTAGATTAGGACATTTATTATTAATTTATTTAAAGAAGGGTTAAAATAGTTAAAATCAAAGTTTAATAAGTAAATAATTTTTAATATGGGGTTATACATAAGATAAATTCGACTATAAATATTCATTAGAAAGATAAACAGATTTACTACATAAGGGTATTTTATTTGTAATTTTTAGGCATTAAATAATGTAATTTATTTATGACACAAAAATGATGAAGTAATTATCTTATTAATGAAATATTGACATAATTGATGTTATAAACACCAAAATAAATGTAATTTGAGACTTTTTATAAATTACACTAATTTTATAGATTAATATGACATATTAATATTGATTTAATTAACTTTTTTCGAACTAATAATTCTGTTATGATTTTCACAAAAATTAATTACTAAATAGTGTCAAAATTGACACAAAATAGTTTTTAAAACAAATATTATATTAGTAATTGTTATTTTATTCCTAAAAATCTAAGGCTCGGCAAAATGACTTATATAAGGTTATATATATTAATAATAAACAACTTGGGGTTTGTTTGGCTGCTTATAGTAAGTTTATTAACCTTATAGTATAAGAACACAAGAAGACACGGTAAAAGTAAACTTATTTAACTTAATGTTAAATCTAAATGATAAGGTTAAAATAGGAACCTAAACTTGTCTAAATTCTATTGGATGAAAGTATTTAGACCCATCCCCACCTTATCTACGAAATTAATCAATTTGGATCTATTTAAAACCGAATTTGACTTTATAATAAAATAATAGTTTTAGTTATTCCAAAGGTGCCCCTCTCCTCCCTTATAAAAGGGCACCTCCTCCCTCTCTTCCTCACACCACTTTGAGCCTTCAAGCTCGGCCAACCCCTACCGAATTCCCTTCTCCACTTCCCTAGAAACATCCTATAGGTTCTGGTCTTCCTTAAAGACCAATTTTAGTGCCCTAAAAGGAGGTCTCAAAGAAGCACTTCAAAGAAGAGATAATGTCCGTTACCGATTCTTTCATCTTTATTTCTTCTTCCACTTCTTCTTCTTTAGTTGTTTCATTATGAAGTAATAACATCAGTATCACTCATATACTGATATGTTATTATAATTATGAAACAACCCTATTTCACCATCTATCCATCCTACGGAAAACGAAATCACCGCGCGTGCGTACGTACGGAATACCGTCTCCACGTCGTGGTGTAATCTATTTTCCACCACCACCTTACTTGTATGGGTATAATGGTGTACATAATAACTATATATGATTATTGTAAATTGATATTGATTCTGAAATAGTATACATACACTCCAATACAATTCCACGATCATGAGAACGATATCATCGCTCGTGCGTACGTACGGACTACCGTCTCCACGACGCGATCAGATTCATTCTCCACGTTAACCATTCATGAATGATTATAAAGTATATATAATAAGTAATAATGAAATATATGACATAATAATGATTCTGTATTTATGTGTATATATATGTATGTCATCTACTTAATTTCATTCAACTCAATAAGCAAAAGAAAACAACAATCATGCGTACGTACGGTCTACCGTCTCCATGAACGGTGTATTTACTTCCATTTACTGATCTATTATATTCTGAATAGATATTATATAAATAATGTTTTATATTCTGGAATTAATTAATCATGATCTAAGTAATCATATGAATAATTACAAGTCAAAACACGGACGACAAATGAAACGATTTTACCCAAAACCCTCTTTAACATGGAATTTACAAAAGAACGGGTAGTATAAAGCCATAAGTGAACCATATATGATATCATAGCAATGAGTATGATTCTGGAATAAGTCAATGACATTATTTAAATCATTATACAGTAGGTTCGGACACAAATGAAGCAAATCGAACCTAAGGTAAGGGAAAATATCACAATCTCATTTTTATCTGAGATTGTTTATACTTTGAAATTTATTGTGGTGTATTTTATCATCCACATCCATGTTTCCTCAATATGTAGTATTTATATCCTTATACAATTGTTTAAATCCAATTTTACCCTTCGGTGAGTTTTTAGTAAAATTTATGAAAGGAATCTTTTGTCGTTTTTCGTACGAGGTACTTTTTTACTTTTCCGACAAAAGTACGAGAAGAATGTTTTTTAAACTTATACGGCATGAATGGATTTTTAAAACATTATTTCCAAGAAGCTTCCTTTACAAGTTTTCAAGTTTATTTTTAATCAACTTCTTTTAGTTTATAATTGTACGACATGTTAAGAAAGGAAAAGTGTTTTTGAAGCAGAAAGGATATTTTCCTCAATAATGGAGTTCAAGTGTTTTATCAAAATTATTTTCCATCTAAGATAATATAGGGTTATGTTTCTATCCCTATTATTACATGGATTTGATTATGTTGTGATGGAAATATTTTTATGAATTCATTTATCTTATATGAATTGTTTTATGATGTCATGTTGTTTAAGAATCCCATTTTTTTATTACATGGGTTATGCAATGATGTATGATTTATGATTTTGTGGCACACATAAGAATGGTATCATTATGAGATGGGTGGGACCTATATCTCCCTCCAATGCATTGGGTAAAGATTTTATATCTCATGAGATAGACATGGCTGGAACGGTAGGTTATACCGGTTCAGTGAAACAGGACTGAAATGAAGGAGTGAACTTGGTTTAGAAAGGGACTTTGTACACTAAGATAGTCTTGGCAATGAGTCTTGACTAATAAGAAATGATTTTCTATGATTATGTGTGTATGCCACAAAGTTTCATGTTTTAAGTTATGATTATTAGGATTACATTTCACTAATATGATTTATCCCATGTTATGAAATTATGATCTCTTTTGCAGGTTAAGATTTCCAAATGATATGTTCTTATGAATATGACGTGATTGATATTTCTTTTGTTTACCCTTACTGAGCATTTGAGCTCACCCTTTTTTGTTTTCTTTTCCCCAGGACATAAAGAAAGGATTTAGGTTTTAAAAAAAGAATATCTTTATGGGAGATGTTGAATATCTTTCACCACGATTAGAAGATTATATTCCAAGTTTCCAAAGACACTAAACTATTATGGTCCTTGTGTGTGTGTTTTTGTTATGTAATAAGTATTCCGCAAAAGTAATGTAATGTCCATGTACGTCAGACTTCAGGTCTCTACAGTTGGTATCAGAGGAAAAGTTTAGTCAACCTTTGGAAACTAGGATGTGAAAACGTTAGTGATATCCCTAGAGATATTTCTAAGGTATGTCTAGGGATGTCCCTAAGGATAAGTATACGTATAGGTTGTAGTCCTAGAATTGCGCTAACGATCTTATAATTTAACCTAAGATGTTAGATATTGAGGGTACTCCCCCTTTACTATGTTGTTTTCTCTATCATGATTTTTTCCTCTCACAAGATTCTTTTTGTGTTTTAGTTAATGGAGGGAACCAGAAGGAATTCGATTAACATTGAATCCAATGGACAAATTGGTGACTATGAGCAACAAAATTGTGTAATTCCTAGAGAGAAAGATATTATGATTATGCCGAATTAGTCATCGCGATATATGATTAACAGGGTGAGATTTAGTGGTATGCCTAATTCATCAAAGAAGAGGAAGATAAACTATTATGCATGTTCGCATGTTGAGGAGCATAAAGAAAGGAAGATTGAGATTTCTAATGAAGGGAAGAAAAACCTTGAGGAATACCTCAAATGGAGGGACCGATGTTATCTGTGTGGAGAAAAGGGTCATAGGGTGACAGACTGTTATGGAGTTCAATGTCTTATTTGTGGAGAACATGGGCATTACCCAACTCAATGCCCTGACCTAAAAAGTTACTTCTAAATAAAGGAAGGACTTATTCCAGGACAATCATTGAAGTGGATGGACTGAAGTGTTTATGTATTGGTATTCAAGAATAATGTTGTTGAGGTACTTTTATGGTGTATTGAAATATTTATGTATTGGTCTATTGTGGTTTTCAATAATTTTAAGGTACCGGTAACCATGAAAAGTGATTCAAATATTTTTGAAAGTAGATGATATGCGCATAATGAAGGGATAAGGAGAAAATGAAATGTTTGACAGTATTCATGAGCTCATGATTGATATAAGGACTAAGTGATATCATGGTTTGAGGATATAGAATTTTGAGGATTTTGGTATGTGGAAAGTGTTAACTTTTAACTGCATTCATGTTTTCACTATGGTTCAATGGGTATTCATTCTTCAAGAGAATACATGATTAAGGTATTCAAATATTTGTAATTTGACCAACAAGATATATCTTATGATATATGGGGGATAAATGATGGCATTCACGTGATCATTTTCTTTATACTATGATCTTGGACCGAAGTATTTTAGATAAGTCTAAAGATTGGAATGGATTATGTTGGACATAAGTTAGTATTGTTTAAGGATAAAACTTTTTTGATATTGTTGATGGGATGTTATGGTAATATAGCTTTAGAAAAAGGACAACCTGCAGGATGGGCGACAGCCCATCGCGTCGGACAAGGCCGTGGGAATCGAACCCACAACCGAAGTACGACTGGCCTTTATCGCCTACCACTGGCCTACAGGAAGTCCCTGTTTAGTAGAAACTAGTTTTATTATATTAATAAGTATGATATATTAAGTATAAGTCCATTTTAGGAACCATATATGATTAATCTCACTATAGATGGACTTATGTATTTTTTGATAAATTTTCTAACCTTTTGTTTGAGACAGATGGAATGACCCATCATTCTATCACATGATCTGCTAACACATCACGAATGACAAATTAAAATTCATTTCTTTAAGAGATTAAGTGGAAATTTTCCAAAGAACGACCAACGATGAGACTATACCAAAATCACGAAAGTATTTCTTCTAATTCCAATTTCATCAACTTTAGGGAAATGATCTTGAAAACCAAAAATGGTGTCCAAGTGATCTTATATATGATGAATCAGATGGTACCTTAGATCATCACAAATTTATGGCTTTGTGATTGCTGGCTTTTCCATAGCCATGTTCTCTACCACTCTCCATCAGAACATGATGGTTAGATTTCTATTCCATATACATATTTTCACCTATGTGGAAACCGAGTGATTAGTTTATTTGGGTAACCGTTAAGTTTCATACTTTTGTTTTTAAAGATTGGTTTTGGTATTCCTTGTTACGATGTGGGTTTCTATTAAAGAAACTTTCGAATATTAAACCATTTATAACCCCGACGAATTTCGAGGGCGAAATTCATTTTAAGGGGGGTAGAATGTAATAGCCTAAGATTTTATGAAAAATATTCTTTTTAATTTTATTAATGTCTTGTGTTGTACGCTACACCAAAAGGAGCTTGCGCAACACGCATCCTTGAATTTCCTTTCATTAAACACAATCACGGCCTTCCTTGATAGCGTGTGTAGTACGCAATACCGAGTTTCACTAAACAACGATATGATTAAAATTAGCCGTTATGAATAGTAATAACCACTTTTTGAAATTTTTTAAATTTTAGTTTTCAAAATGGACTTCATTTTTGGATTAGTAGTATCGAAATTAGCTTAGGGATAAAGTTTGGTACTTTTCGGATAACTTTCATATTTTGATGAATAGTGAAAATTACAAAATGGTAATTAAAAACAACTTTTTCAATCGAAATAAATAATAGTGATAAATTATTAATTTGAGTGGTTTTAAAATACATTTAGAATATATTTTTTCAATTTAATACAATGTTGGTCATTGGATGTAATTTCACATTTAAACCAGACATAAACAAGTGTCAATCTTTTGATAGTTATTATCTCTTAAGAACACGCTATTTGTTTTGACGACGGGAATTAATTTTCAAATTAATTAATGCAACTGATAGGTTTTGAATTTGGTAAAATAGACATCATTTTTGAGTTCATAATATGAAATATAGCTTAGGCCTAATTTTTTATATTTTTCTGGAAACTTTCATTTTTTGATGAATAGTGAAACCACTAAGTGGTAGTTAAGGAAAATGAATTTTTCATAAAACTTAATTTTACCGCTTTTGTGAGTGGAATTTCAAAAATTCGAGAGACACGGTTGATGTCAGTAAGTAAAATGTGATTCAATGAGATGAAAATAATTTTTGGTGAATAGTAACTTTTACTTTTTTTACCACGGTTAAAAGTAAATACGGTAATTAAGGGTAAAAATGTTATTATTATTACCCTAAAACATGTCCTAATTCTATTGGACAAGTGTAATTAGACCAAAAACAACCTTAGGAATAAAATATGACCATTTAGGCCCACTTGGATTAGATTAGGACATTTATTATTAATTTATTTAAAGAAGGGTTAAAATAGTTAAAATCAATGTTTAATAAGTAAATCATTTTTAATATGGGGTTATACAAAAGATAAATTCGACTATAAATATTAATTAGAAATCTAAAAAGCTTTACTATATAATGGTATTTTATTTTTAATTTTTAGACATTAAATAATGTAGTTTATTTATGACACAAAGATGATGTAGTAATTATCTTATTAATGAAATATTGACATAATTGATGTTATAAACACCAAAATAAATGTAATTTGAGACTATTTATGAATTACAATAATTTTATAGATTAATATGACATGTTATTATTGATTTAATTAATCTTTTTAGAACTAATCATTCTTTTATGATTTTCACAAAAATTAATTACTAAATAGTGTCAAAATTGACATAAAACAGTTTTTGAAACAAATATTATATTAGTAATTGTTATTTTATTCCTAAAAATATAAGGTTCAGAAACATGACTTATATAAGGTTATATATATTAATAATAAACAACTTGGGGTTCGTTTGGCTTCTTATAGTAAGTTTATTAATCTTATAGTATAAGAACACAAGAAGACACGGTAAAAGTAAAATTATTTAAATTAATGTTAAATCTAAATGATAAGGTTAAAATAGGAAACTAAACTTGTCTAAATTCTATTGGATGAGAGTATTTAGACCCATACCCACATTATCTTATAAATGAATCAATTTTGATCTATTTAAAACCGAATTTGACTTTATAATAAAATAATAGTTTTAGTTATTCCAAAGGTGCCCCTCTCCTCCCTTATAAAAGGGCACCTCCTCCCTCTCTTCCTCACACCACTTTGAGCATTCAATCTCGGCCAACCCCTGAAAAATTCCCTTCTCCACTTCCCTAGAAACATCCTAGAGGTTCTGGTCTACCTCAAAGACCAATTTTAGTGCCCTAAAAGGAGGTCTCAAAGAAGCACTTCAAAGAAGAGATAATGTCTGTTACCAATTCTTTCATCTTTATTTCTTCTTCCACTTCTTCTTCTTTAGTTGTTTCATTATGAAGTAATAACATCAGTATCACTCATATACTGATATGTTATTATAATTATGAAACAACCCTATTTCACCATCTATCCATCCTACGGAAAATGAAATCACCGCGCGTGCGTACGTACGGAATACCGTCTCCACGCCGTGGTGTAATCTATTTTCCACCACCACCTTACTTATATGGGTATAATGGTGTAGATAATAACTATATATGATTATTGTAAATTGATATTGATTCTGAAATAGTATACATACACTCCAATACAATTCCACGATCATGAGAACGATATCATCTCTCGTGCGTACGTACGGACTACCGTCTCCACGACGCGATCAGATTCATTCTCCCCGTTAACCATTCATGAATGATTATAAAGTATATATAATAAGTAATAATGAAATATATGACATAATAATGATTCTGTAATTATGTGTATATATATGTATGTCATCTACTTAATTTCATTCAACTCAATAAGCAAAAGAAAACAACATTCATGCGTACGTACGGTCTACCGTCTCCATGAACGGTGTATTTATTTCCATTTACTGATCTATTATATTCTGAATAGATATTATATAAATAATGTTTTATATTCTGGAATTAATTAATCATGATCTAAGTAATCATATGAATAATTACAAGTCAAAACACGGACGACAAATGAAACGATTTTACCCAAAACGCTCTTTAACATGGAATTTACAAAAGAACGGGTAATATAAAGCCATAAGTGAACCATATATGATATCATAGCAATGAGTATGATTCTGGAATAAGTCAATGACATTATTTAAATCATTATACAGGAGGTTCGGACACAAACGAAGCAAATCAGACCTAAGGTAAGGAAAAATATCACAATCTCATTTTTATCCGAGATTGTTTATACTTTGAAATTTACTGGGGTGTATTTTATCATCCACATCCATGTTTCATCAATATGTAGTATTTATATCCTTCTACAATTGTTTAAATCCAATTTTACCCTTCGGTGAGTTTTTAGTAAAATATATGAAAGTAATCTTTTGTCGTTTTTCGTACGAGGTAATTTTTTACTTTTCCGACAAAAGTACGAGAAGAATGTTTTCTTAACTTATACGGCATGAATGGATTTTTAAAAAATTATTTCCAAGAAGCTTCCTTTACAAGTTTTCAAGTTTATTTTTAATCAACTTCTTTTAGTTTATAATTGTACGACATGTTAAGAAAGGAAAAGTGTTTTTGAAGCAGAAAGGATATTTTCCTCAATAATGGAGTTCAAGTGTTTTATCAAAATTATTTTCCATCTAAGATAATATAGGGTTCTATTTCTATCCCTATTATTACATGGATTTGATTATGTTGTGATGGAAATATTTTTATGAATTCCTTTATCTTATATGAATTGTTTTATGATGTCATGTTGTTTAAGAATCCCATTTTATTATTACATGGGTTATGCAATGATGTATGATTTATGATTTTGTGGCACACATAAGAATGGTATCATTATGAGATGGGTGGTACCTATATCTCCCTCCAATGCATTGGGTAAAGATTTTATATCTCATGAGATAGACATGGCTGGAACGGTAGGTTATACCGGTTCAGTGAAACAGGACTGAAACGAAGGAGTGAACTCGGTTTAGAAAGGGACTTTGTACACTAAGATAGTCTTGGCAATGAGTCTTGACTAATAAGAAATGATTCTCTATGATTATGTGTGTATGCCACAAAGTTTCATGTTTTAAGTTATGATTATTAGGATTACATTTCACTAATATGATTTATCCCATGTTATGAAATTATGATCTCTTTTGCAGGTTATGATTTCCAAATGATATGTTCTTATGAATATAACATGATTGATATTTCTTTTGTTTACCCTTACTGAGCATTTGAGCTCACCCTTTTATGTTTTCTTTTCCCCAGGACATAAAGAAAGGATTTAGGTTTAAAAAAAAGAAGATCTTTATAGGAGATGTTGAAGATCTTTCACCGCGATTAGAAGATTATATTCCAAGTTTCCAAAGACACTAAACTATTACGGTCCTTGTGTGTGTGTTTTTGTTATGTAATATGTATTCCACAAAAGTAATGTAATGTCCATGTACGTCAGGCTTTGGGTCTCTATAGTGTATATTTCACACTTGTCCCCAAAGATATAATTCCGCCAAATTTTTAAATTGAAGATCACCTCATCCAACTCCAAATCATGTGTTGGATAATTATGCTCATGAACATTCAATTTACTTGAAGAATAGGCAATGAATTTGTCGTTTTACATCAACACACATCCCCGACCCTTCTTTAAAGCATCACTAAATACCAAATAAAGTTCTCCACTTGGGGGTAAATTGAGCACGAGTGTAGTGATAATCCTCCCTTTCAACTCCTTGAAGTTTTCTTTGCATTCATCATTCCAATAAAACATTACTCCCTTCCTAGTTAGCTTGGTAAGAGGGTTGGAAAATCATGGGAATTTTTTCACAAATCATCGATAATATCCCGCTAACAACAATAAGCCATGGATATCCATTACCGATGTTGGCCTCAATCATCCATTAATTACAGTTGTCTTGGAGGGATCTACAGATATCACATTGTTTGTGATGATATAACCCAATAATGAGACCTACTTCAACCAGAACTCACACTTTATGTACTTTTCTTAGAGATTCTACTTTATCAAGGTCTCTTGTATAGTTCTTAGATACTCCTCATGATCTTCCATAGTTTTCGATTATATTATAATATATCAATAAATACCACCCAAAATTTGTCAAGGTAATCTATAAAGGATCTATTAATCAAGTCCATGAAGATTGTTGGAGAATTAGTGAGTTTTAAAGGCAATACTATTAATTCATAGTGCTTGTACCATATAGGAAAAGCAGTCTTTGGGATATCCTCCTTCTTCGCCCTTACTTGGTAACATACCGACCTCAAATCCACCATGGAAAAGCACTGTGCTCCATGAAGCTGATCGAATAAGTCATCAAATCATGGTAGAGGATACTTGTTCTATATTATGATTTTATTGAACTCACAATAATTGATGCAAAGGTGCAATGACCCATCCTTCTTCTTGATGAAGAGGACTGGTGCACTACATGGTGAAGCACTATGGCGTATAAACCCTTTATCTATATTCTCCTATAGTTTTTTTTTCAGGTCTTCAATATCCATTACATCCATTCTATATGGAGTCTTGGATATTGGAAACACCCTAGGTATAAGGTCAATTGATAATTCAACATCTATTCTAAGAGGGAGACTAGTCAACTCCTCGAGAAACACTTCAGCGAATTCCCTCACAATAGGAATCTCTTCAAGGATGGTTGACTACTTAGACTCATTAAACTAGTCCAGATATGCTTTCTCATAGGGTAGTAATATCCACTCTTTATATGATGGAGATAAATATTATTCATCTTCCTCCCTTCATTTATACGGAATCAGGGGTGGATTCTCTTCATGGAGATTAATTTCCCTCTCATGGCAATTTATGTTGGCTCTATATAAGGAAATTCAATCCATGCCAAGAATTGCATCAAATTCCACCAGAGGGAGTATGAAAAGGTTTTCCGGAAAGTTAAATCCACTGATTATGATAGGGGGAGTTATATTCATGGGATGCAATGATTTCCCAATTTTTTGTACTCACTAACATATTTACTTCCATGATTTTTGGTGGTGTTTGGATCATTCTACTAAACTTTCTGGATATAAAAGAATGTGTAGAACCTCAATAAAAAATTATATTTTCTATTCTTGGATGAATAACTAGCATACCTATCTCCACTTCATTTTTGGGGTTAACTTTGGCGGTAGTGATGGAAAAATATCTCCCTTACTACCTTAGAGGTTGTTGGTTACCTCTGAAAACCCATAGCTTCAGGAACTGATTTGAAAAATGCCCTAGTTCTCTTCATTTGAAGCAATGAAGAACACATCGAGAGTAAAATGGATTGTTTCTATCCTCTATCACAACTGTGGGTTTTTCTTTTCGGTAGTTAATATCTAGGTGTCCTTATCTTCCACACCTAAATCATTTCCTCATTCCCTTCAAGCAATTTACAAGGTTCTTCTTTCCGCGCATTTGGTAAGTGGGGTGCTGTATCTTGTTAGAACCATTGGATTTATCCATAGAACCTCCAGAATTGAAGTCCAACTTATGCTTCTTATCCTCATAATACCCCATAGATTCTCCGATCTCCATTTTGACCTTGAGAGAACATCGGACAATTTCTTCATAGCTCTCGAAGTCACGAATTGCTAGGGCGTTCCGTAGGCTAGGATTTATCCCCCAAAAGAAGCAGTCAACCTTACATTCGGGGTTAATGACAAAGATGGATTTGTATCGTACAATCCTTGTGAAGTTTGTCTCGTACAATCCGATGGATTCATCGTCTTTTTGGCTTGAGGTCAAGTAAGTCCCTTTCCATCTTAAGGTGGAGGGGTCACGGAAAATATTTATCAAAAACATATTCTAGAAATCCTTCCATTCTAATGCCTAGATATCCTCCTCATGCTTTGTATTTTTGATCAATTTCCACCATTGATCAGCTTGACCCTCCATATGATATGCATCCAAGAGAACCTTCTCTTGTTTAGAACATTGAAGGATGGATAAGATCTTTTCAATTGAGTTGATCCATTGTTTGGTTATTAGGGGATCATATGATCCTTTAAAAGTATGAGGCCTTTGTCTTATGATTCTATTAATAGTGATTTTTTCTTTCTTAGGGGGAGTTTAATATTCCTCTTGACCCATGTTTCTATTCAAATCTTGAGTTAACTGAGAGATAATTGTGACAAAGTTTGTGATTCCCACCCCTATCGGATTGGGAATCTCATTAGCATAGTCATCACATTGCTCTTCACATCAGTTGTTAGCCCGAGTCCTCCTATTACCAACCATTGTCTAGAATAAAAGGAAAGTTAGGGGTAACACATAAAGGGTAATCCAAGGACAAAATAGATAACTTATAAAAAGATTTTATTTCCTTAACTTATGTATCTATAGACATCAATCTATGTTATCTATAATCTAATTCCTAACATATATTCTTAGGGAATTTTTTTTATTCCCTTAATAATGGTTCATACAAAGCTTGTGAATTTACCTATGCATATCCCACGAGAGTGTCATAACCAAGAGTGCAGAAAGGCCCTTTTTCGTGTACCAGGATACCCTAGGTCAAGCCCAAAACTCCTTGTCATGGTTTTCACCCCTAGGTACATATGTGCCAGATCCACCTCTACCTGCTAATATCCAGACAGGGATGTATTTGCTTGATAAACCATTAACTCTATATCCAAGAAAACATAGGGATGTATTTATTATACTTGGTTTTGTCTCTAAGTCTTCACTAGGGTTTTATAGTCCTAATCCCAAAAAAACTAAACCTATCCTTTTATACCAACTGTAATAACCCTACTCTTTATTACACGCTTAACATAATTCATTACATAAAAACATCACTTAATACAATAAAGAAGATTGTGAGTTCTAGTGTATTTGGGGCTCAGGATCATTACATAGAAAGTTACAACATGAAATACAACATGTTTATTGAAAACTTCCTTTACATGATCACTACATTCCCTCTTACTTAGCATTGAATGGGATAACCCGAGGACATTCATAAGAAAAGAGTTAGCTATAAATCCCAGTAAAGGAATAAACATGGAATATCATTAGGAATAAAACACCTATTAGAAAAGAGGCATATCATTGTATCACAAGAGAAACATGAACATAAAGGCATGATAAAGCATGATAATTATAACATGGATATGTGGCAACAACACTTAACATGGAATTAACATGATCCAAGGCTCATTGCACATGGAGCATGAGTAAACCCTCATTGCACATGAAGCATGAGTAAACCATTGATGCAATTGAATTAGAATGATTCAACACCCATTGCGCATTTCGTATCATGAAACTATACTTTACCAAATGCATTGGAGTGCCATCAGGGCGCACCCTTCTTAAACATTTCATTTCTTGCATAAGTGTGCCACAAGATCATAGAACATGAATTCATAAAACATCATAATTTATTCCAAGATTAAGGAATGTGTAATTAATACATGAAAATCTTTCATAAATATGTAAATGTTCATATAGTTGAATACCCTTTATATAGAAATGGGCAAGGTATTCACTACAAAATGACTTTGACTTGAAAAAATGTGGTGCAATTTCTGTAGCATAACGGTGTGACATAAGAATTCATAAAAAATGGCTAATGAGAGAAAAATGGGTGTATCATCATATGTAAAAGAAATAAATAGTAAGGGGGTCATATAGATACATTACTCAACAATTGTAATGGAATTTAGATTCATGATACAAAATAATTGCTTGAATGTAAATGAGGAGGGAGAAATTCGTTTCGGAATTTCGGCATAGTAACGGGTGTACATGGGAAGAATTTAATGAGAGAGAAAGGGGTATCTAATAATTAAAACATAAATAGGGACGTATGGGGGAGGTTTGAAATCATAACCCAACATTTATAATTAAAAATAAAAGGGCATAACAATATTAAGAAACATGGATAAAAAGAGAAAGGTAGGAATCCCTTACTAGGAAGTGTGATCCCAAAAGCTTGGGAGAGGCTTGAGAGAGGCTTCATGGGAGAATGGGGAACCCTGAGATGATTATAGAGAGAGGATTATAGAGAGAGGAGTTTAGGGTTTTTTCTAACTTCATATGCTTTGAGTGAAGAGGAAGTGGGATTTTGGGTGGGTTTATATTGGAAAGGAGAAGGAATTCTTTATTATTTACGTTTGGGACACCTCACATTAAACAAATCAAAACCAAAAACCAACCCATGGTTTTTTCCCATGGTTTTTTCCAAAGGGGAGTGGAAAAAAATATTTTATAAGGCCAATTTCCATACATATTAAAATAATATGTTTTATTATGTGAAGTTGAGTCACACTCTCAAGGAAAACAATTTAAATAGACAAAATGTTTTATAAGTCTTGAAGGGTCCACTAAAGCTTTGTAAAATAAATAAAAAAACCAAAAATCAAATTATTTTAATGTTAAAACATATATTGGCTGAAAATAATGTTTTTTGTATTTTATTACATCCCTATTGGGTCATTATGATGTCATAAAACACATTATATATTTAAACGGTATTTAATTTTTACCAAAAATTCAACTGTCTCAGAAAATTCTGAAAAATTCACTGTTGGATAATTTTGACATCATGATTCTAAAAATAATATTCATTTTATCTAAATAAGTTTCTAAATATGTGAATTTTTACTTTTAAAATAACAATAGGCATTTATAAAAAATTCATTGGTTTGAAAAAAAAAGATTTCAAACCTTAAAAAATTACAATTGTATTCATAAAATTAAACGATCATTTATATTTAATAATAATAATAATAATTTTCTTATTAAAATATTATTTAATTGAATAATCCATTAATTCATCAAAATAGATATCTTAGTTGAATATTAATTAAAAATACTATTTGTGATTTAAAAACTATTTACAAAGTAACACTAATAAAAAGAATGTATATTCTCTATACAAGAATAATGTACATAATCATAGTACTAGGGTATTGTTACATAACCCCTTAAAACACATGAATAAGACCTTAGGGTAAGGTTCGAAATGGTTACAGACTCTTTGGGTGGCTCGGATAGCATTACACGAGTGGTAATCTCTATCAACTTCCACTTCTCTCGTAGGATGTTTTGCTCGAGCTTAATGTATTCAAGCTTAGCTTGAGATTGGTTAAGAGAAAATCCAAATGATACCAACCCCTTTAAGAGCTCTGAAAAATGGGCTTCATATGGGTAAATTCATGTGGATGAGGCCATCCCTTCCTTTTTCTGAGTAGATTGGAGTTGTTAAATCCCTATATTTATATTAATCATGTGATCACTGTTCAATGGCTATATTAGCAATGGTCGCAATTCTTAACAGTATTTTAAAATCCAAAACATAGAACCAAATAAGTGAATACATTTTATATAACCATAATAATACATTTAAATAGATAAATAGGAATTTTCATTAATGAATTTTTGGGTAATTACAAATGGACTTCCCTTATCCTAGCTCATCATCCATCACAAATGTGTCTGACCATAATCTATTGTGAAAGTCATAAACCACTAGTAGATAACAACTCAAACACATGGTAATAAATCATTTTAACCAATTCTGAGGATCATCCACTGGGGTGAAATCTTAAGACACTCCTCATAGAATCCTTACTCTAGTTCAAAATAATATGTAATCGGATCTCCCACCTTTTGAATGGTGAGAACCTAGTTGGGAAACTTGATCTTGGACCCCTTCCTCTAGTAAAAAATAATATATTTATCCATATTTTGAAGTCAATTTCTATCAATGGATTATGCTCCTTCCCTGAGACATTTATGACTTATCTCAAGAGTTACTTGGACAATAAGATATTTCACTAAAGATATCCCAAAGAAACCTCTTGGGGAATGAATTTATCATGAATATACCTAAGAATCAGTGCACTAGGAATCTTATAGATGTCATATAAACTTATTTTTACCTCTATTTGGACTATAAGGAATGTGTTTGTGCCTATACTCTAGTGGTGAGGGGCTTTGGGATTAGGTTGTAATTCTTGTAGATAAAATTTTGAGATATGAAAATTGCTTTATAAATTTATTCATCTCTTAGAAAATCCTCGAACTCAATGAACATCTCACAAAACCAACATTCCCAAACCCATATATACTTCCCACCACCTCTAAGTGTCACAATAAAACTCATTCCAACCCTGATCAAGACACCTAAGTTAGTTAGTGGAAAGGTCCAATATTCGTGATCTCTAGAAGTAGACAACTAGTGCCTAGACATCAATCATGGACTATAGGGAATGGTTTATCCTAATAAATAGTAATAAACATATAACTTCCCATTGAAATTATAATATTACCACTTTTCAAATTGTAGAACCATGCAGAATTAAAATAAATAATTTCATAATAAAATGATCTCAAATAAGGGATTAACATATCAAATAGCTCATAGTTCAAAATAAAAACTACATAAGCCTAATCAAACCCACAAAAAAATAGATTCAATAGGATATAAGAGATACCATATGATATGGAAAATGAATAATATAAGAGATATACAAGATAAAAAAGTAAAATAAATACCATAACCATTATCTTCTTGTTCGAAGTAAATACCCCTCTGTTTGGAACTACCACCATACCCAAACCAAAATACTCCGACCAACTACTATAACCTATCGAGAAAAAAACAATAATATATATAGGAATAAGAAAAATACTAATAATAACCTCCCCACACCCCATTTATAACTTTCAAAATAAAATCATTTTTATTCTAGTTTGGAAATATAATTATGAAAGTAATATATTTATTTAATTTTAATGTATGTCATGCGAGTAAATATTTTGAATTAATTTTCATTTGAAGAAAAAAATTCACACATTTAATCTAGAACCAATATTAGAAATTTTAGAAAGGTAATAATAATTCATGTAAAAGAATAAGATTCCAAAACTATGATTTTGAAAAAATCCACATTTTAGACCTCTTTTAAAATCCTACATAGAAAATTCTAAAGAAAAAAAAAGTAAATTTTAAAATAAAATATGATCTCAAAACTAGAAAACATTCAAATAAAATTTTCAATTAAACTAGAATCATGATACATAAAGGATGAAAGAAACAAAAATATGGAAAAATATATGTACTAATATAATCCACTCAAATAAAGGAAAATAGAAACACATGAGGGTTAAATGATGAATTTAAAATAAATATAACATTTGAAACTAATAAACACTAACATAGACATCTAAATTTAACTAATATCAAGATAATAAATAAGAAAACAAAATTAATACATGTTAATAAATATAAGCAATAAAAGAATTTACTCATGTGAGGAAGTTAAGATAAATTATAGGTATATGTGTATATGTGTGTGTGTGTGTGTGTTGAATACAACAAAGTAAAATATTGTCAAAACACTTTAACAAGGGTAGAAAATATTACTTCACTATTCATTGGAATATTTAAAAAGAGTAACATTACCTCACTAGTTAGCGAAACTCACTTAACTAGTGGAAATAATTATCATAACTTCACTAGTCATGAAAAAAACTTAACTAATTGAAAGTTGTAGTATAACTTCACTGGTAAGGATTACTCTCTAAACTAGTGGAAATGTAATTTATAACTTCACTAATCATAAAACATAATAAACCAGTAGAATGATGTAATATAACTAAAGTACTGAAGAAACACACTAACCTAGTGGAAAGGATCAATATAAATTTACCAATCCAACAACACACTAGAAAAGTGGAATTCCAAACCAAGCCTTTGGAATCATTTTTTGGAAAACCAATTGATAATTTTATTTCTTTAAAACCAAACCATGAAAAAAATATTTAAAATCTACATAATAAATTAATTCTTTTTTATTAATTCAACATAACCAAATTCAAAACCCATTATCAAACTAATAAAAATAAAACCATCTCAAAAAATTCTTGTAAAGTAATTCAACATTAAAAAACCAACCCTTTCCATAATTTTTAAACCCTTTTTCCAAAAATATGAGTTTCATTCCATCAAAATAATTAAAAATTAACACAGTCATCCTTATAAATTGATTACTTTATAAAACAATCCTTTAAAATATTTTAACAAACACTATGTTTATGTAAGTAAAACACTTTATAAGTCTAATGTGAAAAACATTTTTATGATCACATGGAAAAACTAGAGAAAACCCAAAATATTAAACTAAGGATAATTATATAACCTTTGTAAAAAAAATCATAAGTTTAAATCATGGTTTAAAAGAGATTAAGATATCAAAGGTTTAAAATTTAAATTTTGTGCATGAATCCACCCATCTTAATCCACTAAAATCCCAAGTCATCGTGTTACTCCACCACAAAAAGAAAATACTCATCAAATCTTCATTCATAATAATCTCAATATTTGGAAATAAAAACCTTAAATTTCAAATTTAATTATACCTAGAAAATATTCATCAATTCTTATGAAAAAAACTTAGGTCTTACCTTCCTCTTGTCGAGATGAATCCAATTTTACCAGTTAAATGTTATTAAGTTCAATATCAATGGTGATATGGAAGAAATAAAATTGAAGAGGGAATGTAATTTGATAAATAGAGAGGGAAGGGGGAAGAGATGGAAAATATCTAAGTAGGGGTAAAAATGGTTCCCCCTTATCCTGTATGCTTCAACCCCCCCCCCCCATCTCACATTTTTTATTTTATTTTATTTTATTTATTTTATTTATCCCATAAGCACTTCTTATAAAATACATTCCCATACCCCTATGTTTTTTACATTTTCTTCCTTTTACTATGTGATTCACATACTTTGTATGTCTGTTCTTTTTTTATTTTTCAAATTCAGTATATGATGCCTCCTAAATATTATTGCTTTAAATTTTAATTTTTTTTCATAATAAATTAAATTCAAATAATAGAAATAATACCATCCCATTATTAATTATTATTATTTAATTAATAGAAGTTATTAAAATCTCATATATATATATACATATAAATGAATTAAATTTTCATTAGAATTTTTAATAACAAATAAAAACAATAACAGTCTTATTATTTTTATACACTCAACTATTATTTAAACACAATATGTATTGAATTATCAATTTAATCAATCTTTGAGTGTTCTTTAAATTTTAACATAATCACATTTTCTTGAACATTGAACAAACCATAATGATTTTATTTATTACATAAAAATGTAGTTCATAATCCTATACCCATCCATTGAGTGGATCTATGACTGATTGGAAAATGATTTATTTTTAATAATGTATTTGAGGATTTGATATATAATCACAATTATCTAGGGTATCCTTAGAATGGTGTAATATATACACAAGGTTAATATCCCATTATTTATGTAAAACACCTATGATGATATATTAGAACTCCTAAGGTTAATATATTTTGTGCCCAATGAATTTGGTAGGTTTGAATTGGTCTTTAAGATATCCATGTTGGTTAAGTGGTCATGCTCATATAGTGGAATAAAATTCAATGATAGGTAGCCCTAGTGAATATTCCACATGGTTTTCACCAGAGGTAATATATATAGTCTATGTTAATTGGTACATCCTTACCTAGTCTATTTAATTAACTTTTAAATCTGTACAAAAGTTTTGAAATCTCATATGGGATTAAATGCATGAGATATCTTATTTCTATAAAATGGAATTAAACAATAATTTTTAGGAGGAATTGGAAATAAATAAGAAAAATAAAAACTCTAGTGAATTAATTTAAGAATGAACATAGTTGGAAAATTTTTTGATTAAGGATATAATCTATCCCATGATTTTTTTCAACTTGATTCACCCAGGACCTTCACATAGATTCTCAGTTTATCTGCTTCACTTTGTTATCTTCCCCAAAAACCTTATCCTAAGGTCTCTTTACCTAGGAATAGATGTTGCACTCATATTAGCATACTCAATTTGATGAACCAAGGTTTGTGTGAAGGGATTTTATGTATACCTTGGTTATCATATGAGACATGGGTGAATAGATATTGAATAAAATTAGTGTTCACTCTAGTCACATTAAATTTGTATTGAAAGAGAAGGCCCCCTTTATTTTTAGAGTCATGTTTCCCATACCCAATTTATTATGCCCATGTTAGGTGCCATAATTATTGTTCCCACATATATTGTCCAAACAAGTGTTCCCATTTTCAATTACAAGATCAAAATTCCCACACTTGGTGCACATATATCAGTGTGAACAAAATGTTACTCACCAAACATGGTCTCTCTAGACTTCTTTTGACACAAATTTCATGCGAATATCACTTATACCTAAAATATTTACCCTAATCATATCGAATAGGTATAAATATAAATGGAGAAATTTTTTAGTGTTTTCTTATGTAATAGGAATTGAGTTGAAGAAGTCCCTAATCTGGATCATATAAGGTTCCCAAGTGATTCCCTCAATTCTAGGCAACAATATAGTTTCCCTTGGTTGAGGTACCCAATTACTTCAACCCAGCCTAGGTTCCAAACTACATCACCCGAGTCTATACACCCAGATGCTTTGATCAGGTCATGTTCTCTTCTGACTAGAATGATCCATAAATAAGTTCAGGCACCATGCTTCTAGGTACCAATATGGTGATCCATGTTCCCAGGTTACCTTTGGCCTAAAAATAGACCACATGGGTTCCTCATTTGCAACCTTATTAGATAATATAAACAGACACCCAATGATCTCTTCACCCTAGTCCTCACTTCCCATGTAAATTCGGTTATTAAGTAAAAAAAACAAGTTGATCAATTGGGATTTTTATTTCATTGAGTTACTAAAATTATTAATACTCCAAAACATTCATAGAATACTACTTTGACATTAGTAGTCTAAAACTAGGGTGAATAACCCCCCTTGAGTGAGCCACTATCATTCTATTAGAATAGGTATTTTCAATAGGGTGACACTTTACCCTATTCTCTTACTAGGGTGACACTTCACTAAAAAATCATACTAGGGTTACCACTTTTTCTTTGCCTCATTCTAGGGTAACACTTTTATGTACCCTACAACTAGGGTGGCAACTTCACCCAACCATCCACTAGGGTGATACTTTATACAAGTCATCCACTAGGGAACACCATTATCCTTTATATCATATGGGGGTTTCCAATTGTAAAATCCCAACCTGGATTCCACTAAACCAGTGCTCTAATCTGATTCATTATGAGGCCCCAAGCACACATCCCCATATGCCAAAGGCTGGTGACTAGCAGTGAGGGCCTAGGGTGTGACAATATGAAGTCTATGCCCTCATAATAGAGTAAGAAAATAATGTAAATATCTAATTATAACATATAATAGTAAATAAATAGAGTGTAGAAGAATTAAATAAACTAAAATAGAACATTTTGTAATAATAAATTAAAATTTTATAAGATCCTGAACAATTATGTAATATATACAAAACTGGTCACCCACTGGGATGACCATAAAATAAACGAGTACAAAAATAAATTGAATAAAAGTAATAGGATAAACTAATAACCTTGATCCAAACCAAAAACATGATATCTAGACATTATCGAACTACACGAGTTTGAACAGAAGAACCTGTACGAGTAGCTATACTTGATAATGTAACTCTGGGCCTCAGCCCTATCCACCGTGAAATTGTGCTCAGTCTGAAAAGAATACATAAGGAATGTACCCACACAGAGGTGCACATATAGGGGTGAGAATATAATATTATTATTCCACCTAATGATAAACCTATAAAATATTATTCCATAAGTACATAATCATGAAATATACTTATCCTAGATAAGACTCAACAGAAAAGATAATTAAATCCAATAACATGAGGCCATGTCGACCCCCATGTATGTAATCTTGATCAATTGGAAAAGTGATATCATGGGTTTCCATACTTATATGTGTTCATATGAACACTACCATACCTATACATATATACCTAAATATGAATATACATGAGTTAGGTGATTTAAATAACATAAAAACCATCATCAGTCAATCCTTGGGTTAGTAATATCATTCTCTTATACATTTTGTGCAAAGGCCATTGATCTTGACATCATACCACTCAATTCATGTATCATTAAGGTGATCTATGGGTTTTTAATCCCATCCAAAATATACCTTCTTTGGCCAATGCTATAAATTTTTTCATAGAAAGATACTTCGTCACAAGGGGATACTAATCCTAATCCTGGGTTCACCCATACTCACATCTAATCATTGTAATGATAGATTCCAAGGAAGTATGTATGAACATCCTATAAAGAGTCATTGAGCTAGATTCTATACTAATCATGCCATGTAAATCTATTCCAATGTCTAATCCCTAGGTCCCAGTTCGTAGGTTGTCACGACATTATGACATAGATGAATTCTAAGGTTTTGACCCTTAGGTCATCTATAAAGAGTGACTATTGGTGATACATCATGACAACTCCTCTAGATCCATGGTGTGGATTTCATGACAAACACCAATCATAGGTGTGATACTCCATGCTAAACCACGTTGATAAAGAAAAAGGTCTCAAAAGCTTGATCCCAGATAACACGTCATGAGATCCTCATCATACGAAAAATATAAGAGAGCATTATCATCCTACATAGGCCACCAGTCAAGGAGATAATAATCATCCTCTATGTACCACAATTCCTGTAGAGAGTAATCATCCACTACTAACATTGTATTGAGGAGTGCATAGTCATCCTCATTTAACCCATGATTTCAGGAGATCATAATCATCCTCATCACTTAGTAGAGAAAAATCATCCATGAGTATCATTTCTAGGGATTTCAAGCCCCTATATCATAGTAGTTGGCTCAATAGCTGGATTCCATGAAGCACCTATAGAAATACCAATCATCTAATTATCAAATATACACGATCAAAATCCAAATCTCGTGTATTTTTTCTAGGAATACTAGTAAATATAATAAATAACATGTCTCAGAAGCCAGATCCTAGGAAGAACATCTTGTAATCTCAAAGAGAAATAAATATTCCTTGCATCTGGTTTATCAACCACAAAACCAGAAGCACCTATAGATAACATCATTTCCTCATTAATAACCAAGTGAAAGTATAAAAAATTAAAGAGGGTGTAATAATTCCTAAACCCACCACTACTATCACATCCCTATTTATTTCATGTATGGAATGGGTTCTTAGGCGACAATCACTACCATATTTACCCAAAACCAACAAATTATATTAGGGTAGGTCAAAAATCGAGGCACCCACTGGGTCCATTAAATCAAACACTGATAGGCATACTACTTTGGATCCTTGAGGAATATGCATAAGTGAAGGCATCCAACTTAGGATCCTCAGTTGGGAAGGTAAGGGAGGAATCCTACAAGGGATCCTCAAACGAAAAGTTAATAGAGGAATCCTATAAGGGATCCTAAAAACATTAAATAGGTAAAGGTATCAGAATATGGATTCCCTAGGTTATCATGTAAGAAAATGCATCCCATAGGGGACCCATGGTAATAGACATAATATAGAGGAATCCTACGTGGGATCCTCTAGGTCGAAATGTAAGAGGAGTAATCCTATAGGAAATCATTGGAAACAACTGGTCTCATGGCCTCTTAGGCTAGAGGGGCGCGTCTCGTAAGGGAGAAGTCCTCAAAGGAAGTATACAAGCAATAAATCATGAGAGATATCTCATGGATCATCTCATATCAAGGTTCTCACTCTTAGGAGAAAACTAAATTTGATGTCTTGAGGATAAACCTATACATTATGAAAATTCTTGAAATGCTACCTAGGAGTCCTAAAAATACCTCATGTGTCTTACCATCATGATCTATGTGAAAATATACTCATAATAGACTATTAATGGTTCCAATTATAACTCTAGGGAGAAAAGATATGAAATTGCCTCAAAAGGGTGGAAAGGGAGAAGTACACAGCTTGTGTACCCTGGTACATGGTGTGTACCCACAAGCATATAACCAATCTCACTACCTAAAAATGGATAAAAAAACATGGGACAAAATTTTATGCAGGTTGACATCGAACAAAATTGACATCTTCCTATAAGGTTATGAGTCAAACTAAGGGCTTTTAGGTATCCCACCTAGATATACAGAACAAGTCTCGCAACTAGGTCATAATATCTAACTAACTAGCCCAAAATATCAACCTATCTAAATAAGATGAATAGAAAACCAACCTATGAGGTTGAAAACCAAAATCTCACCCTACAAGGGCATAATTCTCGTCAAGTGTCCATATAAGGAACTACTCCTTAGAGTTCACAATACTAACATAGAAGAGAAACTGAACTGACAGTCACTAAATATCTATATACCATAATACCCCCTCACGGTCCAGTTCATGTGAAAATTCATAGTACCTATTGGAATCGTACTCTGTGATCCTATAAGAATACTAAAATGAAAATATATCCCCAAAAATGGTATAAAATATAGGCATCATGTGCCTTAACTACCTACAAGGGTTACTGCACCACCCATGCATGAAGAATGAGTCATCGGCCTCACCTCTAAATGTCGCAACATAGATCCACATGGCCTGAAATCATAACGATATATATATATATATATATGAAAGTTGTTTCGATTGAGTATAATTCCACCAAAAACCTATGGGGGGAAACCATTTAGGTTTTTGTTGATACCCTAAAATATTTTCCCATGTCGTCAGTAATAATCACACACAAGAAGGCCTATATGGTGTGGATACTACATGACAAATATAGTGCATGAGAATCCACTTTCCTTTGCTGAAAAAGAGTGAAAATCCATATTTGGCCTCTTTCCACTGGCCAAGAGCCAGAAATCCATAGTAAATCAAAACACTCGCACAACATGTTCATTTCTCAAGTAGATAATCATATACAAATAAAACATCACATATCAGAACTACAATCCCATACCCCTATAAATCATGACTTATTACTAGAACAAGTGTTCTCAATGCACCAATCAGATATCCATCATAGGTTCTGACACATTCCTAATACTCATATATACCATGTCCCAAATAGTGAATCAAAGGAAAGGAATAGATTTGATACCAATTTGAAGCATCCTGGCTTGTATGCCACTAAACTAGTGATCCAATCCAATTCATTACAAGACCTCAACCACACCTCCCCATAAAATAGAAGCTTTAGACTAGAAGATAGTTCCTAGGGTGTGATAGTGGGGAGATTATTACCTCATATCAGAGTAAGAAAACAATATAATTATCTACATATAATATACAGAAGTAAATAGATAGGGTGTGAAAGTAGTAAATAAACTAAAATAGAACATGTTATAATATAAATGGAAATATAAAAAGATCCTTAATAGCTATGTCATATATAAAACACTGGTCACCCACTAGGCTAACCATACAAGATAACAAAAAGAAACTAAATAAAATTATAGGGCCCTACAACTAACTCTGATCCAGACCACATGCTCGATCTCCAAACATTATCAAAACTACACTAGTCTGAATAAAAGAAACCACGTGAACATCTCCACTCAATTATGAAACTCTAGTCCTCAGCCCTATCCACCATGATATTTTCTCAACCTAAAAGAAAAAAATTCTATACGCACACTAAGGTGAATGTAAAGAGGTGAGAATATAATCTCAGTAGGCCACCCCAATGATAAACCTATAAAATATACTATCTTAAGTGAATTATCTTAAAATATGATCAACCTATCCCAAACTCAACTGAAAAGATAAGTAAATCCAATAACATGTGGCCAGAGTAGACCCATAGGTCTGTAATCTTGGTCAAATGTGAAAAGTTCTATCATAGATCTCCATACATATATGTGTATATATGTATAGTAACATACCTATATATATATACATAAATTTGAATATACATGATTAAGGTGAATAAAATAACATAAAACTTATCATTAGTTGATCCTTGGGTCTATAATCCTGATCAACTGGATATCTTGTGCAAAAGAAATTGATCTAGATTTCATGCCACTCAAGACATGTATCACTACGTTGATATCTGGGTTCATAATACCAACTGACATATACCTTTATTGGATATCACCAGAAGTGTCTCAGAGTAAGCTAAATCACCATAGGGGGATACTCATCCAAACCCTGGGTTCACCCGTACTCACCTCCAAACAATATAATGAAGGATTCTAGGGAAGTACATACACACATCATGTAAATGGTCACTGATATAGATTCCATGCTACTCATCCCATGTAAATCCAAATCAATGTATGATCCCTAGGTCCCAGTCCATAGACGGTCATGAAATTAAGACTCAGATGAACCCAAAGGTTCTTACCCTTATGAAATCTAGAAATAGATATCATCAGTGAGACATCATGGCCACCCTTTGATATCTATGATGTCAAATTCATTCCCAATGTTAATCATAGGTTTGAAACTATATGATCAACAACCCTGATAAATAAAAATGACTCATAATCCTTATCCCAGAGAACATGTCTAAAAATCCTCATCATATGAAGAATCTATGAGATTTTAGTCATCCTCTATAAGCCATAGGTCAAGGATAGCATAATCACCTTCAATAGTCCAAAAGTTGAGGTTAGTGTAATCATACACTGATAACCCTGGGTTTAGGAGAGCTTAATCATCATTATTTAACTCATGAGATTAGGATATCATAATCATCCTCATCACTCGAGAGAGCAGAAACATCCATGAGTAACATTACTAAGGATGCCAGGCCCGTATATCATAGTAGTAGTCTCAACATATGGATTCAAGGAAGTACCTCTGGAAATCCCAATAAAATAATAATAAAATATACAAGATCAACAGCCATGTCCTGGGTGGTAGCTCTGGGTATACTAGTAAATATAATAAATAATATTTATTAGAAGTCAGATCCTATGAAGATTGTTTGGGCATCCCAAAGAGAAATAAATTGACCTCACGTCAGGATCATCAACCACCAACCAGGAATCACTTCTGGCTAACATCGTTGCATCATCAATAACCAAGTGAAAGTATAAAAAAATGAGTGATGGTTGTTGAATGCCTAAACTCACCACTAATATCACGACCACATGGATTACAAGTACAGAACAGGTTCTAAGGTGACACCTGATACCATATCTACCCAAACTTGGCGTACTAGCTCAGGTTTATTGAAACATTGAGGCACCCACTGGGTCCCTTAATTCAAACACTGAGAGGCATACTACCTCTAATCCTCAAGTAATAAAAGTAAGAAAAGTAATCCTACTCTGGATCCTCATATTGGGAGGTAAGGTAGGAATCCTGCATGGGATCCTCAAATGGATAGTCGATAGAAGAATCCAACAAGGGATCCTTGGAACAATTCATAGATAAAGGGATTATAATAGGGATTCCCTAGGCCAGAATGTAATAAAAAGGCATCCCATAGGGGACCCCTGGTAAAAAAATATATAGGTATCCTACATTGGCTCCTCTAGTCAGAAATTTAAGTAGAGTAATCATACATTTCATCCTTAGAAAAAACATGGTCTTATAGACTCTTAGGTCAGAAGGGAACATCTCACAAGGGAGATGTCCTCAATGGAAGGATACAAGGCATAAGTCGTGAGAGATGCATCATGGATCATCTCAGATCAAGGGTATCACTCTCAGGAGACAACTGAATTCAGTAACAGGAGGAAGAACCTTCCCATTAAAAAAATAATTGAAACTCCACCTAATATTCCTCAAAACACCTCACATGTCTAACCATCATGATCTACAAGAAAAGATTCTCAGAATGGACTACTTGTGGGTCCAATTTTGACTCTTGGGATAAAATATATGAAAATCCTTCAAAGGATGTAAAAGGAGGATTACACGGTGTGTGTACCCTGGTACACAACATGCACCATCAAGACCCCAATAAGGCGTGTACTCTAGCCGGACATGGAATGTAAATGCCAAGTACATTGCATGTTGGTTCTGTACAAAGTGTGTACCCTACACGGGGTACCTACCCATGTAACTCGCATGTCTTAGCCATGTATAATGCCTGGTAATGTACATATACATAGCATGTAGTCCACATGGGGCCTAGAAATGTACTCTACAAGGCATGTTCCCCTTACACAAGCAGCATGGCTGGGTAATCGACTATATTCCCAGGTACATGGCTATATGGTCGAGTCTCAATAAATATAATTTCATTACAATTAAATATGTGTACATCAAAAAATAATCTTCCTCGAATAGGAAAAACACACGACATGTGTTCCCTAAAGTACATGTCATGTAGATGGGTTTTCCCGAATGGAAAACCCTCAAAATTCCCTGAAACACCTGTTTTCACCCCAAAAGTAATAGATCGATCCTCAAGGGGTTCTAGAAAACTATAATAAAGGATTAAAACTTGAAAATATTTAATCTATGAGGATTTATAGAAAAAAAATAAAAATGGCTTATCTTGGGGTGGAATCCACCAAAGCATCTCCTGTTTCTCTGATCCATGGTTGTCTCATGACGATTCGTTAAGTTTCGATCTCTACAAAAGTACCCCCTTATCTTCCTCTATCTCTCTCACTCCTTACCTCACCCTTTATCCCATGGGTCATGGTGGAGGATAGCCTATAGGGTAATACATGAGAATCTAGTTGGGGGAAATAAATGAAAATAAAAAAAAGTAAATAAAAAGGAAGAAAAAAAAGAAAAAAACTAGGCACGAGCCAGCCCTGACACCCAACTCAAGTTTATGACCCACCTAGGAAAAACTCCATGTTACAAAACCAATAGAAAAGAAGAAAAATAAATACAATTCTCCGTTTATAATATATTTACAAAAAAACCTGAATTAATAATTTAATATTTAATTTATTAGTTATTAATTATTAATTATTCTGCTAAAATTATAATGGTTCAAAATTCCACAGAACTCATTTCCTAGGGTAAAAACCTTATTATAAGACTAATGGATTGGTAAATCAAATTATCAGAGGTAATATTCTAGGGGTAAAAATCTATTTTACCCCTTATAATCATTTGAAAGAAAAAATGAAAATTTCTGCACAAAATTTCTAGTTTGGAAAAACACAGGTCATTACACCACTTCACCCTACCCCCTAATATTAGAAAATAACCACCCGTCCCCCTCAATTGGAGAAAAGATACACCCAATATTCACTTAATACCTATAATTGGGATAACTCCAACCCATATTATATACTAGAACATAGATTAGTATTCCCAACTTAATGGTTGTGTACACCTTCACCAAGGACTCCAATATGGATGACTATTCCATAGGGCCTCCTCCATGACCTCCTTATATAAATGATTAGATTATAAAGATAAATTTTCAAATTTCTGATGATATATTCTATTGAAAAAAATCACATGAGTTATAGGTTCCTCATAGTAACAATGATCATGTATTCACATGATAACAAAGACTCTTATCATAAGGATACTAATGAGATCTGCCCTGGGATAGGATGGACATATTGGTTGCCAAAATTTTTAGTTTCTCAGACTTTTCCACTCAATAATATTTGAGCTCTTATGACTCCTTTCTAGATGTAATCCCCATTCATGTTCTCATTGCTAGTCTCATTGATATGTAACATCAATGATCCAAGAACATTTGTATATAGTTATTCTATGTATAATCCCTATCCACTTTCTTATGGGGATATACCATTTATGTTCCCAATCATTCTTTTGTATTATCATCAACTAAAAAGAGGTAGGCACACCCAAGGACATTCTATTAGGTCTAATCCCCAACTATTTCCTTCAATAGGCTATATTCTCTACAAAATAAATATCTTGTATTCCAATGTGTAATCCCCATTCACTCCTTTTACCCTTTCACAATAAAAACATATTTTTGACATGTTGTAAAATTGTACAACAACATATTTACTGCATAACTTTAAACTGCATGGTATGGTCCTGCCACACGACCTGATACTGTGAAATGTGAACTACATGGGATTTTATTCCTATTAATTTAGATATATAGGATGCCTCTCTAACTTTAAAACTTAACCTCTAAAACCATATTCCATGGGGTTATAAAACTTGAGAAATATATACCCTCCTCTTTTTTATATTAATTTTATGACATATCACTCTTCCTTATTGGTCCATATTCACAATGATTCATATAATCTATTGTCATTGGAGATATATCCCCCTCTGGGTTCATCGCACCTTCTCATTTATAGTTAATTGTAACTTGAAATCTATAATGGGATACTCATATATATTTTCCACACCAACCCTTATTAGGAAACATTTTCTTAGAATTCCACTCAACATGACATTAAACTACTTCAAAAAATTAATAGAAACATGACCTTAAAAAGTACCACATATCCTTTATCTCATGAAATTAAAAGTTATGATGTATCCTAATAAGTGGAACTAATCTATTCATGTTTTAATTCCCTTCATAGGGATGCATAAGAAGATTATAACATATCTCTGATCTCAACAACATAAGTAGCTACCACCTCCTAGGATGACGATAAATTTTAGAGTTCCCAATTATGTGGCTTTAACCCATGGAATAACTAGTTGTCAAGAGAAATATGAAGAACCTCTAATATATACAAGTGGTCACATCGATAGAGAACCTCTGATATATATAAATGTTTAAATATGTTAATTATTTATATTGAATCATTACCATAGTGGTAACTATTCATACAGGGATATTTGGGAATGATTTATGACACACATATATTTTATAATATATTACTCATTAAATAAATTTTATGTGTTTTATATCTTTCTTGACACGCAACATCGAGCTTAAAATGAATAGTGATATATTATTATTTAAATAAAACCCTTATAACTTGGGAGTTAAATTGGAAGATATTAAAAATAATAAAGAGATTATTAAATATATATATATATATATAACGTTCGTACTCAATAAAAATTTATTTATTAATTATTAGTAAATAAGCACAAAATTTTTAGTAAATTCATTTTATACTTCAAAAATATATTTTTTGAAAATATATTTTTATTGTTTTTGGTAAGAAAATATTATAATTAATTTCTTCCATTATTATAAATTTTATTTTCTAAATAGTATATCATTTTTTATATCATAAAATAAAAATTAGTTTCGGGTTAAATTTTTGGATTTTTTTGAAAATATTGATTTTCTAGTGAATAATAAAAAATACTATCTATTGTAAAATTATTGTATATTTTCATTGAAAAGTATAATTATAATTTTAATTTGATATCAAATTAATAAAATTATAATTTTTATGGAAATAATATAATTAATTACATAGGAATCATCTTTATAGTTAATTTTTATATAAGTTCATTTTTTGATTAAAAACACATTTTTCTAAAAAAATGTTTTTCACTGTGTTTTATGAATTTATATAAAAAGTAATTTATGTAACTTATATGAATTTGATTTTATAAAATTGAATTAATTTTTTTATTTATCAATCAAAATTTATCATATGATATTTTTTTAATTTTTTTATTAATTTTAAAATTTTGCTGAATAGTAGAAAATAAAGTTTTTATGAAATATAGAATCTTTTATGATATCTTCAACACAAAATTATCATATTAAAATTTATTAAACTTATGGAATGAATAATTTTTTATAATATAACACAAATAAATTACATAAATAATTAAAAAAATATAAATGTTAATTTATTACATGATAAATATGAAAATCATATTCAATGTTGATAAAGTGCTTGCACAGCACTGGAAAAGTCAAATTTGTTTTCCTAAAGATAATATTTTAGAAATTATAAGTATTTTATTGAATTTTTTAATAAATATAAATTATTTTTTATGATATTTATTGATATATATTAAATTTTTAGTTATATAACAATTTTATTATCAAAATTCTTGTCCATTGTTTGCACAAGGCTAGAAAAGTCAAAATAACATATAAAATAAGTTTTCATAAAATATATAAGTATATATATATATTTAATGATTATAAAATATTATTTTTAAAATTACTAAATTTTTTTTATGATGGTAATTTATTTTAATTTTTATTTACTGTATAATTCACTTAAATGCTTACACAACACTAGAATAGTGAATGTGCAAGGAGTAAAAAAATAAAATAAATGATTTTAAAAACACAAAAAGTAAATTTTTTTGAATGAATTATGGTTTCATATGAATTTTAGAGTTTATAATATTTTATTATTTATTCTTAAATGTATTCTATTTGAATTAAATTATTATCATGTTGTCTATAATGTCAAATTATGTGAATAGTTATTAAAATGATATTAATAGTATTTTGTGTTAAATATATTTTATTTAATTATTTAAAAATCTTAAAAAAATTAAAATAGGAAAATTAGAATTATAAATGGTCAAAGTTATCATCCCTTTTATATTTATAATCCTATTTTTACATTAAAAGTAAAATTATAACCCTTAAATACTAAAAAAGTCATTTCTCTGATTAAGGTTAAAATCAGTTAACAAAGGGGTTAAACCAAAATATAAGGTTTAAAATTCCATATAAACCAATAAAAAATTTAATGGTTGAAGTTTTTTAAATCATATCATATCTTTGTCTTGAAAATATGGCAACTTGGTGCCATTTTTCTTTGATTGTGGCCTTTATATTATTTTAAGAAAAGGATGAATACAAAATTCCACTCTCTTGACTTTAATATCTATAAAAATCATAAGGATAAAATGTTTTAATTTTCAGTTATAAATATTTATTTGAAATGTGAATTAATTTTTTATCATCGTAATTTATTTTTAAATTTTATTTGTGGAATAACTTCTTTAAATTCCTATGAAACACAGATATTGTATTTATCAATCTTCTATTCGTTTATGGGGCTCTCAGCTTCGGCTGAGAGATCCCATTTGGTTTCTCCAGAGATCTTCTATTTAGGTTCACGGCTGGTCTTCGATGATGTGGGATGGTGTTCCTTGGTGGATTCTTGGGCTATGGTGGGCGTCGAGCAGTTTCGTCCTTGGTTTCATGCGGCGGTGGTTGACCACGAAGGCTTCGACAGTTCGGGACTTCCGGAGACAACGTCACAGCGGAGGCAAGGGCGTTTCTTGGCTTGGAATCTGTTTGTCAGCGAAGGCAACGAGGGATCAACGCTCACCATGCAGGGCCTCTATTCGAGCGGCGGCAGACCTCTATTCAAGCGATGAAAGTTGGCTCTTCATGGGGACGGCACGACGGGCAGCGATGCGGATTTTTCTTCTGATGTTCCGCACAGTGGATTCATGGATCTCGGGCTCGGCTTTGGTGTTGTATTTCAGTAGGGATGATGATCTAGATCACGGGATCTTTATGCAATGGATATGCTACCAGCAAGGTTCGGGTGGGTCGCGGTGATGCAAGCAGGCTCAGGCGGAGCATCGGGCATAAAGTGAGGCGATGACCTCAGGACAAGATGCGTGCAGGAGGGTGAACTCGGGATGCGGATGAATGCATGATAGATGTTAAGTGATAGTGTGGGTATTTGGACCGCTACTTTTCATGGGTATTGTCCCACTGGACCCTCGGTTCATTGAATCTAGGCCTTTGGGCATCTGTAACTGGTTCTTTTCTGGGTTTTCCATTGGGTTTGATCTCCCTGGGCCTACTGGCATTTAATGGGTTTTCCCTTACCCAAATCAAAAGGGGTTTCTGTTGTATTTTTCTTTTTTTTAATAAAGGGGATTTCTCCCAACCTTTTCACTAAAACTGACATTGTATTTATTAAATTAAAAGAAAAAAAATAAACAAATGATATTAAAAAAATAAAAATAAATACAATTTCAGTGAACTGTTGTGTTAAAATAATTTTTTAGATAAATATAACATATTAGGTCTGATTGAGATGTTTATATTTTGATTTCATAACTGTCTTGATGTCTTAAAAGTTAAAGTAAATTAGTTGTTAAAAAATGACATTAATAATATTTTATTAAATGATTTAAAATTCATAGAAACACTATATTCATCAAATCGAATGATATATTGTGTTAAATATCAAACATGGTCCATTTATTGGTCTTTTTTCCTTTTATGGTGACATTTTTTTCCTTTAAATAGTAGAAAACTTTTATATTGCTATAATTTCCAAAAGGATTAACAGGGGTTAAAACTAAGATATAAGGATTAAAACATCACTTAATCATATATAAATATTATTTGATGAGATTATTTCACATCTTAATGACCCTATAGTATAAATGTATCAATTTTGAGTTACTTTATTATAAAAATAATTTATATTAATTTAATACTTTACGTAATTCCTATAGTGCCCCTCCCCTCACTTATAAAAGGAAACATCTTCTAATCTCTTCCTCACACATTTTCAGTGTCATAAATTAGAAAATACCTAACATAATAACTTCATAGATTCTTCAAATACATAATATATCTTTAATTCTCTCCAAAATACTATCCTTTCATGATTTAAGGTGTAATCCAAAGAAGGTTTCTCAATGAAGTGGTATAACTCTAAGCAAAGAATTTTCAATTTTATTCCTTATTATACCATATATAAATCTATTTAATATGTTCTAAAATAATTAATTCCACATATTAAATATACTTAATTTTTATTATGATGATTTAACAACCATTATCCACCTTTTTATCATTCGTTGGAAAATGATAACATCGCTCATGTGTACGTGTAGACTACCACCTCTGCAAAGTGATGTGATTCGTTTTTCATTTATTCTTTACATAGATGGAAATAATGATATATTTAATAAATACATTTGATATATATTATATAAAAATTATTATTTAAATGTAATTTATTATTTAACATTATTTTGTTTCATTTTTTGAAAACTGAAAAATAGGTTCCATGCGTACGTACGGTCTACCATCTCCATGAACGGTGTAATTCATTTTTATCTCTCTAAAATGTATGTATGAATTTAAATATATTGGTAATGAGTATATATTATATTTATATCATGATTAAAATTATTTAAATTATTTAACCATGATAAAATTACAAGGAATGAGACTTCTGAACCAAAACATTCATGAGAAATGAAGTTGTTATTCCCTAGAACAGTGATTTTAATAACAATTCGTTAATAAATATGTGATAAATGTTATAAGTAAATAATATATGAGATGGTATATATGTGTATTTTTCTTTAATATATTTATAATAAATATATATTTATTATATAGTAATTTAAAATGTGTATGAAAAATACAAGATTTTATATAAGGGATTTTCATCTCAGGTTTACTTCTATGAGACACAAGTCATATTCACAACTTTTTTCATTTATGTTGTGTATATAATACCAAAGAATGTATTTTATCAATATTATCATAAAAATTATTATGATATACATTTCCATCTAAGTTTCTCTCTTTCATGAGGTTTTAATTTGAAAGCTACCAAATGGGTATGGGATTTATGTTTCAAACCCTTTTTTCATTATTATTTATGCTTGTATTTTCATTAATGAAATTATATGTGTTGAGACCCAAAGACTGATGTACATGGACATTACATTACTTTTGTGGAATACTTAGTACATAACAAAAACACACACACAAGGACCGTAATAGTTTAGTGTCTTTGGAAACTCGGAATATAATCTTCTAATCGTGGTGAAAGATCTTCAACATCTCCCATAAAGATCTTATTTTTTTAATCCTAAATCCTTTCTTTATGTCTTGGGGAAAAGAAAACATAAAAGGGTGAGCTCAAATGATCATTAAGGGTAAACAAAAGAAATATCAATCACGTCATATTCATAAGAACATATCTTTTGGAAATCTTAACCTACAAAAGAGATCATAATTTCATAACATGGGATAAATCATAGTAGTGAAATGTAATCCCAATAATCATAAATTAAAACATGAAACTTTGTGGCATACACACATAATCATAAAGAATCATTTCTTATTAGTCAAGACTCATTGCCAAGACTATCTTAGTGGACAAAATCCCTTTCTGAACTAAGTTCACTCCTCGTTTCAGTCATGTTTCACTGAACCGGTATAACCTACCGTTCCATCCATGTCTATCTCATGAGATATAAAATCTTTACCCAATTCATTTGAGGGATATATAGGTCCCACCCATCTCATAATGATACCATTCTTATGTGTTCCACAAAATCATAAATCATACATCATTTCATAACCCATGTAATAAAAAAATGGGATTCTTAAACAACATGACATCAAAAAACAATTCATATAAGATAAAAGAATTCATAAAAATATTTCCATCACAACATAATCAAATCCATGTAATAATAGGGATAGAAACATAACCCTATATTATCATAGATGGAAAATAATTTTGATAAAACACTTGAACTCCATTCTTGAGGAAAATATCATTTCTGCTTCAAAAACACTTTTCCTTTCTTAACATGTCGTACAATTATAAACTAAAATAAGTTGATTAAAAATAAACTTGAAAACTTATAAAGTAAGCTTCTTGGAAATAATGTTTTAAAAATCCATTCATGCCGTATAAGTTAAAAAACATTATTCTCGTACTTTTTTCGAAGAAGTCAAAAAGTACCTCGTACGAAAAACGGCAAAAGATTCCTTTCATATATTTTACTAAAAACTCACCGAAGGGTAAAATTGGATTTAAACAATTTTATAAGGATATAAATACTACATATTGAGGAAACATGGATGTGGATGATAAAATACACCCCAGTAAATTTCAAAGTATAAACAATCTCGGATAAAAATGAGATTGTGATATTTTCCCTTACCTTAGGTCCGATTTGCTTCGTCTGTGTCCAAACCTCCTGTATAATGATTTACATAATTTCATTAACTTATTCCAGAATCATACTCATTGTTATGATATCATATATGGTTCACTTATGGCTTTATATTACCCGTTCTTTTGTAAATTCCATGTTAAAGAGCGTTTTGGGTAAAATCATTTCATTTGTCGTCTGTGTTTTGACTTGTAATTATTCATATGATTACATAGATCATGATTAGTTAATTCCAGAATATAAAACGTGATTTATATAATATATATTCAGAATATAATAGATCAGTAAATGGAAAGAAATACATCGTTCATGGAGACGGTAGACCGTACGTACGCATGAACGCTGTTTTCTTTTCCTTATTGAGTTGAATGAAATTAAGTAGATGACATACATATATATACACATAAATCCAGAATCATTATTATGTCATATATTTCATTATTACTTATTATATATACTTTATAATCATTCATTAATGGTTAACGTGGAGAATGAATCTGATCGTGTCGTGGAGACGGTAGTCCGTACGTACGCACGAGCGATGATATCGTTCTCATGATCGTGGAATTGTATTGGAGTGTATGTATACTATTTAAGAATCAATATCACTTTACAATAAACATATATAGTTATTATTTACACCATTATACCCATCCGAGTAAGGTGGTGGTGGAAAATAGATTACACCACGGCGTGGAGACGGTATTCTGTACGTACGCACGCGCGGTGATTTCGTTTTCCGTAGGATGGATAGATGGTGAAATAGGGTTGTTTAATAATTATAATAACATATCAGTATATTATTTATAGTGATGTTATTACTTCATAATGAAACAACTAAAGAAGAAGAAGTGGAAGAAGAAATAAAGATGAAAGAATCGGTAACGGACATTACCTCTTCTTTGAAGTGCTTCTTTGAGACCTCCTTTTAGGGCACTAAAATTGGTCTTTTAGGAAGACCATAACCTCTAGGATGTTTCTAGGGAAGTGGATAAGGGAATTTGGCAGGGTTTGGCCGAGCTTGAAGGCTCAAAGTGGTGTGAGGAAGAGAGAGAGGAGGTGCCCTTTTATAAGGGAGGAGAGGGGCACCTTTGGAATAACTAAAACTATTATTTTATTATAAAGTAAAATTCGGTTTTAAATAGATCAAAATTGATTCATTTCGAAGATAAGGTGGGGATGGGTCGAAATCCTATAATCCAATAGAATTTAGACAAGTTTAGGTTCCTATTTTAACCTTATCATTTAGATTTAACATTAAGTTAAATAATTTACTTTTACCATGTCTTCTTGTGTTCTTATACTATAAGGTTAATAAACTTAATATAAGCAGCCAAACGAACCCCAAGTTGTTTATTATTAATATATATAACCTTATCTAAGTAATTTTTCCGAACCTTAGATTTTTAGGAATAAAATAACAATTACTAATATAATATTTGTTTTAAAAACTATTTTATGTCAATTTTGACACTATTTAGTAATTAATTTTTGTGAAAATCATAACAGAATGATTAGTTCGAAAAAATTTAATTAAATCAATATTAACATGTCATATTAATATATAAAATTATTTTAATTCATTAAAAGTCTCAAATTACATTTATTTTGGTGTTTATAACATCAATTATGTCAATATTTCATTAATAAGATAATTACTGCATCATCTTTGTGTCATAAATAAATTACAATATTTAATGTCTAAAAATTAAAAATAAAATACCATTATGTATTGAAGCTTTTTATATTTCTAATGAATATTTATAGTCGAATTTATCTTATGTATAACCCCATATTAAAAATGATTTACTTATTAAACTTTGATTTTAACTATTTTAACCCTTCTTTAAATAAATTAATAATAAATGTCCTAATCTAATCCAAGTGGGCCTAAATGGTCATATTTTATTCCTAAGGTTGTTTTTGGTCTAATTACACTTGTACAATAGAATTAATACATGTGTTAGGGTAATAATAATATCATTTTTACCCTTAATTACCGTATTTACTTTTAACCGTGGTTAAAAAAGTAAAAAGTTACTATTCACCAAAAATAATTTTCATCTCATTGAACCAGATTTTACTTACTGACATCAACCGTGTCTCTCGGATTTTTTAAATTCCACTCACAGAAGCGGTAAAATTAAGTTTTATGAAAAATTCATTTTCCTTAACTACCACTTAGTGGTTTCACTATTCATCAAAAAATGAAAGTTTCCAGAAAAATACCAAAAAGTAGGCCTAAGCTATATTTGATATTATGAACTCAAAAATGATGTCTATTTTACCAAATTCAAAACATATCAATTGCATCAATTAATTTAAAAATTAATTCCCGTCGTCAAAACAAATAGCGTGTTCTTAAGATATAATAACTATCAAAAGATTGACACTTGTTTATGTCTGGTTTAAATGTGAAATTACATCCAATGACCAACATTGTATTAAATTGTAAAAATATATTCTAAATATATTTTAAAACCACTAAAATTAATGATTTATCACTATTAATTATTTCGATTGAAAAAGTTGTTTTTAATTACAATTTAGTAATTTTCACTATTCATCAAAATATGAAAGTTATCCAAAAAGTACCAAACTTTCTCCCTAAGATAATTTCGATACTAAGAATCCAAAAATGAAGTCCATTTTGAAAGATAAAATTTAAAAAATTTCAAAAAGTGGTTATTACTATTCATAACGGCTAATTTTAAGCATATCATTGTTTAGTGAAACTCGGTATTGCGTACTACACACGCTATCGAGGAAGGTCATGATTGCGTTTAATGCAAGGCAAGTCAAGAATGCGTGTTGTGCAAGCTCCTTTTGGTGTAGCGTACAACACGAGACATTAATAAAATTAAAAAGAATATTTTTCATAAAATCTCGGGCTGTTACATTCTACCCCTCTTAAAATGAATTTCGCCCTCGAAATTTGTCGGGGTTATAAATGGTTTAATATTCCAAAGTTTCTTTAATAGAAACTCACATCGTAACAAGGAATACCAAAACCAATCTTTAAAAACAAAATTATGAAACGTAATGGTTACCCAAATAAACTAATCACTGGGTTTCCACATAGGTGAAAATATGGATATGGAAGAGAAATCTAACCATCATGTTCTGATGGAGAGTGGTAGAGAACATGTCTATGGAAAAGCCAGCAATCAGAAAGCCATAAATTTGTGATGATCTAAGGTACCATCTGATTCATCAGATATAAGAGCACTAGGACAACATTTTTGGTTTTCAAGATCATTTCCCTAAAGTTGATGAAATTGGAATTAGAAGAAATACTTTCGTGATTTTGGTATAGTCTCATCGTTGGTCATTCTTTGGACAATTTCCACTTCATCTCTTAAATAAATGAAGTTGAATTTGTCATTCGTGATGTGTTAGCAGATCATGTGATAGAATGATGGGTCATTCCATCTATCTCAAACAAAAGGTTAGAAAAGTTATCAAAAAATACATAAGTCCATCTATAGTGAGATTAATCATATATGTTTCCTAAAATGGACTTATACTTCATATATCATACTGCTTAATATAATAAAACTAGTTTCTACTAAACAGTGACTTCTTGTAGGCCAGTGGTAGGCGATAAAGGCTAGTCGCACTTCGGTTGTGGGTTCGATTCCCACAGCCTTGTCCGATGCGATGGGTTGTCGCCCATCCTGCATGTTGTCCTTTTTCTAAAGCTATATTACTCTAAAATCCCATCAACAATATCAAAAAAGTTTTATCCTTAAACAATACTAACTTATGTCCAACATAATCCATTCCAATCTTTAGGCTTATCTAAAATACTTCGGTCCAAGCTCATAGTATAAAGAAAATGATCACGTGAATGCCATCATTTATCCCCCATATATCATAAGATATATCTTGTTGGTCAAATTACAAATATGTGAATACCTTAATCATGTATTCTCTTGAAGAATGAATACCCATTGAACCTTATTGAAAACATGAATGCAGTTAAAAGTTAACACTTTCCACATACCAAAATCCTCAAAATTCTATATCCTCAAACCATGATATCACTTAGTCCTTATATCAATCATGAGCTCATGAATACTGTCAAACATTTCATTTTCTCCTTATCCCTTCATTATGCGCATATCATCTACTTTCCAAAATATTTGAATCACTTTTCATAGTTACCAGTACCTTAAAATTATTGAAAACCACAATAGACCAATACATAAATATTTCAATACACCATAAAAGTACCTCAACAACATTATTCTTGAATACCAATACATAAACACTTCAGTCCATCCACTTCAATGATTGTCCTGGAATAAGTCCTTCCTTTATTTAGAAGTAACTTTTTATGTCAGGGCATTGAGTTGGGTAATGCCCATGTTCTCCACGAATAAGACATTGAACTCCATAACAGTCTGTCACCCTATGACCCTTTTCTCCACACAGATAACATCGGTCCCTCCATTTGAGGTATTCCTCAAGGTTCTTCTTACCTTCTTTAGAAATCTCAATCTTCCTTTCTTTATGCTCCTCAACATGCGAACATGCATAATAGTTTATCTTCCTCTTCTTTGATGAATTAGGCATACCACTAAATCTCACCTTGTTAATCATATATCGCGATGACTGATTCGGCATAATCACAATATCTTTCTCTCTAGGAATTACACAATTTTGTTGCTCATAGTCACCAATTTGTCCATTGGATTCAATGTTAACCGAATTCCTTCTGTTTCCCTCCATTAACTAAAACACAAAAAGAATCTTGTGAGAGGCAAAAATCATGCTAGAGAAAACAACATAGTAAAGGGGGATTACCCTCAATATCTAACATCTTAGGTTAAATTCTAAGATCATTAGCGCAATTCTAGGACTACAACCTATATGTATACTAATCCTTAGGGACATCCCTAGACATAACTTAGAAATATCTCTAGGGATCTCACTAACGTTTTCGCATCCTAGTTTCCAAAGGTTGACTAAACTTTTCCTCTGATACCAACTGTAGAGACCCGAAGCCTGACGTACATAGACATTACATTACTTTTGCAGAATACTTAGTACATAACAAAAACACACACACAAGGAATGTAATAGTTTAGTCTCTTTGGAAACTCGGAATATAATCTTCTAATCGTGGTGAAAGATCTTCAACATCTCCCATAAAGATCTTTTTTTTAAACCTAAATCCTTTCTTTATGTCCTGGGGAAAAGAAAACATAAAAGGGTGAGCTCAAATTCTCAGTAAGGGTAAACAAAAGAAATATCAATCATGTCATATTCATAAGAACATATCTTTTGGAAATCATAACCTACAAAAGAGATCATAATTTCATAACATGGGATAAATCATATTAGTGAAATGTAATCCCAATAATCATAACATAAAACATGAAACTTTGTGGCATACACACATAATCATAGATAATCATTTCTTATTAGTCAAGACTCATTTCCAAGACTATTTTAGTGGACAAAGTCCCTTTCTGAACCGAGTTCACTCCTCATTTCAATCCGGTTTCACTGAACCGGTATAACCTACTGTTCCAGCCATGTCTATCTCATGAGATATAAAATCTTTACCCAATGCATTGGAGGGAGATATAGGTCCCACCCATCTCATAATGATACCATTCTTATGTGTGCCACAAAATTAGAAAACCATACATCATAGCATAACCCATGTAATAAAAATGGGAATCTTAAACATCGTGACATCATAAAACAATTCATATAAGATAAAGGAATTCATAAAAATATAATTCCATCACTACATAATGAAATCAATGTAATAATAGGGATAAAAACATAACCATTTATTATCTTATATGGAAAATAATTTTGATAAAACACTTGAACTCCATTCTTGAGGGAAATATCCTTTCTGCTTCAAAAACACTTTTCCTTTCTTAACATGTCGTACAATTATAAACTAAAATAAGTTGATTAAAAATAAACATGAAAACTTTTAAAGGATTCTTCTTGGAAATAATGTTTTAAAAATCCATTCATGCCGTATAAGTTAAAAAAACATTCTTCTCGTACTTTTGTCAGAAAAGTCAAAAAGTACCTCTTACAAAAAATGACAAAATATTCCTTTCATATATTTTACTAAAAACTCATCTAAGTGTAAAATTGGATTTAAACAATTGTATAAGGATATAAATACTACATATTGAGGAAACATGGATGTGGATGATAAAATACACCACAGTAAATTTCAAAGTATAAACAATCTCGGATAAAAATGAGATTGTGATATTTTCCCTTACCTTAGGTCCGATTTCTTCGTATGTGTCCGAACCTCCTATATAATGACTTAAATAATGTCATTGACTTATTCCGAAATCATACTCATTGTTATGATATCATATATGGTTCACTTATGGCTTTATATTACCTGTTCTTTTGTAAATTCCATGTTAAAGAGCGTTTTGGGTAAAATCGTTTCATTTGTTGTCCGTGTTTTGACTTGTAATTATTCATATGATTACTTAGATCATGATTACTTAATTCCAGAATATAAAACATGATTTATATAATATATATTCAGAATATAATAGATCAGTAAATGGAAATAAATACACCGTTCATGGAGACGGTAGACCGTACGTACGCATGAACGTTGTTTTCTTTTCCTTATTGAGTTGAATGAAATTAAGTAGATGAAATACATATATATACACATAAATATAGAATCATTATTATGTCATATATTTCATTATTACTTATTATATATACTTTATAATCATTCATGAATGGTTAACGTGGAGAATGAATCTCATCGCGTCGTGGAGACGGTAGTCCGTACGTACGCACGAGCGATGATATCGTTCTCATGATCGGGGAATTGTATTGGAGTGTATGTATACTATTTCAGAATCAATATCACTTTAAAATAATCATATATAGTTATTATGTACACCATTATACCTATCCAAGTAAGGTGGTGGTGGAAAATAGATTACACCACAGCGTGGAGACGGTATTCCGTACGTACGCACGCGCGGTGATTTCGTTTTCCGTAGGATGGATAGATGGTGAAATAGGGTTGTTTCATAATTATAATAACATATAAGTATATTAGTGATACTGATGTTATTACTTCATAATTAAACAACTAAATAAGAAGAAGTTGAAGAAGAAATAAAGATGAAAGAATCGGTAACGGACATTACCTCTTCTTTGAAGTGCTTCTTTGAGACCTTCTTTTAGGGCACTACAATTGGTCTTTGAGGAAGACCAGAACCTCTAGGATGTTTCTAGGGAAGTGTAGAAGGTAATATGTCAGGGTTTGGAAGATCTTGAAGGCTCAAAGTAGTGTGAGGAAGAGAGGGAGGAGGTGCCCTTTTATAAGGGAGGAGAGGGGCACCTTTGGAATAACTAAAACTATTATTTTATTATAAAGTCACATTCGGTTTTAAATAGCTCCAAATTGATTAATTTGAAAGATAAGGTGGGTATGGGTAGAAATCCTCTCATACAATATAATTTATACAATTTTAGGTTCCTATTTTAACCTTATCATTTAGATTTAACATTAAGTTAAATAATTTACTTTTACCATGTCTTCTTGTGTTCTTATACTATAAGGTTAATAAACTTACTATAAGTAGCCAAACGAACCCCAAGTTGTTTATTATTAATATATATAACCTTATATAAGTCATTTTTCCGAACCTTGTATTTTTAGGAATAAAATAACAATTACTAATATAATATTTGTTTTAAAAACTATTTTAGTTCAATTTTGACACTATTTAGTAATTAATTTTTGTGAAAATCATAACAGAATGATTAGTTCGAAAAAAGTTAATTAAATCAATATTAACATGTCATATTAATCTATAAAATTATTTTAATTCATAAAAAGTCTAAAATTACATTTATTTTGGTGTTTATAACATCAATTATGTCAATATTTCATTTATTAGATAATTACTGCATCATCATTGTGTCATAAATAAATTACATTATTTAATGTCTAAAAATTACAAATAAAATATCATTATGTATTAAATCTTTTTACCTTTCTAATGAATATTTATAATCGAATTTATATTATGTATAACCCCATATTAAAAATTATTTACTTATTAAACTTTGATTTTAACTATTTTAACCCTTCTTTAAATAAATTAATAATAAATGTCCTAATCTAATCCAAGTGGGCCTAAATGGTCATATTTTATTTCTAAGGTTGTTTTTGGTCTAATTACACTTTTCTAATAGAATTAGGACATGTGTTAGAGTAATAATAATATCATTTTTACCCTTAATTACCCTATTTACTTTTAACCGTGGTAAAAAAAGTAAAAAGTTACTATTCACCAAAAATTATTTTCATCTTATTGAACCACATTTTACTTACTGACATCAACCGTGTCTCTCGGATTTTTGAAATTCCACTCACAGAAGTGGTAAAATTAAGTTTTATGAAAAAATCATTTTTCTTAACTACCACTTAGTGGTTTCACTATTCATCAAAAAATGAAAGTTTCCAGAAAAATACCAAAAATTAGGCCTAAGCTATATTTGATATTATGAACTCAAAAATGATTTCCATTTTACCAAATTCAAGACATATAAGTTTCATTAATTAATTTAAAAATTAATTCCCGTCATCAAAACAAATAGCGTGTTCTTAAGAGATAATAACTATCAAAATATTGACACTTGTTTATGTCTGGTTTAAATGTGAAATTACATCCAATGACAACATCGTATTAAATTGTAAAAATATATTCTAAATATATTTTAAAACCACTAAAATTAATAATTTATCACTATTAATTATTTTGATTGAAAAATTGTTTTTAATTACAATTTAGTAATTTTCACTATTCATCAAAATATGAAAGTTATCCGAAAAGTACCAAACTTTCTCCCTAAGATAATTTCGATATTTGAATCCAAAAATGAAGTCCATTTTGAAAACTAAAATTTAATAAATTTCATAAAGTGGTTATTACTATTCATAACGGCTAATTTTAAGCATATCGTTGTTTAGTAAAAAACTCGGTATTGCGTACTACACACGCTATCGAGGAAGGTTGTGATTTCGTTTAATGCAAGGCAAGTCAAGGATGCGTGTTGTGAAAGCTCCTTTTGGTGTAGTGTACAACACAAGACATTAATAAAATTAAAAAGAATATTTTTCATAAAATCTCGGGTTGTTACAATATGATCCTTATCAGATAGATCCATTAAAAGTTTCTTCTCCTTTTCTTATTTCTCTAGAATAAATATTTTCTTATCATTTTCTTAAATTTAAGTACTCAAGATACTGAAATATTATTTTTTAAGGAAACCCGACTATGTTTTACTATTTAGTGAAGAATCGTTTTCTTTCATGTCCATGTTTTCATTAAAATGTTTTCAAGAAAGTTTTAAAACTATCTTATGAATGTTTGAATTCATTTTTACCCATGTTTGTATTTTTATAAGAAAATTCAAGGGAATATTCTTATTGTTTTCTGAATAAGGTAATTTTAACTTTTTACCACAAATGTGAAAGGAATATTTGTTTTAATGTACACAAATTTAACATAGTCTACCGCCATCATGGATACATAAATATTTGAACATTAATTTACTAGTTTCAAAGTTTATTTTTGAATAATTTTTTTCCTAAATTTTTATAGAAATATTTTTATTTTAAATAATTTATTTCAAAAAATAAAGTGTATTTTCTATAAAAAAATAATCTAGTGACATTTTATAGGAATTTTCATCTATAATAACATCCATTGATATTAATTATGATTTAATATAGATATGATCCAATGATAACATCATTATTATTTCTATGATTGTTTTATTATTATGATTATTATATTTTTATAAAACCCATTTATTTTACATGTGTTATAATATGAATAAATGTTAATGAAACATGTTTTCTTTACACGAGTTGTGATATGATAATATAATTAATTGTTTACTATATTATGGAATAAATATATATATGATTTTAATTATGTTATGGGTTGTATAAGAATTATATTTCCCTCCAATTAATTGGATATAATTTTATATATCATGAGATAATTATGGGAAAAAACTCAATGTGCTTGATCCACTATGGGAAACATGTGGTGATGCCTGATCCACTATGGAAAACATGTGATGATTCCTCTCCCATTATGATATGGGAAAGATATTTTGATTCCTAGTCTATTATGATCTAAGTATATGTATAATTAACCTTGACATTTAAGATAGTTTTTATACTTATTATGGTGCCACATTTTTTGACATGTTTTTATGCATAATATTTAAAATCATGGTTCATGTTTTATTAATGATAATATCTCACCATTATTATTCATGTCTTTAAAATGATAAATATTTATCCCATTACTAATGTTTATGATCCATGATAGATTTTTTATAAACTTTTAAATTGTGATCATGATCTCATACCCTTATGTTTATCTTATGACTTCATATGAAAATTGATTGATATCTACCATGTTTACCATTACTACAGATTTGAGCTCACACTTTCTTATTTTTCCTTTCCCTAGGTTATGAAAAAACATTTTAAGAATCATAAGTAAAGAATCATACAATGTGAGAAGGATATTAGGATAGATGATGTATAATGTAAATAAATAAGATGTTTATTTATCTAGTCTCCAAAGACACTAAACCTTTACAATTATGGTGTGGATCATAATGTTATATAATGAATATTAATTTAAAATGAGGAAATATTTATATAAGAAAGTCTTGGGCCACCTCAGTTTTTATTAGAGTGGGGTTTATTCAATCTTTGGAGATTGGTATTAAAGAACTATAGTGATAACTCTGGGAATAAGTCTAATTATAGGATAACTTCATATAGTTTTGATAAGGTAGTGATTATGTGTTTTCCCAAGAAGTCAATCCATGTTTGGATGCTACAAGTTAATGTGGTTTTGGCATAGATTCATATATGGTTAATAACCCTAAAAAGTTTTTTCTTAGTATATCTTGGTTATTATTCTAGTGCATGGTGAATATTCCCTTACACTGCACCTGGTTTCACACTCCTCTAGGATATTCTTGGGTTAATTCACATTTTATTTATAATCCATTATGATGTATTTTAATATATGATGACCATGAATGACCTAGGTTAAAACAAAGTTTTTATATAGTGAAAATAAGGCATCATGATTTAAATATCCTATGAATTATTTTTCATGAGTTATCGCTATGATTATTATTTCTCACATGATGCTTTTTGGTTTTAGTCAATGGATCAAACTATGAGGATTCATATTAATGTTTAATGTAAGAAACAATGTAATAATTGTCCTCATAAGAAACCAAGTGAAATAGAATCTAGATTGTGAAACCTTATGATTAGTACTAATCAATTGTCTCATTATATTATTATAAATCTCATCTTGGAAAGTTTTCTAAAAAACCTAATAAGAGAAAAATCAATTTCCATGAAGATCATGGTGGAGAGAAGATTAATCTTCTTACATGTCGATAATATGGGAAGAATCTCTTAAGGGAACCTATCAATCAAATGGGGAGATTTTTTCAATATCAAAATTAAGGGAATATAGAAATGTGTTTCCAAGTAATTCATGTCTTATAAATGGGGATATTGGACATTGTATGATTCAATTCCATAATCAAATGTTTAACTCTTATACCAAGGAAGGTCCTATTTCATGTCAATAATTAAAGTGAATGGAATGAAGTATATATGTATGGTATTCATGAATTATGTTATTGGATTGTTTTATCAATGATATTATAGTTATAAGAATCATTAAACACATAAATAATGTTCAGTATAAGTTTCCCATTAAGAATTTTTGATCATATGTTTAATGGTACCAATAACCTAAAAAATTGATTTAGTGGTAATGGTATATTTTATGGAAAACACGTGATTGAGGGAAATATTACCCTTAATATGTTCCTAATGTTGATATAATAATGTTTAGTTGACTTAAATATATTACTCTTATAATATAAATTGGATTGTATTTGTGACCTTAAAATTAATTAGTAATTTGAGGAAAAAATGATTTAGGTCATCTTTGATGAAGTTTATTTTATTTTTTGATTTATGCGATATATTCAATAGTCTATCATTTTGTTTTAGTGATAATGATAGTGTAAATTTTTGGAATCAAATATGTTTTAATTGAGTTTTTATGGTGATTCTAGTTATTAGCATGTTTTAATTAAATTGAGGTATTCACATGTTTGGAATGTGACAATATAACCTAATTCATGTTTTCTAGGGATAAATGTTAGAGTTAATCTTGGAAAAAAATTGTGATAAAATATTTCATATTTTCGGGTTTTGAATTTGGGGAGACATATTTTATAGGAGTATTAAGGTTAACTGTTTATGGATTGTATTAAGTTGAACATTGTATGCTATTGTTGAGGTTTGAGAGTATAATGTATCGTATTTACCCATATTGGATAACAGATTCTATCCATTTTGTTTTGTTAAATACTTAGAAGAATAAGTAATGACATATGGATTTTATGATTCATTAAATGTTAAATTTATAGCTCCTAACATTAAAGATTCTTCTTTAAATCCATTTAATGGAGTTCGAGATGAAGTGCAATTGATAAAAGCACAACCAAATGATGGAATTATTCTTATAAAATAGAAATAAATCAAGTAAATATATTTTATCACATACTCTATCTTGATATTAAAAGATTACCTCAACTTTAAAAGGATATTGAAATAAAATTTTATCCTTTTACCAATATTTTTAATGATTTTTTTGGTCTTTTTTACCCCTTATTTATGGTTTGTGGTCATTAACTTTTCAGGACCATGTTCTCTATCACTCTATGTTAATCCTCAGTTGTTAGATTCCTCATAAATTTTGAAATTTTAACTTTAAAGAAATTATCCTTATATGAGAACCTAATTATGTGTTATTTTGGGTCACCATTACATTTCCCACATCCCCTTTTCAAAGTATGTTTTATTATCCCTTTGTATGACATGTGTTTTCAACAAAGGTAATTTCAAATTTTCAACCTTTTGTTTTCCAAGATAAAAATAGTGAGGGGAAAATTTATTTAATGGGATAGAATATAACACCTCTAGATTTTATAATATGTTTTTAATTAAATAAATTGTATGTTTTCAATATCTTTTTTGACCCATACCACTGAGCTTAAAAAGACCACATGATGTATTATTATATAAATATAACCATTATAACTAAGCTGTTAAATTAGAAAATATAAATAAGAATAATTTAATTATAAAATAATTATAAAATTTTCATACTGAATACAAATTTATTGATTAATTAAAAGGAAAAAAATACTTTATTTTCAGTAAATTCATTCTGTACTTCAAAAATACGTTTTATTCAAAAATTATTATTATTACTTTTTGTGGGAAAATATTATAATTAATTTATTACAATTTTAGAAATTTTATTTTATAAATATTATATAAATTTTTAAATCATTAAATGAAAATTATCTTTGGTTGATATTTTGGGATTTTTCTGAAAAGATTTATTTTCCTGTGAATAGTGAAAAAATGCCGTTTTTTATAAAATTATCATTTATTTTCATTAAAAAGTCACATTATTTTTTTTAATTTTATCATAAATTCATATAATTAACCTTTAGTTTTAAATAATCTAATTAATTACATAGGAATAATTATTATACTTTATTTTGGTATTAATTCATTTTTGGGCTTAAAAACACATTTTCTTAAAAATTGTTTTTCGATTAGATTTTACGCATATAAATTAAAAGTGATTTCAATAAATTATATGAATTTAATTTTATTAAATGGACATAGTATTTTATTTTTAAATTTAAATTTGTTCCTATTTTTATTTTTATTTCTCTTATGATGACGTTAAATTTTTGGTGAATAGTAAAAAAATATAGATATTATAAAATACCTTATAATTTATGATATCTCCAAACATAAATTTGATATAAAAAATTATTAAAATTATGAAGCAAAATTTAATGATAAAATACATAAAATATCATATAAAATAATTTAAAACATATAATTTATAATTTATTTCATGATAAATACAAAAATCGTTTTAAGTGATAACGCAGTACTTATGCTACATTTGAAAAGAAAAATTTATTTTCTTCGAGATACTATTTGAGAATGGATAAGTATTTAGTTATTTTAGTTTTTAAAAATTAAGTATTATTGATTATTTTTATAGTTATATATTAATTTTTGTTTTATATATCAAGTTATTTATCTAAATGCTTATGCAATGCTTAATCAAGGATTGAAAATAAAAAATAACATATTAAATTATATTTCATGTCATTGATGTGAGTAAATATACATATTGAAATAATACGAAATTTTATTTTTAATATATATTATTTTTTATTTAAATCTATTTAAATTTTTAGTTATGGTATTGTTACCTTAAATTCTTATACAGCGTTGGCTTAATGCTTGTGTAAATAGAAGAAAAATAAATTAAATGATTTAAAAATATAAAAAGTAATATTTTTTTAATGACTTATGGTGTAACACAAATTTTATATTCAATTATAATGTATCAATAATTTTTAAATTAATTATATTCTAACTTTATTACATTCATGTTGTTTTGAAATTCAAATTTTGTGAATAATTTAAAAAATGACATTATTAGTATTTTATGTTAAATATATTTAATTAAATTATTTAAAAATCATTAAAATAATAAAATAAGAAAATTATTATGCTAAATTTCATAAAATATCTTCCCCTTCCAATTTATGATCCAATTTATACCTTATAAGTAAAATTATATTCCATCAAGATTAAAAAATGTATTACCATAGTTAAGGTTAACATTAGTTAACTAAGGGGTTAAACCAAAATATATTGTTTAAAATGCCACTTAAACCTATCCAAATTTTATTTTATTAATGTATTTAAATCATATAGTATATTATTTTATAACATATGAACACTTTGTTCCATTTTTATTTGATTAGGGCCTTTATATTATTTTACGAAAATGAAAAATACAAAATGTCACTCTCTTAACTTTAATATCAATAAAATTATTTATGAAGGATAAAAAAGAGGATAAGTTTGGTTATAAATGTATATTTTATACTATTATTAATTTTATTATAATTTTATTTTATTTTAAAATTTTGATTGATGTAATAATTACCATAAATTTCTACATAACACTGACACTGTATTTATTTATTTAATAGAAAAATATAATAAATCACATTAAAAATAATAAAAGTAATAAAATTGGATTTAATAACTATTTTATGAGACTTTTTTAGATAAATATAACATATAAGAGATTATTAAAATGTTTATATTTGAATTTTATAATTATCTTGATATCTTTAAAGTCAAATAACTGAATTGGTCTGAAAATGACATCAATGATATTTTGTAATAACCAATATTATATTAAATGATTTAAAATAAATAAAAATCATATATTAATAAAAATTAATGGTATATGCTTAAAAATATCAACCATGGTCCATTTATTGGTTTATTTGTCCTTTTATGATAATATTATTGACCCTTAAAGAGTTTAAAACTTTGATATTACAATAATTTCAAAAGGATCAACGGGGGTTAAAACTAAGAGATAAGGGTTAAAAATGTCTAATACATGTATAAATATTATTTTAGGAGATTATATATACTTATAATCACTATATATTCTATATATATAAATTTTAATTCAATTTATTTTAAAAATTAATCTATATTAATTTAATACTTTAAGTAATTTCAAGAGTGACTCTATCCTTACTTATAAAGGGGTACATCTACTCCTCTCTTCCTCACATATTTTGAGCCTTCCATATTACTAAATAACTAAAATAATACCTTAATATATTCCTTCACCACATCCTATAGATTATTGTTTTTCTTAAATACCATCCTTTCAAGGCTTAAGATGTAATCCAAAGAAGGTTTTTCAATGAAGAGTTATAACACTTAACCAAGAATTTTAATTTTTTACCTTATTATAACTCATAGAAATCTATTTTATATATTATAAAATAATTAATTAACTATATTAAATATAATTAATTTTTATTAGTGTGATTTATAAACCATTTTTCACCTTTTTCCCATCTTTTGTAAAATAATAACGTCGCTCATGTGCACGTGTGGACTACAACCTCCATGAAGTGATGTGATTAATTATTCATTTTCCCTTTAAATGGATTTTAATATGGATATATTTAATGAATATATATGATATATATGATATAATTAATATTATTTAACGGTAAATTATTATTTACTTTTTTTTCATTCCATCTGTCAAAAAGTTAAAATCGTGTTTATGCTTTTGTAAGGCATACCGTCTCCATGAATGGTGTAATTCATGTTTCTATCTCTAACCTATATGGATTAATGTAAATATATATATATATATAATTAATATATAAGATATTTATATCATTATTAAAAAACTTATATGATTGAATTTTGTTGAAAGTATCGGGACTGAGACAACTGGCCAAAATATGCATGAGGAATGAGCAGTTATGACCTGGAATAGTGATTTTAATAAAAAATTGATAAATAGGGGGAAAGATATTATAATTAAATCATATATGGTATGTTATATATGAGTAATTTTATATTATAAATTTATTCTAAATCTATATTTATTATACATGATGTTCAAATTCTTATGATGAAAAACAAGACTTGAGGTAAGGGATTTTCATCTCACTTTTATTTTTGTGTGACACATGCCATATTCACCACATGTTTCTTTTATGTGGTGTATATACTACCCATTAATATCTTTTATGATTATTCCCATGAAAATTATGGGGATATACATGTCCATATAATGTTATATCATTCATAAGGTTTTGATTTCAATGTTACTTAAGTGGTAAGGGATTTATTTTTCAATCCTATTTTAATCTGAATTGTTTATGATTGAATTTCAATTGAGGAAATTATATAATCCTTATGTGATAAATCTAATTAATTTTTCTCCTCATATATTAATTTATGTATAATAAATGTTTACCATTCATTTTACTCACTCTAAATACTCATGATACTGAAATAATTTTTTTATGGAAACCCAACTATGTTTTACTATTTGGTCAGAAATATTTTTCTTCTATGTTTCAGTTTTCATTAAAATGTTTTCATGAATGTTTTATTATTATCATATAAATGTTTAAATTCAATTTTACCCATTTTTGATTTTTTAAATTAAAAGTGATCTTCTTATCTTTTTCTATACAAGTTACTTTTGACTTTTTACCAAAAATGTGAGAACAATATTTATTTTAACACACACGATATGAAGAAAATTTAGCACCATCATGAGTAATCAAAGATTTGAATATTCCTTTACAAATTTCCAAGTATATTTTCATAAAAAAAATACATAATATTTTATAAATATTTTTATTTTAAATAAGGGATTTTAAAACAAAAAGGGTATTTTTCGCAAAAATATCCCAATGATATTTTAAAGGAATTTTATATACCATAACATCCTTTGATGTTAATTATTCTTTAATAGGGATATGATCCTATGATACCATACTTATTAATTATCTAGATGATTTATGATTGTGATAGTGAAATTTTTATGAAACCTGTATATTTTTCATGGGTTATGATATGATAAAATTATAACATGATTTTGAAACATGTTTTATTTTCACGGGTTATGATATGATGATATAATGAATGTTTTTTTATCTTGTGGCACACATATCTATGGTTTTCATTATGTGATGTTTAGTCTAATAATTATATAACCCTATAATTCATTGGGTAAGTTTTTATATATCATGAGATAATTATGGGAAATAATCCAATGTGTTTGATCCACCATAGGAAACAAGTGGTGATCCTCGATCCACTATCAGAAACATGTGAAAATGTATGATCTGTTATGATATGGGAAACATGTTTTGATTCCTGTTCCACTATGACTGGATGGTCACAACATTTAACATTGAAATATTAAATATTTCGGATACCAATGATGGTTCCCCACTTTTATGAAATGTTTTTATACATATGATTTGAACATATTTTTTTGGAACCAAGTATTTTCACAATAGGAAACAGATTCTAGTTTCTGTTTGTTGTCAATCCACACTCATTTTAATGATCCAAATTTTTATCAATATAATTTTTATTCTTATAATTAGGTCTTACAGTATAAATCACAAAAAATCACATGGATGAAAAAATACAATCTTTATAAATGAAGAATGTGTTAAATTAGAGGTATTTCTAGAAATTATGGAACATATACCAATGGAATAGTAATATGACCTTTGGAATATTAAAGTGATCATTAAGAATAGTTACCTGGATAATAAAATAGTAACCTCAACTATAAAAGTATAAATAAAATTTATCCATCTTATAAATTAAAATATGATATAATTATATCAAATTATAAGTAATTAAATGTTTTAAAAAAGATAAATTAAATGTTAGTATTTTTATAAAATAGAAAAGTTTATTTACAATTTTATAAATAATATAATTATTTAAAATAAAATTTATTTTAATAAAATTTATTAATAAATTAATATTTTTTGGTATTATTATTATAATATAATTTTTTTTGGACTTAATTGATTTTTCAAAGTGTTATAAAATCAGTTATAATTTTAAAATCATTATTTTTTAAGTAAATGATTATTTTAATTAAAAATTAAATTTATCATAATTATAAAATTAATTTTTTTAAATGTAGTTCATTTTTTAATTCTAAATATAAAAAAAATGGTTAGGGTGAATTTTTTGTATTTTTCTAAAATAGTTGAATTTTTGTGAATAGTGAAATACAGTAATTTACGGTATTTAAGAAATACATGATTTGTTGATTCATAGATGATGTATGGAAAATTTAATCCCATAATCTAAAACTATCCTTCATTATTTAACATATTTATTGATAAGGATCAAAATATTCATATTATTGAGCCAAAATAATAAACAAATAAATGCAATAATCAAAAAACACCCCAATCCTCCACTATAAATACCACCCCTCACCACCTCTTCTCCTAACACCTCAAAATCCTTGTAGAATTTCTAAATTATACCCAGTACTATTCCCAAGTCTCTACACCATTTCTAGGAGAATTTTTTCTCAACAAAATACCAAACACAATTCCCCTAATGAGGTTCTCAATGAGAAGAATTCAAGAGGTAAAAACCTCTTTCTTTTTTTAATATCTTTTCAATTTATGTTCTTTTATTTTACTCTCCTCACCTACCAATATCCAAGTGACATGAAAAATAAATTATATTATATATAATTTAATTTTACTATGATAATATAACAACCCATCATCATTTCTCTTCCCCTCCTCTTTTGTTATAAAAATGAAAACAGTATTCGTGACGTATTAATTTAGTGCATTCAAGGACGACGAGTTTTCAATTCCCATTACCACTTTCAAGTCTAGTTGTAAAAAAAAATATTTAAAAAATATTATAATAATTTTATTTAAGATTATTTTATTTTCTAGATCTGTTATATATAAATAATATTAATTAATAAAACAAAACTATTTCGTGATTATCGAAAAAACGACAAACGGTCGTCATTAAATTTTTATCCAATGAATAATACTCATTTATGGAAAAAATGATATATAAGAACATTAACTATTTTATAATTTTATTAATAACATATAATTTCAATTCTGGAAAACTATTCTCATTTTACATAATCTTTCATACATGTATACAGGTGAACCATTCATGAAAACCTAGGAAATGAACACTCCCATAATGATGAAATTGAATATTATAACTCATAAAAAAGGACATAAATGAACTTAATAAAATTATTATAAATAAAATACATGTATAAAGGTTATTAATTAATTAATTTATTATCCAGGATATTTAGTTCAAGTGCGAAAAGCTTTCGGACATAAGGTTAGGCATTCTTTCTGAAGCTCTATTTTTTCCTTCAGGTTATGATTTCTCTCTCTTTAACCCAATTTAATTTCTCTTTATTTTTATATAATTCCTATAAATTATTTTAATATGTTCTAGAATCAAGTATTCATATCATTTAATACTTATTTAATGGGGAAATATATTTTTTAAAAAGGTTCCCTTCTAAATGTTTCCTAATAAGCAAGCCTAATTAAAGGGAACTTCCCGATTTCTTACCTATATGTTTTAAGAAAAAAAATTATTTTTTTTTAAATTAATTTTTCATGAGAAACTATCTTATTTTATTTTTGGTTCTATGAAAAAAATTATACTTTTTCCCACTTTAAATACTCTTTAAAATTTTACCTTAAATTTCACTAAAGTGTCTTATTTCTGAAGTTTCTTAAACACTATTTATACATGTTTTAACTTCACTTTGACATCACTTACCATGTTTTTTCCCAATTTATCTTATGAATGTAAATTTATTATTTAAATTTATTCATTCATGGAAACTTTTCTAAAAAACCCATTTATTATGCTTTATGACTTAATTATAATACCCATTTATTTCCATGGGTAACCTTTATGTTTATTTTTCATGTGTCAAAAATATTCATGAACATGTTATAATGGGTTCGCCTTGATAGAACTCTAATTAATTGGGTAATTGTTGCTCTCATGATACCTCATTTTGAAAGGTCTTTTCATTTATCCTTTCATTGTGATCCTTTATGAGCAATGATCTTGGTAGTTATCCTTGACTCGTGATCCTTCATGTGAAATGGTCTTGGTAGTTCGCCTTAACTCATTATCCTCCATGTGCAATGGGCCTTGAATCATGCTTTAGTTATGTTGTATGTTATTTCTACATTCCTATGATTACATGTTATACATGTTATGATTCCTTATGTTTATTCATGTTTCATGCCTTTTTATGTCATCATGTTATTCCTTCTAACTCGTGTACTATGATTTATTCATATATAAATTCCCTTATTGGGCTTTTTAGCTCATCCCTTTATTCATGTATTCCCCAGGTTATCTTTTTCATATGTAAGGGATTAAAGGAAGTTCATATATATATATAAATATTAAATAAAATATGTTTTTTATATCAGGTTGTTTAATGATGTGCCTAATATTATAAAGACACTGGACTTTAGGATCCTTGGTTTTTATTTCATGGATAGTTATGCATAAAATAATGTAGTAATATGTGTAAATGGTTGGGGCCTATATTGTTGGTATCAAAGTATAGTCAAGTTATTATTGGAGATCAAGACTAGAGAACTTTAATAAGAAACCTAGTGATAATTAAAACACCATGGATAACCTAGATTGAAACTTAGGGAATCATAAGTTAGGATATACTTTTCACTTATAGGTTATCTCTTTAATGTTATCAGTTTCCATTTTATGTGTTTAAAAGTTTAAAAATTAACATCCCAAAGTATATTTTGGATGAGGAAAATGATTATAACCACAATAAAATAGTTAAAGATAGTATTATCATATATAGTTATACACATTATTTCATTTGTTTCAATTTTAGTAGAAATATTCAAACACCACCTCAAAATATGGAGGCTGAGTTATATATGAGAATAGAAAATATGGAAATTATTGCATCCAAAGTATATAAATCCTCCCTAGTTAATTTTTTTAGACTAAACCTCCTAAAAAATCTTATCATACTTCCTTTTGTGGAGTTTTAAGCTATATTGGGCATGGATTTTCTATCTTTATATAAATCCAACATCAATTGTTAGAAAAGTGAGATCACTCTTGATATCTTGAACCATCCCCCAATATTATAAACGTGTAAGTAGGAGGATTAATATCCATAAAAATTACTGTCTCAAGTGTTGATATAATTTCTATATGAGAAAACATATCTAGCTCAAATTATTGAGACAAAATAGAGAATCGTGGTCAAACACAGGCCCATTATGAGGGACTACACAGATCTATTCCCTAAATAATTGTTTGGTCTTTTTCTTGATCGATAGTTTGAGTTCTCAATTGAAATTATTACAAGATCTATACCTATATAAAATAAACCTTAGAGAATGTCCACCATCGAGTTGGAAGAACTAAAGAAGTAGTTATAGGAGAATCAAGATGAGGGTTTTATACATCCAAGTGATTCACCATGGGGTGTGGCAGTCTCATTCATCAAAAAGATGCATGGAACAATGTCCCCCTGCATTGATTATAGTGATCTCAAAAAAATAATGATAAATAAAAAGTATATCATGCCATGTATAGATGGCTTATTCTATCAACTAGGTGGGGAAAAGTATTTATCTCAGGTGGACCTTCAGTCAGCAAATCAAAAATTAAATGTGAGGAAGGAATATATTCCCAAGAATACATTCAGAATAAGGTATGGACACTATGAGTTCATAGTGATTCCCTTAGAACTCAATAATGGTCCAATAATTTTCATTGATTTATTGAATAGATTATTTTGAGATTATCTCAAAAAATTTGTGGTAGTATTTATTGATGATATTCTGATATACTCTAATAGAAAGGAGGAACATGAGGCACATTTGAATATTTTTTTGAAGATTTTTTAAAGGGAGAAACTTTATGAAAATTATAGAAAATGTGTGTTATGGATGGAGGATGTATCATTCTTGGATAATGTTATCACCATAAAAATAATATATGTGGTCCCTTCCAAGATAAATTCAATTAAGGAGTGGCCTAGGAAAACATTTGTAATGCAGACCTATATTTTTTTGTCATGTTATGTATTACCAATGATTCATGAAAAACATATCATGATTGTAGAACCCAATAACCAAGTTGTCTTAGAAGGGAGTGAAGTTTTTCTGGACAAATGAATGCGAATACTACTTCAAATAGTTGAAAACGAGGCTTATCACTTTACCAGTGCTCACACTACCGATAAGTGGGGAACTTTTTATGGTGTACAACAATGCTTTAAATAAGGGATTAGGGTGTTCATTGATGAAAAATGATAAATTGATAACTTACACCTCAAGGTAGTTAAAAATTCATGAGTAAAACTATCCCATTCATTGTCTGGATTGGGCGGTTGTGATCTTTTCATTGAAAAAATTGCACAATTATCTCTATGGGGAGAAGTGTGAGATATATAATAATCATAAGAGCCTCGAATATATATTCACAAAAAAGGATAATAATATGTGTTGGTGGAGACATTTAGAACTCATTAAAGATTATGACTTCTCAATCCACTACTATCTTGGTAAAGAAAATAAATTATTAGATTAACTAAGTAAAAATGATCCTTAATCTTTATCAATGATGATAAATGAGAAGAATCCAATATTATTAAACATACCAATGATGGACATGGGAATAATTAAGATAGGAACATCATCAATCATTTATCAAATGATTTATAAACCATCTCTCATGGTGAAAATAAAGGATTCTCAAACAAATGACGTGAAAATTTAGAAAAAAGTGGAAGCTATCATAAATGGGAAATCCTTAGAGTTAAAAATGGATGATGAAGGATTCATCAGATTTGGGTCACAACTATGTGTACCATAAAATCCAAAATATAAATAATGAGCTTCCAAATGATGCACATAGCTCAACCTTCTCTATTCACCTAGGAAGAAAAAATATATATCATGATTTATGAGGGAACTATTGGTGGGATAATATGAATAAGGATATCACTAAATATACATCAATGTGCTTCATATGTCAGAAAGTGAATCCTGAAAGGAGAAAGTATAAAGGGATGATGAAACCATTACCCATACAAACATGGAATTTGGAAAACATCACCGTGTACTTTATCACTACACATAAAAATAAATACATAGGAAATAATGTTATATGGGTTATTGTGGATCATCTTACAAAGAAAACTCACTTTATCACATTTTCATAGGGATTCTCACTGGACCAACTTGCACGGATATACATCAAAGAAGTTGTGAATCTGTATGGAGTACCACTATCGATTGTATCTATTCGAGACCCAAGATTTACCTATATATTCTGGAAAAGTCTTCAATATGATCTAAATACTTAGTTATGATTTAGTATGACCTATCACCCTCAAATTTATGGCTAATATAAGCGGACTATTTAGACACTAGAAGACATGTTGAGATCATGTTCTATGGACATCAATGGAGGATGGGACCAATATCTTCCTATGGTCGATTTCTCTTACAATAATAATTTCCACTCGAGCATCCAAATGGATTCAAATAAAACCCTTTATGGTAAAATATAAAGAACACTAGCATTTTGGGATGAAGTCAGTAAACTTAAGTTACTAAGACCTAAAATAGTCAAATAAATGGTAGAAAAGGTAAAACCCATTCAACATCACATAAAGGTAGCCCATAGTCGATAGAAGAGATTTGCATAAAATCATCGATTAGGCTTAGTGTTTGATGATGGAGACATGGTATTCTTCTATATATCTCCATAGATGAGAATCATGAGATTTGGGAAGAAAGGAAAGCTAATTCCCAGGTACATCACCCCCTTCGAGATTCTTCACTACAAGAAAACCACCTATTAGCAGTGGTTTTTTTTCATATAGCTGTGGTTTAAACCACCACTATATAGTTTGGCGGCGGTTTACTGAAACCGCCGCTAAACTTGGCATCGACAATCTATTAGCGTCGGTTTTATGCATTTCACGGCAGTTAAAGAAAAGCGTCGTAGTACCTCATTTCGCGGCGGTTTTTGGTAAATTTAGCAGAGGTTTTAAGGGCTATTTAATTACTGGATGCTATAATCGCCCCGAAATTCAGGCGTGCCAGGCGCCTGCTTAGCGGCGGTTAAAACCGCCGCTAATTCCGACGTGATTTCGCGGCAGTTTTAACCGCTGCTAAGCAGTCTGCCGAATATATTTCGCGGCGGTTTAAACCGCCGCTAAATGTATAAGTGGTAAAACATTAGTGGTGGTTTAAACCGCCGCGAAATGCTGACCCGGAAAAAAAATATAGAATTTCTGTTTATACTCCACCACTGCCCCAGAAAACAAAAAAAACAACACATACAACATATATATAATAAGGAGAAAATTTATGCACCACCTACGCAATATTCATAAACACCCTTTCATTTAATGTTGATGAAAAAGTTGATCCAATTCAATAAGAATACCTAAAGCATAAAAACTACCTAAAATTATGGATTTAGAATGAAACACAAGATAACATCAAATGAAACAAGAGATTGGGGGTCACATGGATTTATACTTATAGTTTACAGATGATCAAAATTGAAAATATTTGATTCCATAAAGGATTAAAGTGTATGGATCAAAATGTGCCAAAGAAGAGAGGGGAGGGATCACTACTAGTCGTTTGTACTATAAGGATGATGAACGAGGATTAAATGGGTTGACGTTCAGTCAGAATAAGAACCTTTAAAACATTATTGTTATAAAATACTTTATATCGATGATTGACATTATGGTTCCAGGAAATAAGGTCTCTCCAGTATACCACATAAGAAGACATTTGAGAAATAGAGGGCATATTTAAATAGAATAAAGAATATATTAGATGATATGTAACCATTAAGAGAGATTCAGTTGTGCTAATCAAACAAAATAAGTGAATAACATGGAAAACATTACATGGACCACATGATCCATTCTAGGTCATGAAAAACACATAACCCATAAAACATCTTTTGATCACATGATTTTTCTTAATACATATAATCATGTTACCATGTGAAGGTCACATGAATCACATAAATATTATTATATCATGAAAAAATCCTCAACAGACAACCGAATCACATAAGATAGACTAATGGCCAAGGGTGTGCATCAAAGTTCTAATAAATTACCATTGATTAGTTCATGGATTGATTAAGTGAGATATTTAGACATGGTGATCACACAAAGAGGTCAAGTGACATGATCACATGATTAGGTCTCTTTTATGGTTCTTGTGATTAGGTCATGCAAAGTTGTCTTCAAAACAAACGCATGAGAGCTAGGGTTTTGAGAGCTATGGAGCTTCATGTCACCGGTCAAATGACCAGCCTCTCACCCCCTATTTATAGGGAACCTCAAGGAATATGAATGGACTTATATAAGACAAAAATATGTTTTGAATTCCAACCAGAGAAAGCATAAGAGACTCATTAAGTCATTTCCTACCTCATAAGTGAGTCCTTGTTCCTTCAAACATCACTTTTGTGGGGGGCATTTTTTGACGCTAGCCAAATGAGCATTGTATATTTTAGGAACAAAGAAATACCCAAAGCCTAGGTATTAATATATACCCAAAGGAAAGAAAATTCTAGCATGTATACATATAGATTAGTCACCTAGGTCACAAGGACCGTGTGAACTTCAATGAGGCTCGTGATCACATAACCCTAGGAACATCATGCAAAGGGGTTATGAAATTCATGGGATCTGTTCTTGATCATGTGAAGCCCCATCAAATATCCCAATTAATCATGTAAAACCCCTATGATTATTCTTTTTTATTATATGACATGTCATCTAACAATCTACCAATATGTTCATAAAATAAAAGTTAGAAAAGAGGGAAGCTTCATGGGAAGGGAGTTGCATTGGTTTTCATGTGATGTGGTTATGTGCCTCATAAAAACTATTAATGATCATGAAAATCACCTCATAAAACCATCTTGATCTAGTGATATCCATTCAACATGGATGTTTGGACATCCAACACCCTAATGATTCAAATTCCCAATGCTGAATTTACAATAGAAACATCAAAGAGCCTATTACCATAGATCATCTAACCAATGAAACAAACACATCATTCTCTTTACCACCTGAGGTTATTGTGATCATTCAAGGATAGCCACTGAAGCTCCTCCAAGACCAATGGTTTTTTAAAGGTTCCATACACCACACATTTTATATATACAAACCAACCTTTCCCATATTTGTTCAACACATCAACAATACTACTCATGGTCTGATGATGCATCGTCACCCTCTCCACCTCCATCTCCTGCTGCCACCTGTAAGAATATTATATTGAAAATTAAATATTGTTTCATATTTATAATTAAACATAAAACCAATAAAAGTTTTCAAAATAAATTATTGTGATTTTTTGTGATTTACCTGCTCACCACCACTCGGTGCACTATCACTGGGGGTATATCTGCTCATCTGCTGATATAAATCAGTCAACGCTTTCTGCATAGCGGATATCTAAGCCCCTTGGTCTTGAACTGTGGCTCGTAGAGAAGAAATCTCCCTCTGAGCATCTTCAGGTTTGGGCTGACCATAACCAAGAGTAGATGCGGCTGGAATCCCTGATGTCCTGCTAAAGACCTCAAATGGTACGGGTCCCAAACCCATCCCGCGCACTCTACCAGGATGCTCCTTCCCAAGGACTTGAGCAACCGAGTCATCCTGGGAGACTGAGTAAGACTACCCAAGACTGACATCCCATAGTTCTTTAATTTTTACCTATAAATAAAATATCAATACATATTAACATAGTAAAAACTGATAATAAGTTATTATAATAAAAATTTGACTTCATACCCCAACTTCTTTGGTAGGCTCATTAACAAAAGAGCCATCTAATTTTCTGTGAACATCCAACCACAGTTCAGTCCGGGAGTCTTCGTGCCCTAAATTATGTGACTGTATTAAGTAAAGATAAATAAAAAATTCAATATATTAAATAGATAATATTGTATTATAAATATTTAAAATATTTAAAATATTACCAAAGACATTCGGCTTCTAGAAAAGCTTTTTGAGCCTGCCGTGTGAGGGATGACCTGCTTCGCCCTGTTTGATGCATTCTGTCATGAGAGATCCTGAAATAAATAAAATGAAATTTAACAGTAATTTATCCAATGTCATCTCCTCTTCATATACATGTATTAATGTAAAATGAGGATAATATAATAATATATATTTCAATACCATCTGCTTCTCATCACGATGTTTGTCAACAAAACTTTCCACTGCTCTTTCGGTACCCCACTGGGTAGCTTGTCATACATTTGTTCCAAGGTCAACAAAGTATCGTTGACATCACACCACAATATCCATTTGAAATCTTTCCATTTTTTATCGAGATTTTTCAAATTCCACTTCCGTGCTATCACATCAGCAACTGTGAAATGGAAGAACATCTGTATACAGAAATTCATTTTGAACATATTAGTAACATGACATTCAATTAAACCATAATTTAATAAAATTACCTTTATTTGAGAATCGAAAACTTCATTTTTCCAGTTTGGAGTCATATGTCTCCAATCATCATATGAAATGGGAAGGGAAATGGGATCCGCTGCCAACTGACCTATAATCTGGCCAAGTAACCTCGCGGCATCATCCGTAGGCACCCCATAAGAATCAAATGGCATGACTATCTTTTCTCCATTCAAGTTCCAAACATCTGATCTTTTTAAGTGTTTCTCCATGGTTTTATTTTTTTCATCTTCAATGATCAAACAATTAGTATAAACAAAATGCAATAAATTTATTTAATTAAAATTTATACCTATGACTGTGACCCTCCAGTGTGTCCGAGATGAACTGGAAGGGGTCTGTTGCCGCCCAACTGATGAGGCACTTGTAGGGGGAGTCGACGACTCGTCCTCTAATGGGAGGCTCTCTGATGGTGTGAGAGATGGTGCAGGGGGGAGATGGTGTGGGGGTGTAGGCATCTGGTTCCTCAGATGTCGTGGGGAGTGACCCAGATGGATCGGCATCTGTCGCAGAACTAGGAGAAATAGTATACCGCTTCCTCCTTGGCATTCCTGTCATTTAATCAAATAAAATTAAGTTCAGAATATATATTTCAAAAAAATTATGCAGAAAAAAAAAATTAAAAATGATAATAGATGCCTAGTACTAACAAACAAAATATATATAACAATGATAATGAATGACTGCAGAAATGAAACAAGTGGTCGCTGCATGAATGAATAATTGTACATACAATCATTTTCTCCTTCAATAATGTCGATTTCCTACTCCATTGCTTCATCCACTTCATTCATCCTTGAAAGACTAATATTTTCAATATCATGATGGAAAAATAATTCTGCTTCCTGTTGTTGATGACATTCAACTTCAGAGGTCAAATCTTCCACTTCATCACCCATATCATACAAATATCTTTGTATTACGTGAGTAACTACACTCCACCCTTCATCCACAACATCATTCACATAATATACCATTTTTTCTTGCGATGATAAGATATATGGATCATGCATTTCACGATCACCAACATCCATCAAGCGAGAGAAGTTCACAGAAGTAAATTGCAATGAATCTCTTTTAACACCTCTGATAATATCGACCCATTTTCATTTGAATAAAACAACAGAAAAATGTACATGGTATTTTAATTCAATAATATCATGCATCTTTCCATAGTATCCCACTTCAGAAAATGTAAATATACCACTATTTTGTGTTTTCAAACCCACTTCTCGGTCAACTGTACGAAATCTAAAGCCATTCACATTATAAGCGTCGAACTTTCTAACTTGCTTTATAGGACCTCTAGCAATAAACTTCAAATCTTCTGACAAGTCTGCTTGAGTATCAGTATTCATGATCTGAAAAAAGAAATATAATTTAATAGATTTACAAATTGTATGTGTCAAACTAATATTCTTATTTATTGCAATATTTATGAACTTACACGTCGTGCAAACCATTCTACAAGCTCTTTATTCACAGATTTTGTTATATCTTTCTCATTTCGTGTTCAGCCTCTTATTCGTCTCTTTGTTTGTATCCTCAACTCTTCAATAAATGGATCTGCAATTTCACTATTCAGCAGCACATATCTATGTGCCTGTAATAATTCCAATTCTATCAGTGTCACATTTGAGGTCCTCCCAACTGATCGGCCAATAGCAGGAAATATTTTTGATTTCTGATGCATTTGAGATTGAGTTGATGTGTCATCAACATGTCCAACTCGATTAAATCTTGTCTCAATATCATCTAAATACCTGGAACAAAAGGTAAGACATTCCTCGGCCAAATAGCCTTCAGCAATAGAGCCTTCTAGTTGAGCTTTATTTCTCACGTATTATTTCAAATGCCCAAGATATCTGTGAAATAAAATAATAATATTATGCATTAATTTAAATGTCAAAAATTGTTTACTTAACTGGAAAACATATAAATAAAATACCTCTCAATTGGATACATCCATCGATAATGAACGAGGCCTCCTAATTTAGCTTCTTCAACCAAATGCACAGTTAAATGCATCATGATAGTAAAAAATGATGGAGGAAAGATCATCTCCATTGCACAAAGAGTCAATACAAACCTCTCCTGGAGGTTGTCAAGCTGAAATGGATGTACAACTTTCTCACATAATTTCCTGAAAAATGTGCAGAATTGGAGTACAACAGCAGTAACTTTTTCAGGTAATAATGTATGCAATGCCAATGGTAGTAACTGTTGTAACAAAATATGTGAATCGTGACTTTTCAATCCATGTAACTTACGATTCATCAAGTCAACACACCTCGAGATGTTATGCAAATACCCATCAGATACCTTCACATTCTTTAAAAATCGAAGTAACGTATCTTTATCCCTATTTTTCATTGCGAAAATGGTCGGAGCATACTTTTCATTCTCATCTGGCCAGAGATCATGTTTTATGTTCATTACTTGTAAGTCTTTGCGAGCATTAAGATGATCCTTGGACTTTCCATGCTCATTAAGTAATGTGAAAATCAAATTATCACAGAAATTCTTCTCAATATGCATCACATCAAGATTGTGGTGCAACAAATTAAATTCCCAATATGAAAGTTTAAAGAATATACTTTTTTTCTTCCATTTTTGCGTTCTGATTTCACTTGACGATGCACTTCGGACCCGTTTTCCGCTATCATTCAAATGATGAACCTTCCCAAATTCTGTTTCAACATTTTCAAGCTGTGTCAATATTTCAGAACCGGTTAACAACTTTGGAGGTGATCTATGATCAATGAAACCGTTAAATTTTGATTTGTTCAGCCGAAATCTATGAGATGAATTGAGAAATATTCGATGGCATAAGAAGCACTATTTTCTACTGTGAGGTAGCCGTTTGGGCTCAAAATAAAAGTTACAAACGAGACAAGCCAAACCCATATAAGTGTTCCAACTAGATAAATTCCCAAGCCCAGGGAAGTCACTAATGGTCCACAGTAAAGCAGCATGCATTTTGAACATTGTTTTAGAAGAAACATCAAATATCTCAACACCGTTACTCTATAACTCCTGCAATTCTTCAATCAAAGGCTGCAAGTATACATCAATATCATTTCTAGGCATTTGTTTTAGAGGAATAATCATTGATATGATAAAAGATGATTGTTTCATACACATCCACGGAGGCAGATTATAAGGGATCAAAACAACTGGCCAAATGCTATAACTTGTACTCAAAGTCCCAAATGGGTTGAATCCATCGGCAGCCAATCCCAATCGAACATTACTAGGATCAGCTGAGAAATCTAGATGTAATGAATCAAATGTCTTCCATGATTGGGAATCTCGTGGATGTCTCATTAACCCATCATTGTTATTATCTACAGAATGCCACTTCATGTGTTTGACGGTTTTTGATGACATGAATAATCTTTGCAATCGCGGCTTCAAAGGAAAGTAACGCAAAACCTTTGCTGGTGTGTTCATTTTCTTCTTCTTCATGAAATTATGTTCAGTCAGACTTCCAACATCACCCTTTGAATGCCATCTAGAAGAAAAACATTTCTTGCAATTCTGTCTACCTGAATCCTCTCCCCAATAAAGCATACAATCATTGGGACACGCATGTATTTTTATATAATTCAGACCCAGCTTGTTAACAACTTTTTTTATATCATAAAAAGATTCTGGGATTTTTGCTTCAGGAAATGCATCACGAATCAATTCCAATATCATGGACATTTCCTTATTTTTAATTCCACATAGACATTTGATATGGTAAAACTTCAGCAGAAATGAAAGCTTTGAATATTTCAAACACCCACTATACAACTCTTGATTTCCATCATCAACTAAATCATGAAACGCATTTTTCTCAGTGAATTTTTCCGTTACATTTGGCTCTACAGAATCAAGAGGATGATCCAATGATATGTTCTAATCTTGATCTACTTGTGTTACAGTCTCAAAAACATCACTTGTCACGTCACAATTTGTAGCACCCTCTTCTGGTTGTTCTGATATGTTTTGACACTGATAGTAGTGTCTTGTAGTGCCGAATGCATCATTTATGAGGTTTTGCATTTCATTTTCCATTGTCGACGAACTTGGGACCTCATTCTATGGATTAACATCAGTGCTCAATCTTTCTGTATTGTTCGATTCTCTATGCCAATTCCAACACAAATATTGACCAGGGAATTGCTTCAGTATTAAATGTTCATAAACTTCATCTCTCTTTAACCATGTTCTAAATTTACATTTAGGACATGGGCATCTTATTCTCCCTTCAACGGATCGATTAGAAATCACAAAATCTAAAAACTCATTCAAACCCTTAACATACTAAGGTGTGTTCCTCGGTAATGTGATCCAGCTTTTATCCATGTATATCACAATGTGCCTACACAAAATATACGATAGTGTAAGATTGCAGAATCATAATATAATAAAGATGACCCATTGATCATAAATTATTCATAATATAATAAATATGATTCATTTATCATAATATAATAAAGATGACCCATTGATCATAAAGTATGCATAATATAATAAAGATGACCCATTGATCATAAAGTATTCATAATATAATAAAGATGATTCATTGATCACATTTAAAATAGGTGAGTGGCTATTTTGGTTTCAGATCTTTTCTCCAGGCCCTTGGATCCCTACCTAGAGATCTTCTCGGGGTTTTTTGGGAGACTATGCTCCATCTAGATTGATCCATTCAACATTGGATCTTTTATTATAGTTGTGTCTCATCTCTCTGGGTAAGAAATATTTTTGATTCTTAGTTTCTCTTGATAATGGTGCCACCCTAGGGTAAAATTATCAGATCTGGTGGCCTAAGTTTTTGAATCTTTGTGTATTCTTCTAGATCCTTTGGGAGATCCCATTATGGAGGCCATTCCTTGGTTAGTTATGGTGCGGCGGATGTCTTTTCTTGAGGTATTTGGTGTTTTCCATTTCCACCAACCCCTTATTTTCTAATTTATATCAATATTAATGTTTTTATTATATTCTAGGGCCTTCTTTTTCATCATTGGGTTTTCATTGTTGGTGGATCCCGTTACGGGAATGTGTGACTTGAGATTTGAGGTAGGTGGTTCCATCTCTAGCCTATGATAATTAGCCTAATTTCTCTTAATTTATAAGTTGATATATCAAATTAGAATGACTATTTTCATTTGTTTAAGAAGGGGTTTTTGAGAGAAATGTTTTTCTATGATTTTTGATAAATGAAAATGAAATGGGTACGTTAACATAAATATGGGTTAGTGTTCAACCACTGATTATGATCATAAATGTAAGAATAAAATTATGTATTCTTGTTTTAACCTTACCCATTTTTGGTAAATCTATTTTATTAGTTATATAAATAGAGATAAATTTATAAAAAAATCCCTATAATATCTATTGTGTTTTAATAAGATCATGATATCAAATTCATGACTCAAATATTACCATAAATTCACTACCCTAATTTCCATTGGATTAACTGACACCCAATGATTCTATGCCAGATACAATATGAATTTGACTAATACTCATAAAATGTATAGGTCCAATTTCTCTTATATTTAAAGGGATCTATAGGAGTCTAACCTTGATGAGGGTATGGACACTGATATGGGGATAAAGCCTGATTAACTAGACTAGGTAGTAGTTCTTGAGGGGGTGGTGCTGAATCATTCTACAGTGGTTGATGTATAGCCTGAGGCTGAGTAAGATGTTGATTCCTTAGTGAGGCTATAAAGGCTGATCTACTGGTAAAAATTCTAGTAGACTAGGGGACTCAACCTGTGAAACAATATCAATCTAGAACATAGAGTCTCTTTTCATAGGATACCTGAGTGAAAAAATTAACACCTTCTTAGCATGTTGGATGGATTTCTCCTGGAGATGAGTCCTATTAGAGAATTTTTTGAATCCACCTATAATTTTTGGAGTGATGGGGGAGGGAACCAGTTTAGCCTTACCATTCACCATGCACAACAATCAGTATATATTTGTGAGTTAATGACTTGTCAAGTGAATTCATGAAGCCCTTCCACCTAGAGACAATGTTTATAACTCACTCATCTGGTCGTTGTTTTCAAATAAAGTAGTTAGATGTTCTGGAATTTCCCATGGTGGTGATAAATTGAAAAATAAATTGATTATGATGGTCTTCCCAAAAAGCTATAGACCCAATGGATAACTAGATGTACCAGAAAAACTCTGGCCCTTCTAATGTCAGCACAAAACATAGTGCTTTGTGTCTTCCTACTATGATAGAGTTCACAACATAGGGCCACACATTGAAATAAAATGGGCTAGGTGTTGTAGCAGATTACACATCCCATTGAAGGGGGGAATTATTGGATTCTCAAATTCTATTGGTGCTGAAAAATCATAAACCGATGCATGTTATGACATTCCATCAAGTGGTATTTCCACCTATCACTTCTCCAGGGCCTCAAAGGATACGACGAGGTTGTCCATTGTTTCCTCTAGGAAAGGATTCCATTCTGGGCTAGGATCAATGACAACTAATGAATTTCTAATATCATCAACATGGTAGGTAGGCTAAACCAACCATGAAGTGATAGGTATAACAACTGGGCGAATTCCATAAGATAATACTGGGGGAATTACTAGATCCAGGTCTCGAGGAAGATTCTCATTCAATTTTGGTGGATTAGGCAATAAATAGTGGGATCACTTGTCATAGGCTCCTAAATTTACCGAATTGAGAGGAAATTGATTTTCCAGATTAAAGGGAATTATTTTCTTAATGAATTTTGGATTCCCCTAATTTTCTAGTGGATATAGGACAAGATTATATCATATATCTCCATATTGTAGAAACTAATTAGCATGGAGCTCATTAATGGGAATCTTCTATTCAGAAAGATGCTGAAACATAGAAGTCATACCAGGATCAACTATATTCTACATTTAACTAGACGGGTCATAGGGATTAGCAGTCCTGGTCGGTCCTTTACCCTGGTTGGGTTCTTGGTGTAAGGGTAATTACTTTGAGGAATCTAAAAGGCCATGCGTCTTTCTTTGATGGTGGGTTTCAACACTTGGGGTGTCCAGTAGATATTGTGCTACTGCAAAGGGTGGGTCCTCTTACTCAGAATTTAATTTAGTTTATCACTCCCTAACTATAACAATCTCATCTATATTCAAGGTGACTATGCACAGAGGCACATTATTGACGTCATTGGGCAGATTTGGCTATCATAGGATGGGATTGAAGTGCAGAGAAACATAATTCCCTACGATGCAAATCTGTACTGGTGGGGACACTTCCTTAATAATTATATGGATTAGAAAAATGTTCTGAATACATCATTGTAGATGGTACTGGTGGTATCTTGTTGATGTGGATGGATACGACATGAGAGGCCCTGATAAATAAACCATGTAACGTTAATGGAAAATGTCATCCCAATGCTCTTGGATATTATATAATTCAAAATAAGGTTCAAGAGGTAGAAATGTGTCTCCCAAATGGTTTGAAAAAAAAACCCTATCATGATTGAGTGACCCCAGAATTATGATATTGGAAGTAGTGATCATCCTTAATATATCAGAAAATTGATCAGTGGTTATAGTTTCATATCATATTCTCCACTCAGAAGTGTAGTTTAACTCTTCATTTTCACATTCTTATACTTTGGGTGGCTCAGGAACTTGAAAAAATGGTTCTATATACCATTGTGGTAGTGGACTATCTGGTGGGGATAATGTTGCATGAGATGATAGTCCACAACCTACTAGATTGTATCTCAAATATGGTACATACTACTTCACTATTTTCTTATAGGACAGAGTATATTCCAAATATTCATGTGAAAGGGAAGAGGCTCTCAGTTGAGAATCTTGTGAGTGATATCCACCAATCATACCCAAAACAACTCTCTCTGATATCATGTTGAGGAGTATAATGAGTCTGTAAACTAAATAAAAGATTGCAATGTGATATTCTGGAAGGGATCCAAATCCTCTTCTCCTTTGTTGTATGTATGAAGGGATTTAAGGATCTGGTATATCTCATCTTATGAAATGAATAAACTCGTAGACTAGGTTCATTCCCCAAACTCTAATGTAGAGGGTCGAGGTGAGGACACCATCAGTGGGACCCACTTATCTTCAGAATCAGATAAGTGTACATGATTTATAATAATTTAACAATTCTCATAATTATTCCTTTAGTGACGATGATTCTTGCATATTCTCCAGGGTGGTTCATTGGAATAGGAAAAATCTTTATCATGGGGAGGACCCTTTTTTAGGTTGGAACTAGAGTGGGGAGTACACCCTAGGGAGCTAGCCATTAAAATAGAGGGCCTTCGTATCAGTTGTCATGGGAGTGGGGATGGCCTCCTCTTTGGTGATCCAGGGTGTGAGGACCACCCATGTGACTATCTAGAGGAACATGAGGAAGATCATTGTGTATTCTAATAAATTCATTGGGAGTACCTTCAAGGTTTGGGAGTGTTGGAGTGCAGAAGACCATTGTTGGAGTTTGTGAGAAAATTTGGATGAACTCCATGTCTATTGAAAGTTGTAGAATGAGGAGGGAATTAATACTAGTCGAACCGGACATGAGGAGGACATCAATGTATGTCAATAAAGTGTGGATGTACTCCTTTATAATTGTACATTGATTGGGGAGACATCCCCTAAAGCTAGTGAAAACATGGGGAGGACCACCATGCTGACGGGGGGTGGAGCAAGGAGGACCTTCACTCTAGTCAATGTTGTTTTGGGGAGGACATCTGCTTGAGCTGGGAATGACGCGAGGAGGAGCTCTTTGATGGTGATTTGAGACATTGGGAGTAACTCTATATCTATAATTATAATCATGGGTATGACATAAATTATGAATATCAACTATATGGTGTGTACCTCCACTTGGATTGATTCATGTGACATGAGGACGACATCTGTGATGAGTGAAATAGAGGGGAGGACCTCCACTCTGTCCGATGATGATAAGGGGAGGACATCCATAATATATATCATAATCATTAGTTTTCCCATGATGGCTAATAATTATGCTGATGACTGAAAGATTCATCCAAGACTACTAGTGTGGTGGATGAGTTCTCGATCCATTTCGGGTGTTGTAGATCCCCTACTATATAGTAGTTGGGAACTGGTAGTATATATTGGCAGTGGAATGGGCCACTGGAGCTGTATAAGATCATTAACCATGATATAAATCTCTTTAAACATGGGATTTGATGCTATTGTAAAATTATCTAGACCAGGGACGACATGAAATTGGTGTATACCACTTGTTATTCAGTATAAGGGGTGGGTGGGGTAGTGCTTACAACGACTGGTGGGATCCCTCCCTGGAGGCTCCCGAGTGGTTGTTATAGCTAGGATGAATCAGATATCCCTTACATGATCGACATAGGGGTGTGAGTCATAATATCACTCCATTGAAAGACTCCATAAGTAGTTCAACATTGGACTGGGAGTCGAGACTCCCAGTGCAGCCCTTAGGGAGACAGGGAGTAAGATTCACTAAAGCATTCAAATACTTGTGTGACTTGTACCTCATAGGAATGAACCCTATTTATCTTATCGACAAACATGGGTGTCTATCAACCTCCTCTAGATTATTATAGATGGTGATATGGGGGTGGGAACCTAATAGAGATTGTTAGGGATGAATTTGTTGATGTGGCGGAGTCATGTCGTATTTCCACATTGTTATTCCTTCTTACCCAACTTCTTGAGTAGGGGTGATTGGATTTCTACAGCTAGGATCCTTCAATGAAGGAAGATTTAGCTGTTAATATGGATACAAGGTAAGAAATTCTCAATTACACAATGCAGTCTAATCATTTATGACATTACAGAGATATCTCCACCAATGATTTCATAGCTCAGAATTATGAATGATTAACTACCCAAATTCTGGTGAGTTTCACACCAAGACCACTATTTTCTTTGCATGAACTAGTGTCAGAAATATGGGTTTGATGGCATACTAATCTACTGATTTATCAAGTTTTAATAATAATATATTGCAGATAAGTGTTCATGTTGGGTTAATTTACACCATAAAGACTGGTCTTGAAACCAGTGTGGGTGGATTAGTATAGGTAAACCCCAATGAGGGGGACAACAAGGTTTCCAATTAGTAGGGATTGAACAAACAACATAACTAGTAATCACCTAGTAATTAGGTCTCCGGAGATGGAGGTCGCCGGAGACGGAGGTCGCGGGGTCGCCGGAGGTCGCGGGTCGCCGGAGGTCGCGGGTCGCCGGAGGTCGCGGGTCGCCGGAGGTCGCGGGTCGCCGGAGGTCGCGGGTCGCCGGAGGTCGCGGGTCGCTGGAGGTCGAGGGTCGAGGATTGCGGGTCGCAGGGGGGAGGGGGTTAGAGGAAGAAGGTAGGGAACGAGGGTTTGGGGAACGATCAGGGTGGGGGAAGAAGGGTCGGGATTGTGAAAATGAATTTCGGGTTTCACGGCGGTTTATTAAAAACCGCCGCAAAACGTTTAGCGGCGGTTTTGTGAACCGCCGCCACAAAACCGCCGCTAAACACGGTTTTTGTTGTAGTGCATGATCATGTTAGAGTTGTGGACAATTGATTATAACTACCACCTAACATGTCTCAAGTATAAAATTTATTCTCTATATACCTCTTGAGTAATTCCATACTAGATACATCACATGTACTTAATTCAGTGGTGATATAGTTTGAAAATGATCTCTCTTATGAGGGGAAGCTAGTGGAGATCTTAGACTATAGAGATAAAGTTCTACACAAAAAGACCACTGACCTAGTAAAAGTACTATGGAAGAACCATAAGTATGAAGAGGAAACATGTAAACCAAAGGAAGAGAAAAAGGAGAAGTTTCCTCACCTATTTTCACCTTAATCTGTAAAATGAAATTTTAAGGGTGAAATTTCATAAGGTGGGATAATGTAACGAACCAAAATTTTATCAATGAAATTTACCTTCCTATAATTATATTTTATAGTATAAATAACATAAAATCGCATAAATAACACAATAAAAACATTATAAATGAATAATGAATGAAATAAGAGGTATTTCAAGAAATTAAGGAACATATACCAAGGGAATAGTAACTTGACCTTTGGAATAGTAATGTAACCATTAAGAATAGTAACCCAGCCAATGGAATAGTAAACTCACCTATGAAAGTATAAATAAAATTTATGCGTCTTATAAATGAAAATATGATATAATTATATCATAGTATATGTAATTAAATGTTTTAAACATGATAAATTAAGTGTTGGTATTTTTATAAATCATAAATGTTTATTTAAAATTTTATAATTAAAATAATGATTTTAAAAAATATTTTTTTATAAAATAGATTCATAAAATTAATATTTTCTTTTATTATTATTATAATATATTTTTATGATACCTTAACTGATTTTTAAAAGTGTTATAAAATCAGTTATAATTTTAAAATCGGTATTTTTTATGTAAATATTTATTTTAATTAAAAAAATAAATTTATCATATTTATAAAATTATTTTCATAAAATGGAGTTTATATTTTAATTCTACACATCAAATTATTATTAGGGTTAATTTTTTATATTTTTATAAAATAGTTGAATTTTTGGTGAATAGTGAAATATGGTAATTTACAGTACTTAACAAATACATGATTTATTGAGTCATAGATTATTTATGGATAATTTAATCCCATAATCTTGAACTATCAGTAATTATTGAAAATATTTATTTATAAGGTTTATACTATTCATAGTCTTGATCCAAAATAATAAATAAATGAATAAAATAATCAAAAAACACCTCTCTCCTCCACTATAAATACCACCTCTTGTCCTCACACCTAAAAATCCTTGAATCTTGTAAAAATTATAAAAAATACACTTCCAAACTCTCTACCCAACGTTTATTATCATTTTGTATCTGTAAAATACAAAACATAATTCCTTTAAGGAGGTTCTCAAGAAGAATGATTCAAGAGGTAAAAAACCTCTTTCTTTTTCTTTTAATATCTTTTAAATTTTTTACTTTTTTCCTCTCCTAACCTACAGTTATCAAAGTGACATAAAAACTACTAAATATTTTATATAATGGAATTTTATTATGATAATGTAACAACCCATCATCATTTCTATTCCCCTTCTCTTTTTTCTAAAAATGAAAACATCATTCATGATGTGTTAATTTATAGCATTCAAAGACAACGAGATTTCAATTTCCATTACCACATTCAAGGATCATTGTAAAAAAATTAAAGGTTTAAAAGGATTATAATATATTTATTAAATATTATTTAATGTTCTATAACTGGTATATATACATACTATTAATTAATAAAACAAAACTAGTTCGTGATGATTGAAAAAACACCAAAATAATCTAAATGGTCATCATTAATTTTTTATCCAATTAATCAACCTCATTTATGGAAAAGGAATGATATATAAGAACATATAATATTATATAATTTAATTAATAAAATATAATTTCAATTATGGATAAATATTCTCATTTTACATGATCTTTCATACATGTATATAAGTGAACCAATTATTAAACCAAAGGAAATGAACGCTCCCAAAATGATGAAATTGATTATTATAACTCATCAAAAAGGCCATAAATAAACTTAATAAAATTATAATAAATAAAATAAATGTATAAAAGGTTATAAATTAACTATTTAATGGATTTAATTTTATTTTCTAGGACATGAAGTTAAAATGAAGAACACTTTTTGACATAAGTTAAGGGATTCTTTCTGAACTTTCATTTTTCCTTCGAGTTACACTTTTTCTCTCTTTATCCCATTTTTATTATTATTTAGTTTTATATAATTACTCTAAATTATTTTTTTATGTTCCAAACCCATCTATTCATATTAGTTCACCCTTCTTTCATGGGGAAATACATTTTTTAAAAAGGTTTCCTTCTCAATTTTTCTTGATATGCAAGCATGATTAAAGGGAACTTTTTGATTTATTACCCATTTTAAAGTGTTATCAATAATTTGTTTTAAGCCACCATTATTTTTATAAATACACTCTTTTATCATTATAAACTATCTTATTTTTTTTTAATCAAACAATTATAACTTTCCCACTTTAAAGTCTTTTTAAAATTTTCCCTTAAACTACACTAAAGTGGCTCATTTCTGAAGATTCTTAAACTCTCTTTTTACATATTTTCACTTCAGTTTGGCATCACTTATCATGTTTTTTTTCCTAATTTCCCTTATAAATTTCCATTTATTATTTAAATACATTCTTTAATGTATTCCTGTATGATACATCCATTTATTATTCTTTACGACATGATTATGATACCTATATATTTCCATGGGTAACCCTTAGGTTTATTTTTCATGTGGAACACATATTCATGAACATGATATGATGGGTGCACCTAGATATCACTCCAATTAATTGGGTAATTTTTATTCTCATAGGACATCATCTACAGTGGTTTTCGCAGTTATCCTTGACTAATGATCCTTCATAGGCAATGGTCTTGGTAGTTATCCTTGACTCATGCTTCTCCATGTGAATTGGTCTTGGTAATTAGCCTTGAATCGTGATCCTCCATGTTTAATGAGCCTTGAATCATTCTTATGTCATGTTTTATGTTTTTTTGCACATTCCTTTGATCCCATGTTATATATTTCATGATTCCTTATGTTTATTCATGTTTCATGACTTTTTATGTGATCATGTTATGCCTTCTAACCCATGTTTTATGATTTATTCATATGTATATTACCTTATTGGGATTTTTAGCTCATCCATTTGTTCATTTATTACCTAGTTTATCCTTTGAATATGTAAGGTATCAAATGAAGTTATGATCTCATTATGAAAATTAAATAAAATATGTTTTATTATGGTTCCATGTTTTTAGTTTTAGGTACTTAATACTATAAATACACTAGAATTTTTTATATTTGGTTTGTATTAGAAGGATATTTATGTTTAAAATCATGTAATAATAAGCTTAAAATTCTGAGGTCTCTATTTTGGGTTGATCAAGGAGTTCTCAAGGAAAGTGATCTTACGGTGTAGGAGTCTTCAATGTTAAAGGTGGTGTCTTTTCCCTGTGTTTTCCAATTTTTTGGGGATAAAAATATGGAGGAAGGATAAATATTCTTGAAAGGTGATATTTCGAGATTTACTCTTCAAATATATAGTGAATTATTGGGTTTATGAAAATTGGAGTTTCATGAATTTGTTGAGCTTTGTGAAGGGGTATGGTGTCATGAAGATTTTAAGGTTTGAAAAAGAGGATTCACAAAATTGGATGAATCATGATGGGATGATAGTAATCCATGTGACTATAATAAGCTTCATGAATGGGAAAATTTCACTATATCTTTACAAATAAAGGATCTTCATGAGAATTACTGAAGAGGTTTATGAAAATTCCACTGGGATCTTGGGATATTTGTGAAGGAATAAGTCAATAAATTGGTGGAAACACCTCATTTAAGATATGGATAGAATATTTGAGAAGTGTGAATCACTCTGAGGTCATGGAGGGTAGGATATTCATGATTCAATAACTCTTCATGAGAAAAATCGTCATGAAAAGATTGTTTTAGACCTAACTGATGGTAAGGCATTTCGAAAAAGGTAGTTTTGTAATGATTTCAAGATTCATGAACACTAAGAGTTCTGAAAAGGCTAGGAGCTTTGAGAAGGTTGGAATCTTTGTGAAAGTGTGTGTTTTTTTAATGCTAATATATCATTGGAATAAAAAAAGGGTTTCGTGAATGTTGGGATCTTAGTGAACATTAGTTTTGAACATCTTGTTTAAGTGAACAAAGCTTTCAAAGTGCATCTTTTCTAGACTATGGATCAAGCAGAGTCTTATGCTAATAAAGTACAAAAAATATATTCCCAATCTATTGAATTTATATTAAATTTTACAAAGTGAGTAAGACTTCACCTATGGAAGTGAACAAGGGGTAGTAGTTGGAAGTGTTCTAATGGATGTAATGTTATTTCACTAAAATCCTTGTAAGGGTAGTGTTCCTATAATTAAGTGACCAGGTCTAAACAATTGTAATAAAAATTTACTAGTGAATATTAGTTGATATAGTTATGACTAAAACATTATCGTCTTATGCTCCTTGGACTATCCCTTATAGGTGAACCAAGTAAAAACTATTGTGTTGTGTTTGTATTTCTACATCTAGGTGTTTTATAATTACTTGATTCCATCTGACATGTTTAAAATGTTCCTACCAGTGTGGGGAAAATATCCATCTCATTTAAATAAAAATTTGAGACCCTGATTCTCCCCTACCCTCTCAGGGTGTTCTAGGGTCCTACAAGTTGTATCAGAGGGAATAGGATTTTGGTGTTAAATTGTTGTGTAGAATTCAGTGAATGTTAAGGGGTTCCTTTTATTGATGGAAGCAGCTTTTAGATTTATAAGAATCAAATGAGATATCTTCTATGATATATTGAAATGGAATTTCTCTATTCTATATCCTAATGGATTTAGGATGGGGATGTGATAGGTCTCTCTTTAACTGAAATAGACAAGAAAATGCTCGATGTAGATTCCAAATCTCAAAATTCTCATACTGCATCACTATCTGATCAAATATATTTGAAGGTGATGAGTTTCCCTTTATCAAATTAAATTTTGGATAAATAGAAAAATATATATAAAGGTGATAAAAAAGTGAATGAGGCCAAAATTCGAGTGTTGCACAATCATTTCAATGATCTTAAAATGAATCCAGAAAAAAATTAGATAGTTTCTTTAATCACATTACTGAATTTGATGAAGTTATGTGAGGACTTTGAGAATAAATTAAAGATATTGGAATTTTGAAGAAAATACTAAGAAGGATACCACATCTATATAATCCAAAGGTGTCATCCTTTGAGGAAATAGACATGTATTATCTTTCACTAGATTTTCTGTTAAGTAGTCTGGTGAGTTATGAAATGAGATTCAAACCTGAAGAATCAACTATTTGAGAAATAAATGAAATAGAATTTAAATACATGGAAAAATGTTACGTTTACGAAGCTTTTCATGATTGATATGATGAAGATGATTAACTTATTTCTCTTTTTTCTAAATCACTCAAGACAGGAAAAGGGATATTTTAAAGAATGCTTATGTTGCGTTGTTTTTAGTGTGGTAAGGTAGGGAAAATTGTCGCTCAATACTCCAGTACATTCAATTATATTGAAGATGAATAAAAAACATCTAGAGGCCTGAGAGGAATTTACCTAAAAAGGGATAATTTAAATCTAGAAATAAATTTCATATAAATAAGTTTATCTAAAGAGATAAAGAATATAATAATGACTTGTTAGAAAAAGTAGAACCAAATTTTCAATCTTTTTTTGAAGATTCCATAATGGATATAGTTGAAAATAAAGAACCAAGGAAAGATGAATACAATCATTTGATTTATATTTTACATATAAAGGTGTAACTTTAGGTTTCATTTGATGAGCTTGACATTCAAAAAAATAAAAAAATATTGGAGTTGTGTTAAAAGACTCATCAAAGTATGAAGATTTACTTGAAGTAGAGATTGATCAACTGTAAGGAGAAGCAGAAGAACACTTGAAAACAGGGAAAATATTGGAAGGGTTTGTGGAGTTTAAAATTATTATTAAAGAAGTGTAAAATTTTATCAATTATTTTACATCAATATAAGAGTAAAAGGATAAGATGGTTGACGGGTAGAATAATAATTCATCTCTTTAAGAATGTAAACTAGAAACTAAATACAAATAAAGGGAAATGATGAAGTAATTACTTATTGGAATTTTTTCATATATATAGATTTTATAAGGATTTAAATGTGGTTTTTAAGGAGTAAATAAATCCTTGAATGATCAAAGATGTAAATTTATAGGAAAAAGTGGAATTGGCTATGATACAGAAACATGAAAGGCTGGAAATGGGATAAGTCAAAGAAAAAGAAAGTAACAAGTTAGATATATCACAAAGGCACCTGATGTTCAAACAAAGGAAGCTTCAAATCAAATAGAAAGGAGAGTTGAAAATAATCCTCAACTATCTTGAGAAGATCACCAGAAAAATATGTTTATAAAAGAAGGTTACATATTCAGGAATGAAAGTGAGGATATATTTCCTCTTATGAAATGTAAATTTAGTAGCCTTTTGGGCCATACCATGAAGAAGTAAGGATCTATCTAGAAGGGGAATCACCTTAAATTCAACAAATGATAATCAGAATATATCATTCATCATATAGAATAAGTATTTTCTATGCATATTTTTTCACTCTTCTAACATTGGATATAAAGCATTTCATTTCTATTAGAGGAAAGGTAGGAATAATAACTAAAAACTCTAAGATAATCCAATACTAGTCAACTAAGAATTATTACCCATGAAAATAGGTATTCTAATTTGGAAGAATAATATGAGTATGGTTCAAACATGCATGTTGAAATGGGATTGGATAGGCCATATTTTTTCTCTACTCAATTAGGTATCTCATATAAGTAAAAGAATAAAATTAAGAAAGCCAAATTCACAAAAATCACTCTCAATGGTACAGATAATAGTGGAACCTATATTCTTGAGAGATGATGCACATTCCACATAATAGAAAATTCAGATTTGTTGAAAAAAATTAAGAAAAGGGTTGATGGAATAGTTATATATGAGAATGATGCTTCCTTAAAGATCAAATTCAATAGTAATATAGAATTATAAAATGATGAGCTAATGAAGGAAAAAGTTCTCCATGTGGATGGATTGTATCAAAATCATTTGAGTGTGATTAAACTACGTGAATCAGGACTGTTAGTGACATTTAATCAAAATGGGTGCACCATCAAAGGGATTATGGGTAATTCTCTCATGAAAGGTTGTCGAAAAATGGTAATCTATACTAGGTAAAAAGTAATGAAAAAATGTGTCTCTTAAACATTGAAGAGTAAAACCACTTGTGGCACCAGATTTTGAGTCACATTAATCATCAATTATAGAGAACATATCCAATTCATAGGATTTTTTTGGAATTCCTAATCTAAAATGTGACCGAGAAAAGAAATGTGACTCCTACATACAAGGAAAGATGGCCCAGAATACCTATCATCCATGGAATAAAAGGGTATAAAATCTACTTTACCTCCTATAAAAACATGTGTGTGGTATAATAATTATGGTTGGAACATATATAGGGATTTCATATATTCTTTTTATTTATTATTTTAGCATAATGGCATGTGTGATTTTTATACAACACAAAAGGAAAGTTCTCGACTTCATGAAGAGATATATCTGAAGAGTTGAGAATGAAATTGGTCGCACAATCAAGATTGTAGGATTTAACAATATAACATAGTACATATCCATTAAATTTTAAAATTACCTCAAAAAACATTGGATCAATAAAGAAGTGTCTTTAGTGATAACCCATCAACAAAATGGGGTCATTGAAAGCAGAAATTGACAGAAGTCGATGCTTTTTTAATAGGTCTAGAGATTTGTCTTGTCAATAACATTAGGCTAGATTTTTAAAAAACTAAATGTTAGGTTCTTTATAACTATGTTCACGACCACATCTCCACCCCTTTGGAACATTAATTATCATTTTTTCAAGTGTAGGATCCTCATAATCAACAACATTGAAATAATTCACACATGGCATGAGGGAAACCATGAGGTTGAATTTTGTTTCTTATGGGTCTCCCCAGGATGTTTCTTTATCTTTTTTCAAGTATAGGATCCATACCCATGGAAGTTGTGGAAATTATTAGTGGTGATTATCTTGGGATTCACTACATTATAAACCCTTAATCCCTCTCTTTTATTTTCTTTTGGACCCAGAGGTTGGGTTTTCCTCATCATTTAATAAAATATCATTTTTTGTGTGGAATTAATATGGCCAGAACTATGCTGATTGAGAGTTGTATTTTTCATCATTATTCCAAATAGGCTGCTCTAGTTGTGGGGTGAACTAAAAATATAATAGGTCTATTTATATGATAGGATGTAATACCATATGGGATATTTCCCCTAATTAATCCCTTGCTAAAGTATTTTCATTTTATTGGAAGTAAATTTTTTATACAAAACAAATAATGAAATCATGGAAAGTATGGTGATCATGAAGATGAGGGAATTTTCCTTGGATACTCAATAAAGATTAGAGAATACAGGTTCTAAAACAATTATTTGACAAATATTATGGAGAGAAATGATATCAAGATCATTGAGTAAAAACTATAAATAACTCTAGGTAATCATATGTTGACATGATTTATGATGAAGAAGAAAGTGGGAAAGGGATAAAATAAAATATAGAAATTGTAGAAGGCTTGTCCAACATTCAGGGCCTCATAATGATGATTATTTATAAGAATAAGTATAAGAAGAAATATTTCCAAAATAATCTCTACCAAAACCTCATAAGAGTAATAAAATAGTGTAATTTGATCAATCCAACATTATTGGGGATTGGACTGCACCTACACAAACAATGAGAATGAGGAATTAAGCACATTATTCTATTTTTTAAATTTTAGAACCAACCTTATTTGAAGATGCAGTGAAGGATGAATCATGGGTTAAGGATATCAATTAAGAAGTGAGATAAATTTACAAAAAACCAGACTTGGGATCTTATTAAGATAATAGAAAATAACATTGTGATTAGAATAAAGTGGATATTCAAAAAAAAACTGATGATCTAGGAAATATGATCAGAAAAAAGTCAAACCTAGTGTGTAAATGATATGCAGTTATTGAAGTTATTGATGCTAAAGAAACCTTTTCTCTAGTAGCTTGACAAGATTCGGTCAGGCACTTCCTTTCCATTTAAATCCAAAGAGTGTAAAAAATTATCAAATGGATGTAAAATAATATTTCTTAAATGGTACTCTTGAAGAATAAGACTACATTGAACAACCAGTGGTATTTATGATTGGAAATGATGAATCAATGGTTTTTAGATTAAATAATTCTCTTTATGGTCTAAAGTATGCACCGTAAGAATGGTATTCTCAAATTGATTCTTATATGAATAAGTTATAATTCAAAAGCGAAGGTGTTGATCATAATCTTTATGTAAATAATTCTTATGTAGATAAATTTATGGTTCTCATGTATGTGGATGATATTTTATTTAGTGGTAGCATACATAAATCAGTGGAATAATTTTCTAATCACATAAAATATAATTTGAAATGTCAAGGATCATTGAACTCACCAAATTTTTGGGGATAAAAGTGATCCAAAAGAAGGTATAGAATTTTATTTATTAATAAACATATGTGAGAGAGATTTTTAAGAAATTAAACATTCATTACTCCAAACCAATGTCAACTCCAGTTATAGTAGGGATGAATCTTTGAAATCATGAGGATGGAAAATCTATCTATTCGACCATATACATGAGTATCATTGAAATATTATTAAATCTAACTATAACACGATTGGATATTGTCTTTGTAACATGTTTATCAGCTCCATTCCAAATTTATTATAAGGAATATAATCTCTAATAAGTTAAAATAATCATTAGATATATTCAAGGTACCCTCTATTTTAGATTATACTTTATATCATGAAAATATAATAAATTATTCGCATTTTCTGATGCTGACTAGGATATAGATATGGTGGATTGAAAGTCCAAAAGTTGCAGTTCATTCTTCATTGAAAACAAATGTTTGGTTTAGTTAAGTAAGAAACAAGAAAGAAATTCTCTTATTATGGTTTAATTAGAGTATATCTCTATGAAAAATTCATGAACTAAACTATTTAAGATTAATCAACAACTTACTAATATTGGTGATAATTTGAAACAAATGATGGTAATACACTGTGATGATAAGAGAGTGATCTATCTCAAAAAAATCTGATTCAAAAATCTCATACCAAACATATTTTGATTAGATATCACTTCATCAAAGAAAAATTCAAACACATTGCGATTAAAATGGAACATGTTGTAACAAATTATCAAGTGTCTAAAATTCTGACTAAGGCTCTGGAATCACCAATATTCAAGAAACATTGGTTGAACCTCAGTGTTCAGCTACTTCCCATTGTATACGAGGTTATGGTTTTTTTCCTTATCCCCATTTGTGTAAAAAAAATTAATTAGTTTATGGATGTGATATAGCTCTATAGGAGATATAATATCCAAGGAGTGTGTTTACAGTAATAAAAGTAAAAATATAGGTTCTTTGGTTTTGTTTTCAAAGGGAGAGATAAGTGGAATTAAATGAATTATAGGATTTTAGGATTTTTTGGTGGTTTATCGTGGAAAGAAATTATCTTTTCCCACTCTTGTTTTCTAAATCGAGCATTACTCATGATGATTTAGAGTGATGGATAAGGTATTTTGGGATTATCAGGTTTTTTATCAAGGATAGTGGATTATTTAATTTATCTATATATTTCAAACAGAATCAAAGTGATATATTTTTGGTACCAAGGATTTTCATTGATAGAAATAGAGTCTATATTGTTTTTGTTGTCAACCCACACTAGGTTGATTTGGGATTTTCAAGGAAAGCGATATTATGGAACAAGAGGCTTCAGTGTTGAAAGTGTCCTAATTTATTAGTGTTTTCAAAAAAATTGGGGCTATAAATAATTATTATGGAGAAATATTCACAAAATGTGATTTTCTATGACTGGATCTTAAAATATTTTGTGAAGGAATGGGTTTCATGGATATTGGATTTTCTCAAAGATGAGGATCTTTGTAGTATAATTTAGTGTCATGAAGGTTTGATAGTTTGTGAAATAGGATTCATGAAAATGGTTGATTCATGATGGTATGATGGTAATCTATATGACTATGATAATATTTGCGAATGGGAAAAATTTATACGAGACTTTTTAATAAAGGAGCATCAAGAGAATGACTAAATAGTTTCACAAAAAGGATACTAAGAGCTTGGTATTTTCACAAAGTGATATGTATATAAATTAGTGGATACCCCTCATTTTAGATATGGAGATAATTTGATAAAATGGTGAATTGATTTATATTTGATAAGTCTATGAGCTTTACGAATCAGGAATTCTTTATGAGAATAAGCATTATGAAAAGACTGGTTTTGACCTGGCTGGTTTCAAGGCATATTGGAAAATGGAGTTTCACGAAGACATAAAGTTTTGGGAAGACTTAGAGTTTTGAAAAGGATGAGATCTTTGTGAATGTTGTTAAATTTATGAAAGTTTTTGGTTTTTAGAATGTTGATATACATTTGAAATAAAAAAATGGGGTTTCCTGAAGGATGGGAGCTTCACAAACATTAGTGTTGAACATATTGTTTAACTGAACTGTGCTTCCAAAGTTCATCTTTCCAGGACTATGGTGCAAGAATAATATCATTCTAATAAACAAAACACTTATATGCCAAATCTATTGATGTGACCTTTAAGTTAATAAATTGATTAATACTTCACCCAAGGTATTGAGTAAGGGGGGTCGATGGAAGTGATCCAAGAGAGGTAGTGTGATTTCCCTAAAATTATTGTAAAGTTTGTTTTCCTAGCATGAAGTTACAAGGTCCTAAAAATTGTAATATACACAGACTACTAAATGTTATATTATACATATATAAAAAACACACTATCGGTGTATGCTCCTTGGACTATCCCATAGTGGTTAACCAAGTAAAAACTAATGTGTTGTGTTTCTATTTCTACATCTAGGTGTTTGATAATTTCTTGATTCCATCAGATGGGTTTAACAGGTTCCTAGAAATATGGTGACAATATATATCTCATTTAAAGAAAATTCTGACACCCTGATTCACCCCTCCCCTCTAAGGTTATTCTAGGGTTCCACATGTTTCATTTTTTATTATTGATGATCTCTCTCCATTATGATTCATGTATTTCAAATTATAATTTTTTATTCCATGTATTTTTTTATGATCTATGATAGATTGGATTTTAACTCTATAAGTTAAGGTCATTAACTCATACCATTATCCATATCTAATTCTTTTATATATACATTGATTGATATCTTTCATGTCTACTATTAATGAGAAGTTGAGATCACCCTTTCTTATGTTTCCTTTCTTTGGGTTATGATGAAATTTTTATGTATGCTATTTCAATAATGGTAAAAAGTGAGAATTATATTATTAGAGATTGTAAAACCCGAGATTTTTATGAGTAATATTTTGTTTTTATATATAATCAAAGAAATCTTTCACTACATACTAGCTTGGCTTACTTTACACGCAATCACGACCTTCCTCGATAGCTTGCGTCGTACGCAATACCGAGTTTCACTAAACAACGATATGCTATTAAAATATTATTAAAACTAGCCGTTATGAATAGTAATAACCACTTTTTGAAATTTTATAAATTTTATTTTTCAAAATGGACTTCGTTTTTTGATTCGGAATACCGAAATTAGCCTAGGGTGAAATTTTGGTATTTTTCTGAAAACTTTCAATTTTTGATGAATAGTGAAACCACTAAGTGGTAGGTTAAAAACTGAATTTTGCATAAAACTTAATTTTACCGCTTCTGTGAATGGAATTTTGAAAATCCGACAGACACGGTTGATATCAGTAAGTAAAATGTGGTTCAATGAGATAAAAATAATTTTTTTGGTGAATAGTAACTTTTTACTTTTTTACCGCGGTTAATAGTAAATAGGGGTAAATATGATATTACTATTACCCTAACCCATGTCCTAATTCTATTGGATAAGTGTAATTCGACCAAAAACAACCTTATGAATAAAATATGACCATTTAGGCCCACTTGGGTTAGATTAGGACATTTATTATTAATTTATTTAAAGAAGGGTTAAAATAGTTAAAATCAAAGTTTAATAAGTAAATCATTTTTAATATTGGGTTATATATAAGACAAATTCGACTATAAATATTCATTAGAAAGATAAAAAGATTTCCTACATAATGGTATTTTATTTATAATTTTTAGACATTAAATAATTTAATTTATTTATGACAGAATTATGATGCAGTAATTATCTTATTTATGAAATATTGACATAATTGATGTTATAAACACCAAAATAAATGTAATTTGAGACTTTTTATGAATTCCACTAATTTTATAGGTTATTATGATATATTAGTGTTTATTTAATCAACTTGGTTCGAAAATATAATTCTGTTATGACTTTCACAAAAATCATATATCAAATAGTGTCAAAATTGACACAAAATAGTTTTTAAATCAAATATTTTATTATTAATTGTTATTTTATTCCTAAAAATCTAAGGTTTGGCCAAATTGCTTAGATAAGGATATATATATTAATAATAAATAATTTGGGGTTCGTTTGGCATGTTATAGTAAGTGTATTAACCATATAGTGAAAGAAAACAAAAAGACACGGTAAAAGTTAAATTATTTAACTTAGAGTTAAATCTAATTGATAAGGTAAAAATAATACCCTAAACTTGTCTAAATCCTATTGGTTGATAGGATTTCGACCCTTCCCCACTTTAGCTTCGAAATAAGACCCTTTGGAACCATTATAAACCGATTTTGACTTTAATATAAAATACTATTTTGAGATATTCCTAAGGTGCCCCTCTCCTCCCTTATAAAAGGGCACCTCCTCCCCCTCCTCCTCACACCAATTTGAGCACTCAAGCTCGGCCAAACCCTGCCATTTTCTCCTCTCCACTTACCTAGAATAATCCTAGAGTTCCTGGTCTTCTTCAAAGACCAATCTTAGTTCCCTAAGTGGAGGATTCAAAGAAGCGTTCCAAAGAAGAGGAGCTTCGGACACGTACAAAGCAAATCGGACCTAAGGTAAGGGAAATATCACAATCTCATTTTTTTATCCAAGATTGTTTATTCATAAGTATTTATTGGGGTGTATTTTATCATCCAAATCCATGTTTCATCAATATGTAATATTATTTCCATCCACCTAAAATTGTTTAAATCCATTTTTACCCTTCAGTGAGTTTTTAGTAAAGGATATGAAAGGAATCTTTTGTCGTTTTTCGTACGAGGTACTTTTTGACTTTTTCAACAAAAGTATGAAGAATGTTTTTTTAACTTATACGGAAAGAATGGATTTTTAAAACATTTTTTCCAAGAATCTTCCTTTATAAGTTTTCATGTTTATTTTTAATCAACTTCTTTTAGTTTATAATTGTATGACATGTTAAGAAAAGAAAGGTGTTTTTGAAGTAAAAAGGATATTTTCCTCAAGAATGGAGTTCAAATGTTTTATCAAAGCTATTTTCCATCTAAGATAATATAGGGTTCTGTTATTATCCCTATTATTACATTGATGAAGTCATTTACCTTATATGATTTGTTTTATGATGTCATGATGTTTCAAGAATCCCATTTTTGTTACATGTGTTATGCGATGATGTATGATTTATGATTATGTGGTACACATAAGAAAGGATTCATTATAAGATGGGTGGGACCTATATCTCCCTCCAATTTATTGGGTAAAGATTTTTATCTCATGAGATAGACATGGCTGGAACGGAAGGTTATTTCGGTTCAGTGATACAGGACTGAAACGAGGAGTGAACTCGGTTCAGAAATAGACTTTGTCTTCTAAGATAGTCTTGGCAATGAGTCATGACTAACAAGAAATTATTTTCCAAGATTATGTGTTCATGCCACAAAGTTTCAAGTTTTATGTTATGATTATGGGGATCTCATTTTCACTTCTATGATTTATTCCATGTTAAGATATTATGATCTCTTTTAAAGGTTATGATTTTCAAAAAGAGATGGTATGATTTTTATTTCCTTTATTTTCCCTTGCTGAGCATTTGAGCTCACCCTTTTTTGTATGTTTTATTTCCCCAGTCCAGGAATAAGATTATTAAGTAGGATATGCCAAAAAGGGACTCTAGATATGATGAAATAAGTGGGAGGCAAAGTTGATGCTTTATGAACCAGTTGTTTATGTTTCCCAGTTTCTAAAGACACTATACCTGTAGGGTCCTTTGTGGTTTTGTCATATGTTGTAATATGTGTGCTTCAATTTTGAAGTATTAACAATGTATGTAAAGTATGGGTCGTTATAGTTGGTATCAGAGGAAAGGTATAGTCAACCTTTGGAAACTAGGATGTGAAAGTCTTAGTAAGAACCCTAAGGATAAGTCTAAGAATAGAACACAATCTTAGTGTTTTATAAATGGCTATGAATACCCTAGGATAAGACCTTAAGTGTGAAATTTTATCCTTGATTATGTGGTTTTCCTATTATAATTAGTGTTTCTCACACTATTCTTCTTGGTTTTAGTCAATGGCTGGAACCCGAAGGAACCGTGTTAATGCGGAATGCGATGGGCAATGCAATGATTGTCCCCCTGAGCAACCAAACGATATGGGATCTGGAATGAAAAATCTTATAGCCATGCTCACACAACTTTCTCAAGCTATGAATCATGCAGGACTTCCAAACGAGCAAAGGAAGGAGCAACATTTTGTTGAATCCTTCATGAGGCAGCGTCCACCTTCTTTCAGCGGGTCTACTGATCCATTAGTTGCTGAACAATGGATTAGTACTACTGAAAAGATATTTTCAGTTCTTCAATGTTCTGAACATGATAAAGTCATCCTAGCAGTGTATCGTTTGGAAGGAGATGCTGATCAATAGTGGAATCTTATTAAGAATACGAGGCAAAGGGATGAAATTGAGTCTATGAAATGGGACGAGTTCAAGAACTTATTTTTCAATAAGTACTTCCCTCGTATTCTCCGAACAAAGATGGAGAAAGAGTTTCTTGAACTGAAGCAAAGGGATGATGAATCTGTTGGTACCTATGAAGCAAATTTTACAAGACTTGCAAGGTACGCTTCTGGTATTATTATCCAACCTGAGAGTAAGATCGATCGATTCTTTAGTGGCTTAAAACCAAGTCTTCTAAGGGTGTTAGCCATAAGGGACTTCAATAGCTACGAGGAAATCGTTCGATGTGCTCTCAAAGTCGAGATGGAGATTGGAGTAACCCATCAGTCACATGGGTTTGATAAGAAGAGGAAGATGGAATTCAAAGGAAAATCTAAAGAGCACACTGAAAAGAATATGATCTTTACCTTATGCTCAAAGTGTGGAAAGAAACATGGAGGGAGTTGTCTTAAAGGGACAAGTAAATGTTTCAAATGTGGAAAGGAAGGTCATCGGGCATTTGAATGCCGCGATAATGGGAAGAAGATGTCTAATGATGCAAACAAAGGAAGGGATACAAAGAATGAACCTACTACACTTCAATGTTTCAAGTGCAAGGAGATGGGGCATTATGCCAATCAATGCCCAAATCCAAGGGTTGATGATGATGGTCGACGTCAACAAAATCTTATGGCTAAAGACAAAGGAAAGTCACATGCAATTTCTATCATCGATGTGGAGTACGATAAAGAAGTGGTTAAAGGTACACTTACCATCCACTCTAAAGTAAAAAATGTTTTATTTGATTCTGGATCCACCCACTCTTTTATTTCTAAAGAATTTTCTAAGGGTATCACCGTATTACCTCAACAATTAGATGTTGAGTTAGCTGTGACAACACCTAATGGCACAACAGTCGCATCAAAAGTTTATAAATCTTCTACGACCGAAGTTTGTGGGAAAGTGCTTCCTTCAAATCTTGTGATCCTTCCTTTAGTGGAATTTGATGTGATTCTTGGCATGGATTGACTTTCTCTACATGGAGCTCATATCAATTTCCAAAGAAGGGAAGTCACATTTCATATTCCAGATCAATCTACGATCGTCTATCGATGCAAGGATGAATATAACCTTCCAGTGGAAATTCCTTCCATCTTATGGGTCTTGATTCCACTAAATTAAGGTTATTTATCTCAAATGGTTGGTGAGAAACTTACGATTATGAATATGCCCATCGTACGGGAGTTTGATGATGTCTTTCCGGAGGAATTATCGGGTCTTCCACCAAATCGTGAAGTTGAGTTTTCAATAGGACTCGTACCAGGTGCTTTGCCTATTTCAAAGACACCTTATAGAATGGCCCCAATTGAGTTGTAGGAATTTAAGAAGCAACTCCAAGAGAATCTTGATAAGGGATTCATACACCCTAGTGCGTCACCTTGGGGAGAACCTGTTCTATTTGTTAAGAAGAAAGATGGATCAATGAGACTCTGCATTGATTATCGAGAACTTAACAAGATCACTATCAAGAACAAATATCCTCTCCCACGCATTGATGACTTATTTGACCAACTACGCGGAGCTCAATACTTTTCCAAGATTGATCTTCGTTTAGGGTATCATCAATTAAGGGTCAAAAGGGAGGATATACCAAAGACGGCTTTCCGTACAAGGTATGGACACTATGAATTTATAGTGATTCCATTTGGTCTTACTAATGCCCCTGATATCTTCATGGATCTAATGAATAGAGTATTTAGAGACTATCTTGATCAATTTGTGGTAGTCCTTATAGACGATATTCTTGTCTATTCAAAGATCAAGGAAGAGCATGAAGATCACTTGAGAATTATATTGAAGACCCTGAGAAAGGAGAAGCTTTATTCCAAATTTACCAAGTGTGAATTTTGGCTTCAAAAAGTTGCATTTTTGGGTCACATAATCTCAAAAGAGGGGATATCTGTGGATCCATCAAAAACAGAGGTTATCGAAAGATGGTCAAGACCAACAAAAATAACTGAGATCCGAAGTCTTCTTGGTTTGGATGGATATTATCGAAGTTTTGTAAAAGATTTTTCACGATTATCTAATCCACTCACCAAGTTGACTCGGAAAGGAGTTAAGTTTGTTTGGACAGAGGAATGTGAAGAGAATTTCACGGAGTTGAAAAGAAGGTTATCCAGTGCACCTGTGCTCACACTGCCTTGTAGTAGAGAAAGGTTTGTGATCTATAGTGATGCATCCAATAAGGGATTGGGGTGTGTTCTTATGAAAAATGATATGGTGATAGCTTATGCCTCACTACTGTTGAAAATCCATGAGAAAAATTACCTAACACATGATTTGGAGTTGGTTGCGGTAATCTTTGCATTAAAGATTTGGAGGCATTACCTTTATGGTGAAAGGTGTGATATTTATACTGATCATAAAAGTTTAAAGTATATTTTCACACAAAAGGAGTTGAATATGCGTCAAAGAAGATGGTTGGAGCTGATTAAGGATTATGACTGCTCAATCCATTACCACCCTGGGAAAGCAAAAAAGGTGGCAGATGCATTAAGTCGACAAGAACATGCTAGTTTATCCATGATGAGGATCACAAAAGATCCAATAATTATGGATTTACAAAGGATGGATCTTGGAATTATAATGGAAGGGGGAAAATCTTATCTTTCTCAAATGAATGTTCAACCATCTATACATGTGAAGAATAAAGAGGCACAGAAAGAAGATGTAGAGTTACAAAAGAAGGTGAGAAATGTTCCTGAATTCAACCTTGATTGTGATGGGATAATAAAGTTCAAGAATCGGGTTTGTGTTCCTCCCATCCCCGAATTAAAGAAGGAGCTTCTGGATGAGGCTCATAGTTCTTCATTCTCTATTCATCCTGGAAGCACAAAGATGTATAGGGACCTGAAAGAGTACTTCTGGTAGGATGGCATGAAAAGAGATGTTGCTGAATATGTCTCTCGATGCTTGGTTTGTCAACAAGTTAAAGCTGAGAGACAGAAGTCTAAGGGTATGTTACAACCATTACCCATACCCGAATGGAAATGGGAAAACATCACTATGGACTTTGTCACAGGACTTCCTAAAACATCCAAAGGCAATAATGCTATCTGGGTCATAGTTGATCGTCTTACAAAGTCTGCACACTTCATTGCTATTAGAGAGGATTTCTCTCTAGATCAGCTTGCCATGATATATGTAAAGGAAGTGGTAAGATTTCATGGAGTACCACTTTCTATTATATCTGATCGGGATCCGAGATTTACCTCGAAGTTCTTGCGAAGTCTTCAGTATACTCTGGATACAGAGTTGAGTTTCATCACTGCTTATCATCCCCAGACAGACGGTCAGTCTGAGAGAACAATTCAAACCCTAGAAGATATGTTGAGAGCTTGCTCTATGGATTCCAAATGAGGTTGGGATCAACACCTACCTTTGGTGGAATTTTCTTATAATAATAGCTTTCACTCCAGTATTCAGATGGCTCCTTATGAAGCTCTCTATGGAAAGAAATGCAGGACTCCAACTTGTTGGGATGAAGTTAGGGAAAGAAATCTATTAGGACCTGATCTAGTTGATGAAATGGCAGAAAAGGTCAGATCTATTCAACAACACATAAGAGAAGCTCAGAGTCGACAGAAAAGTTATGCCGACAACCAAAGAAAAGACCTAGAGTTTGAAGTGGGTGATAAAGTGTTCTTACGAATATCTCCCTGGAAGAGGGTTATGAGATTTGGAAAGAAGGGGAAGTTGAGCTCTAGATATATCGGTCCTTTCGAAATACTGGATCGTGTTGGAAAGGTAGCTTACTGATTGGCGCTTCCACTGAATCTCTCTCAAGTTCACGATGTGTTCCATGTATCTCTCCTGAGAAAGTACATACCTGATCCTTCACATGTACTCAGCTCAGAAGTGGTACCGCTGGAGCAAGATCTTTCTTATGAAGAACAACCGATAGAGATTCTGGATCATAGCGAAAAAGTCCTACAAAACAGGACCACTCGATTGGTGAAAGTTTTATGGAGGAACCACCAACTTGAAGAAGCTACATGGGAGCTTGAGGATATGATGAGGGAGAAGTATCCTCATCTGTTTGTTACAAAGTGACGAATTTCGAGGGAGAAATTCTTTTTAAGGGGGTAGAATGTAACACCCAAGATTTTTATGAGTAATATTTTGTTTTTATATATCTTCAAAGGAATATTTCACTACATACTAGCTTGGCTTACTTTACATGCAATCGCGACCTTCCTCGATAGCTTGCGTCGTACGCAATACCGAGTTTCACTAAACAACGATATGCTATTAAAATATTATTAAAACTAGCCGTTATGAATAGTAATAACCACTTTTTGAAATTTTATAAATTTTATTTTTCAAAATGGACTTCATTTTTGGATTCGGAATACCGAAATTAGCCTAGGGTGAAATTTTGGTATTTTTCTGAAAACTTTCAATTTTTGATGAATAGTGAAACCACTAAGTGGTAGGTTAAAAACTGAATTTTGCATAAAACTTAATTTTACCGCTTCTGTGAATGGAATTTCTAAAATCCGACAGACACTGTTGATATCAGTAAGTAAAATGTGGTTCAATGAGATAAAAATAATTTTTTGGTGAATAGTAACTTTTTACTTTTTTTACCGCGGTTAATAGTAAATAGGGGTAAATATGATATTACTATTACCCTAACACATGTCCTAATTCTATTGGATAAGTGTAATTCGACCAAAAACAACCTTATGAATAAAATATGACCATTTAGGCCCACATGGGTTAGATTAGGACATTTATTATTAATTTAATTAAATAAGGGTTAAAATAGTTAAAATCAAAGTTTAATAAGTGAATCATTTTTAATATGGGGTTATACATAAGATAAATTCGACTATAAATATTCATTAGAAAGATAAAAATATTTCCTACATAATGGTATTTTATTTATAATTTTTAGACATTAAATAATTTAATTTATTTATGACACAATTATGATGCAGTAATTATCTTATTTATGAAATATTGACATAATTGATGTTATAAACACCACAATAAATGTAATTTGAGACTTTTTATGAATTCCACTAATTTTATAGGTTACTATGATATATTATTGTTGATTTAATCAACTTGGTTCGAACATATAATTCTGTTATGACTTTCACAAAAATCATATATCAAATAGTGTCAAAATTGACACAAAATAGTTTTTAAATCAAATATTATATTATTAATTGTTATTTTATTCCTAAAAATCTAAGGTTCGGACAAATGACTTATATAAGGATATATATATTAATAATAAATAATTTGGGGTTCGTTTGGCATGTTATAGTAAGTGTATTAACCATATAGTGAAAGAAAAAAAAAAGACACGGTAAAAGTTAAATTATTTAACTTAGAGTTAAATCTAATTGATAAGGTTAAAATAATACCCTAAACTTGTCTAAATCCTATTGGTTGATAGGCTTTCGACCCTTCCCCACTTTAGCTTCGAAATAAGACCCTTTGGAACCATTATAAACCGATTTTGACTTTAATATAAAATAATATTTTGAGATATTCCTATGGGGCCCCTCTCCTCCCTTATAAAAGGGAACCTCCTCCCCCTCCTCCTCACACCAATTTGAGCACTCAATCTCGGCCAACCCCTGCCATTTTCTCCTCTCCACTTCCCTAGAATAATCCTAGAGGTCCTGGTCTTCTTCAAAGACCAATCTTAGTTCCCTAAGTGGAGGATTCAAAGAAGCGTTCCAAAGAAGAGGAGCTTCGGACACTTACAGAGCAAATCGGACCTAAGGTAAGGGAAATATCACAATCTCATTTTTTTATCCAAGATTGTTTATTCGTAAGTATTTACTGGGGTGTATTTTATCATCCACATCCATGTTTCATCAATATGTAATATTATTTCCATCCACCTAAAATTGTTTAAATCCATTTTTACCCTTCGGTGAGTTTTTAGTAAAGGATATGAATGGAATCTTTTGTAGTTTTTCGTACGAGGTACTTTTTGACTTTTCCGACAAAAGTACGAAGAATGTTTTTTTAAACTTATATGGAAAGAATGGATTTTTAAAACATTATTTCCAAGAATCTTCCTTTATAAGTTTTCATGTTTATTTTTAATTAACTTCTTTTAGTTTATAATTGTATGACATGTTAAGAAAAGAAAAGTGTTTTTGAAGTAGAAAGGATATTTTCCTCAAGAATGGAGTTCAAATGTTTTATCAAAATTATTTTCCATCTAAGATAATATAGGGTTCTGTTTTTATCCCTATTATTACATTGATTAAGTCATTTACCTTATATGATTTTTTTTATGATGTCATGATGTTTCAAGAATCCCATTTTTGTTACATGTGTTATGCGATGATGTATGATTTATGATTATGTGGCACACATAAGAAAGGATTCATTATAAGATGGGTGGAACCAATATCTCCCTCCAATGCATTGGGTAAATATTTATATCTCATGAGATAGACATGGCTGGAATGGAAGGTTATTTCGGTTCAGTGATACAGGACTGAAACGAGGAGTGAACTCGGTTCAGAAATGGACTTTGTCCGCTAAGATAGTCTTGGCAATGAGTCATGACTAACAAGAAATGATTTTCCAAGATTATGTGTGCATGCCACAAAGTTTCAAGTTTTATGTTACGATTATGGGGATCTCATTTTCACTTCTATGATTTATTCCATGTTAAGATATTATGATCTCTTTTGCAGGTTATGATTTTCAAAAAGAGATGATATGATTTTTATTTCCTTTATTTGCCCTTGCTGAGCATTTGAGCTCACCCTTTTTTTATGTTTTATTTCCCCAGGTCAGGAAGAATATTATTAAGTAGGATATGCCAAAAAGGGACTCTAGATATGATGAAATAAGTGGGAGGCAAAGTTGATGCTTTATAAACCAGTTGTTTATGTTTCCCAGTTTCTAAAGACACTATACCTATACGGTCCTTTGTGGTTTTGTCATATGTTGTAATATGTGGGATTCAATTTTGAAGTATTAACAATGTATGTAAAGTATGGGTCGTTATAGAGATGATAAAGGTACCTAAATAATATGTTTATATATCTAGTCTCCAAACACACTAAATTTTTAATGTTTTAGTGTTGATCATAATTTTATCTAATGAATATTCATCTAAAATGATGACATGCTTATATAAGAAATAATTGGGTTTCCTTAGGATTCATAAACATATATTAAATATATATGATATTCCTGGGGTGGGAAATAATTCCCCCTTAAAGTTTGTGATGATCTCAACTCCCCATTCTCTCGACCAACATGAATTCCAAATAATACATGATAAGAAACTAAATAGTCACTTTCTTTTAGAGATAATTTATACACCAATTCCAATGTATTTTAGAGTGGGAGGAATATTATAATTTTCAATAAAAACAAACATAAAATATGAAAATATAAAAATAATGTGTTTGGGATTGTGAGTGATCCAAAAAAAATCCTTGAGATACGACACAGGTAAGTTATTGTGTTATATTAGGAGTACTATAAATTTCATGTTATAGCATCCTATGATAGGTGTGTCATTGGACTTAGGGTGCACCATTTAGATGATCAATTGGCCTCTATCAGGTTAAACTAAAATGCATATTTTCTTTACATTATGGTGTAACCTCCCCCTTAAAATTACTTTCCCATTCAACTAGGATGGGTAGTGGGACCCCAGGTCAAGTCTAAAAGAACTAGATCTGTCCCTTCGGTAGGGCACATGTGGTTCCACACACCCATACCCCCCTACAGGTGTGCGGGAAAATACATACCCTGGGAATGCATTTTCCATCACTTCATAGAACCATGTAGCATGCCTCGAGGACTGCCACATGCCCTAATACATGATTTATTTGGTTTTACATAATTTTAATCTGGAGTTTTAGAATAATAAAATTTATTAGTTCATTATCAATTGTTTAACATAGAATGTGATGGTGTTACCTTCCTTGAAATTTGATGTTTTTTATACATAATTTTAGGTGGTTTGATCATTTTAGCTCTATAGGGTCGATGAATGAGTTTGAGCGTGATGGATGGAGTGGATGTGGGGTTTAGTTCTCCCCTAGTGATGAGTTGATAATATGGAATGGGTCCCCCACATACTTTATGAAGTTTATTACACTATCACAGAATTGAGGTATGGGTCCTCCAAACCATATGGTATTTGTTACACGCTTCATCACTACTTCTATAATAGGGACCAGGTCCCCCACATGACCAATGGGGAAAGTAAATCCCCTTCAAATGGGGTGTAGATCCTCTATTTATATAGATGATACTCCCTTAGATGATGTGATCCTATTCATGAGGCTTGGGTCCTTCGCATGTGGTCAGTTCTCCCTCAATCAGTATGCATACATTTTCAAATCGTGGGTCCCCAACATTGAAGTTAGAGAGATGGTGTGTCTTTCATGTAGTTTGGTAGTTTAAATATAATATTTCATATAATTTATTATATACATTAGTTTTTTTATAATATATAATCTTTTTGGATTTTGGTTGTGGTGTTTAGGTTTTGAATATGTCCTAAGTTATCTATCCTTAATTCATATTCATGTTTTTTACCTATACATGGGTTTCAAGTAGACATGTATTGAAATCTTTCCTTTTTGTTTTTAGAGCATCCAGCTAGGTATATTTATACCCACCTTTATTTAGGTGTTCTAACTACATGTGTTGTGTCCAGTAAATACTTTAGATACTTAATATATGATTATAGAGGATGTGGAGTTAGTAGATCTTGATCTTAGTGGTGATCGATAGTAAAAAAAGGTTGAAAATGTTTTCATCCGGAGTCGGGGTGATGAGGAGTTCCCCTTTTCAATTATCCTAGTTCTGGATATATTTGTGATATTAGGATCTTATATTGACTTTTTTTTGGATTTTCGTTTTTTTTACAATCATGGATTTTTATCTTGTGTCACATGTATATTATTCTACTCTTGGTTGTTTTTTTCTAGTATTCCAATGTTCATATTTCATTCTGGTGATATGAGGTTTTATGTAGGTTCATTAAGATAGGGCCTCCCATGTGTGTGATATTACCTCTTGGTTCTAGTAAACATCCCTAATCCTATTAGTGTAAGGGTTAAGGTGGCACACTAGTATTAACCATCAGTTCAAGTTGGGCCCTAGTGGGTTTAGTCATGTCAGAGTGGTATTAGAATGGGTTGTGAGTCATAGGGATGGTATTCAGATTTATATGTATTATAAAGTTATGATTATTAAATTTATGGTAAATTTGTTAATGTACCTTGAGATTATTATTTTGAATAGAGAGACCTAAATTGTTGTGTTGTATTACATATCCATTCTCCATGAATGAAAATCTATTGATTGAATAAGAAATTTAATGTAACATTTATAGGATATGAATAGAGTTATAGATCCATTATTTTGTGTTCATTTGTTGATTTCCATAACCTTATTGAGTAATCTCACCCATATATTCTTTAATGACTATGGTTTGAGCTTATTAAATATAGGATGGTACCACACAAAAAACCAGATATAGTTCCAAAGGCTCCTACAGCTGATCAGTTGAGCGATGAGGATTCGATTTAGGGACCTGATTGGGAGATGCCTTTACTAGAAGAGTTAATGGAATACCTCCCACCTATTATATAGAGTGTGGACCCTCCACCCATTTTATAAGGGTGAAATCCTCTACCTACCAAACATAGAAGATTCCTTGTTGATCGGGGTGAGATAACCTACTCATGGAGAATTCTATATGAGTTTTAGTGAGAGTGGCCACATAGGTATTGAGGATATCTATAATTATTGTAACCTAATTACTCAAATAGAACTAATTCGGGATACTGAAAAACTTCAAGCACACATATTAGTCACCATAGACCAGAATAAATTAATGTAGTTTATAAAACATAAGTTTAATACAATTTTCCCCCTTAATGAACCATAAATTAATAAGATAAGGGTCCTGTAGAAAATTCAGCATTACCCTTGGGGGTATTAGACTGACCACCTAAAATGCATCCTCCAACCCTTATCATACCTGTTAGATAAACAAAAATATCATTACATAGAGAAAAACTATATAAAACACAGATACGTTCTAAACTAGACTAAACGTTCACATAAAGTCAATAAAATGAGATAAAAGGTTCCAAATTATACTATGAATAATAATGAGAAATCAAATGTGGCCTATAGGTCTAAAAAAAGGAGGTACCATGTGTAAAAACCCATTGAGGATTACTATGTATATCTGATGTGCAACCTCTTCACAAGCCCACCAAAAACTCGAAAATAATTCTCCTCCCATATCTGGGCTCAAAGAGGATCTAGATCATATGTCTCCCAAGTTTAATCAATCCATGAAAATCCAAAAACTAAATAGTTATATGAAATGCATAATATTTCATTTTATTTTAACTTAATTTTCCATTAAGTTTGTGTGCATTTACATACTCAGTAAGTAACCACTAGTTTATGTCAACATGATTTTTAATAACCAAGTGTATTCAGGAACTTTTCTGCACAGTTAAATACTTATAAGTAAACATCTCACATGAAATTAATAATCAAAGAATGATAATGGTAAACAATAAAGAAATACATATATAATTATATGTTATGTATCATAACCCCCTATACTGGGAGGGTTCATACTAATACTACATACTTCATTCATAACCAGAAATTTTAGATAAAATGAAGAATAAAGTTTGGGTGAAATGTTCATCCCTTCATAGTGAAGTTATGGTGAAACACACATAACATCTAAAGGGAAATGGAATAATGTATAATAAATATAATTCATCCAAGATAATAATCTCATTCTAGGATAGAGAAAATGGGCATAATAGATTCAAGATCAAAACCCATCCCATTCAACCTTGTATGTCAATCATCAATGGACCTTCTTAAATGGTTTATGTATAACAAGAATAGATGTACACATACCCCTTCAAGATTTATCATATAAATACCTCCTGGAGATAATTCTATGAGTATAATATAAACATAATAGTCATCATGTGGATATAAAAGATAGACATGTTTTTTGAAATTACCATGGATTTTTTGAAGAAGTGTTATTTGTTTCAACCAGTTTTTTAGATTAAAATAATAATTAATAATTATTTGTAGTTTTTTTATTTCTTTGGAGATTTTTCTGAGTTAATAGATTTTTTTTGAGTTTATAGACGAATATTTAGCTAAATTATATACTCTACATAAGTGTCTTTAGACATGTATAAGAAGTTTAGTATGTAAGATTATTTTAAATAAGATTTTTTATAATGTGTAGGAAGAGGGAATGTAGTATAAAAAGTTTTTGTTACATAAGAAGTTGTTTCATGATATGTAAAATCTTATATGCCATGCCTATAAAATTGATAAAGGTTTATTCTTACCCACACATTTATGAAATATAAGAAGGTTTCAATATGTAAGATATATCAACCATGCATAGGAGATGTGATTTTTGTATGAATTATACCACATAAGAAGTCTTCTATATAAGATGTTGGTGTGTAATAAGTTATTGGTTCATAATAATATGCTATTATATAATAAAATTTTGATACATAATAAGCTTCAATTTTATAAGATATGATTTGTGTGATATCATATGATTTAAAAAGGCCAATAATTTCCATTAAATCAGGAAATATTTTATGAGGCTATAAATTCAAAAATATCACTGGATCTATCAAAAAAATGATTCAATATGAGATTAAAGGAAGTTTTAATGGTATTTCTATAATGATTAAATGAGTTTAATAATGGGTAAAATTCTTGGAAGAATTCAAATTAATTATTTTCAATAAAACCGGAATGTTTGAAATTGATATTTTTTCCTAAAACTATTATTTTTTATGCGGGGGTTTTATGACCAAAGACCCAAATAATGTTCATAAAATAATTTCATAAATAAGTATTATAAATTTTAAGGGAGTATAAAAGATAGAAAATGGAAGAAATTAAGTGTTCAAGAATTTTGAGAATGGGGTGATACTCTACTATACTGAATATCTTCTGTATCGAGGGAGAGAGAGAAATTCAAGAAAACAACTTCATATCCATCTAATAATTCTAAATAGGTTATGTAAATATGATTTAATTGTATTTTATCAAGATTATTTCCTCTAAGGAGGAAGAATATCATTTTCATTATTGCATGCTCTTATTCGTGACAACATCATCCTGAATAATGGTGAGTAGAAGATATATTTTCTACTAAAATATATCATTATGGGTAACACCCCATGCTTCCACCGTACGTTACCCTTTGATTAATGCAATAGCCTGTATTGTACGCAACATTGAGTTTTAACACACCAAGACTAAAAAACTAACCGTTATGAATAGTAATATACATTTTTTGAAATTTTATAAATTTTACTTTTTCAAATGGACTTCATTTTTGGATTCTGAATATCAAAATTACCTTAGGGTGAATTTTTGGAATTTTTCTGAAAACATTCAATTTATGATGAATATTGAAAAGCAATGCGTTATTGTTTAAAACCAACATTTTATTTAAATAATTATTCATTTTATTTAAAATTAATATTTGGTAAAAAAAGATACATAATACCTATATATGTTCATTTTAATTCATTGGAGTAATTTTATAATAATATTAGATATATAAAATTTTATTGAACTTTTTACCGTCTTTTACCAACCTTCTAGGACCATTTTCAAATTTGCAAAAAATTTAATTTTACCGCTTCTCTGAGATTAATTTCAAAAATATGAGAGACATATTTGACATCAGTAAGTAAAATTTGGTTCAATAAAATGAAAATAATTTTTGGTGAATAGTAACTTTTGACTTTTATTTACCATGGTTAAAAGTAAATTGGGTAATTAAAGGTAAAAATAATATTATAATTACCCTAACACATGTCCTAATTCTATTGGATAAGTGTATTTAGACCAAAATCAACCATAGAAATAAAATATGATCCTTTTGGTCCACTTGAATTAGATTAGTTCATTTATTATTATTTTATTTCAAGAAGAGTTAAAAGTGTTAAATTCAAATTTTAGTAACTAAACCATTTTTAATATAGGGTTATACATAAAGGAAATTTGACTATAAATATTAATTGGAAATATAAAAATATTTTCTACATAATGGTATTTTATTTACAAATTTTAGACATTAAATAATTAAATTTATTTATGACACAATGATGATGTAGTAATTACTTTATTAATGAATGATTAAAATAATTGATATTAAAAATATCAAAATAATTGTAAATTTAGAATTATGATGAATTAAACTAATTTTCTAGGTTAATATGGTATGTTAGGGTTGATTAAATAAATTTTTTTCAAAGTAATAATGTTTTATGACTTTCACAAAAACAAAATACCAAATAGTCTCTAAATTGAAATAAATGAGTTTTTAAAACAAATAATATATTATTATTGGATATAATATTACTAAAAATATAACGTTTAGAAAAAAGACTTAGATAAGAATAGATATATTAATAATGAACCCCTTGTGGTATGCTTGGCTTTTAATAGTAATTTTATTAACCATTTATTATAATAATACAAGAACGCATGATAAAAGTTAAACTATTTAACTAAGAGTTAAATCTAAATGATAAGGTTAATATACTGACCTAAACCTATCTAAAATCTATTGGTTGAGAGTTATTTGATCCATACCCACCTTAGGTTCTAAATAAATCATTTTTGTGCCATTATAAACCAAATATGATTGTATAATAAAATAATATTTCAAGCTTTTCCAAAAGTGACCCTCACATCTCTTATAAAAGGGTACTTCCCATTCTATCAAAATCATACCTCCAAATCCATTTGACTCGGACAAACCCTACTCAAATATCCTCCCAACTACCCTAAATTTTACTTAGAGGCCTTTCTTTGATCATAAATCCAACCTAAGGATCCCTTTTGATCAAATCAAAAGGAATCACCCAAAGAAGAGGTAATAATTTCATCTCCTCATTCAAAGTTATCTTCTTCTTCCACTTCTTATTTATTTGTTGTCTCCATACCAAAATAATAACACCAGTACCTTCTACATTCTGTGATGTTATTATAAATATGGTACAACCATATTCATTATTCTATCCATCCTATGAATGACAAGTCACCATATGGGCGTACGTACGACTTATTGTCTCCACTTCGTGGTGTAGTTTGTTATTCAAACATTTCATTATTTGGATGGGTATAATAATAATTATAACTGATGTAAATAATAAATATAACATGCTAAGGATTATTTATATATGATATAAGATCCAATTAAATAATTTTCATTTTATTATTAAAAATAATGTTTAAGAATTTAATATCATTCTAGATGTGAATCAAATACATTTTCTCCATAACAAACATGACTTACGTAACAAAACATATAAAGTAAAATGAATTAGTCAACACCTGAAACAATGATACTTCTGAAATATTATTAACAAATAAATATTAGAAGATCATATATGATATCATATTTATGTATGTGGTTCTTTTATAATTTAAGAACAATGATTTAACTATTATACAAGAGTTTAATATACCCTCAATCAAGGAAAAGTACAAGGTAAGGTTCAATTCTACAATGTCTTTATTATCTAAGGTTGTTTATACGTGAATATCTACTAAGACCTCTTTATCATCCACATTTGTGTTTCTTAAAAATGTATTTCAAAACATTTTTACTATTTCCTAGACTATGGGTTAAAGAAATTTATACCCTTGTTGGAATTTTTATAATTTTTTTATAAAGGAATCTTTCCGTCATTTTCCAAACAAGGTCCTTTATGAACTTTTCGAAAAAAATTTAAGGAAAGAATATTTTTTAACTTATACGGAGAGTGTGGTTATTTTCTGCTGTTATAACACCTTCGAAGCTTCCCTTACAATCTTATAAGAATATTTTCAAAATAAATGTTTTATTTTATAATTATGTGACATTTAAATGATTTCAAAATAGAAAGACATATTTATATTAAATGGTTTTGATTTCATCTATGTCAACATCCCTTAATGGATTTTACACTTTTTTAAAGTTGATTTATTATGATATAATCTTCTATGTTTTTTTCCAATGCTTTCATCGGGGTGTGTGCATCTGTCACGTAGAGGACGCGCTGCTGTTACCCCGCATTCCCACTTTCCAAAGGCTGGCGACATCTGCTCCTTATTCAGGGACATCTGCTCCTTGATCGAAACGGGATGATGGGATGTCGGTTCTTCCTTCTGTGGATTCCTCCTCGAAGCTCATCACCTAGTCTGGGTCTCCCTCATATATTTAAGACGTAGTTCATGAATCTCATTCCTGGTGCCATATCTTCATGGACGCCGGTTAATTACACTACTTCTGCCAGGACATTCCACAGGGTCCTGACATGGTAACAACCTTCGGTCGAAGTAGATGAAAACATTAGGCATGTCGGAGCATCTCTGGATGTGCGGACATTGGGGAACCTATATTCTTCCTCATAATAGGGCATCTCAATGGTGCAGAACCCGAGGCATCCCACGTCGAATGCAGGGAATCACATGCCATAGGCATGTCTCTGAGGTTTTCCTCAGCTTCCCATGTTTCACACAGGGTATGCCGCAAGTTTAATTTCTTGCAGTGACGGTTACACCAAGGGCGTGTCTTCGGAGGTTTTCCTCAGCTTCCTATGTTTAACACAGGTTATGCCGCGAGTTTAACATCTTGCGAAGACGGTTACTCCAGGGGCGCATCTTATGAGGTTTTCCTCAGCTTCCCATGTTTAACAAAGGGTATTTCGCGAGTTTAATGTCTTGAGGAGACGATTACGCCAAAGGCGTGTCTTTTGAGGTTTTCCTCAGGAATATCATGTTTAACATGAGGTAGGCCGCGAGTTTAACGTCTTGCGGAGATGGTGTGAGAGTGATCAGAACGTCCCATAGAAATAGATCAGATTGGTACATCCCAGGTATATAACACAATAGAAGATGAATGGATCAGAACGCCCAATGAGGACGGATCCAATGTGGTGCACCCCATGTAGGGGAGATTTCACACTATAATGGCTGATCTGAACACCATTGAGGGTGGATCAGTGAGAGTGCACCCCGGAATGGGGGACACTAGGGTTTACCATTGGATGGGATTGAGCCTCATGGAGGTTTCCTACATACCCTTTGTATAGGATAGCGATCAAAACCCACGTAGTTCGAAGGGGTGATGATTCGGGGTGTACACAAAGGACAATGACCCGGAGACATGTTGGGGCTTACACATGGTTAGTTACCCGAGTGCCGCAAGGAGTGGCGCTAGGATGAATGGCATGATCTCACCAGAATGTGGTGGACCAGGTAAGAATCATGATGGGTGATGGATTGATGAATAAAGTGGAGGGGGAATGAAATGGGACCATCGCAAGGGAGACGGTGAAGTTGGGATTGAGCCTCGAAAAGAATTCTTACGTATCCCTCTGGTATGGAATCAAAGTTCACGTAGTTCAATGTCATTCAAAGCTTACACTCTGAGGCGGACCACGGTGGTTGGTGAACTGACGTGAAGGGGTGTCTGAACGACCGATTGGTGGGCTTAAACCTCATGGAGGCTTCCTACGTACCATGACATGACATGGATCAAAGTCCTCGTAGTTCGCATGGGCGTGTTAGAGAACTAACATAAGGATGGACCAAGGGTCCGATGGGTGGTGGGATTGAACCTCATGGAGGCTTCCTACATACCATGCCTTGACATGAATCAAAGTCCACGTAGTTTGGGTGGTGCCGGAGAACCGACGTGAAGATGGATCGGGGGTCTGATGGGTAGTGGGCTTAAACCTCATGGAGGCTTCCTACGTACCATGCCTTGATATGAATCAAAGTCCTCGTAGTTTGCATGGCTTGCGGCTTACACTCTGAGGAGGCCCATGGTGATGTATTGGGGCTTACACTCTGAGGAGGCCCATGGTGATGGATTGGGGCTTACACTCTAAAAAGGTCCACAATGATTGGTGAACCGACGTGAATAGGTCGGAATGACCGGGTGGTGGGATTGAACCTCAGAGAGGCTTCCTACATACCATGCCTTAACATGGATCAAAGTCCTCGTAGTTCACATAGGCGTGGGGCTTGCACTCTGGGGAGGAACATGGTGATGGATTGGGGCTTACACTTTGAGGAGGCCCAAAGTTGTATGGGGCTTACGCTCTGAGGCAGCCCAAAGTGGTATGGGGATTACACTCTGAGGCGGCACAAAGTGGTATAGGGATTACGCTCTGAGGCGGCCCGAAGTGGTATGGTGATTAAGCTATGAGGTGGACCAAAATGGATGGTCATGGTCGATGCTCGCTCTAAGCCCACGTGAGTCGTGCTCAGTGTGAGAAACAATAGGTAGCAGAGACCTGACGATCACGGCGCAGAGGTGTGTCCTTGAATGGTGGTGAATGGAGCTTATGCTCTGAGGAAGCCCATAATGTCTTCCTCATGTCTGGCCATGGGGTCATCCCAACCCACTGGTGGGTTGAGACCTTCACCTATGTGCTAGTGCACAAGCAGGATAATACCAAGGGAATTGGAATTGGCTCGAACAAAGGGAGATGAATAGTGTGAATCACATGCCCGGCATTCGGGATGCAATGAGGGTGGCATGGAGATAGAGGATAATTGTTGATCGTGTTTGAAACACAGTATCCATGTCACACTAGACTAAAATGGGGACAAACAAATGAGGGTCGACTGTTAACCATGTTCGAAACACAGGACCTGACTCAAAGTGTCACCCAAAGTCTTCTGGGGTGTTGGCCTAGGATGGTAGGTGAGCTGATGTGGCATGGGACCAGGCCATTAAGGGATCCCTTCGGACATGGAAGTGGATGCAGATCTGAATGAAGGACATGCAAAGCATGAGGTGGAGCGATGGAATGTTTGAACAGATTCTAACACTCTTGAAATTACGCCACTGTAATAATGGCATTAGGATTCTTATGCTTGTCACATAAGGTATCTCTTATTTGGAACCAGAGGAATCCTATTATTGAATGATAGGGATTACTATATTTTAAAGTCATGTAGATAGGACTATTGCCATAAGGCACCTAGAACAGCTGGTGTTGGGTCTTAGGCAAGGGCGGCCCTTTCTGGTTCAACCTGGCATAGGTGCCAAGTGATAGGGTTTGGAGGAGTTTCCTGAGGAATGGTTCGTCTCATGGTACTCGGGGAATTGATGATGAGAATATCAACTCACGACATAGGAAACGAACCAAGAATAATGCATGAATTCAAGGTGTTTCATGGTGTGTGGAGGAGTATCTCAAATCATGGTATTCCACAGGTGGGAGGTGGGTGCACAAAAGGGCGTAATGGAAAACCCCAACGTCCCGGCCCGAAAATTTCACGGTGCGACTCTCCATTTTTCATGGGGGTCAGTGACGGTAGCGAAGGGACTGGCCCGGAGGGTCAGGATTGCAACCCGACACTAACCCTGAGCGGGGGTGCAGGGGGCGCAGCCCCCGCATTATAGACCAGCGGGTGCAGGCCTAGACACTGTTGCGTGTAAATAGGGCAGGCGTGCACACAATTGGGGTTGTTTCATGGAAAACACCAGGTCAGAGCGCAATAGAGGCGCGGCGCGTGCAATAGGTGTGGCGGGCATGCAATACAGGATTCGGGCGTGTAATACCGGAGCTGGGCGCACAATACCGGATGCAGGCGCGCAATAAGGGCACCGGGTGCACAATATCGAAGGAATTGCACGCAATATGAGTGCAACACTGGTGAGTAGAAAATTTGGGCACTGTGTCACTATTGCGTGCAAAAATTATCCTTTGCGCACAAAATTGGGACTGCTGGCCCTTTTCAGTGCAAAAGGACTATTTTGCTATTCTGATGGGGGTTTTATGCGTGGGCATGAAATATTCGGACTTACGCGCATCAGAGCAGCGGCCGACCCCCAGTGCCCCTTGAAGAAGGGGGGTGCACTTGTATTTATAAGCGGAAACCTGGGCATCGGTGTGCGTAAAATTGCGCACGCGCAAGGCGGTGTGCATAAAATACCGCACGTGTATATATTGGCATGTAATATCCCATGCGCACAAATGGTTTTCCGCTCGAAACTCCTTTTTTACGCACAAATCCATACTTCGCCCCAAAACCGTCTTGGATGGCCATTCCTAGGAGCCCGACTTCAAACAGCCATAACTTCTGATCAGTAACTCTGTTTGGGCTCCATGACTAGTAAAATTGAAGCTTGCAGAACGAGATACGCTCTGAGAATACTTATGGGAACGTTTAGAAAATTTTTGGGACACGTTTTATGGGTCCAACAAATACCACCCCTAAGAATGGGGTCTAATGAGGATGAGGGCGAGGCAGACCGCGTTCTGAGGAAATGATTAAGGAAAATGTGTGCCTTGGGGTCCATTGTACCTCGATCGTATTGGGGATATATTCAAATAAACCTATAATCCCAAATGATCCATGCTCGTTGTGGGAAACAAGAGGTAATAGGATCTCCTATACGAGAGTACTAAACAATGGAAGGTGTGAGGGGATCAGCATGGGACATCGATCACCATTTGGGAGAATCCTAAAAGAGAGGGGTCACAACTGGAGAACATATCTCTCTGGACAACCGACCTACTTCCCCTACTGTGCTCTGGTGCACAAGTCGGGTGATGCCAGTGGCGTTAGAATCAATCCAAACAGAGGGGAGTGGAAGGTGTGGATCACGATACCCAAAATCTGGAACACTTTGGGGGTGGCGTGACGATGGAGGATAGATTTTGACCGTGGTGTAAACGCAGCATCCATATCGTGTTATCCTGAAATGGGGACAACAAATGAGGGATGATTGCTGACCATGTTCGCAAGACAGGGCCTAACTCAAATATCATCAATCTGTCTTCTGGAACATTGGCTTAGGATAGCAGGCAGACCATGGGTCAAGCATCCATTCTATTAGGGGGTCCCTCCAAACATGATCATTCTTCTAGAACATTGGCCCAGGATAGCAGGCGGACCACAGGTCAAGCATCCATACTGTTAGGGGGTCCCTTAAAACGTGAAAGAGGATAAAGATCCGAATAAAGGGGAATGCGAAGTGTGGAAAGTGGAGTGATGGTTTGTTCAGATGGAATCCAACACTCCCAAGATTATGCCGCCGCGGTGGAGGTACATTAGGTGGATGTATTAATCTGGTCATGGATAATCCCTACTTTTAGACAGGACCTCTCTGGTGAGGGAACCATCGCTTCCCAAAGTCATTACGGGGCATCCCGAATTTGTTCGGGTAAAATGTTGTAGTTACAAAATTCCCCAAGAAGTTAGGCCAAGGGGCCGACAGTGAGGAGGGGTGGGATTTGGTGATCCCCGGGGCTGGACCCTAAATGAAATGTCTGGGCGTTCCTACGTTTCCCATAAGGATGGGAATCAAGCCATATGTAGTTCTGGAAAGGTTCTTAGTTTAAGTTCTTAGAACTCATACCAAAGAAGGGTAAGGAGAGAAGGAGATACATGGTAAGGTGGTTATGAAACCCGACGTGAATGAGGACATGAGCCCCACATACCATGTGTTCGCTGGGGAAGTGCTCAAGTCAAAGGACCGAACACGAAAGTTAGGCTGGGCCCATAGGGAAGTGCCTGGGTGCTCCTACATATCTCATGAGGATGATAATCCAGCCACATGTAGTTCTTAGAGGGTGGCACGTCACGGTATGGTACCTGTGAAAGGGATGAAAGGGGCATTGGTTCTATCCCTCCCACCAAAAGAAGCGGCATTTGATGTATGTTGTTTGTCCTTCAAGGTGAATGGTTTTTCTTTTGTGGAGAGACCGGCCTAGGGTGAAAATTCCTGGCATCACCACAATAATCAATCCATATACAGGCGTTGAAAATGGTATGTAAAATGACTGATTCCCAACGTGAGGTCCCTTATGATGAGGTCACCACAATGCAGTGTTGTTTTTTATCATGCATCCAGGATGATAATGTCACAGTTTATGGTCATGTGATAGGACCAAAAAGCACAGTTTAAGGTTATATGGATTGGACCTAGGGGAATTCGCACGATGCGATAAAGCATACCCTATGCGAATGAGGACATAGTCCCACACTATCACCGTGCACGATTCCGGGAAAGGAGCCTCGGGCCAAGGGGCCGGTGAAGGTCTAAAGATCAAGGGGAAGGAGACACCAGCCTCTAGCTAAGCTAGGACCAAAATGCAATGTCTGGGCGACCCCACATATCCCATGGGGATGAGGGTCAATCTGCACATGGCACTTAGAGAAGATCTCAGCCTATAGTCCTAGCATTCAGATCACAGGAGCCCCTAGATATGCTGTATTGCAGCTTTCTCTGCCTAACGTGTGGAGATTCACTGAGGGTTAGTGCAAAGAGTGTCGAGATTCCACCTTGACACAGTGGGGTGGAACATAATGTGAATCATGCAACCGACATTCAGGGCCTGAAGGGGTTAGCGTGATGATGGAGGATTACTGCTGGCCATGTTCACAACACAACATCCTGTTGTGTTAGCCTGAAATGGGGACAGACAAATGAGCATCAACCGCTGACTATGTTCGCAACGCGGGATTTGTATCAATTTTTTGTCTGAAACCCTCAGGGGTATTGGCCCGTAACGGTAGGAGAGCCCTTAGGCATTGTATCTAGGCCTTTTTTTTGGGTCCCTCTAGGTGTGAAATTTATCGTGGGCCCGAATGAAGGGGAACATGAAGCTTGACAAGTAAACGGAACTTTCCTAAGTTGAATCTGACACTCCATGTCCTAGACTAGAGTACTCTAAACACATTATCAGACAACTAAAAAGGGTCTAGGGGCTCAATTTGAGAGCTTCCAAAAGATGGCGGATTCCTGGGAGAAGGGGGAATGGTGCCAAAAAACCCAGTACCACACCTATATATCCCCCTTGCGGAGTGGGACAGACCAAGAGGCCAAGGATAATGGAAGATAGGTGAATATCTTAAGAGATGGGGCTAGACCTGAAATCTAGGTATTCAGGTGGTCCTACGTATCCCATAAGGATGGGAATCATGCCACACATAGTTCTAGCAGCAAAGTTTAACGTCATGTAGGAGTGTGAGAGGAATCTCATCTGAGGATGTGCACGGTACAATGGGTAACCTGACGTGCATGAGGACATAATCCCCTACTAAGCCGCACAATCCCATAAGAGGGAACATGGGCCAGAGGACCAAAAAGGCCAAGGGGCTAGAGGATAGGCCTCAGGAAAGCCTGACCAGCTCGCAGTTTAACATCTTGTAGTGGGGACGGGAAGAGGAGGCAGACACCCCAGATAAGGGAGGTGTACGGTGCAGAGAATAACCCGACATGAATGAGGACATAATTACACACAACAACATACCCTCCGGGTGGTAACTTGGGCTAGGGCCCTAGAAGGCCAAGGGGCATGAGGCTGGGCCTCAGTCAGGAAGGCCTGGGTAGCTTGCAGTTTAACATCTTGTGAGATGAGCGTGCAGTTTAAGGTCATGCGGGACAAGATACAAATTAGGGTCATGCAGGACCATACAGTTTAAGGTTGTGCAGGACCGTAGGGGACCGAATATCGGACCAAGTGCAGTTTAAGGTCATGAAGGACCGACATGTAGTTTAGGGTCATGCAAGACTGACATGCAGTTTAAGGTCATGCAGGACTGAATGCAATTTAAGGTTTTGCAAGACGATAATGTGAATTTTAACATCATGATAGATGAAGATGAACAGTTTAACGTCATGCAGAAATTTGATGTAGTTTAATGTCATGCAGGAAGATAATGTGCAGTTTAACATCATGATAGATGAAGATGAACAGTTTAACGTCATGCAGGAAGATGATGCAGTTTAATGTCGTACAGGACGATAATGTACATTTTAACGTCATGACAGACGAAGATGAGAAGTTTAACATCATGCAGGACGATGATGCAGTTTAATGTTGTGTAGGACGATAGTGTGCAGTTTAGCATCACGACAGACGAAGATGAACAGTTTAACATTATGCAGGACGATGATGCAGTTTAATGTCGTGCAGGATGATAATGTGCAGTTTAACATCCTGACGGATGCAGATGAACAGTTTAATGTCATGCAGGATGATGATGTAGTTTGATGTCATGCAGGATGATAATGTGCAGTTTAACATCATGATGGACGAAGATGAACAGTTTGACATCATGCAGGATGATGATGCAATTTAATGTCATGCAGGATGATAACGTGCAGTTTAACGTCATGACGGACAAAGATGAATAGTTTAACGTCATGCAGGACGATGATGCAGTTTAATGTCATGCAGGATGATAATGTGCAGTTTAACGTCATGATGGACGAAGATGAACAGTTTAACATCATGCAGGATGATGATGCAGTTTAATGTCGTGCAGGATGATAATGTGCAGTTTAACTTCATGACGGACAAAGATGAAAAGTTTAACATCGTGTAGGATGATGATGCAGTTTAAGGTCATGCAAGACAATAATGAATAGTTTAACATCATGTAGGACAATGATTAATAGTTTAACGTCATGCAGGATGATGATGCAGTTTAATGTCGTGCAGGATAATAATGTGCAGTTTAATGTCATGACGGATGAAGATGAACAGTTTAACGTCATGTAGGACGATGATGCAGTTTAATGTCGTGCAGGACGATAATGTGCAGTTTAACGTCTTAACGGACGATGATGCAGTTTAAGGTAGTGTAGGATGATAATGTGCAGTTTAACATCTTAACAGACGATAATGAACAGTTTAACGTCAGGATGGACGAAGATGAACAGTTTAACATCATGTAGGATGATGATGCAGTTTAATGTCATGTAGGACGATAATGTGCAGTTTAACATCATGAAACTAGGACGTGAAACCACAAGGATTGTGTCGATAGAGGTTTGGTCTTCTCTACCCCATTCTGGTGGTTTGGGATGAGGGGGGAATCTATATGATGGTATTTCCCTAAAATTCCCTGATCATAACGAGCCTTCCACAAGATGGTGTCAAGGACATAGGGAGGACCTCTATGGTTGATGCAACGTGGTAGTTGGTATGACATAGAGTGTCGCAAGGGTAGTAGGTATGCCTACATTTCCTCAGTCTGGAGGGGTGAAGAAGCTAGGATCATGGGTACAATAGGGCGATGGAGCCCGGAAAGCATGGAAGCCTAAACGTCGGTACGACGGGGCGATGGAGCCCGGCAGGCATGGAAGCCTGGACGTTGGTACGACGGGGTGATGGGGCCCGGCAGGCGAGAAATCATGGACTTCGTTACGACGGGGCGATGGAGTGGGGTGGCGGATTCCACCTGCGCGGCCTCTCGAGGCGGCGGGATCGGTGAGGAAACAATGGAGTGTGGCGGCGGATGCCACCTGCGCGGCCTCTTGAGGCGGTGGGATCAGTGAGGATCTGATATAGTGGGGTGGCAGATACCACCTATGCGGCCTCTTGGGGCGGTGGGATCAGTGAGGAGCTGACAGAGTCGGGTAGCGGATGCCACATACGCGGCCTTTTGAGGCGGCGGGATCAGCGAGGAGCCGATGGAGTCTGGTGGTGGATGCCACCTACGTGTCTTGTTGGGGCGGTGGGATCGGCAAGGAGCTGAGGGAGTCGGGTGGCGGATTCCACCTGCACAGCCTCTTGGGCGGCAGGGTCGGCGAGGAGCTGACAAAGTCGGGTGGCGGATGCCACCTGCGCAGCCTCTTGAGTCGGTGGGATCGGCGAGGAGCCGATGGACCGTAGCCTTCAAACACTGGATGTTAATAATCCTCTCACATATAAAGGAGAAGGGATTCACATGGGTGATGGATCAATTTTCCCAACACATTTGGTTTACTCGATATTGAAAGAGAAGAGATTCACATCGGGTTCACCATATTTGTTTCCGACGCTTTCGCTGGGGCGCGCGCATCCGTCACGCAGAGGACGCACTGATGTTACCCTACATTCCCGCTTTCCAAAGCTGGGTGGCATCGGCTCCTTATTCAGGGATGTCTGCTCCTTGATCGAAACAGGATGATGGGATGTCGGCTCCTCCTTCTGTGGATTCCTCCTCGGAGCTCGTCACCAAGTCCGGGTCTCCTCATATATTTAAGACGTAGTTCATGAATCTCATTCCCGGTGCCATATCTTCATGGATGCCTGTTAATTACACTACTTATTTCAGGACATTCCATAGGGTCCTGACATGGTAGAAACCTTCGGTCGGAGTAGATGACAAAATTAGGCATGCCGTGGCATCTCTGGATGCATGGACATTGGGGAACCTATATTCTTCCTCATAAGAGGTCATCTCAAGGGTACAGAACTCGAGGCATCCCATGTTGAATGCGGGGAATCACATGTCATAGGCATGTATCTAAGGTTTTCCTTAGCTTCCCATGTTTAACATAGGTTATGCCACAAGTTTAACATCTTGCGGAGACGGTTACGCCAAGGTCGTGTCTTCTGAGGTTTTCCTCAGCTTCCTATGTTTAACACAAGGTATGTCGTGAGTTTAACGTCTTTCGGGGATGGTTACACCAGGGGTGTGTCTTCTGAGGTTTTCCTCAGCTTCCCATGGTTAACAAAGGGTATGCTGTGAGTTTAACATCTTTCAGAGATGGTTACGCCAGAGGCGTGTCTTCTGAGGTTTTCCTCGGGCATCTCATGTTTAACACGAGGAAGGCCACGAGTTTAACGTCTTGCAGAGATGGTGTGAGAGTGATCAGAACGTCCCATATAAACGGATCAGATTGGTACATCCCAAGGAGGGAACAACATATAATATGAATGGATTAGAAATCCCAATGAGGATGGATTCAAGGTGGTGCGCCCCATTTAGGGGAGATTTCACACCGTAATGGCTGATTTGAACACCACTAAGGGTGGATCAGTGAGAGTGCACCCTGGAGTGGGGGAAACCAGGGTTTACCATTGGATGGGATTGAAGCTCATGGAGGTTTCCTACATACCCTGTGTAGAGGACAGGGATCAAAACCCTTGTAGTTAGAAGGGGTGATGATTCGGGGTGTACGCAACGGACAACGACCCGGAGACATGGTGGGGCTTATGCATGGTTAGCTGCTCGGGTGCTGCAAGGAGCGGCGTTGGGATGAATGGAATGATCTCACAGTAATGTGGCGGCCCAGGTAAGAATCAATATGGGTGATGGATGGATGAATGAAGTGGAGGGGGAATTAAATGGGACCATCGCAAGGGCGACGGTGAAGTTGGACTTGATCCTCGAAAAGGCTTCCTACGTATCCCTATAGGAGGGAATCAAAGTTCACGTAATTCAATGGAATTTGGCGCTTACGCTCTGAGGTGGCCCAAGATGGTTGGTGAACTGATGTTAAGGGGTGTCGGAATGACCGATTGGTGGGCTTGAACCTCATGGAGGCTTCCTATGTATGATGCCTTAACATGGATCAAATTCCTCATAGATCACATGGGCATGTTGGAGAACCGATTTAAGGATGGACTGGGGTCCAATTGGTGGTGGGATTGAACCTCATGGAGGCTTCCTATGTACAATTCCTTGAAATGGATCAAATTCCCCATAGTTCGGGTGGTTCCGATGAACCGACGTGAAGATGGATCGGGGTCCGATGGGTAGTGGGCTTGAACCTCCTGGAGGCTTCCTACGTACCATGCCTTGACATAGATCAAAGTCCTCATAGTTCACATGGAGCAGGGCTTACACTCTGAGGAATCCCATGGTGATGGATTGGTGCTTACACTCTGAGGAGGCCCACAATGATTGGTGAACCGATGTGAAGAGGTCAGAATGACCAGGTGGTGGGATTAAACCTCAGGGAGGCTTCCTGCGTACCATGCCTTGACATAGATCAAAGTCCTCATAGTTCTCATGGGTGTGGGGCTTACACTCTGGGGAGGCCCATGGTGATGGATCGAGGCTTACACTCTGAGGAGGCTCAAAGTGGTATGGGGATTACACTCCAAGGTGGACCAAAGTTGTATGGGGCTTACAGTCTGAGGCCGCCCAAAGTGGTATGGGGATTATGCTCCGAGGTGGCCCAAAGTGGTATGGGTATTATGATATGAGGCGGCCCAAAGTGTCTGGTCATGGTCAATGCTCACTCTAAGCCCACTTGAGTCATGCTCGGTGTGAGAAACAAGAGGTAGCAGATACCTGAGGATCATGGCGCAGAGGTGCGTCCATGAATGGTTGTGAATGGGGCTTATGCTCTCAAGCAACCCATAATGTCTTCCTCATGTCTGTCCATGAGGTCATCCCAACCCACTGGTGGGTTGAGGCCTTCACCTATGCACTAGTGCACAAGTGGGATAATGCCAAGGGCATTGGAATTGGCCTAAACAAAGAGAGATGAAAAGTGTGAATCACATGCCCGGTATTTGGAATGCAATGAGGGTGGTGTGGCGATAGAGGATAACTATTGACCATTTTTGAAACACAGTATCCATGTAGCGTTAACCTAAAATGGGGACAAACAAATGAGGGTCGATTGTTGACCGTGTTCAAAACACGGTACCTGACTCAAAGTGTCACCTAAAGTCTTCTGGGGCATTGGCCCAGGACGGTAGGTGAGACGATGCGGCATGGGACTAGGCTGTTATGGGGTCCCTTCGGACATGGAAGTGGATGCAGATTCGAATGAAGGACACGCAAAGTGTGAGGTGGTGTGATAGAATGTTTGACGGGATTCCAACACTCTTGAAATTATGCCACTATAATCATGGCATTAGGCATCTTATGCTTGTCACATAAGGCATATTTTATTTGGAACAAGGGGCATCCTATTATTGAATGATAGGGATTACTACAGTTTAAAGTCATGTAGATAGGACTATTGCCATAAGGTGCCTAGAATGGCTGGTGTTGGGTCTTACGCAAGGGCGACCCTTTCTGGTTCAACCTGGCATAGGTGCCAAGTGACAGGGTTTGGAGGAGTTTCCTGATGAATGGTTCATCTCAAGATACTTGGGGAATTGATGATGATAATCTCAACTCACGACATAGGAAACGAACCAAGAGGAATGGATCAATTCAAGGTGTTTCATAGTGTACGGAGGAGTGTCTCAAATCATGGTATTCCACAGGTGGGAGGTGGGTGTGAAAAAGGGCGCAATGGAAAACCCCGACGTCCCAGACTGATAAGTTCGTGGTGCGACTCTCCATTTTTCATGGGGGTCTGTGATGGTAGCAAAGGGACCGGCCCGGAGGGTTGGGATTGCAACTCAGCACTGACCTCGAGCGGGGGTGCGGGGGGCGCAGCCCCCGCAGTATGGACCCGCGGGTGCATGCCGAGACATTGTTGCACGTAAATAGGGCAGGCGTGCGCGCAATTGGGGTTATTGCTCGGAAAACACTGGGTCGGCGCGCAATAGGGGAGTGGCGCACACAATAGGTGTAGCGGGCACACAGTACGGGAGTCGGGCACGCAATACCGAAGTCGAGTGCACAATACCAGACACTGGCGTGCAATAGGCGCACAGGCGCGCAATGTTGAAGGAATTGCGCACAATATGGGTGCAACACCGGTGCGTGGAAAATTTTGGCACCGTGGCATGTTGCATGCAAAAATTATCCTTTGCGCGCAAAATTGGGATTGCTAGCCCTTTTTCGCGCAAAAGGACTGTTTTGCGCACCCGATGGGGGTTTTATGTGCGGGCATGAAATATTCGGACTTACGCGCATCAGGGCGGTGGTTGAACCTTGGGGCCCCCTGAAGAAGGGGGGTGCACTTGTATTATAGGCGGAAACCCGGGCGTCGGTGCGCGTAAATTTCCATGCGCGCAAAGGGTTATCCACCCACCAGGCGGTGCGCGTAAAATTGCGCACAAGAAAGGCCATGCGCATAAATTACCATGCACGCAAAGATGGGCGCGTAATATCCCACGTACGCAAATGGTTTTCTGTATGAAAGTCCTTTTTTACATGAAAATCCATACTTCACCCCAAAACCGTCCTAGATGGCCATTCTCAGTAGCCCAACTTCGAACAGCCATAACTGCTGATCCGTAACTCTGTTTGGGCTCCATGACCAGTCAAATAGAAGCTTGCAGAACGAGCTATGCTCTGAAAGAATTTATGGGAACGTTTGAAAAATTTCAGGGACGCGTTTTACGAGGTCAACAGTATTTTATTGAAAGTTTTTGATATGTTTAACTGTATATGTTTCATTTTTATATCATTCATGTTTTATGGTTAAAGTATTTACATTTTTTATTCTAGTTTTAATAGGAATGGTTATGTTATGTTTTAACCTTTTCATATGAGGAATGCATTGGACTTAGTAAGTGATTTTTGGAGCCCTCTATAGCTCCTCGATGCATCGGTTGGTCTCATGAGACAAAATACTTTCTTCGAACAAGGCCTTGACAAAAAATTATTTGTATTCTTGTCACGAGGCCTTGACTATGTGATTATGATGTCTGGAATTAGGCATTCCATCATTATGAAATTTTCTATTGATATTTCATGTGATTATATGACTAGTATAATATCCTTGTGAATAAGTAAATTGAATTATTTGATTTATATTTTTCATATTATATGGAAGTTTAATTTTAAAAGGCTTATGTTTTAGTCTTATACATTGTCTTAAATGTTTATGCTTGTTTATGAAAGTTCTTTCTATATTGTTATCCTTTCTAAGCATCTGAGATCACCCCTTTCTATGATTTATTTTTCCTAGGTTGTGACGAAATATTTTATGGTTGACCTGTAGGGATAGTCTAAGGATATAAGTGTGTTCAAAGGGGACAAAATGTTGTTGATGTTTTTATTTTATGATTTAATGGAAAACTTATGTATGTATCTAGTACTTCCAAGGATACTAAACTAATCGGTCTTTTGAGACTTGATCTCTTATGATCATTCCAATGTCATGTAATAATGCACCGAATCAGGGTAACTAGGTTTGGGGAATTACAGTTGGTATCATAGGAAGTTTAGTACAAACCTTGGAAGATATATTTAGAAAAACTCTGATTAGTGAACATTAACCTAAGATAGACTTTGAAAATTAGTATAGAATAACTTCCTATAATTTTGGTAATATAGAGATTTTGTATATTTTACAAGAAATACATCCCCGTATAGATACGAGTAGGTGGAGGCGGCTCTGGAACAGATGTACCTAGGAGTGAAAACTCCAACAAGGAGTTTTGGGCTTGACTCGGGGTATCTTGGTACACGACAACGGGTCTTGCTACACTCTTAGTTACGACACTCCTGGGGGAAATTCTTAGGATAATTTACATTTTCTTTATAAACCATTATAAAAGATTTATAATTATATATCTCCTCAAAGAAAACATTTTTATGATTCTAGATTATATCCATAAAATGTTCAATTTATTTTAAGTGTTTTATAAGTTTGTAATTATGTATTGTGATTCATAAACTAATCTATTGTATGTCACTCTTTAGAAATGGCACCTAGTGGAAGGAAACTATATCAACATATGTAATGCATGTAGGGATTTCCCTCCTACTCAAGATAATTATAGTAGAGTGGGTGATGCAACTGGTACTAATAGAATTATCACCATATAGGGAAAACTCACTCAGGTTATGAATAATAACCTTACCTGTATAAAAAACCATGATCCACAATTCATATGATCAATGTTAGACCGCTTCATGAGGAAACAAACACCAACATTCAATGGGACTACAAATCCATTTGTAGTTGAGAAATGGATATGTTCCTTATAGAAAATATTTAATGATCTGGGGAGTAGTGAAAGGGAAAAAGTTTTCATGGTAGTTTATCTCCTCATGGGAGATGCAGATCAATGGTGGTCATTAATTCAAAACAAAAAGGAAGATGAAGAAGTATCAAATATGGAATGGAGGGAGTTTAAAGAGATTTTCTTAGAAAAATACTTTCCTTGTGACCATCGAGTGGATATGGAAAGACAATTTCTAAGTATGAGGCAAAATTAGGATGAGAATGTCACAAAGTATGAGGCCAACTTTACAAGTTTAGCAAGGCATGCAGCAGATTATATACATAACCCAAGGAGTAATATTGATCAATTATTTGATGGTTTAAAACCATTTCTCTGTCGAGAATTAGTCTCACAATCCTTATCATCATATGAAGTTATTGTCTCATGTGCTATCAAGATAGAAACAGAATTATCTAAGTATTAAAACTTTAAAGAAAAGAAAGAGAAGAAGATATATTTTGAACACTCTAGAATTAAAAATAATTAGAAGAATGGAAAATTTGAATATCCTTCCTACAGTAAATGTAGGAAGAAAAACTCTGGTACTTGTTTGAAGGAAATTAGATTCTGTTATAAGTGTGGTGAAAAAGGACACGAAGCTCGTGATTGAAAGGGAAAGAAAGTGGATGTCAATGTTGAGTGCTACAGTTGTAGATAAAAGGGGAATTATGCAAAAGAATTTCTTAAGTGCCAAGGAAAATTACCTCAGAAAAGGATAAGGGATCAAGGCCAATCTTATGTGATCCATACTATTGAGTTTGAAGCTCCTAAAGACGTGGTTGTTGGTATTTTAATGGTTTAATCAAGTTTAGTAAATGCTTTATTTGATTCTGGATCATCTCATTGTTTCATATCTTCCCAGTTTTCTAAGAAAATTAGATATTTCAAATTTGATTTAACAAGGTAGTTGTTAGTCAAAACTCCTAAGGGAAATATCATTTCAACAAAGTTTTGTGAATCAATTACTATTAGGGCATATAAATGTTCTTTATCTTCTGATCTTATCATCATAACCATGATTGAATTTGATATAATTCTTAGTATGGATTGGATTTCAGACCATGATATGAAAATTTATTGTAAGAAGGAGGTTACAATTTTCGATGATGATAAGAAGTACCTTATCTTTAGAGAAGAAACGTCACCACCTAATTCTTATCTAGATCCACCCCCAGTAGCTCTACTAAATTAAATTATTAGGGAGGAAGAGAATGAAATAATTATGGGTGAGGAAACGAATTTTCAAATAGAGGACGTACCTATTGTACAAGACTATGTTGATGTGTTTCCAGAGGATTTACCTGGACATCCTCCAGAATGATAAATTGAGTTTTCCATTGATTTAATTCTTGGTTCAAGGCCCATATAGAATACCCCTTATATAATGGACATTTTGGAGTTAGTGGAACTAAATAAAAAACTAGAGTAATTGAGTAATAAGGGATTTATTCCCCCTAGAGTTTCTCTATGGGGAGCCCCTATTCTTTTTTTTAAGAAGAAAGATTGATCTATGGGGTTGTGCGTTGACTACAGGGAGATAAATGTTATAACAATAAAGAACAAGTATCCCCAACCTTGCATTGATTATTTATTTGACCAACTTTATGGAGATTAATATTTTTCAAAGTTTGACCTTTAATCTATATATCATCATTTGTGTGTGAATAAAGAAGACATTCCGAAAATAGAATTTTGAACTAGGTACAGGCATTGCGAGTTTACAGTAATGCCTTTTGGATAGACTAATTCACCTTTTGTATTCATGGATCTAATGAATAGAGTTTTCAAGGAATATATTGAAGACGTTTTAGTGGTATTTATTGATGATATCTTGGTATACTCAAAAATCTAAAAAGATCATGAAAATCACTTGTGAACTATTTTGAAAACCCTCAGAAGAAATGAATTATATGGGAAGTTTAGCAAGTTTGAATTCTGGATTCAAGAGATTTCTTTTCCTAGCCATATTTTCTCTAAGGATGGAATCTTTTTAGATCCTTCAAAGACCAAGGTAATCCAAGAATGGCCAGCACCAATGAGTATAACTGAGGTACACAGTTTTATTTGTTTAGAAGTTTATTATTGATGTTTCGTCCAAAAATATTTCCTGACTGGATAACCCATTAACCAAGATCACACGTAAAGGGGTTAAATTTTTTGGACAAAATAGTGTGAAGAATGTTTTGAAGAACTTAAGATAAGATTAGTTAATGCTCTTATCTTGACTCTACCATCAGGGAATGATGGGTTTTTTATTTATAGTGATGCTTAAAAGAGAGGACTTGGTTGTGTCCTTATTCAGAATGATAGGGTTATTGTTTATGCATCACGACAGCTAAAAATTCATTAAAAAATTATCCCACTCATGATCTTGAGTTAGCAGCTGTAATATTTTCTTTGAAGATATGGAGACACTATCTCTATGGTAAAAAAATGTGAGATATATACTGATCACAATAGTTTAAAGTATATTTTCTCACAAAAAAAACTCAACCTGAGGCAAATAATATGGCTCTAACTACTCAAGTATTATGATTGCACTATACACTACCACCTCAAGAAGGAAAATAAGGTGGAAGATTCTTTGAGCTGAAATGATCATGGAGTTTTTAACAAGAAGAGAGTTTAAAGGGATCCTATGTTCATGGATATATTAAATATGAATATGGTAATAATCATGGAAGATGAAACATCAATACCTTTTTGAATGGTTGTCAAACTATCTTTACTAGAAAGGATAAAATGTTCTCAGACTGATGATGAAGAGTTTCAAATGAAAATTAAAACTGTGAACGATGGTAGATTTATCAACTTCGTATATGAAGATGGGCTTTTGAAATTTGGGAAGAGACTTTGTGTTCCTGACATACCTGATCTGAAAAGGGAATTTTTGGATGATTCTCACAGCTCCAATTCCTCTATACACCCTGGTATCACTAAGATGTATAGATATTTTAAAGAACTTTGATTGTGGGATAACATGAAGAGAGATATTATTGATTATGCGTCAAGATGTATGGTTTTTCAACAAGTGAAAGCTGGAATACAATATCCTAGAGGAGTCATGCAACCTATTCCCATACCTGAGTGGAAATGGGATGATATTACGATGGACTTTCTCATGGGGCTACCAAAGACTCCTAGAAGTAATGATAAAATATGGTTCATTATTGATCGTCTTACCAAGTCAGCACATTTTCTTTCTATAAGAGAAGATTTACCACTTGAATGTTTAGCAAAACTATATATTAATGAAGTTGTAAGAAATCATGGAGTACCCCAATCGATTGTTTTGGATCATGATCCACATTTTACATCAAGATTCTGGAAAAGTCTTCAAAAGGCCTTAGATACTTAACTTCATTTGAGCACTGCCTACCACCGTCAAACTGATGGACAATCAGAATGGACTATTCAAACCATAGAAGACAAGTTGAGATCTTTCTCACTTGAATTTCAAGGTATGTGGGATCAATATTTACTTTTGGTAGAATTTTACAATAACAATATCTTCCATTCAAGTATTTAGATGGCACCATATAAAGAGTTATATATAAAGAGATGTTTCACACCAACTTGTTGGGATGATGTTGGTGAAAGAAAACTTGTAGGATCAGAACTTGTTGTGAAAACAATGGAAAAGGTAAATATTATCCAAACCACATCAAAGAAGATCAAAGTATGCAATGGAGATATGATGATATCTGAAGGAAGGATTTGGAATTTCAAGTAGGATATCATGTTTTCTTAAGGTTATCTCCATGGAAGGGTGTTATACGTTTCAGTAAGAAGGGTAAATTATGTCCTATGTACATCATACCTTTGGAAATTCTAGAACGAATTGGAGTTGTAGCTTATGATTTAGAAATGCCTCCAAGTCTCTCAAAAGTTTAAGATGTATTCCAAGTATCATTGTTTAGAAAATACATGCCTGACCCAATGCATGTACTCACCTATGAAGAAATAGAACTGGAACCTGATCTGTCTAATTATGAAGATCCTGTCAATATTCTTGATACCAGGGAACAAGTGTTGAGAAACTGGATGACACGTCCGGTGAAAGTTCTATGGAGAAATCATAAGATCGAAGAGGCAACGTGGGAACCTGAGGAACTTATGATGAAGAACCACCTGAATATTTTTATGCAGTAATATTCTAGAAATTTTAAGGATGAAATTATTTGGAGGGGAGAATGTAACACCTCAAGATTCCACGGTATGTTTCCCTTTGATTAATGCAATAGCATACGTTGTACGCAACTTGGAGTTTTAACACACCACGACCAATCAAACTATCCGTTATGAATAGTAATACTCACTTTTTGAAAATTTATAAATTTTATTTCTCAAAATGGACTTCATTTTTGGATTCTGAATATCAAAATTTGCTTAGGGTGATTTTTTGGTATTTTTCTAAAAACTTTCCATTTTTGAGAATAGTGAAAAACATTGCATTATTATTTAAAACCAACACTTTATTTAAATAATTAGTTATTTTATTTAAGTTTATATTAGGTAAAAATAGATACATAATACCTATATATTTTCAATTTAATACACTGGAGTAATTTTGTAATAATATTAGATATATAAAATTTTATTGAACTTTTTACCGTCTTTTACCCACCTTCTAGGAGCATTTGAAAATTTGCATAAAACATAATTTTACCACTTTTGTGAGATGAATTTAAAAAATCCAAGAGACACGGTTGAAATCATAAAGTGAAATGTGGTTCAATAAGATGAAAATGACTTTTGGTGAATAGAAACGTTTGACTTTTATTTACCACTGTTAATAGTAAATAGGGTAATTAAAGGTAAAAATGATATTATAATTACCCTAGAACATGTAATAATTCTATTGGATAAGTTTATTTCAAAAAAAATAAACCTTATGAATAAAATATGAACTTTTTGGTATACTTGTATTAGATTAGGTCATTTATTATTGTTTTATTTCAAGAAGAGTTAAAAGTGTTAAATTCAAAGTTTAATAACTAAACCATTATTAATATAGGGTTATACATAATATATATTCTACTATAAATATTCATTATAAAGATAAAAATATTTCATTCATAATTATATTTTATTTATAATTTTAAGACACTAAATAATTAAATTTATTTATGACACAATGATGATGCAGTAATTACCTTATTAATGAATGATTAAAATAGTTGATATTATAAATATCCAAATAAATTTAAATTGAGACTTCTGATTAATTCCACTAATTTTATAGGTTAATATGACATGTTAGGTTTGATTAAATAAATTTTTTTGAAGTAATAAAGTTGTTATGACTTTCACAAAAACAAAATACCAAATAGTGTCAAAATTGACATAAATGAGTTTTTAAAACAAATACTATATTATTAATTGATAAAATATTAAAAAAAATATAAGGATAGGCCAAAGGACTTAGACAAGGTTAGATATATTAATAATGAACCACTTGGGGTTCTCTTGTCTTTTTATAGTAATTTTATTAACCATTTATTATAATAATACAAGAATACATGGTAAAAGTTAAACTATTTAACTAAGAATTAAATCTAAAAGATAAGGTTAATATAGTAAACTAAACCTATCTTAAACCTATTGGTTGATATTTTTTAGACCCATTCCCAACTTATCCTAAAAATAAATCATTTTGGATCCATTATAAACCGAATATGATCGTATAATAAAATAATATTTCAAGCTTTTCCTAAAGTGACCCTCACCTCTCTTATAAAAGGGTACTTCACCTTCTCTCAAAATCACACATCCAAAGTCATTTAACTCAGCCAAACCCTACTCTAATATACTCCCAATTACTATAACTTCGACCTAAATTCCATAATTTGATCAGAAATCCAACCTAAGGAGCCCTTTTGATCAAATCAAAAGGAATCACCCGAAGAAGAGGTAATAATTTCATCACCTCATTCAAAGTTTTCTTCTTCCACTTCCTCTTTCTTTGTTATTTCCATAACAAAATAATAACCCCAGTACCATATACATACTATGATTTTATTATAAATATGGTACAACCATATTCATTATTCTATCCATCCTATGAATGACAAGTCATCATGTGTGCCCATGTATGGCTTACCGTCTCCACGTCGTGGTGTAGTTTGTTATTCAAACACTTTATTATTTGGATGGGTATAATAATGAGTAAAATAGTTGTAAATAATAAATATTACATTTTAATGATTCTTTATATATGATATACCATCCAATTACATACAATTTCACCATTAATAGAATGGTATTGTCGCTCGTGCGTGCGTACGGATTACCGTCTCCACGAACACGATGAGATTCATTCCCCATCATAACCATTCAAGAATAATTTTTATTTTATGATTAAAAATAATGTTTAAGAACTTAATATAATTATGGATATGGATCTAATACATCCTATCCATAACAAAAATGACTTATGTAGAAAAACATATAAAGGAAAATGAATCAGTTAACACCTAAAACAATGATACTACTTAAATATTATTAACGAATCAAGATTTGAAGATCATATATGATATCATATTTATGTATGTGGTTATTCTATAATTTAATAAAAATTATTTAACTATTATACATAAGGTTAACATACCCTCAATCAAGGAAAAGTACAAAGTAAGGGTTAATTCTACAATCTTTTTATTATTCAAGGTTGTTTATACGTGAGTATCTATTGGAACCTCTTTATCATCCACATCTGTGTTTCTTAAAAATTTATTTCAAAACATTTTTAATATTTAATATACTATGGTTTAAAGTCATTTATACCCTTTTTGACTTTTTATAAGATGTTTATAAAGTAATATTTATGTCATTTTCCAAACAAGATCATTTACGACCTTTTCGAAAAAATTAAGGAATGAATGTTTTTTTAACTTATACAGCGAATGGGGATATTTTCTATCATTATAACACCTTAGAGGCTTCCCTTACAAGATTATAAGAATACTTTCAAAATAAATTTTTTCTTTTATAATTATGTCACTTTTAAATGATTTTAAAAAAAAGATATATTTCTCTTAAATGGTTTTAATTTCATCTATGTCAATATCCTTTGATGGATTTTACACTTGTTTGAAGTTGATTTATTATGATATAATCTTCCATATTGTATTGAAGGTTTTTTGATATGTTTGACTATGGATGTGTCATTTTTATACCATTCATGGTTCATGGTTAATGTATTGACATTTTTTATACTATTTTTAATATAAATGTTTATGTTATGTTTTAACCTTTTCATTTGAGGAATTCATTAGACTTAGTAAGTGAAGGGTGGAGCCTGCTATAGCTCCTCGATGCATTGATAGTTCTCATGAGACAAACTAGTATCTTGGCACAATTCCTTTAAAAAATTATATTTGAGTCTTGGCACAAGGACTTGACTATATGGTTATGATGTTCCGCATTATGCATTCCATCATTATGAAATTGTATATTGATATTGCATGTGATTATTAGACTTGTAGAATATCCATGTGAATAAGTAAATTGCATTATTTGATTTATATTTTCCATATTATACTGAATTTAATGTTTAAAAGGTTTATGTTTTAGTCTAATACATTGCCTTAAATGTTTATGCTTATTTATTAAAGTTTCCACTATATTGTTATCCTTATTGAGCATCTAACCTCAACCCTTTCTATGATTTATTTTTCCCAGGATGTGAAGAAGTATTTTATGGTTGACCTATAGGGATAGGCTAAGGATATAAGTGTGTTCAAAGAGGAAATAATTATGTTGATGTTTTTATTTCATGATGTAATTAAAAACTTATGTATATATCTAGTACTTCCAAGGCTACTAAACTAATCGGTCTTTCGAGACTTGATCTCTTGTGATTGTTCCAACGTTATGTTATAATGCACCGACTCTGGGAAAATATGGTCGGGGAATTACATTATGGAATTAAAATGGAAGAAGTTATTTTAGTTGATGCTGAATAATCTAGTGATGAGTGAAATATTTGATTTAAACATAAGAACAAAGGAGGAATTCTAAATCATTTGTAAAACTATTCCATATAATTCCACATCATTTGTGGGAACTATAAGATATTTTCCCATTTTGAGATGTCGATGATACCATGTCAAAACTTTTATATGACCTATACTAAATTTATGATCACTAAAACTTTATAATGATAATAAAATAAATGGTCCAATTAGATATTGGTAACATCATAGAGAGGCTCTCAAACTAAGGTCATATCTCTTATGTGTTTTTTTATTCTTATTTGTGCATATAAGTGTGGAAGAGTTTTAGGGAGAGGATCATGAGTTTTACTCATCCTGTGGATTTAATTGAAAATAAAAAAAAATTATAAAAACCTATATGACTAATTCACCCCCACCCCCAAGTGGTATCCTAACTAATATGGACTCTTCAAGTGGTGTTAGAGCAAACCAGGTTCCCCTGAGATCTGATTTTTTAAAAATTTGACTCAGGGATAATTTCAGTTTTGTGAATAGTATATGTGTTCCATTTTTTTAGGGTAAAAAATTTCTTGGATGGGAGAACTAAATTCTACCCTATCTATTATCACAAGAATTGGAGGTCAATGGTGATTTTACTATGGGTTTTCCACCTCTTGTAAGAGATACTCCATTGACTTTCACTGAAAAGAGAAATATAAAGGTATATGAGAAGTCTATAAATTTAATACCCAAGATTATTCTATTGTAAATAAATATTTTATCACAAAAAATGTGGCAAAATTCAAATTATATTATTTCATAAAAATAGTACAACACGTTATAAAGCAACAAAAAACTAGGAAATTACATTTATAATAAAAGATAAAACATATACCATAAAATAATTATATAATTATATAATTATATAATTATATAATTATATAATTATATAATTATATAATTAATAATTAATAATGTATATTAATTAATAGTAATATAACTACCCACGTTCATCTCAAAATAAAAATATGAATAGTTTTCCTATTTTAGGCGCTGGATGAATGGTTTTGAAATACACAAGAATTTTTATTTAATAATTAAATTTTACATGGATATATAATTATTTTTATAAAAATAAATTTAAATTTGAAATCATATTGTCAAAATTATCCAACAGTGAATTTTTTCATAATTTTATGGACAGTCAAATTTTCAGGTAAAAATTAAAATACAGTACGAATATACAGTGAGTATTATGACATCATAGCGGATTTAAAATACTGTAATAAGTAAAATAAAGGCTTTATCAACCAAAAATTATTTTTTAATGGAAATAATGTATTTTAAAGAAATAAAATTAATTTTATAAACATATAAAGAGTCTTCTATGTCCTATATTATATTTTAAATATTTCCAAAACAATTATTTATGAATAATAATCTTGTACACATCCAAAATAATATATTTTAAATTATTTCAGTTCTCAAACATTTTAAATCCAAAAGATTATTTCTCAAATATCAAAAACCATGATCTAATACTATTTTCAGATAATTTTTTTTATTTTTAGTAACCAATATTTCCAACACCAAGGTTTTTGAAATTAATAAAAAAAACCTCCACATTTTCTATAAATACCCACCCATACTCTCTCCCCTATTAATTTAAAATTCTCTTAACATGGTTATCCAATATTTTTAACTATTTAAATTCTATCCAAATATTTTTTAAGGTTATATAGTTCCCTTATCAAATTTTAAGAACATACCATGAAAGGTAAGGGTTCCCAATCATCCTCTTTCTTTTACAATTACAATATTTTTGTTATAATATCATTTATAATTTTTTTCATATAATTCCATTGTTATAATTACATGGTATTATCATCCATTTTATTTATTTTTAATGATGTATTACATATTATCTATCATTATGGCATTTTCCTAAGTCATTATTATACAGATATAAGGGAACATAATTTCATCTTTTCCTTTATTTATGTAATACACCCTAATTCATTTTAATTACTATGAGAAATTTTATTAAACTTAATTATTATAAATCCATTATCATATTATCAATGAGATATCTATATTCCCTCTCATTATATTACCTTCATAAGTCATCATAAATCTCAAACAACAATAGAAACCCAAGGGATTAATCAAAGTATAGGGACATATTCTGAAATTATTCTTAAGTAATGTAACAACTCTATTTTATCATATACTAATTATAAATATTTTAAATAATATTTTTGGAGCCAAGCAGAGATCGGTTAATGAATTTCAAGGGTCTTGGAACCTTGATATAGATATATTAAAAGAATTGAACAATATATCATGTGAGCATTGTTTTTCTAAAATAATGGATCATCTCATGAACAGTGTTACATATGGGAAAAATGAGAGTAATATTTAATCTAAAATGTGGGTTTTAACTTAGGAGCAATATAATTATTTCCTGTGTTGGATGCTTCATTAGAGTGCAGTCATGGGCGGGTTAAATTAATTAAATTAATTTGTTAATTTAATGTCCATTAATTACCTAAACCTAACAAATTTACTTTATAAACCCCTCTATAAAGAATTATTTTAGTTTATCCACCTAACCCTAGATTATTTATAGGTTGGAGGGAGTATTTATGGCAAGTTCATTGTCATGTGACCATGGGATTGTGGATCGGTGAATGAGATACCACAGGGTTTGTCTCTGTTAATAAATTTCTTATATCTCACAATTGAAAATGACATAGAATCATTATTCGTCAATGATCAATTGTTTTTAGGGTAGGGAATTTTTTTTAATTTTTTTCTTGATTTATTAAAAGGGAACATGAATTAATTCTTTTAAAAATTAATCCATTGATCATGTTTTCAGATTTTGGTTGGTTAATTCATTTTCCTAAAATTATAAATTTGTTATTATTTTGTTTTAATAATTTAATTATCCTCATTATTATTTAGAATCTATCAATGATTTCCAAATATACATAGATTATGTTTTATTCTTGATTTTTCATTCCTTTCTCCCTCTACTCATAAATAATTTTCATCAGTATTTTGATTGGTCGGTTATTTGACTATACCTAGGGAACTGATCATTGAGAAATCACTATTTGGTGCAATGGATCATTGTTGTAGGTTCAATTTTGGAAATCGATACATGGATAAGGTATGGAATAAGTGAAATTAATATTATTTGGGTATTGGTGATGGTGTTTCCTTGGGCCAGATCGAGCAGGTATCTACGGAGGTGTGATGATTGGAATTTTCTAATAAATGGGTGACCAGAATCTAGAGACCATCAATTATATGGGCCTGGTAAATGTGTTTTGGGTGTTATGGATAATATATATGGTGTAAAATAAGGTGATAATGGTGTGGGTCAATACATGTGAATAGTTTTTAATTTCAATAAAATTTCACTATACACGACGTGATGATCGAATGAACACATTCCATGTGGATCTTGCAATGAGATAGTAAGTGTTTATGAGGAGAGTTAAATATCACACATCATTTTGGATACCCACATGTCATGTGACCCTTACCCATCCATCTATAAATGTACATGGAGTAATTCAAAGGATTCCATGTGACCCCATACATTGTGTGTATCAAGGTACACCCTATCTACTTCAAAAAGTTCATGGTAATGGGAAGACAACACATGCTGAATGTCGGTCTGACCTCTATATGTCATGTGTTATTACAACATGTGTTGTATCTAGATGAATATTATATGTGATGTGGAAGGACATGGTTAGTACCAACCTTAGTAAGATACACCATGTACCCCAATGGACACATCGTGTACTCCTTCGAGAGTATGTTAGAGCCCTTGTTCTTCTCAATCCATCTTTTGTGTTAGTATGGGTGAGTTCCCTCAAACCATATCAATATGGGTACATCACCTTAGTCTATCACTTAGAGGGTATATAATGGTATATTTTCCTATATATTTGATTATAGATCCACACTACAGGGTAGTTTTGTATGGATTTAGGTATCCCTCTATGCGGCCTAGGGTGTGATCCTCTATCATTTTTCCATAGGTTGGGTCAAGTGTCCCATTTCTGATATACAGGGTCTATGATCCCCTTCCTGGAATGTTACTTTGGATAGGGTTATGTATCTCCCATATAACTTAGGCATGATTCTCTACCTATGTATTGGTATCATTTATATCCTGATGAGTTTTATTCTAATTGAGTGAGTGACTTAGATGAGCCCTCTAAGTTCCTTTATACTTCTCCATGGAAATAATTGATGAGTATGAGCACTCATATGACTTTCATTGTCATAGTGAGACCCTATGCGTGATTTATTATTGAAAAATGTTACCTTGGATCCCTAAGAAGTATCCCTAGGTTAAAAGTGAGGAGATACCTCACCTTTAGAATTAGATTCTTCTTTGAGCATATTTGGGTTATCTTATTTATCCAGTTTTCTTATTGATTCTTAAATGACTTTTTCTTTGATTATTTGTGATTGGTAACTTTGTAGTGTCCTACTAGGTATGTTTGTACTCACCCCTATGTGGGATATTCCCACACCTATCATGTCTTATGAAAATGGAAGATCATTATATGGAGTCCTAGGTGGACCAGGAGTAGGTGGAGCTAAGTTATGTCAGAAATGCCTCAAATAGATTCAGAAGTTGATTTTGGGTAGTTTCCCCCTTTTTTAGTAGGTTTGTCTCATTTATAGTTTTGGTGGTCTTTTACTTTTTACTAGTTCATTTTTATACTCTTTGGAATACTTTTATATATGATTGTTTTTCATGAATGCATCTATAGTATCAGTTTTCTATCTTTTCATCATTATACCAGTGTTTGGATATGTGTGAATGTGTATAGACACTTTATAATAAGGCCTCTTATGTGTGTGATGTGCCTACTTGGTGATAGTATCCAACCCATGGATTATTGGATTTTTTTTGGGGTGTCACACTCGACCTACTCCCAATCGAGTGGGACCTAGTGGGTTGTGTCATAATAGATTGTTATAAAAGGAGGTCAAATTAAGAAAAAAGTTAGAGATATTATAGCTATGATAATTGGTTTGTGAACTAGGGAAACAATGGTAAAGTGTATGAGGTTTGGTTCTCGGGATAAGGAACCTAGTAATGGTGTATATGATAATGTATCCATTCATTGGGACTTTGATAACCCTCATTTTGATTTGATACATTTGGTCACTTGTTACATGCCAAAAATGGCACATTCATCATATAAGAATGAGTTGTGGTTTCTATACTTTTTAACATAGCTAACCAGCTATTATATTTAACTATGGTAAATATTGTTAAACCAAAAGATAACACCACATAATCATTTGATGATGGATACTATAGTAGGATAGTGATGATGACCTACCTAGAGATGAGGCCTCAGTGTTGGGACTAGATCCTAGGATGACCCCTTTGGGTGTATATTGAGTAATGCCTCTACCCATTTATTAGCATACTAACCCACCCATAATCATTCAATTGGATTCTTACCATTAGGTAGAGAAACATCTAGTCCTGAAAGTACCATAAGATGAAGTATGCCAGAAGAAAAATCCAGTCAGAATATTATTGGGAAATATCTAATTTTCTTAGAAAATATGAAAGATATAAAAGATTTCAAAGATCCAGAATCAAATAAATCATTAGCTAAATTGGAGGCTATAATTAATGTACCTTCCACCACATCAATGGGAAATTCAACCTTAGCTGTAGTGATCATGTAATCTTGGTCTTCTCTCCCCGGCCTCTTATGTGCTATGTTTCCTAGACACTTGGGGTATTAGTGTAGATAATGACCCAATTTATCTATAGTTGAACTACTATACATCATTGATTTGTTCCTTACCATTAAATTCATTAGTCATATGTCCCTTATCTCTACACTTATAACAGGCTCTCATTCCCTTAAAACATTTTATGTGATATTTCATTCCATAATCTTCACATGATAGGAATTTCTTTCTTCCCCACTTATTCTTTGATGCTTTACCTTTTTCATGGTTCCCATATAGCCTCTTCATCTCTTGATTTTCCTTGAATATAAAGGATCTATAAAAATATTTCTCTATTTTGATGGCATATAATACTATTTCATCATATGATAAGAAATTTATAGAAACGATTTCCCTTCATAGGTTTGGATTAATACCTTCAAATAAATGGTCAATATTTATCATTGGATTATTTATATAAATTATATCATACCTAGATAGTCTTATAAAGGTATACTCATACTTCCTAACAATTTATTCCTCTTCTTTCCTCAATCTAAGGGAAATTATCTTTATTTTACTTCATTTATCATGAGGGAAATATTAATTGAAGAGTGTTAATTTAAAAGATCTCCACTCCATATGTTCTATTTATTATTCCTCCCTAGTATTCTCAATAAGTTACCACAATTGATCAACATTGTCTCTAAGTTAATATCCTACCAAAAAAACCTTTTCCCTTTCATTACATCCCAAGGAGGGAAATATCTTTTCAAGAGACTTGATAAATTTATCAACTACCTTTGGATAAGTATTTACACTAAAATATAGAGTATTTTATCACATTAAATGGTCCAATATAGGTGTATCATGTCATGTAAAATCGTGTTTCTCCATATGTACAAGGTTATTAAACATAACCGGGGTCATATGCACTAATATGGCCATGATATACTCAACTTCAACACTAAATATGTTGACTCGATCAGCAGGAAAATCCCTAAATTGACCGTAGGTATTTATTCTCTTTCTTCTATTAGGAAACATCAATAAATAATGGCACATGCTGAGTTATATCATATCATAATCATTATTAATATTGAGCCAAAATAAAAATCTCTCAAATGGTAAAATTTTCAAATAATATGAGGGATCATCATAATTATCATGTTAGATGTCTTTATTTAAAATCTATTTTCTAAGGTTTCTGATAAACCTGATTTGATACCAACTATAACAACACCAACCCCATTAACCTAGAGACATTGTTTACTTTTTTCATAGGCATATATATAGGGATCTCACCACATAGGATCAATCAGTTTAGCAGTTTTGGAACACTAAATACATACATGATTCCCATATTACTTTATAAATATAAAATTCATATCATAAGAAGTATTATTTCAACCTTGATATTAATCATAATTTCCTTCTTCATATCATAGGGAAAGGAAAACAAATGAAATGGCGAGGTCATATTCTCAGAAAGAGTTATGTATAATAGAATTTATCATGAATCAATAAGGAATAATTAAATGGAAAGGTAAAGAATTGAAAATATTTTTCATTTAATCAATAACTTGAGTATGAAATGCATACATGGATAATATCAATTCATTAATCTCTAGGATAATAATAATTAAATTCTCAATAAAGTAAATTCATACTATTGGACATCATGATATCAAACATTATAATATCTCTACCATCGAGACCCTATGCCAAGATAGTTTAAAACTATGGGTAAAGACTCATTTAATTTGGATAATTTATTTGTCTCATTAGACCTATCGATGCATCGAGGGGCTATATAATTCTAGGCCCAACCAGTCACTACAAATCCAATGCATTCCTCATATATAGAATGATCAATTTAATTCGTGAAAAATATGCCTTATAACCAAATATTTGTATTGAGTAAAGAATATAGAATATCAATATTACCCCAGTAAATCAAATAATATTCAAAAGTAATACACAGTATGTATAAATGGTATTCATTTTATTAAATTATTATTACTATGATGTATATTTAACATAAATGTAATATTAAATGATCATAAAAAAGTGAATATTTCAAAATAAAGTTAATAACCCCAAAATTAATAAGATATACAATATGAACTTTAATTAATTAGAAATACAGGTTTTGAAATAAATTCATGTATCTAAAAGAAAATGGGTGAGAAAAAATTTCTCAAAATATTTTTCATTATAACACTTTTTAAAATTTTAGAAGATGAAAAAGACTATAAAATGGTTATAGTGTAAGGAAGGTCAATAAATGTTGTATAAGTTGAAATATATTTCTTTTGAATTTTCATAAAGATAGATAAAAATGATTTATTTCAAAAAAAAAGTATAATTATTCCTTTAATACCATGTAAAAAGTAAAATATAACATAAAATAAAATTTATAAATCATTTTTTAAATAAGATGGATGTTTTTAAAACACCTTTGAAGAATATAGATATTGAAGAAAATTATACCCAATCAAGAAGAGAAATAAGATCGTATTTTATTTTAAACATTTCACTTAAGAGAGTAAATTTACTTGATTATCATGAATAAATAGATATTCATGTTAAATAACATAAATTTTATGTATATATTCCACATAAAATTAAATAGGTGTATATGACCAAATATAACCTCAATGGAGTGAAAATTGAGATGAAATCTATTAACCCGTGTTTTTTTTTTGAGTTGATCAGTATTTAAACTCATGTATAATTTTTTTAAACAAGTTATTAATTTATAAAATATTCATATTAATATTTATAATATCATATATGATCCTATAATAATATCTTATCACCTATTTTTGAATGATCTTTCATTATGATCATTGTTTTGGGTGTTAACTACTTTATTTTCTCATGCATGTTTTTCATGGAAATTCTAGAACTCCTACACTGATTATGGTTTAATATTATCCAAAATTATAATCATGATATTAATTTCATATATATCTATTATACAAATCCTTATTACCTTCAATGTAAATCAGAAATAAAAAACTGATCATATCGTTTCGTAGAGTTGGTAGTCCACACATACGTGTGAGTGACATTATCATTTTCCAATGGATTGGAAGGTAAGAAGATATATGTGATATTAAAATTATAGAGACATGTTTATTTCATAAATTTTATATATATTCATTATTTATATATTTATAACAATCCATGTAAAGTGGTGATGAATAAGAAATTGCGCTGTTAAGGGGTGATAATAAGTCGTATGTATGCATGAGTGATGTTTTGGCCTTTTGTAGGATATAAAATAGATGGGAAAAAGTTTTACCATAATCATAATAACATATTATTATTTTTTATCATGAATTTATTATTTTTTTTATTGTTACAATAGATATAGAGGGTGTTAAAGAAGAAATAAATTTAAAATGGTCGGCAAAGACGATTACCTCTTCTTTGAAAGGGATTCTTTAGATCTTCTATTAAGGGAATTAGGGTTAGTCATTTAGGAAGAAAAGAACCTCCAAATTTAAGATAAGTCTTTTGATAAGATAATTGGGTAGGTTTTGATTGATCTAGATGGATCAAATTATTGTGAATAATTGAGATAAGTAATGTCATTTTATTAGTCAGGGGAGGGGCATTCTTTGAAATTCTTAAAGTTTTAAATTATTATAAATTATTTTTTTATTTTAAAATGTATCCAAATTGATATAATTACAAGATAATATGAGGATGATTCATATCCTATCATCTAATAAAATTTTTAAAATATCTAGTCATGTTTTCACAATTATCTTTAGGTTTTAATCCTTTGTTAACCCTTTTCAAAATTATCATACTATTAATGTTTTATATCCTTTATGGGTCAAGAATGTTACCATAAAATGAAAAACTACCTATAAATGGAACATGGATTATTTTTTAAACCATTTCTGATTTATATGTCTGAATATAGTATTTTTATAAATTATAAATCATTTTAATAAAATATTATTTATTATAAAATATCATTAATCTCATTTAAACTCTATTCATTTAATTTTATGTTAAATACATCAAGATATATATATATATATAATTATAATATAATCATTTAACACATCGATACTATGTTATATTTGTCTGTAAAATTCAAGGAACACAATACTTGATTTAAATTAAATTATTTTCTGTATTTTTAAATAATTCATTTTTTATTAGTTAAATAAATGTTGTGTAAATGTTGAACAATAATTTAAGGCAATTATTTCATCCCTATAAATTATAAATAAATTACCACGATAAATAAAAACATTTTATATTTCAAATTTATTTTTATATCCAAACATTAATTGTATTTATCTCTATCATAAAATATTATAGAAAAAAAATAATAAAAGTTTAATTTTTGTCTTTATCTCTCACCTAAATATTATAAAGGTAAAAATCATAACTAAATGTAAAAAATAAATATTTTCTATTTTTGAATGATTATTTATAAAATATACACATCCAATGAAATTTAGAAGAAAAAAATTGTAACACCCTGAAATTCCAAAATAACAACATTGTATTCAATTGCATATATGACACGCAACTTCAAAATTATAATAAAATATAACACCTTGAGACATTAAAATATATTTTTTTTAATAAATTCAATCTCTTTAATATCTTTAGTTACACACAATATTGAGTTTATCTAGCGTTACACGTAGCATCAAGTTTAAACAAAATGTGAAATATTATTAAAATATTTATAGTAGTTATCACCTAGAATTTGTAATGGTGGGTATTAATAATACTAACTAAATTATAAAAATTATGATTATATATTTATTATAAATAAAATAAAAATATTTTAAAAGAAAAATAATGTTTTTCTGAAAAACTGTACTTTTCTTAAAAGATGGTTTAGTCGCTCTTTATGCACATAAATTAAAATTAATTTTTACCACTTTAATAAATTTATTTGATAGAATTAAATTTATTTTTAATCATAATATCAAAATTATATTAGGGTGATTTTTTGAAATTTTATGAGAAGTTTCATTTATCTATGAATAGTGAAATATACTAAATTTTAATTGAATTTTGACTTTTCTTTAAATTATTTGTCATATTAAATTATATTTTAACTTTTTTTAAAATTAAAATTAGTGAAATTTTATATCAATAAGTCATATTTAGGTCACTAAAATAATTTTGGTGAATAATAATAAAACTTTGGAAACCTTTGGATATTTTTATCTCTAAAAACATATTTTTACATCGCATCTGTGGGATTGATTTTAAATTAAAATCTTCCATTTATGTGAATTTAATTTGTAAAATTTAATTTCATATTTGGAATCATAATAATTTATAATGTAAAAAAATTCAACTCAATTTTTTACTAAAATTAATATTGGAAACATTAAAAATTAATTATTACATTTAAGGTAAAAATTGGATTTACCGTTGGGTTAAACAAAGAACATAAGGGTTCAAATGACCAAACAACTTATAAAAATACAATTTATGGCCATATTTCTATATTATCCTTACCAAGTTTAAATATATGTCCATTTGGAATAATTTTACATCTGAATGACTTTAACATTTTGGATTCTTTTGAGAAATTTCTATATAATTTCCAAGAGGGTTCCCTTTCCCCCACTTATAAAAGGGAACTGCCTTCCCTAAATTATTCACACCAACCAAGCCATTTTTATTAAAAAAAACCCTGGAAAATTATATCCCAAACATTTTTAGTTACATTATAGATGTTATGGTCCTCCAAAAATATCATCCCTGGGGTCCTAGAGAGGATATCCAAAGGAGGTTTCTCTTAGAGACGGTAATTATCTTAACAAATATCTTTCATTTTATTTCTTATTTTTCCACATTAAATAATTTATTAACAATTAAAATACAAAAACATAATTATATAATATATAATTATATATTATTATGTTTATATAATAATAATTTCCCATCTCCAATACCGTCAAATGGGTTATAAAATCATCATTCGTGTACAATGGACTACCGCCTCATGAACTGATGTCATTTGTTTTTCCATTAACACCACTCACATTTGGATATAATAATGGATTTAACACATTTATTTGATATTTGTTATAATATTTTACTTCTATAATTTTAATATCGCATATATATTTTTACATTCCATTTCATTTAAAATACGATAACATCACTCGTGTGTACGGTTAACAACCACCTTGCATAGAGATGTGATTCATTTTTTCAATTATAATTTACATGAAATGTAATAAGAATAAAATTAATGAATATATGTAATATATATTATATTATATTACATTTATTCTATAAATTTAATATATCAAACACTTCCTTACCCTTTCACTCATTAAGGGAATGATATTGTTTCTCATGCGTACGTGCGACTTATTGTCTCTACGAAGCGGTGTGATTCATTTTCCATGATAATATTAAATAAATGGTTATAATAATTTATATAATTTTTAAATATTATATTTAAAACATTAATATAATTCTGTATATTATGGATATATACTATATATAAGTGAACAAGAACTTTCATGACAAAATGCGCATGAAAAAAGAAGGCAATTAACATCTAAAATAATGAAACATATGAAATATTATTAAAAATGGGTGGTAAAATGTCTTAAAAGGACCATATATGATATTGTAACTATGAATATAGATCTATTATAAATTAATAACATGATTAAAAAAATTATACATAAGTTTAAATCATTTTCAACAAAAAGGAAATGTGAGGTAATGGATTTCATCTCAATTTACATTCCATTGAGACTTATTTGTTATTATGCACCAATTAGATTTTATGTGGTGTATAGATTACCACTTTAACATGTAATATCAGTATTCATTCATAATTCATGGTATTTTAATTTTCACTTTGAATCATTTCATCCAAGGTTATTTTATTTGAAAATTATAAATTGATAAAAGTTATAGTACAAACTCACTTTATTTTGTGATTGTTAACTTTCTCTCAAAACAATCAATTTATTAAAATAATGTTTCATTGGACATTAAATTTATATTAAATATCCATATTATTTCAGGATTTGTATTATTATTACCAAACTATTATACCATTTTTACATACAATGTTTACTTCAAGTGGTACTTGATTAACTGGGGGAATATTGATAAACTTATATCCTTTACTCAATGTGGATATTTGATTATAAGTCATATTGTTCATAAGTTAAATAACTTATTTGATATATGAGGAATGATTTGGACTTGCTGAAATGGGTGGGGAATAGTTATAGATAGCTCCTCAATGCATTGACAGGTCTCATGAGAAAAAATAAGTTTGCCAAATTAAATAGGATTCAACATGTATTTTTTAACTTTCTTGAGGATAGATCTTGAAAATAGAAGTTTTTATGTGCATAAGACATGACATCCAATAATTAAGGATTTAATTCATTCAGAATTTAGTTATTATAATTATCCATGATATTTTCACAATGATATTATCTCTGGATGCATCTCATTATTATATTACTGATTGAATGGCATGTGTGTTTATTTATTTACCTTTCCATATTGATTATGATTTATCTATTAATGCAGTCAAGTTATTTAAATGGAACACATGTTCATTTATTTAAATTTTCCATATTTATTATTCTTTATTGATTAATGATAGCTTATGTTGTACTTAACTCTTACTGATTATTTTATCTCACCCTTATTTTTTTCATTTCCCCAATATATGAAGAAGAGACGTTTGAATGAGTTTTCAAGGATGAACTTTATTTTATATTGTTATGTATTATTTTTTATTATCTTTTCCCAATATAAAATGGGTATCATGTATGTATATGGTTCTCCAAAACTACTAAACTAATCAATCCTTTTGGATTTAATCCATTTTATCTACACTAATGTAATAAAATAAAACACCAGCTTCGGGCTTCTAGGGTTACGGTCACTATAGTTGGTATTATGGGAGGCTTAATAGAAACATTAGAAATGATATTTAGAACAACATATATTAGGGAACATAACCCTATGATAAAATTTGTGGATAATTATATAATAACATGCTAATGTTTTTTTAAGGAATAGATTATGTGGTTTTTTATAGAAATACATTTCTATCTAAAAACTAAAAGTGAACGTGGTTCTATCATAGATTTCTCTAGGGGTAATAAATATAAAAAGGGTGTATTGGTATTGAACTAATCATCACTTGGTTTACAAAAAATGGGACTTACTACATGGATTGTTTGAAAATCTGGGGGGATATTCTTAGGATAATTTACATTTTCCTTACAAACCATTATAAATTATTTGAAAATAAATATATCCCCGAAGAAACCAAGTTTTTTATTCTAGGATTTATAATGCATAAATTTTAATTTATGATAATTTTTACACCTTATTTGGAAATATACATTATTATTTAAGGTTCATAATTTTATGATTTAATCTAGCATACCCCATTTTTTAGAAATAGAACCTGGAAGGAAGAAGTTTATAAATACTCATGGCCAATGTAGAGATTTCCCTATTGAGGAAGTCGATACAACTAGTATTGGAACATAGAAAATTATGGGTATATTAGGGAATTTTAATCAGGTTATTACAAATAAAATTTCCCATATAGAGAAAACTATTCAATAGTGAGATTATCCTATGATGGATCACTTTATGTGATAGAAGCCCCTATCATTTGGTGAGACTACTAATCTAATGACTACTGAGCAATGGATTGAGTATATAGTGAAGATATTTATGGCTTTATGATGTAGTGAAAAGGAAAATGTTACACTTGATGTGCATTGTCTCAAAGGATATGTGGATCAATGGTGGTCATTGATCCAAAATACTATGGAGGAAGAGTAAATAAAACTCATGAAATGGAAATCTTTTAAGGATATATTCTTTAATAAATATTTCCCTCAGGGGAAAAAACAGAGATGAAGAGAAAGATACTTAGCTTAAAATAAAAGGCATAAAAAAGTGTTTCAGGGTATGAAGATACCTTTATAAGGTTATCTATGTATGTTACTGATTACATACACAAAACAGAGTGCAAGATTGGCCATTTATTTAAAGGGCTTAAACCAAGTCTCCAAAGGGAGGTGGTCTCTCAAAAGTTTTCTTCATATGATGAAATGTTTTTATATACTATCAATGCGTAGAGATAATTCTCCAAGTCTTATATATTTGATGGTAAGAAAGATAAGAAAAGTATGGGAGAGAATAAAACTGATAAAGGGAAGAAGGGAAAGAAGAAAATTCCCATATGTGATAATTTTGGAATGAAACACCATGGTACATTCTTAAAGGGAATGGGAATTTTCTACAGGTTTTGAGAGAAATGCCACCACACTCATGATTTAAAGGGAAAGAAATAAATTTCCATTATACAATGATCCCATTTTAAGGATATGGGGCACAATGAAAATGAATTACCTAAGATTAAAAGGAGTATTCCTCAGAAGAGGCTAAGGGATCAAGGACAAGCTTATTGTATAGATACAACTGAAGTGGAATGATTAATGTCCTTGTGTATTTGGATCCAATAAATATGTTATAAAAGTACTTTATATGGATATTATTTTTATATGTATCCTGAAATATATAAGGATTATAATACAGTACTATGTCTTAAAGGATTTTGAAGCATGTATTGAATAGTTCCATGAAATGTGATTCAGTAGCTAGTTGAACTTCTTAGAAAACACATGATTGAGGGAAAGATAACCCATAATATGTTCCTACTGTTCAGATAATGATGTTGGGATAATGAGATGATTTATATGGATAATGTAAATTGGATTATACTAACTACCTTGTAACTGATTAATGATTTGTTCACAAAGTGATTTATGCTATCATAGATGGATTTAAAATCATTTTTGGATTTAATTAATATATCCAATATCCTGTGTTTTATTTAAGGAATAAGGAACCATGCATGTTTTAAATAAGGTTTTATGGTAATTAAGTTTTTTACACTATTTCAAGGGAATATGTGATGAAGGTATTCACATGGTTGGTATGTGATGATTAAGAGATACTTCATATTGTTTAGGGGATTAAAGATAAGTTCATTCTAGAAATTTAGTGACCTCTTTTCTAAAGTTTTGGATCTTTATATTTGGTAAGGTTCATAAGTTTAATCGTTTATGAAACTGTTTAAGTTGAAATTTGGATGAGGTTTTAGAGATTAAAGTATTATTTCACCATATGAAGATTTATGTTTATTGGATAAATGGTGCTGACCATTTTTCTATAATGATAACTAGATATTGAGGGAATGAATTATAATTATATTATGGATATTATGATCAGTTAAAAGTGTATTTTAGTGCTTCAAGTACAAAAAATAATTTTTGGATATTCATTTCTTGGAGTAAGATATGACGTGGAAATTAATTTAATCACAACCAAAGGATGGAATTGTGCCTATAAAATAAAATAAAAAATCAAGTAGGTATATTTACTTATATTTTTAGAGAGTGAATGAATTCATCAAATCTAAGAAAAAGGTCTAGAAACACAAATTGTTTTCTATTATCATAGTTTTCTATGATATCAATGACCTTTTCCAACATTTGTTTTATGTATTTTTTGTAGTTAACTTAACCCAACCATGTTCTCTATCACTCTCTATCATTATTTTCATGTTATTTTTCTCTTCTATGTTCATATTTTTACTTCCCACCTATATTTTCTAATTTTCAAACCTAGTATGTGTTATTTCATATAAACTTTGTATATACCTTTCTCTCTTATCAAGAGTATTTTTTATCAAAACTTTTTATACTGTGGATTTTTTAACAATGGTATTCCCAAATTCTAAACCCCTGATTACCGAGATCAAGTTTAAATTGTGATGATGCAACTTGTTTAAGGTAAAGAGAATGTAAAACATTGAAATTCTAAAATTAGACCATTGTATTTCATAGAATTTATGACATGAAACACCAAGATTAGAAAAAAAAAATTATAACACCCTGAGACTTTATATTTTATTTTTTTTAAACCAATATCTTTAATTGATTTTATTACACACAACATTGATTTTAGCTTACGTTACATGCAACACCGAGTTTAAATGAAATGTAAAATATTATTAAAATATTATTATAATAGTTATCACCTAAAAATTGGAATGAATGGTATAAATAGTAATTATTGTATTTTTAAAATTATGGTTCTCTATTGATTATGAATAAAATAATAATCATTTAAAATAAAAATAAATATTTTCTAAAAAATAGTATTTTTCCTAAAAATTGGTTTAGTCACGCTTTTCACATATAAAATAAAATTAATTTTTACCACTTTTAGAAACTTTATTTTATAAAATTAAATTAATTTTTAAAATTATAATATCAAAAATATATTAGGCTGTATTTTTTGGTATTTTCTGAAATGTTTCTTTTTTCAGTGAATAGTGAAAAAACTGAATTTTAATTGAAAACTACATTTTAATTTAAATTATTTATCAAGTAAAATTATATTTTAAATTGGTTTAAAATTATAATTAGTTCAATTTTATATCGATATATACTATTTAGTTTATTATAATCATCTTCATATTCTATATTTATATTAAAATTTTGAAAACTTGTGGACATTTTTCTTTTTAAAAACTCGCTTTCTCATTGCATCTATGAGATTAATTTAAATTAAATTTTTCCACTTATATGAATTTAATTTAGAAAAATGGATTCTATATTTTTAATAATAATAATATCTAATTTCTAATAAGTTCAACTTATTTTTTACCAAAATAAATAGTAAAAAACATTAAAAAATAATTATAATGGTTAAGGTAAAAAATTCGATTTATCATGGGGTTAAACTAAGAATACAAGGATTAAAATGGCCAAAAAACTTTTAAAAATAATATTTAATGAAAATATTTCAATTTAGCCTTCCCATTTTAAAATATATATGTATTTTAAATCATTTTATATGTGAATGAATTTAACATTTTGGATTCTTTTGGGAAATTTCCATGTAATTTCCAAGAGGGTTCCCTTTACCCCTTATAAAAGGGCACTCCCATCCCTCACTTATTCACAAATCCCAAGCCCTTTGGATTGACCAAAACCTTCCTAATTATATCCCAAAAATAATTAGTTACATTATTTAACTTCTGTTCCTCCCAAAAAGACCATCCCTAGGGTCCTTAAGAGGATATTTGAATGAGATTTCTATTAAAGAATGTAATTATCTTAACAAATCTCTTTCATTTTATTTCTTCTATTTAAACATTAAATTATGTAGTTAAACTTAAAATATAATATACACAGTATATAAAATATAATTAGATGTTATTATATTTATGACATAATAATTATCCATCTCCACTTCCATCAAATGGGTTACGAAATCATCATTCGTGTGAATGGTGAACTACCGCCTCGTAAAACGGTGCCATTTTTTCTCATTACCACCTATCACGGTTGGATATAATGATGTATTTACCAAAATAATATGATATTTATGATGTTATTATACTTATTTAATTTTAATTTCACATATAACTTTTTACATTTCATTTCATTGAAAATACTATAATGTCACTCAAGTGTACGACGGACTACCGCCTCACAAAGTGATGTGATTCATTTTTCAATTATTCCTTACATGGAATGTAAAAAGAATAAGATTAATGAATATATGTGATATATATGATATGATATTTATTTTATAAATTTAATATATCACCCACTTTATTACCATTTGACTTATTAAGGAAATTATGTCATTGCTCATGTGGGCGTACGACCTTCCTTCTCCACAAAGCAATACAATTCATTTTCCATGTTAAAATTTAATAAATGGTTCTAATAATATATATAATATGTAAATATGATATTAATAACATCAATATCATTATTTATATTATTTATATTATTTATATATATTATATGCATGTGAACCAGAACTTTCATCACAAAACACGCATGAGAAAACATGGTAATTATTACCTAAAATAATCAAAATAATGAAATATTATTAACAAACCTATGGTAAAATATAATAAAAATTATCATACATGATATTATAAGTATGAATATAGTAATGGTATAAATTAATAACATGATTAAAACTATTATACATGAGGTTAAAGTACGTTTAACCAAAAGAAAGCGTGAAGTAAAGGATTTCATCTCAATTTAAATTCCATTGGATTGTTTTTTATTATGCACCAATTTACTTTTATGTAGTTTATGTAATTACCCCTTGAAAAGTAATATATTTATTCATTAATAGTTCATGTTATTTTAAGATTCAATTTTAATCATTTCAACCTAGGGGATTTGATTTGAAAATTATAAAGCGGTAAAAGTTATTGTACAATCTCACTTTATTTTTTCATTGTTAACTTTCTCTTGAAACAATAACTTTCTAATAATAATTTTCATTGGACTTTACATTTATCTAAAATATCTATATTTTTTCAGGATTTGTATTATTATTTTCTAAACTATATACCATTTTTACATACACCATTTACTTTGAGAATAATTTGATTAACTAGAGAAATATTGATAAAACTATATCCTTTACTAAATGCAGATATTTTATAATAAGTCATTGTTTATGAATTAAATAGTTTATTAGATATAGGAAGAAATATTGGGAAATAATACATGGGTGAGGACCATTAATAGATATCCTCTGTATGCATCAATGGGTATCATTAGACATGTCATTTGGAAAAATTAAATGTGTTTCTACTTGTAGTTTTAAAATATCTTGGGGGTAGATCTTGTCAATTGAGGTTTTCATGTGCCTGAGACATGAGGCCCAATAATTAAAAATTTCCATCATTGATAATAATTTATTATTATTATCCATGATATTTTCACAATAATATTATCTCTTGATGCATTTCTTTCTCATAGTATTGATTTAATGTCATGTGTGTTTATTTATTTATTGTTTCATATTGATTATGTCTTATCTATTCATTCTGTCAAGTTATTTAAATGGAATACATGTCAATTAATTTACCTTTCCAGGTTTATTATTCTTTATTGATTCATGATATATTCCACTATACTTAACCCTTTCTATTAATTTGAGGTCACATTTATTTTATTTCTTTTCCCCGTGACATGAAGAAGATATATTTGAATGAGATTTTAAGGATACAATTTATTTTTGTTATGTATTATGCTTTTTTTCTTTTCCCAATGTAAAATGGGTATCATGTATGTATTTGGTTCTCCAAAACTACTAAATTGATTGATCTTTCAGGATTTGACCTATTATAACTATGACAATGTAATAAAGTAAGACACTAGCTTCGGGATATAAGGGTTAGTGTAACTACATTTTAGACTGATTTTTGAGGCTTAATCACATAATTTTTAATCTTAATTGCCCAATTTACCCTTATTACAAAGACAATTATTTACTCTGGTTACTATTCATAATGACCTAAAATAAAAGGGACAAATTTACCAAATTTAGACCACTTGATTCCAAATATGGAATCAAGTTTTCAATATTCAATTTCAATAATTAGAAGAAGCTAATTTAAGATTAAAACACAAAACTAAACAAAAATGGTCTTCCAAAAAAATTCCTCTTAAGTATAGAAATATTTTTGTACTAAATTAAATTATAAAATTCATCATAAAGACCATAAATTTATTATTAATAATATAATTGAACTAAATTTTCTATTAAATAATTTTAAAATAAAATGGAACTTTGTAATTTCTTGAAATAAAAAAAATATAGTTTCTAATAAAAAGTAGTATTTTTCACTATTCATTGAAAAATAAAACTTTTTAGAAATAAAAAATCACTATAATATAATTTTCATAATATGATTTAAAAAATGAAATTCATTTAATAAAATAAATTTTCTAATGTTATGCAAACTAATTATATTATTTTCTCTTAGAAATCAATAAAAATCATTTTTGAAGAAAATCTATTTTTAAGGGAGCTTTGAGCGCGACGATATCTTCAATGAGGATGTAAACCTAGGATGATTGACGTCTAATTCCCCCCAACCCCTTTCCGGAGGTGGGAGGGGGGAGGAGGGCTCGGTTCTGCCACCTCCAAGCTTGCGAAAGACCTTAGTTCCCTTATCCAACCTTAATTTACTCTTGGATTTTCCGATGATCTCTTTAAGCCATAAAGTTCCTGGTTTGCATCTTGGTGGTCCGTAGCTACCGATTTTAATTTCAGAGTTCTGTGATGCTTCAAGTTATCTGGATATTACACTGGTCATGCGTTTCACCCTTCAAAGGCCCTCAGTTGATGATTTTGATCGCGTCGTCTTCAGCAAATGGGACTTACAGGATCATGTGGTAGCTGGTATTCTTGATAAGCGATAGTTCATGATTCGATTTTCTTCGGATAACGACTCTATTTGGGCCTAGTCCAGTGCACCCTAGTGCTGCAACGGCTGCAAATTCTCACTCCTTATATGGTGGTTCAATCTTTTCATGAATTGTAATCCACCCTCTAGTGCGATTTGGGTAAGCCTTCATCGGCTTCCTCTGTCACTTCCTAATCCCTCAATTCTTCATATGATTGGAAATATGGTGGGTTTTTTCCTCTGTTCGGATGTTTATACTTCCAATATGAGTCACTCGATTAATCCTTGTATCTGTTTTGAGGTTGATGTGTCGAAACCTCCAGTGGAGTGGTTTTGGATTGCAGTCGGTGCAGAGTTCAGATGGAAGCAACCGATTGTTTTTGAGTCTTGGGTAAACTATTGTTCGACCTGCCATCACTTGGGGAATTTGGTTTCTATTTTTCATAGTGAATATGTCTTTGGGAGGGCTAGTGTTCTGATGGTGAGGCCTGATTAAGGCCGAAAGCGGGTGAGTGCATGTGATCCTGGAAAGGATGTTGGTCTGGCGAATCGGGTTTCACTTGTTGTGGGCAAGGATGTTCTGATGATGAGTCAAGGTGAGGGCCAGAGTTGTGTGCATGTAGTTGATCCTGGTAAGTATGATGGTTTGGGGAATCGGGGTTCATCAGTAGTGGACAGGGATGTAGAGGTTTCCTTCAACCTGATGATTGCTGCAGTCCTTGATCGGTTGAAGAGGGATCCGTACGTGGGTGATGGTTGCAGGCAGGGTGATGAAAAAGTTGGGAGAGAGTAGGTTATTTATAGTGGGGTCGAAGGGTCAATACCCATGGTAGTGGAGTCTTTGGGTACATGTGCTGATGGGATATTTGGCCAAGCTGAGGATGTTGTAGGGGTCCTAATTACAGTTTCTACGGGTAACCGTTTTCAGGACTTGGAGCATGAGGAGGTGGAAGTGCTTACCCCAGTATGCAGCAATGCCAATGTGTAGTTTGGGTCTCAGGAGGCTACTACTTGAAATGAACAGATGAAGATGGCTCCCTGTAAAGGTTATGAAACGGTGGAACATCTGCAATGCTTAGCAATGATCGATGCTAACTTTTAGACTCAACAAACGCAATAGACTCAGGAAGTGAGTTTTCAAGAGGTGGTAATCCCTATAAAATGGGGGGATATTTCTGAGTGTGATAAAGAAAACAATGGTGCCAGAGCCAGGCCCTCATATAGAAACATTTTCCATGGAGGGAAGGTGAAGATGTATGGGAATCAGTAGGGGATGTTTGTCTCACCACGGCGACGGTTAAGGAACGATTACTCCTTTCTGCCAAAGCCGGTGTCTACGAGGTCATCTATCCGAAAGGAAGGTATGAAATCCATTAATGAGTTTATTTCTTTAGAATAGCTGAATATTAGGAGGAAGTAGGCCAAAGTCCTAAAGCATTATGAAATATCGGAATGGGAATCAGATACTACGGATGAATCTCTCTACAATGGATGTGGTGATAGGTATGGTTCCTATGAATTCTAGTTGTTGTTTTTTTTTGGACTTGTGTGCTTGTTACTGAAATTTTCTTTTATTTTAATAAATGGTCGGAGGCTAGCCTCTGACTAACTTTCTGGGTAATAAAAAATTAAGTGTGTATTTCATAATAATTAATCAATAAATATTTATTGATTTTATTCTTAATATATATTTCATAATGTGATTATTCTTATTTCTACCCGCAAATTCAATGGGTAGGTTATATCAGTCATATTTAATTAACAATATTTCATTGTTTATTTTGGCTCAATGTTACATGTTTTATATTCTATAGAATATATTTTTATATTAAAAAATATGTTTATTAACTTATATTACACTGTTTAGAAAAGATTCCAAATGGAAGGAATAGAATCTAGGTCAACACTCATAATTAATATAGGGATTTCCCTCTATATAAAGTCAATAAAATTAGGGTTGGAACATAGAATATTATAAATATATTAGGGTATTTTACTTAGGCTATGACTAATAAAATTTCCCGTATAAAACAACCCACTAAAACACATCATGGTGTAACAATGTTGGAGCACTTATTGAGGTATTAACTATAGAGACCCATAATTTTCATACATAGATATCACATCTTAGTATATGAATATTCATTACACAACATAATCATCCATGCCAGAATCATATAGACCTAGTACCTTTGTAAACATGGAAATATAAACAATTGGTTCATAAAAAATCTACATCATCTCTCACTAAGTTCATCATAACTATAACCCTTATACATCACACTTCATAAACTGGGAAAAGGAAACACAAGAAAGGGTGATCTCAGATGCTCAGTAAGGGTAAACAAGGGAGATTTCAATAATAACTTGATAATAACATAAACATAAGGGAATATGAACATAAAATTTGAAAATAATATCCTTCATATAATAAATCATAATCTTGATTCATTCTATAAATCTTGGTAGTTCATAAGAAATGAATCATAAAGAAATAAAATAACATAAACCATGGAAGCATAACATTGGAATAAGACACGGAATTGTGTTATACACATAAGCATGGAAACTCAATTTCTTAGAGGTAAAATCTCATTTAAAATTATATAATATTGTATTATTTTCACTTCCCAAACCATTGTAGTATTTAAGGTTCACTCCCAAGACTATCATAGTGGAAAAATTCCCTTACTGAAATGGGTTCTTTCATCATTCAAGTCATGTTTATATCATAAGATATCAATATTTACCCAATGAATATAAGGGATATATAGGTCCCACCCATAAAATAATTAAAATCATATATATTTTTTCCAAAAGTTCATAAAAAATTATTACATCAGAACCCATGAAAAAAATGGGTTTCATAAACATTTCAACATTTTGTCAGAGAATAACCCCTGGAAAATGAGTGGGTTTCATAAACATCTTATCATCATAAACATAAACCATAAAAATAAATAATAAGGATGGTATCACTGGGTTTTATCCATAATAAATCTTATATAACATCAAATTATGTAATCTTATATAGAAAATTATTTTTAAAGATCACTTGGAAAATTTCTTGATGAAAATATACATTTCACTTTGAAATAACCATTTTAAAACATAAAAATTTCCAAAAATATTAAGTAAAATATTTTACTTGAAAATAATCTTGGAAAATTTTAATTTAAGCTTCAAATAATTGATTTTTCATGATGGTGGTAAATTATATTCAGGCCGTATATGTTAAAATTAAATATTCCTTTAACAGATTTGTAGAAAAGACCAAATTACCATATACGGAAAACAGAAATAATGTTCCTTTTATGAAATTTTGTAAAAAGTAAAACATCAATAAAAATTACTTTAATAAATCATAGTATAATAGTAACAAATTAAAAAAAATTTATATAACATGGATATGGGATAAAAATGCTTCTTAACTAAAGAGAGAAAAAAATTTATTTTCATTAAAATCATCATTTATATATTTTGTGTAATTAAGGTGAGTAAAATGAAAGGGAAATTTTATTATTAATAAATAAAAATAGGATAATAAAATTCATGAGTTCATTGAGATTGAGATCATAGGTTTTCATCATTGGACAATTAATCATCAACAATCCCTATAAATAATGAGATGGTAACATAAAACTCTTAAAACTTTGGTAACTTTTGAATCATTATACCTATGAAATAAATAACCATATATGGATAGTTAAATCCCAATAAAATTCATAATATGAATCATAAAATAAAATCATTGTAAGTATATACACCACATAAAATAAACAAGTGTTCAATATGGCATGTGTCTCACAGAAATAAAAGTGATATGAAAATCCATTAACTTAGATCTGAATTCCTTCATACGCATTGGAAACTTCTTTGTTATAAAAATAGATTTATTATATATATATATATATATATATATTTCAGAACCATTATCATATATATAATACCATAAACTATTTAATTATAACCATTTATCACCCTTTTGTTAACAATATTTTATTAAAATTAATGTTTTTGGTGATATCTTCTTCGTTTTTCATGTATATTTTTGTTCGGTAATTTTGGTCCTTGTATTTTTATCACGGATACATAATATATAGATTGTTAATAATGATATAAATATCATATATATTCATTATATACATTTTATATTCATTAATAAAATATATATATTGAAAAATGAATTACATTATTCATGGAGACAGTAGGTCGTACGTATGTATGAACGATGTTTCCATTTTTCAATGGATGGAAAAAAATAAAGATAAATAATAAATAACATTTAAAAAATAATTATTATATCATATATTTCATATATATTCATTAAATATATCATTATTACCATCTAAATAAAACATAAATGAAAAACAAATCACTTCGCTTCGTGGAGGTGGTAGTCCATATGTACAAATAGTCGACATTATCATTTTCTAACAGTTTCAAAGGTAAGAACAGAGATATTATATTATCATTAAATAAGTATAATTATGTCATAATTATAATATATAAACATTAAAATCGTCATAATACATATCTATAAAATATGGTGATGGGAAATGAATTGTATCGCTACGTGGAGATAATAAGTCGTACATACGCACGAGAAATATTTTTACTTACCATTATATGGAAAATAGGTGAATAAATGTGGTTTAATAATCGTAATAATATTTCATTATATTTATTATACTTAATTTATTATTTTATTAATAATATAAGATATTTAGATGGCGTAAAAAAATAATTAAAAATAAAGTGATCGATTAATGCAAACTTCCAAATAATTCCTTTAGTTCTCCTCTTAAGGGCTCTAGGGTTGGTATTTTTAGAATACTAAAACCTCTAGAATGTGTATAGTAGAGTTTATAAGGGAAATTGGTAGATTTTTGTCGATATATAGGGCACAAAGTGGTGTGAATAAGAGAAAGGAGGGGTTCCCCTTTATAATTGAGGGGAGGGGTACCCTCGGAATTTCCAAAAATATTAAAATATATTAAAGAAATTCTCAATCTAAATGGTTATAAAAAGAATATATATGGTAAATATATGAAATTATTTACTATATTTTATCTTCTTTTTACTCTATTAATATTTTTATTATTTCTATCTAATTTAATAAAATATTATTTTAATAACATATCATTATTAGTAATTTAGAACTATTCATTTAATTTTACTTAAAAGACATAAATAAAAAGTTTTGATTTGAATATAATAATTTAATATAATAGTTATATGACATAATAATCTAAAAAATTAATGTCACACCTTAACTCACTCAAATTATATTAATTTTATTATTTTTAAAATCTTTTATTATATTTTTTATTAATTGGAGAAATATTGCATCATTGTTGCATAAGAATTTAAAGTCAATGTATAATTACTAAAAATTAAAAATAAATTTCTAACATGAATATAATTTAATTAATATTAAAATATAAACTTATTTTCATTCATAAATTCTTTTTTATCTATGTGGACTCATAAGAGATATTTAACACTAAGAGAGTGACATTTTGTACCTTTACTAGATTTAAATATTATATAGGTCATTTTCATAGACAAGTGTCCATTAAAAAACTAAATTTAGATCCTAATGTAATAATTTTATAATTAAATTAATCAAATAATAATTATGATAAGAAATTATGGCCTTATCACTTATTTTTAACCTATATTAACCTGATTTACCCTTTACCGAGGTGATAAATTTTACCAGGGTCACTATTTATATTAACCCAAATAAATAAGGCCTATTTACCAAATATTAACATAATAATTCCAAATATATAATCTGTTTTATCAAATTAAATTTCTATAAGTGGAAGAAATTAATTTTAAAATTAGTGTGCAATACACAACGAAACCCTCTTTTTAGACAAATATATTTTTAAGCACCGAACTTGGTTTCTTCTAATCCCATGACAAAAAAATATTAAATGAATGTTAAAAAATGTTGTTGAATAATATATATATATATATATATTACATTAAAATAATTAATCTTTAGTGAATAATTTAATTTATTAAGGTAAAATAATTATATGCGCATAAAAAATAGAAAATATATCTTTTACTTTCAAATTATTTTCATTTTCATTTATAATTAATTTATAAACAATAAATTAATTTTAGTAATATATAAACCATAATTTATTTATTTTATTTAGTTTGATTCATACCCTCTAATCTAACATCTATGAAATAACTTTCACTTTAAATAATAATATTTTAATAGTATATCATGGTTTGTTTAAACTCAGTGTTGCATGTAACGTAAGTTATCAAAGAAATTAAATTTATTTGAAAAAAAAATCACAAAACCTTGGGGTGTTACATTCTACCCCCACTAAAATGAATTTATCCCTTTAAATTCATCACTCTAATATAAACAAATGAAGATATCTTTTTTTATTACATCCTCAGGTTCCCATGTTGTTTCTTCTAATTTTTGATTCCTCCATTGGAATTTCACCAGGTGAGTTGTATTATTTCAGAGTTCTATATCTCTATGATGCAAGATTTTAACTAGTTATTCCTCATAAGAAATATAATGTTCCATTTGTATTACCTCTTAGTTTATATCATTTTATGGATCATATATATAATTCCTCGGGAGAGATACATGGAACACATTGCGAACTTGAGGGAGGTTTGGTGGATGCGCCAAGAGAAAATCTATCATCCCTAATAAATCAAGAATATAGAAAGGTCAAAAATACAAAGGTCTCAAATTTACCTTATTTATAAATCTCATAACCCTATTTCATGGATAATTTTTTAGAAAAACTTTTTCACCATCTTTAAATTCCAAGTCACGCTGATGATTGTCAGCATAACTTTTTTGTCGACTCTGGGTTATCTCAACGTGTTTCTAAATGGATACAGATTTATCTATCACTTTCTTTCTAGATAATATCCTAATATATTTACTTCTTCAATACCATCTCATCATGTTATATTTACAAAATTATTTCCATACAGAGATTCATAAGGTGTCATCAAAATGATAGAGTGAAAGATATTGTTGTAAGAAAAGTCAACTAGAGGAAGGTGTTGATCCCAACAACCTTTGAAATACATAGAATAAGATATCATTATATCCTCTAGGGTTTTTATTGTTCTTTCAGACTGAACATACATCTAAGGATGATATGTTGTACTAAAATTTAAATCTGCATCCAAATCATGCTGAAGAAGTCTCTGGAACTTCACGGTAAACCACAGATCCTGATCATATACAATAGAATGTGGTACTCCATGAAACTTTACCACATTATTAACATAAATTATGGTAATATGGTTGAGAGATAAATATTATCTAATGTAAATTAAGTGTTATAAATTTATAAGGTGATTGACTATAACCCATATAGCATTGTTCCCTTTTCATTTTTTGGGGAGTTCCATAATAAAATCCATGGTGTTGTTTTTCCATGTCAATTCAAGTATGTGGAATAGTTATAAAATCCCCTTATACTATTTTCTATCAGCCTTAACTTATTGACATATTATGAACTAACTTACATAATGAGTAATATCTCTCTTTATTCTATACCGCCAAAAATAATCTTTTAGGACTCTATACATCTTTGTAATTCTAGGATGAATAGAGAATAGTGAACTATGAGATTCATCCAATACCTCCTTAAAATATGGTATGGATGGAACACATACATAGTTCGTGAACCTTATTATCCCATCACAGTCAAGGTTAAACATAGGAACATTTCTCACCTTATTTTTGTAGTTACAAATCTTCATTCTTTACCTCTTTAATCATCACTTTGATAGATGGTTGAAAACTCATTTGAGAAAGAAAATATTTCTCTACTTACTTAAATATTTCAACATCCATCCTTTAAAAATTCAGAAATATTGTATCTTCTTTTATCCTCATCATAGTTAAGGTATCTTGACCTTTTTGGCTTAGAGTATCTATTTCTTTATTTGGTTTCCCTTAGAGGTAATTTATTGTGTATTCATAATCTTTAATCAACTCCAACCATCTTATCTTGTGTACATTCAGCTATTTCTATGTGAAAATATACTTTAAACTTTTATGATCAGTATATACATTACACCTTTATTTATATAGATAATTAATCCATATATTTAATGAAAAAATTACCTCAGCTAACTCGAAATCATGATTTGGGTAATTTTTTTCATGAACCTTAAATTACCCTGAGGCACAAGCTATCACCATATTGTTCTGCACGAGAATGCATCCCAACCCTTTATTTGACACATCGCTATAGATTAAAAAATCTTCTCCACTATAGGGTAAAATAATCAAAGGTTATCTGACTAACCTTCTCTTCAATTCCTTGAAATTTTCTTCACATTCATCGATCCAGATGAATTTATCTCCCTTTCGAGTTAACCTAGTGAGTGGATTAGATGGTCATGATAAATTCTCTACAAAGTAATGATAATATCTAGAAAAATAAAAAAAATACTACAGATCTCTATCATTGTGGTTGTTCTAGGCAAAAATTCAATAACATAAACCTTTTAAGGATCTACTAATATAACCTCACATAATATTATATGACCCATTAATAAAACTTTCCAAATCCATAATTCACACTTGGTAAATTTTTCATAAATCTTATCCTTCCTCAGGGTCTTCAGTATAATTCTCAAGTGATCTGTATGCACTTGTTTATTATTTTAATATATAAGAATATTATCTATAATTAATAACACAAACTAATCAAGTTAATATTTAAATACTTTATTCATTTAAATCCATAAAGATAGTGGGGGATTAGTAAGACCAAATGGAATTGCTATAAATTCATAGTGTATGTACCTTGTATAGAATGGTGTCTTGGGAATATCCTCTATATTGACCCCCAATTGATGATATTTATATTTAAGTTCAATATTATAAAATTATTTAACTCTATGAATTTGGTCAAACAAGTCATCAATATACAATAGAGGATACTAGTTCTTGATAGTTCTTTTTTAGTTCTTAACAATCAGTGAAAATTCACATTGATCCATCTTTATTCTTAAAAAAATAAACTAGTTCACCCTATGGTGACACAAATGGTAAAATAAATACCTTATAAAGATTCTCTTATAGTTGCTTCTTTGGTTCCCACAACTCAATCAGGTCCACTTTATATGGAGCCTTTGAAATAAGAGTAGCATCAGGCATGAGTTATAATGAAAACTTAACTTCACTATTTAGTAGAAGATCCGGAAACTCTTCTAGAAATATATCAATAAACACCCAAAAAAATAGTAATATATTTTATGTTGAGTTTCTCCCCAACCATCTGAGATAAGCACCCTATTTGAATAGTAATCAAGACCCATACAATTTATGTTATTTCCATCAAAATTTCATATTTATCATCACACTAATAGACGGTCATAGGTTAATTCAAAATATCAAAAATAACTACCCTTACTAGAAAATTGATGTGGGATTTATGTAAATAAATCCAATCCATTTCTAGGATAACTTCAACCCCATCCAAAGGAAGAATAATAAGATTTTCAGGAAGTACATTCCCACAAAATTCAACTGGAGAAGAATCATAAACTTTAGATGCAATCGTCATAACATTAGGGGGTTTTACTTCAAACTCAACATCTAATCAATGAGGTGGTATAGGTATACCTTAGAAAATTATTTGGATATAAAAGAGTGGGTATATCTAAAATCAAGTAAGACATTATCTGTTCTAGATTGGATGGAAAGTGTACTTTTCACCACATCGTTATCATACCCCTCATCAGAAATAGTGATCATATGAAATTTCCCATTGTCTTTAGGCTTAAAAGGTTGTTCATGTCGATCATCATCATTAACCTTCATATTTGGGAACTGGTTGGAATAATTCTCATACTCCTTTCATTTAAAACACTGGAGTGTGGGTGGGGAATTTTGTGGTTCTTTCTCTCCATTCACATCATTAGATAATGTATTCTCATCACTTCAGAATTTGATTACCTGATGAACTTCCTTTCTATAATTTAAACATTTAATCGTTCCCTGAATACAATTTCATCCATTTTTCCTTCCACACTTTTAGTATAAATGAAATATCATCTTTTTTTATCCATGGTTTTTATAATGTTCTTTTAAGTAAATATTTCTTTTCTTATCAAAACCAAGATATGGGTTGGTAACTCGAATCTATATCTCAACTTTGATGGAACATCGAACTATTTATTCATAGATAATAAAGTACCTTATGGATAAAACCCTTAAAATACTTGGTTATAATCCATTCAATAATTTATCAACCTTATATTCAGTTTTTAATATAATTATAGAATAAATCCTCACAAGTCATCTAAAATTTTCATCATACATGCCAATGTATTCATCATCTTTCTGTTTAAGTTCAATGAATTCCTTCTCTATTATCAAGCAAAGAATATAAGAAAAGTAATTATTAAAAAATAAACTATTAAACTCATACCACAATATGGAGTTAATTTCTTCCTATTTTCTCATTTTCTTAATAATATTATATCATTGATCATGTTTTCATTATAAATGATAAACAACTAGAATTACATTCTCATGTTACAAAAACTAGACAAAGGAAAATATATTTTCAATTATACTAATCCAATGCTCAGTAACTAGTGGATCATTAGACCCACTAAAAGAAGTTAAGTGTCTCCTCATAAAGGACTCAATGGAATATTTTTCCCTATTTTTCTCATTTGGAAGCACAGTATGTTTCATATATTGATAATCTTATTGACTATAGTAATAATATTTGTAATTCCATATCCCATAACATTCAGTTTATCATGAGGACAATCATTGTATTTTACATCATATTTATAATTAACATGATTCTATTAGGTTATATCCATTGACTAAAACCAAAAACAATTGTGAGAAACAATGATCATAGTAGAAAAACATGATAATCATGAAAAATAATTTATAGGATATCTAAATAATGAATCCTTATATTAGTATACCTTAGGTTTAACCTAGGTTAATCATAATCATTATCAAAACTCTAATATGTAATCCTATACTTTGAATTATCCCCAGGGTTCCCACTAAATTTATCCCATCCTAATATTTATAGTTTAACTAAACCCTGCTTTGATACCAACTATATCAACCCATAATTTTCGTACATAGATATCACATATTAGTATATGAATATTCATTATACAACATAATGATTAATTCTAGAATCATATAGGTCTAGTGCCTTTGGAAATATGGATATATAAACAACTGGTTCATAAAATATCTACATCATCTCCCACTAAGTTTATCATAATTATCACCCTTCTTAGACATATCATAATTTATAACTTGGAAAAAGGAAAAATAAGAAAGGATGAGATCATATGTTCATTAAGGGTAAAAAAGGAGATATCAATTATCACTTGAGAATAACATGAACATAAGGTTATATTATCATAACATTAAAAAAACATACCATATATATCATAAATAATAATTTTATGTCATGGAATAAATTTTTGTTGTTCATCAAATATGAATCATAAAAGAATCAAAGAATATAATCCATGGAAGAATAACATTCACATATTACTTGGAATTTTGTCACATGAAATATAATAGAAAATTATTTCCTTAGTAGTCAAATATCATTTCCGAGACTGTCATAGTGGATTGGGTTCACTCCCTAAACAATCATAGTAGACAAGGTTAACTCCTAAGACTCTCATGGTGGAAAAATTATCTTACGGAACTGGTTCCACTCTCTATTAAAATATTGTTCATCTCATGAGATATCAATCTATACACAATGAATTGGAGTCAGATATAGGTCCCACCCATCACATAATTAAAATCACACATATGTATACCACAATATCATAAAACATTCATCATATCATAACCCATGAAAATAAATGGGTTTCATAAACATTTCATAATAGCATAGCCCATGTAAAATAAATGGATTTCTTAAACATTTCATCATAGCATAACCTGTAGAAAATGAATAGTTTTCATAAGAATATTTTCATCATAAACATAAACCATACATATAAATAATATGGATGGTGTCATTGGATATTATCCCTAGTAAATCTTAAGTAACATCAAAGGATTACATCTTAAATAGAAAATGATTTTGAAAGGTCACTTAGAACATTTCTTGATGAAAATATCATTTTCAATTTGAAATAACATTTTTAAAACATAAAAAATTCCCAAATATTAAGGAAAACAATTCTTTGAAAATAAAGATGGAAATTTTTAATGTAATCTTAAAAATCATTGATTGGTCATGATGGAAGGAAATTATGCTCATTTTTTATATGTTAAAATAAAACATTCCTTTAAAACTTTTGTAGAAAAGTTTAAAAGTACCCCATTTATTCAACAATAAGAAGATTCATTTTAAAACAATTTGTAAAATGTTAAACATGGGTAAAAATTAAATTGAAAATCATAAGAGAATAGAAAAATAACATTTTTAAAAAAAAAATTAGAAAACATGTATATGGATGAAAAAGTCTTTTCTACCAAATAGAGAAATAAATTTTATTTTCCATAAAAACATATTTTCAGTCTTTTGAGTACATAAGGTGAAGAAAATTAAAGTAAAATATGCATTATTATAAAATAAATAGAGTAAAAGAAAATTCATTAGTTTCTTGAGATATATATCAAATTATTTCATCATAAGATACTTAATTATGAAAAATACCTATAAATAATGATATTTTAACATAAAACCCTTACCACTTTATTAAATTTTGAATCATAAGCCCTATGAATTAAAGAACATTATATAGATATTTAAATATCCATAAATTTCATAATATTAATCATAAAAGGAATTCATGGATATTATATACACCACATAAAATAAAAAAGTGGTGAATATGGCATGTGTCTCGTAGAAATAAAAGTGAGAAGAAAATATCTTACCTTAGGTCTGAATTCCTTCAAATGAATTGGAACATATTTTATAATTAAATGTAAATTTATTATATATATATATATTATAGAACCATTCTCATATATATCATACCTTATATGAATTACTATTATCCCAATTAGGTTAAATACCCTAAGAGGGGGGTGAATTAGTGTATAAAATATTAAAACAACTACCCCTTCAGATCTTGTTTCATTGTTAAAAAAACACTTTTATCTATTTTTCTTATAGAAATGTATGAATATAATTGAAATCATGCATGATACATAGAAATTTTACTTGGTTCACCCTCACTGGGTTATGTCTAAGAAGCATACAACAACGATGTGCTCATATACCAAATCCACTAAATCTCACTGCTAATGTACAAGGTTTGGGCTAGATCACTTATTTTACCATGATCAGTCCCTTTAAAAGTTTCAGGTTCAGCTCATGAATTTTCCAAGGGTCACTCCTTGTGTCTATTTCTCTATCTCACTACTAGTGGAAAGGATCAATTCCTTCCTCTTCCTTTTCTCACTACTCTTGGAAGGGATTCTCCCATAGTTTATGGACCGTTCATTATCACTAATGAATACATCCTCATTTTTAGATAGATGATCTTTTGAAGATTAACTTTTATCCAATTGATTAATATCACTTTACCATAGATTTACTAGGAAATCTCTTTTAAACACTTTTTGTGATGCTTACTACCTTCACGGAGTTCCCACTTTTGTGAATCTCCTTCAAGATGCTCCTCTATGAATCTCCTTCTTTCTTAAAGCTAAAATAGCCTCTGTAAAGGTCCTTCTTTTGAGAAGCTCAAAAGGCCTTCATAAAGCAACCACCTTTCACAAAACTCACTTATTTCATGAATCTCAACTAGCCTTTAAGAATTCCTTCACTTTCACAATGCTCAAAACATTCAGTTGATTTCATATCCTTCATAAAATTTTTCATATGAACCATCCTCATAAACCACCTTTGTGAAGCACGTTCATGAATCCAGATATTTAATATCTTTGTTAAGCCTCACTAATTTTTTGAAGGGGGTAGAGGCTTATTTATAGTAATCTCCATTGATTCCAGAACCTTCCAGCCACATCATCTCTTTTTCATGATGCTCCCTCATTTTCTTCATGATTCTCTCTATCTCACGAAGCTCTAGGAAAATTAATCATTTGTGATGTTTGTTATAATCACAAAGATTTCCCTCAAAAACCCTTGTTGCATTCTCAATGCATTTTGTAATCACAGAGATCATCCTCAAAACCTTCACGTGTCTACGATGCTCATTCATAATGCTCATTTATGATGATCCATTTTCTTCATGAAATGACCTTTTTGAAGCCCATTCTTCATGAAACACATGCCTTTTCCATATTTTCATAATGAATTTAAAGAAATACACTTGTCTCGATGCTATCCAAAATCTAAATTTTGGACCCCAAAATTTTGGAAGACATTGGGAAATGGTGTCACCTTGTGTAAAAAAATTTCTATTCCACTTCCAAGGAATCCATTAATTAATTTTTGATATTTGTCAACATACTTGGTCAACAATCTCTCTATATTCCACAACATGACTTGGAAACCTTCATTGTAAAAAAACACAATCATCCCAAAAATACTGCAATGTTACCTTGAGATATTTTTTCCCAACAATATCCACATCTAGGATTTTTGAAAACTCTTCACATTTTTATATTTTGTTAAAGCTTAATCCATATTCAACAGTCATTAACTTATTTTGATTGAGATAGTGATCAAATATTTACTCAACACATACTCTAATCCCACATGATTTATTCTTTTCATGAGAAACAAGAGTAACATGAAAAGTTCATCAATGAATCAATTTATTCTGAAACCACTCAACTACTTTAATCACAAACTCCATCTGTCATGATATATTTTCTTTGATCGATCGGCTTTAATATCATAAGTTTTAAAAATCCCCCTTTCTTGCTACCCCCACTTTCTCACTACTTCGCCTATCAGATTCTCCCCCTATCTTGATAAATACATTTTCTCTATTTTGAAATCCACAATTTCTCCCCCTTTTTCAATGAACACAAAGTTCACTACATTGTTTTATGCAACAGCTTAAAGAACACATATCAGTATAGTAGGGAAAAATACTTCATCACTCAGGGAGAGGGGGTCCCATATCCACATATTTTCAAGTTTATGGAGTCAAATGAACTACCCGATCCAGTTTATGCGATTAAAATAATTCTTTCGGTATGGACTTTATTAGAATGTCTGCAACCTATAAGTCTATAGGAACATACTCCAACTTCAAAAGACTTTGATCCACCTTCTTCTTAATAAATTGATACTTGATTTCAATTTACCTTTTTCTTTGAGTGATGTAATGGATTTTTGATATGATTTATATCACTTGAATTATAATAATTTATTCCAATCAGATACTTCACTTCAACTCTCATATCATCAAGTTGATGCTTCATCCATAATAACTATGTGCATACTTGAGTAGGCGCAATATAATCAGCTTTTTTGGTGCTCAAATAAATTAAATATTTTTTATTTCTTATCCAATAAATACACAATATACCAAGATAAAATGAACTACATGACATTTATTTTCTATCATCAGTTAATCTGGCCCAATCTATATCTATATATCCCAAAAACTCTTACTGCGATTTTTCATTTGACATTAAGTCAAAATCTATTATTCCCTTGATATACCAAAGTATTATTTTCACTACAAGAAAGTGAATTTCATTGGGATTTCTTTGATATTTTACTTCTTGACATGTGGAAAAAACAATATCTGGTTGTGTCACTATTAAGTACAACAGGTTTCCAATGATCTACCAATATTTGGTGACATTAATTGTTTTTCCTTCATCATACTAAAAAAATTGTTCGGGTATTCACTGGAGTCTTCATATCCTTGGAATTATCAATTCCAAATATTTTAAAAACCTCCTTGGTATATTAATATTGATAAATTAATGTGTCATTCTTTCCTTGTGTGACCAGTAGACCAAGGAAAAAATTTCAATTCACTAATCATTGACCTTTCAAATTCGCCTTTCAAAAATTTCATAACATGATTGCACTAATCTTCATCTGATCCTAAAAATATTATTTCATCGATATATTCTAGTACCATCATCCTTTTATTTCTCTCATTTTTGAAATATATATTCTAATCAACTCCACCACACTAAAATCTAAGATTCTTCAAAAATGGATCTAATATTGAATATGATGCTCTTGGTGCTTGTTTCAACCCATATAATACCTTCTTCTACCAACAAACTCTATTATCATCTTTATGAATAAGAAAACCATATGGATACTCAATATAAGCTTCTTTTTCTAGAACCCCATTTAGAAATGATAACTTAAAATTCATATGGAAAACATTAAACTTTATTTGTAGCGTTACGGCTAAGAACAATCTGATTGACTCTAGCCTTGAAATAGGTTAAAATGTTTCATCAACATTGACACCCTCTATCTGGGATTACCCTTTTAAAACAATGTGTACTTTGTTTCAAATCACTGTGTTGTATTCAATCATCTTGTTGTGAAAGACCCATTTAGTCTTAATGAAATTTTTATTTGTTGGCCTCGAAACAATCTCTCATGTCTGATTGTTCTCAATTTGGTTAAGCTCTTCATTCATAGCCTGAACACAATTATCATCTTTAGCTACTTCATCAAAACATGTAGGATCTACCTTTGATAAGTATGATTTTTGTTTTAGAGTCTTTATCCTCCTTGTCTTCACTGGTGATATCTAATCACTAATTATGTTCTGTCTATAAATTTTATCTCTTCTCATTGGTCTCTATGTAGAAATAGATTTAATCTCATCCTTATCATTATCTGAGTCTTCTTCTAAATTGGCCTCTGGAACTATAAATTCCCTTAATCTACATATCTCTTAATCACTATCCCCGTGAGTCTGATCATGTATTTTTTTTAAATTATACTCATTATCTACAATAGTTACATCATTTCTTTCATCTACCTTTCCTAGATTCTTATTAAATAATTTATATGATTTTATTTTCTTTGATTATACAAGAAATATTCTTTCATCTCCATGAGATTCAAACTTCATGTGCCTCTCCTTATTAATAATGAAACACTTACTTCCAAAGACTTGAAAGTACTTTAATGAAGACTTCTTTCCATACCATAGCTTGTATGGATTCTTCTCTTATTTTAGACACAATAAATCTCTATTTGATGTGTAGACTAATTTCATCACCACTTCATTCCAAAACTCCTTAGGAAGTTATTTCTAAATGAGCGTTGTTCTATCAATGTTGTTGATAATTTTATTTCTTCTATCAACTACTTCAATATTATATGGAGTTCTTACTACTGAAACTTGGTGCCTTATCCCCTATTTCTTGAGATTGTCCTCCACTAATAATTTTTTAAAATCTATTCCATTATCTATTTGGATCATCCATATTTTTTGACCCATAATCTTCTCAACCTCCCTTAAGTAAGTTTTTATGCAATTGAACACCTTAAATTTGTGGCTGATGATTGAAACCCATGCCATTCGGCTGAAATTATCAATAAAGAGAACATAATATCTCCTCACATCAATACCTCTTTGTGAAATTAGTTTTCACACATAAATATGAACCAACTCAAGAAATTTTTTTGACCTTTTATCTTTTTCCATCTATGTATTTTGAATGATCTTCCATTGTTGGTAAGCATCGCACATATGGGTAAGATCATGTGATAATATAAGTGGGTCTCAAGAAGTATAAAATTTCACTAGATATTCCTAGGATGTTTGTCTTAAGTTACCAAGATGATTATTCTATAAATTGTTTTCTTATTCCTTGGACAGAATGAACATATCTTATTCTCCACTCAAAACGTATATATTATCTTTTGTACACTTTCCCTACAAAGAAACTGTACCATATTCTACTTTGATGACACATAATTTCTTGAAAAAACTTTTGGAATTTCTTGAATCACATAATTGGATGACACTTAGTAAGTTGTGACTGAGTCCTTTAACATCCAATAAATCGTCACATATCATTTTCCCCCCAAACTTGTCTTTTCCCAAGATAACAATCTTTATGCCTTCATAATTACCAAATCTAACAATACCCTCCTTATCATACCTAATTTTGGTCACCATATCCTTATTTCCTATCATATGATAAGTGCATCCACTATCAACAATCCATATTCCAGTGTGATCTGATGCTTTAAAACCAATATCTAAAACTAATTCTTTCTCAGTTCTTTTCTTCATGATCCATGTTTTTGACTTCATACCCGTCATGTATTGATAATATTTGTCTTCCTTAGTGTATGATGGAACATATTCTTCTTTCAACACTACAAAATTATTTTTCATTTTCAGTTCACTTCAAGGTTCATTGAATTGCTACTTGTGACCAATTTGGTTCTGCTTCAGAACATTCCTTTGCATGGTTGATATACAGTATCTGGATGTGTGGCCAAATCCTCCACACTAAAAAAATTACACTTGAAAGATATTCTAGAGTATTTTTCTCTGTTTTTCTACCATTGTTTTTTTGTGCCCTTTATTACCTCTTAGAAATAGAACATACATTTTTTGAGTGTCATATCTTTCCATAGTAATAAAACCTAATGTGAGGTTCATTCCCACCTATCACTTATACACCACTAATTTCTTCTTGGGTTCTATGAATATTCTGAATATGCTTCATACCCAAATCAATATACAATTTTGGAGTATGTGCTTTTAGTATAACGTTAATCCTAACACCTTTTTTGTTTTTGATCAAGACTCACACTAGTTTTATTGTTCTGATCAATTTTTTTAATTTCCTGACACTCCTTTTTCTACTTTACTAGAACTCTAAAATCTACATTTACTTTTTCTGATGCCTTTCTATCATGCTTTGCTGAAATCAATAGTTTATATTAATCATTTAATTTTCTTTTCATTTTTACAACTTCCTCTTAAAGATCTTTGATACGTTTGATTTGAACTTTTTCATTATTATTCAAACTATCAATCTCTCTTTTATGTTCTCCAATTTTGAGTTTGTAATCAACAACATTTTATGAGCTCTCTGGAATTGATGACTTCATTTTTTCAATTTATTCATTCAGTTAAAACTTCTCTTCTTTATATTGCTTAATATAAATTTTGGCATCATGAACAACTTTGTTCTCTTTCTTCATCTTGGCTCTCTAAACATCTATGTTTTCAATATTATCTTTTAATTCAACCTGAAGGTCAAATAATACTTCTACTTATCCCTCCTCATTGTCACTTTCTTCCCTTTTTTAGGAATTTCCCATGACTTCCACCATAGCATCTTCATTATGATCCTTACAATCATCTAACTCTTCTACTTCAAATTCTTCTAAACTTTCATATTCTTTTGAAAATAAACTCTCCTTTATAAATAAATTTTTATTAAAATTTTCCTTATTTTTCATGAAGAATGAAGGCTCATTCAAAGGAATTTCAACTTTATACTATTTATCTTCTTAAAACTTCTTGGGGAACCTTATTTTAATATGTACAACATTTCCACATCGAAAACATGCAATAGGTAGTTTCCCCTTGAAATTTCATTTTCCGCTTCGAATATTTGAGGAAAGGAATGATGTTTCCTCATATTTATCTTCATCTTCCTAGGTATTTTCAATGGAGAGATTTTCCATGGACTTAAACACCAATTATTTGGACTTTCCTTTATCCACATAATCATTATCATCATTTATCATCTCATATGAAAAAAGAGTGTTGTTAAAGCTATCTAGTGTCAACTCCTTTGAATCTTTGTCTTTCAATGTAGAAACTTTCAGATTAAACCAAGGAAGTAGTTTTCTCAGGATGCACTTGAAATTCTTTATATCTTCAATAATTTCTCTAATACAACACTTTTCTTCCAAAATAATATTTACCTATTCATAGAATGTATCAACGGACTCATTAGGGTACATTATGAGATCCTCATATTTTCTTCATAGAACCTACAACTTTGCTTCTCTGACATTTGAGTCACCCTCGTAAATATTCAACAACGTTTCCCACGTATCATGTGATTACTTACATGACATCACTTTAGTATATATTGAATTTTATAGGGATACTCTTAAATCATTGATCTATTTATCATCATCATCTAATTCTATCAATTCATCTTATGATAATGCACCACTATCGATATTAGCTGATATTCCATGAATAGGTTCTTTAAATAAATCCATTACTAATGATCGAAAATAGTGATGCATATGATTCTTCCTTAGTTGAAAATTATTTCCTTCAAATAATGGAATCCCTTTGTGATTGACCACCTCTATTTATTCTACTGAAAAAGATCCATTTACTTACAACCTTTCCCTATGATACCAACTGTTATCCCAATTACATTAAATACCCTGAGAGGGGGTGAATCAGGGTATGAAATATTAAAACAACTGACCCTTCATATCTTGTTTCATTATTAAACAAAACACATTTCTCTCTATTCCCAATAGTAATGTTTTACTTGAATTGAAATCATGCACAAGACACAAAAATTTTATTTGGTTCACCTTTACTAGTCTATGTCCAAGGAGAATACAACGGTGATGTTCCAATGTACCAAATATACTAAATCTCACTACCAAAGTACAAGGTTCGGGCTAGATCAGTTCTTGGCCCAGGATCAGAGCCTTTAAAAGGTTTAGGGTTAGTTCACTTCCTTCCCAAGGGTGACTCCCTATGTCTCTTTCTCTGGATCACTTCCGGTGGAAAGGATCACTATCTTCCTCTTCTATTTATCACTAATCTTGGAAGGGATTTACCCAGAGTTTATGGATTGGTAGGTCCATCAGTTATCACTAAAGAATATGTCCTCATTTTTAGATAGATTCTCTATTGAAGTTCAAATTTTATCCAATTGATTAATATCACTTTACCATAGATTTACTAGGGAATCCATTTTAAAAACTTTTTATGATGTTTACTTCCTTCTCAGATTTCCCTCTATTGTGAATCTCTTTCGTGAATCTCCTCCACGAAACTCTATCTTTTGCGAAGTCCGGATATCCTCTGATAAGTTCCTTCTTTAACAAAGCTCAAAAAATAATTCATGAAGAAATAGCCTTTCATAAATCTCACTTATTTCATTAAGACTAACTAGCCCTTTTAAATTTCTTTACTTTCATGATTCTCAAAACATTCGGTTGTCTTTCATATTCTTTCCAACTTTTTCGCCTGAACCACCTTCGTGAATCTTGAGACTTAAGATCTTCATTAAGTATTTATACTTATTTGAAGGGGTAGATGCCTATTTATAGGAATTTCCATCGATTCCAGAACCTTTTATCCACATCATCTCCTTTTTGCAATGCTCAGTCATTTCCTTCGCAATGCTCCCTATCTTGAGATGCTCTAGGAAAATTCACTATTTACGATGCTTGTCATAACTATGGAGTTTTCCATCAAAAACCTTCGCATCATCCACAATGAATGTCTTAAGTATGGAGATCACTGTAAAAAGCTTCTCAAGTTTATGATTCTCATTCATAATGCTCGTTCATGATGATCAATTTTCTTTGTGAACAGACCTTTGCAAATCCCATTCTTCATGAAACTCATGCCTTTGCCATATTTTCATAAGGCCTTCAAGAAAATATACTTTTAGGATTCTATCCAAAATTTAAATTTTGGACCCCAAAAATTTGGTAAACATTGGGAAACAGCATCACCTTGGGTACATAATTTTCTATACCTCTTTCAGGGCATCCATTTATTTGTCTTGGATCTTTGTCAACATACTCTGTCAATAATTTCTCTATATTCCACAACATGTCTTGGAAATAAACTTTTTCAACAAACATAATCAACCCAAAAATAATACAATGTTACCTTTAGGTATTTTTTCTCAACATTTACTTATAACCTTTTATCACCCATTTTTTACCACTTTTTATTAAAATTAATGTTCTAGGTGATATAATATTTTTTCATGTATGTTTTGGTTTGGTGGTTTTTTCCTTATATTTTGATCATGGTTACATCATATAAAGAATATTAATAATGATATAAATATCATATATATTCATTATATACATGTTTAGATTCATTCATAAAAGAATAATATTGAAAAATTAGTTACACCATTCATGGAGACATTAGTCTGTATGTATACATGAACATTGTTTCCATTTTTAGAAGGATGGTATGAATGAAAGATAAATAATGAATTATCTTTAAAGAATCATTATTTTATTATATATATCATATATATTCATTAAATATATATTTATTTCCATCAAAATAATACATAAATAAATATTTAATTGCATCGCTTCATGGATGTGGTATTCAACACATAAGTATCATATATAAAAATTAAACCCACAAAAATCCCCATCCTTACAATATATTGATGAGAAATTAATTGCATTGCTACATGGAGACGATAAGTCGTAAGTACACATGAGCGATATTTTCACTTCACATTTTATGGAAAGATGGTGAATAAAAGTGGTTTAATAATTATAATAACATTTTAGTATATTTAGGATACTGAATTTATTATTTTATAAAGAATCTAACAGATTTATTAGAGGTAAAATAATAATTAAAAATAAAGTGATTGATTAAGGTAGCTACCTCTTCTTTGAAATAACTCCTTTATACCTCCTATTAAGGGATATAGGGTTTGTATTTTGGGAATAAAATAAACTATATAATTTGTATATGGGATGTATTATAGAACTTGTTAGATTTTGGTCGATCTAGAAGGCTCAAAGTAGTGTGAAGAAGTGAAAGGAGGAGTTCCCTTTTATAATTGAGGGGAGGGGCCTTGGAATTTCTTACAAGATTAAAATATATTAAAGTCATTCTCAATAAAAATAGTTTTAAATAGCATATAAATGGGAAAAATATAAAATTTTAGACCATATCTTAACCACCTTTTCCTCTTTTAATTTTTTTATAATTTTAAGTAATTTAATAAAACATTATTTTCATGAAATATCATTATTTCCAACTTAGACACTATTCATTTAATTTAACTTAAATGACATAAAGACAAATTTTTAATTAAAATTAAATTATTTAAAAAGTCTTATATTTCATAATAATCTAAAAAAATTGTTTCACATCTTAACTCACTCAAATTATATTAATTTTAATATTTTTAAAATCATTTATTATATTTTTATTTAATTAGAGAAATGTTGCATCGATGTCTCATAAAAATTTAAGGTCATTGTATAATTTATAAAAATTATAAATAAAATTATATCATGAATATAATTTAGTTATTCCCAATGTAGACACTTATATTCATTCATAAATTTATTTTTTTCCTATGTGGACACATAAGAGATGTTTAAGAATAAGAGAGTGTAATTTTGTAACTTTCTTTGATTTTAAAATTATAGAGGTCACTTTCATCAACAATTTTACAATACACATATCAATTTCCATAATAATGTGATAATGTTTTAATTAAATTCATCCAATAATTTGGATTAAAAATTATGGCCTTATCACTTATTTTCAACCAAGATTAAACCGATTTACCCTTTAATGAGGTGATAAATTTTACCTTCATTACTATTCATATTGACCAAAATAAATGGGACCTATTTAAAAACTTTGAACCTATTGATTCAAAATATAGAATAAATTTTATAAAATTCAATTTATATAAGTGGCATAAATTTATATTAAAATAAGCGTGCAATACACGATTAAAACTTCTTTTTAGAAAAATACATTTTTAAGAATAATACTTAGTTTATTCTTATCTCATGACTAGAAAATATTAAATTAATGTTAAATAATTTTATTTACTATAATATATAGATATATATATCATTAAAATCATTCACCTATAGGGAATAATTTAATTTATTGTGATAAAAGTACATTAAGTGCACAAAAACAGTTTTCAGAAAATATCTCTTTTACATTGAAGTGATCTTTATTTTTCTTTATAATTAATCTATAACCAATGAATTAATGTTTATAATATATAAAACATAGATTTTTAATAATTTATTTATTCATATTCATACCCTATAATCCAATTTCTAGTTAATAATGATCACTTTATATTATATTATTTTAATAGTATATCATAGTTCTTTTAAACTCGGTGTTGGGTGTAATGCAAGATATTAAAGAAATTAAATTTATTTGAAAAAAATATTTCATAAAATATTAGCTTGATACAATAAACTCCATTATTTAATGGAACCATTAATCCTTTAGTATCTAAATAATAGATCATGTCATTGTAGAAGTTATTCTATCTCTTAGGATTTAATTATACAGGAAAGGTTATAATTGCACTATATCATCTAAGTGGAGATGTTGACTAATGGTGGTCATTGATTAAAAACACTAAAAAGGAATATGGGATATATATTATGGAATTAAAATATTTTATTATGATGTTCTTTTAAAATTACTTTCTTCTTAATATATTATCTAGCATGGAAAATAAATTCATGAATGTAAGACAAAAATAGGGGAAAGTTATTGTTGAGTATAAGGATAACATTATAAGGCTACTAATACATGTTGTGTGATATGTATTTAATCTATAAATTAAGATTGATTTATTCTTTTATGGGTTCAATCCAAGCCTTTCAAGGTAATTAGTCTCTCAAACATTATTATCATATAAATAGATATTTATAAGTTTCTTCAATGTGGAGAATTAATTCTCCATATATTTTATTTTCAAATAGAAACAAGAGAACAATAAGAAATTTGAGATCCATGTTGATAGAAATATTTAAAAATAAAATAAATGAAGGGTGGAATTCCCAATATATAAAAACCATGGGAAGAAATACCCTAGATATTTATTGAATTAAATGGTATATTTATATAATTTTAGAGATAAAGGAAATAAATCTCATGAATGTGAATGGAAAAAATAGAAGTTGTTAATGTTAAATGCTTAAATTACTAGAAGATGAGGTGTTATTCAAATAAAGTTTCCAATCATAAAGGGAATATAACCTATAATATTCCAATGGAGAAAGGTAGAGCTTATGATATCACAAAAACATAAGTAGAGGTCCCAAATAATGTTATAGTAGGAAATTTGATCATAAACTCAAAGTTATATAATGTATTATTTAATTATGTAATTATGAAATATTTTAAATATTTGATTTTTATAAGAACATTTTATTACCTCCTAATTTATTAAAGAAGGAGTTGTCAGTTAATATTCCTATTGGAAATATTATAACAATAAAATTATATTGGTTTGACCCTATAAAAATGCAAGGAGGTTATTTAGTTATAAACATAGCGGTTATAATAATGGTGGGATTTGATATAATCCTTATGATAGATTGGATATCAAATTTCAAGTAAATAATATATTATCATGAGAAGGATATCATAATATTTGAGTCTAGAATAAAATCCCTTATTTTAATAGGAGGGAATTTACTGCATATTTCTTGTTCAAAACCACATCCAGTGGCTCATCATACTGAAATTCCTGGAGATAATAAATCAATAAATGAGAATTATATCCTTATAATATAGGATATATCTATTATGAGGGATTATATTGATGTATTTCCTGAGGAAATACTTAGATATTCACTTAAATATGAAGTTTAATTTTCTAATGACCTTATCCATAATGAAAAATCCATATCTAATACTCTCTATTGAATGGATCAAGTGGAATTAGTATAATTAAATTAAAAACATAAATATTTGTGTGATATATTCACTAGTGTTTTGCCTTTGGGAGAACATATCTTATTTGTGAAAAATAAGGATGGGTCTATGAGGTTTTGAATTGATTATAAAGAAGTAAATTTTATTACTATTAAGAAAATTTTATTTTTTAACTCTTATTAATGATTTTGATCAACATCAAAGAGATAAATATTATTAGAAATTGATCAATGAACTGATTTTAACCTTACCATTAACAAAAGAAATCAATTTTTAAATACAATGATTGATAAAGGAAAGGAATAGGGTGTGTACTTATGAAAAATTAAAGATTTGTTTCTTATGAATTGAGGCAATTAAAGGACCATGAACAAAACTATCCAACTCATGATCTTGAGATGATAGCTATGTTATTTACATTGAAAATATGGTGGCATTATCTTTATGTGGAAATATATAAGATATATGAGGATCAAAAAATCTTAAAGTATATATTTACTCACAAAGAGATTGACATGAAAAAAATAATATGGTTGGAATAACTCAAGGAATATGGGTATACAATACACTACCACCCTAGGAAAGAAATCATGGTGTAAGATGCATTGAATAAGAAGGATCATGGATTCATATCAATGTTGATGATATAAAATGATACAATTTTTATATATTTAATAAATTTGGATATATAAATAATTATGGAAAGGGAATCATTAATCATTTTTCATGTAATTTCTAAACCATGTTTACTAGAGAAGATAAAGAGGTATCAATAAGATTAAAAGTGTTTACAAAATAAGATTAAAACCATGGAAGAGGGGAAATTTAAAGACTTCAACTGTGAAGATGGCATGTTGAAGCTTGTAAAGAAACAATAAAAACCATCAATACTAGAGCTAAAGAGGTAATTACATGATTAATCTCATAGCCTAAAATTCTATATACACCCTTGTAGTACTAATATGTATGAGGATATAAAATAGCACTTATTTTGATAAATAATTAAGTGGTAAATTACATTAAATGTTTTAAGATTCTTAGTATAATAATAATTATTGTTTGAGAGAAAACTCCTAGATGGTTTCATGAAATATCTCTCTATACCAATGTGTGAGTGGGATAATAACACAATGAAATTTGTTACTAGGATGCCTGTGGGACACCCACTATGTCACTATTATGTCTAATTTTGAGTTTTATTTATCATTTGGTTTGCCTTTGGAGTTCTTGGGTGTTGGGGGTTAATAATTAGAGCTTTGGGGAAGACCAACCAAGGTGCACAGTTTTTGAATAGTTTGTCTAAACATGTAGTTAACTGTGCGAGGGGGTAGTTTTCTGGATAGTGGGATTTTACAAGGTTTCAGAACAATTTGTTAAACCATGAGATCCCAATGATTAATCATACATCTTGTGTTTTTGGGGTCATTATCACCCTCTTGGTTAATGTACATTTTGTCTAACCATACATCATAACCACATGAGTTTCCTATATTCTTTAAAAATTAGATTTTTACCAAAAAGACATTGTTTATTTTAATTATAATTCCTCTCATCATGCTCATACCTTAATTATTAGCTTAGAATCCTTTCCTCTCCTACTTTTGTGTATTATCCTTGGGATATTGGTTATTTGTCTTAAGGTATGTACAGATATTCTTTTTTACTTAATCCTTCTCCCTTACTTATGCTTGTTCTTGCATTTTCATGGATGTTTGAGAACCTAAGCGGTGGGGTGGTTATACCTAGATTTTTAATGTGTTTTTGTTTTTATTTCTTATGAATTAGGTGTTTGATGCCCTTTTCATCCAATTTTGGGTGGTTTCGTTGAAGACGATGGGGTTGGTACCATTTTTGAGGTAGGTTTCACTATTTAACGGTGTTTTTTGTGGCTTACCTTTAAACTCTAAATTGCATTTGTTTTTTGTTTGTTTAATTTCCAATTAAATTATTTATGGTTGATCTTTATACCATGTTTGATTTGTTCACTAGTTTTGTTCGGAAATTGGTTTTTTAAAGTAATTTTTCCAAATGGTGGTGGTTTGAGTGCACTCTAAATGTTTGATAAAATGTATAAAATGGTTTTTATAATTTCTAATGGATTTATAAAGAGATTTTAGAAAAAAAATTACCTTATTAAAACGTTTTTTTATAAAATGGGACTGGTTTTTTATTGAAACAAATTATGAAATTGCTTTTGATATGTGGAACTTGTGATGTGATTTTGATTTTCATGGAGTAGCACATGGAAATACCTAAGGTGTGAGTGGGAGTATCTAATATACTAAATGTAAAGACCAAAAGATTGATGTACATAGAAATTACATTAAATATTCGAAATAATTAATACATAACAAAAACAAACATCAAAGGACCTTAATAGTTTAGTGTCTTTGGAAACTTGGAACATAATCTTCTAATCATGGTGAAAGATCTTCAACATCTCCCATTAAGATCTTCCCCTTTTTTTCTAACCTAAAACCTTTCTTTAAATCCTAGGGAAAAGAAAACATATAAAGTGTGAGCTAAAATTCTCATTAAGGGTAAGCATGGGGAAAATAAAACAAATCATATACATTTGAACTTTAAAAAAACATGAACATAATGTTTAAACATAAAAATCTTGAGCAATGACAAAAAACATGGCAATACGTAAGGAAAAGATCATAAAGGAACATTAATCATGATAAACTAGCATGGGAATAAAACATGTAATTGTGGCAACAATTAATCACATGTTATGATTTCCATGGTAGCCAAGGCATTGCTGCCAAGACCATCTTAGTGGACAAATTCCTTTTCTGAATCGAGTTCACTCCTCATTCCAGTCCTGTATCACTGAACCGGATTAACTTTTCGTTCTAGCTGTGTCTATATCATGAGATATAAATCTTTACCCAATGCATTGGAGGTAGATATAGTTCCCAACCATCTCATAATGAAATCATTCTTACTTGTGACACAAAATAAACATAAATCATTCATCATAACCCAAAGAATAAAATGGGTTTCATAAACATCGTCTCATCATGACATAATCCATATAAAACAAATGGATATCATTTCATCATAATAAAAAATAAAACCACATAAATAATAGAGACATTATACTTTAAACATAAACATGATAAATAATTTCATCTTAGATGGGAAATGGTTTTGATAAAATACTTGAAATGAATTCTTGAGGAAAATATCCCTTCTTCTTCAAAATCATTTTCTTTAAACAAAATGCCACACAATTTTAAAAGAAAATGATTTTATTGAAAATAACCATGAAAACTTGTAGAGGAAGATTCCTAAAAATTAGGCGTTATGAAACCGTAAAAATCCATTCATTCCATATAAGTTTAAGAAAAACATTCTCCTCATACTTTTTTCGGAAAAGTCAAAAAGTACCTTGTATGGTAAACAAAAGAAAGATTCCTTACATAACACAAAGTAAAAGTCCAAAATGGTTAAAAATGACTTCAAACATACATGGAAAAATATTAAACACTTTATGAAAACATTTTTATGGACATGGATATAAAATATAACCCCATTAAATACTTATGTATAAGCAATCTCGGATAAAAATGAGATTGAAAAAGTTATCCCTTACCTTATGTCCAATTTCTTCTGTATGTGTCCGAGACTCCTGTATAGTGATTTAAATAATGTCATTGACTTATTACAGAATCATATTCATTGTTATTATATCTTATATGGTTCACTTATGACTTTATATTACCTGTTCTTTTGTAAATTCCATGTTAAAGCGACGTTTTGGGTAAAACCATTTTATTTATCATACGTGTTTGGACTTATTGTTAATGATATTATTATTACTTATATCATGATTTAATTACTTCAAGAATTTAAATCATGATTTATATATCATATATATTCAGTATATATATATATAACAGATAGATAAAGGAAATTAAATACACCAGTCATTGAGACGGTAGGTCGTACATACACATGAACGTTGTTTTCTTTTCCTTATTGACTTGAATGGAAGTAAGTAGATGACATATATTTATATACATAAATCCAGTAGATTTATCATTTTATATATTTAATTATTATTCATTATATATACTTTATAATCATTCTTGAATGGTTAACATGGAGAATGAATCTCATCGCATCGTGGAGACGGTAATTCATACGTACGCACAAGCGATGATATCGTTCCCATAATTATTGAATTTAATTAGAGTGGATGATATAATATCTCATAATTAGTATGATTTTATAATAACCATATATAGTTATCCTTTACACCATTATACCCATCCAAGTAAGGTGGTGGTGGAAAAACTGATTACACCACAGCGTGGAGACGGTATTTTGTACGTACGCACGTGCGGTGATTTCATTTTCTGTAGGATGGATAGAAGGTGAAATAGGGTTGTTTCATATTTATAATAAAATATAATAATATAATTACTACTTATGTTATTACTTTATAATGAAACAACTAAATAAGAGGAAGTAGAAGAAGAAAGAAACTTGAAAGAGTCGGTAGAAGAGATTACCTCTTCCTCGATGTACCTCCTTTAAACTTCTTCTTAGGTCACTAGAGTTGGTCTTTTGAGAATACCAGAACCTATATGATATAACTATAGAGGTTTAGAAGAGGAATTTTCAGGGTTTGGTCGAGCTTCATGGCTCAAAAGGGTGTGAAGAGAAGAGCGAAGGGGTACCCTTTTTATAAGCGAGGAGAAGGGAACCTTTGGTAACATAAGAAATATTAATTTATAATAAATTCAACCTCACATAAAAACCTCCAAAAATGACTCAAATACAAATATTAGATGCTATAGGGTTATAATATCATCAACAAATAAAATTTAGACACGTTGGGAATTTATTTTAAACATTATCAACTTGATTTATCCTTGTTTAATATATTTAATTTTATTTGTGGTAATAAGATTATAATATTTAAATTGTTTTAAATAATTACTTATGTGTTTTGAATTATCCATAATTATATAATTTATGAAATTTTAGACCATATAAATTTTAATTTATAATTTTTTAATATTTTTGTGATTTTTAAACAATTTTATAATATGTTATTTTTATAAAATAACAATAGTTTCAATTTTGACACTATTCATTTATTTTAATTTAAATAAAATCCACATATAGTATATATTCTAAAAAAATATTTAATAGGTTCCTAACATGTCAAATGTTTCTATAAAATTCGTGGGGAATATTAAATAGAACATATAATATTTATTTTAATATTTTTAAAACCATTTATTTTCTATATCTCTTCATAAAATAATTAGTACAACATTTTTGTATAATTATTTAATATACTTATTTGTTGCATAAAAATTACAAATAAAATCTTATGATGAATATAAATCTCATATCTTTCATAATAATACTTTTACCCGAATTTATCATCTTAAAATAACAACATGTAAATTGTTATATTAATTAAATTATGAAGGTGACAACTTTGGAATCATTTAAAATAAAATAATATAAGTGTCATAATCTTCTTTATAAGGATCCAAATGGTCACCAATTCGTCCATTGGATTATTAGGGTTTATATATACACTACCAAAAAGTCTTTTCTGGTTTTTGAGCCTTTTGATGTTTATTATTATTTCAATAAAAACTATATTATTGATTTTGCACTAAATAAATAATTTCTGCATCATTAATGTATAAGCTTATAAGGTAAATAAATAATTATTAAAAATTACAAATAAATTACCATGATAAAGAAAAACATTTTATATTTCAAATTAGTTTTTATAACCGAATTTATATTCTGTATAACCTTATATTAAAATAGTTTAATTATTAAAGTTTGAGTGAGACATATTTCACTTTCTTTTAAATAAAATAAATTAAAGGTCCTAATCACATCCAAGTGGGTTCCAATGGGTTCCATTTCATCCTAAATATGTCATAGGACAAAATATAATCATCCAATTATATTAGGAAAAGTGTTAGGGTAATTTTATAATATTATATTTACCCTCAATTACCCGATTTACCTTTAACTATGGTAAATAAAAGTTACCGTAGTTACTATTCATAGTGCCCAAAAATAAAAAGTAGCCTATTAACATAATTTGGACCTACTGATTCCAAATATGGAATAACGTTTTCCTAATTAAAATCACATAAGTTTCAGAAATTAATTTAAAATTAATCTCATTGTTAAGAAAACGAGTTTTAAAAGATAAAACATTTCAAAAGATTGAAATTTTTTACCAATGAATTCAATGTAAAATTAATGGTAATGACATAAATTATATTAAATGGTAAAAAAATATTCCATTTATTATTTAAAACCATTAAATATTATAATTTAACCATATAAATTATTGGGATGAAAAAAGTTGTTTTTAATTAAAATATAGCGTGTTTTCACTATTCATTAAAATATGAAAGTTATCAGAATAATATGAAAATTTTATCAAAAGTAAATTTTTATATCCTGATTCCAAATAATAATTTTATTTTGTCAAATTGAACTTATAAAATTTTCAAAAATTATATTTAAAATGGGTGCGCCATCAAAAGGCGGCAAAACTGCATTTTTTGAAAAATAATTATTTTACCCGAAAAATTTATTTTGTTCTCATACCATGTTCTAGAAAATGTTTAAGATGAGTTATAATGTTATAAAATTAAAAATTTAGTTAATACTATTCATAATGGTTAGTTCATAATAATATTATAACCATATTTTTTTTAGAGAAACTCGGTATTGCATACAACATACGCTATCAAGGAAGGTTGCGATTGCATGTAATGCAAGCCAAGTCATGGTTGTGTGTAGTGCAAGACTCCTTTTTTGTTGCATATAATATAACCCAGCCATTTTTCATTTATACATTAAATATATATATATATATACTCAATGTTGCGTAGAATAACTACTATCAAACAAACTTCAAATTGTGTGTAACACGATCCAAGAATAGTGTTGCGTATACTGCAAGCTAATACGGTCTTGAGTATAGCTCAAGATAATCTTGGTGTATCGTACAACAGAAGATATAAATGAAATTAAAAAGAATAAAATATCTGGGTGTTACATTCTACCCCCCTTAAAATGAATTTCTCCCTCGAAATTCGTCGGGGTTATAAATGGTTTATTACATGAGAGTTTCTTTCATAGAAACCCACATCATAAAAAGGAATACCAAAACTTATCTTTAAAAACTAAAGTATGAAACATAATAGTTACCCAAATTAACTAATCACTGGGTTTCCACATAGGATAACATAGGTGAAAATATGGATATGGAAGAGAAATCTAACCATCAAGTTCTGGTGGAGAGTGGTAGAGGACATGGCTATGAAAAAGCCAACAATCACAAAGCCATAAATTTGTGATGATCTAAGGTACCATCTAATTCATCAGATATAAGAGCACTAGGACAACATTTTTGGTTTTCAATATCATTTTCCTAAATTTGAAAATTTTTAATTAGAAGAAAGACTTACTTGATTATGGTACAATCTCACTGTTGTTTATGCCTTGAACAATTTCCACTTCATCTCTTAAAGAAATGAAGTTGAATTTGTCTTCCATGAAGTGTTAGTAGATCATTCAATAGAATGATAGGTCATTCCATCTGTCTCAAAAATAAGGTTAGAAAAGTTATATACATAAGTCCATCTATGGTGAGATTAATCGTATATGGTTCCTAAAACGGACTTATACTTCATTTATCATACCACTTAATAAAATAAAACTCATTTCTACTAACCAGGGACTTCCTGTAGGCCATTGGTAGTCAATAAAGGCCTATCGCACTTCGGTTGTGGGTTTGATTCCTGCAACCTTGTCCGACGCGATGAGTTGTCGCTCATCCTACGGGTTGTTATTTTTCTAAAACTATACTATTATAACATAACAAAAAGTTATATCCTTAAACAATACTATCTGATGTCTAACTTAATCTATTCCAATATTTAGGTTTATCCAAAATACTTCTGTCCAATCTCATAGTATAAATAAAATGATTACTATAAATGACATCTACCGATCATTGAATACAATCATTTATCACCCGTATATCATAAGATGTATATATCTTGTTGGTCACATTCCAAACATGTGAATTCCTTAATCATTTATTCTCTTGAAAGATGAATACCCATTGAACATTAGTGAAAACATGAATGCTATAAAAAGTTAACTCTTTCCACATACCAAAATCCCAAAATTTCTATATAATCAAACCATGATATAACTTTTTCCTTATATCAGTCATGAGCTCATTAATACTATCAAACATTTCATTATCTCTTTATCCCTTCATTATGCGCATATAATATTCTTTCCAAAAAATATCTGAATAACCTTTCATGGTTACCGGTACCATTCATAATATACTTTCAAAAACATAAGGAAAAACAATAGTGTAACAATCTTTAGATGTCTCTTTATTCCATAGTACCATGAGATTACTTATACAACATTACTCTTGATAAAAATGTAATCATTCCACTACCTTCTTAAACCATTGACCGATCTTGAACAATTATTTCATCTCACAAATCATTTGTAGTCTCTTCACCATCAACAACATAAATACTACCCATACGACCATACTGATTCTTTTCATGAGACTCTCCCTTAGGGAATTGGTTTTCATAATGCCCGTACCTTCCACATTTTAAACATTTAACCGTTGTTGATGTCATAGAAATACCATTATCCCTGTCCATTGTGTGAACTAAACCTTTTCCTTTACAATTACTAGCTTTGTGTCCTTATTTTCCACACCCAAAGCATCTTCCAATTCCTTTGAAACATTCTCCCTGATGCCTCTTCCCACATGATTTACATGAAGGAAATTGAACTTTCTTTCCTCTCTGATCATCATAAAACTCCATCTTTCTCTTATTAGTTGTGTCAGGAAACTTACCAAAGTTGAGATTATTGATCATATTATGAGATTTCTAATTAGGCATAATAATGATATGTGGACCTCCAGATCCAATTTCTTTTGGTTTCTCATGAATAATATCATTCCATTGTCCATCATATCCTCCATTATCGTGAATCTTCCTGTTTCCAGCCATTTTCTAAAACCCAAAAAAAATAGTGTGAGAGGTAAAAATTATAATCAAGGGGAAGTACCTTCAATATCTAACATCTTAGGTTTAATTATAATATCTTTACTATAATTATAAGACTATAACCTATACTTATAATTAGCTTTGGAGATATCCCTAGACATACCTTAGAAATATCTCTATGGATTTCACTAAAGTTTTCGCATCCTAGTTTCCAAAGGTTAACTAAACCTTTCCTCTGATACCAACTATAGCAGTCTGGAATTACTTCTATTAGACTATAATTGATACCTATCAGGGAACTCCATGGGTAGCTACACCCCCTGGGCAGGACACACCACCATCCCCAGTGGCATCCATTTCCTCATGAAGCCCTTGGTCAGAGAGCCATGCTTCATCCAACGCTCACACATCAGAGTTCCCAAGGATAGGATTCATTCCTACCTCTTTTGCCTTTGATACCAACTGTAGAGACCCAAATATTGATGTACATAGACATTACATTACTTTTTTTAGTACTTAATACATAAAAAAAACAGACACCAAAGGACCGTAATATTTTAGTGTCTTTGGAAACATGGAACATAATCTTCTAATCATGGTGAAAGATCTTCAACATCTCCCATAAAGATCTTACCCTTTTGTTTTCTTACATAAAACCTTTATTTAAATCTTGGGGAAAAGAAAACATATAAAGGGTGAGAAAAAATGCTCATTAAGGGTAAGCATGGAGAAAATAAAACAAATCATATACATTTGAACTTTAAAAAAAACATGAACATAATGTTTAAACATAAAAATCTTGAGCAATGACAAAAAACATGGAAATACATAAGGTATAGATAATAAAGGAACATTAATCATGATAAACTAGCATGGGAATAAAACATGTAATTGTGGCAACCATTAATCACATGTTATGATTTCCATAGTATCCAAGGCATTGCTTCCAAGACAATCTTAGTGGACAAAGTCCCTTTCTGAATCGAGTTCACTCCTCATTCCAGTCATATATCACTGAACCAGATTAACTTATCATTCCAGCCATGTCTATATCATGAGATATAAATCTTTACCCAATTCATTGGAGGGAGATATAGGTCCCACCCATCTCATTATGAAATCATTCTTACTTGTTCCACAAAATAAACATAAATCATTCATCATAACCCAAAGAATAAAATGGGTTTCATAAACATCATCTCATCGTGACATAATCCATATAAAAAAATGGATATCATTTCATCATAATAAAAAATCAAACCATGTAAATAATATAGACATTATACTTGAAACATAAACATGCTAAATAATGTCATATTTGATATAAAATGGTTTTGATAAAACACTTGAAATGAATTCTTGAGTAAAATATCCTTTCTTCTTCAAAATCATTTTCTTTTCACAAAATGCCACACAGTTTTAAAAGAAAATGATTTTATTGAAAAGAACCATTAAAATTTTTATATGGAGCTTCATGAAAATTAGGCGTTATGAAACCGTAAAAATCCATTCATGTCGTATAAGTTTAAAAAAACATTCTCCTCGTACTTTTTTCGAAAATGTCAAAAAGTACCTCGTATGGTAAACAAAAGAAAGATTCCTTCCATAAAAAAAGTAAAATTACAAAAGGGGTAAAAATAAATTAAAATATACATGGAAGAATATTAAACACTTTATGAAAACATTTTTATGGACATGGATGAAAAATATAACCCTAGTAAATACTTACGTATCAGCTATCTCGGATGAAAACGAGATTGGAAGAGTTATCCCTTACCTTATGTCCAATTTCTTCCGTATGTATCTGGGACTACTGTATAATGATTTAAATAGTTTCATTGAATTATTATAGAATCATATTCATTTTTATGATATCATATATGGTTCACTTATGACTTTATATTAACTGTTCTTTTGTAAATTCCATGTTAAAGCAGCGTTTTGGGTAAAATCGTTTTATTTATCGTACGTGTTTGGACTTGTTGTTCTTGATATTATTATTAATTATATCATGATTTAATTACTTCCATAATGTAAATAATTATTTATATATCATATATATTCAGTATATATATATAACATATATATAAATGAAATTAAATACACCATTCATGGAGACGGTAGGCCGTACGTACGCATAAACCATGTTTTCTTTTCCTTATTGACTTTAATGGAAGTAAGTAGATGACATATATATATATATATACATAAATCCAGTAGCTTTATCATGTTATATATTTAATTATTATTCATTATATATACTTTATAATCATTCTTGAATGGTTAACATGGAGAATGGATCTCATCGCGTTGTGGATACGGTAATCCGTACGTACGCCCAAGCGATGATATCGTTCCAATAATTATTGAATTTAATTGGAGTGGATGATATAATATCTCAGAATCAGTATGATGTTATAATAACCATATATAGTTATTATTTACCCCATTATACCCATCCAAGTAAGGTGGTGGTGGAAAAACTGATTACACCACGGCGTGGAGACGGTATTCCGTATGTACGCACGTGTGGTGATTTCATTTTCTGTAGGATGGATAGAAGGTGAAATAGGGTTGTTTCATACTTATAATAAAATATAATTATATAAGTAATACTGATGTTATTACTTTATAATAAAACAACTAAAGAAGAGGAAGTAGAAGAAGAAAGAAACTTGAAAGAGTCGGTAGAAGAGATTACATCTTCCTCAACGCACCTCCTTTAAACTTCTTCTTAGGGCACTAGAGTTGGTCTTTTGAGAAGGAAAAAAACTCTATGATATAACTAGAGATGTTGAGAAGAGTAATTTTTAGGGTCTGTCCAAGCTTCAAGGCTCAAAAGGTTGTGAAGAGAAGATGGAAGGGGTGCCCTTTTTATAAGGGAGGAGAGGGGGACTTTTGGTAACATAGGAAATATTAATTTATAATAAATTAAACCTCAGTTAGAAACCTCCAAAAATAACTCAAATACAAATATCAGATGATATAGGTTTGTAATATCATCAACCAATAATATTTAGACATGTTGGGAATTTATTTTAAACATTATCAACTTGATTTATCCTTGTTTAATCTATTTAATTTAATTTGTGGTAATAAGATTATAATTTTTAAATTGTTATAAATAATTACTTATGTGTTGTTAATTGTCCATAATTGGATACTTTATGACATTTACGACCATATAAATTTTTATTTACAATTTTTGAATATTTTTGTGATTTTTGAACAATTTTATAATATGTTAGTTTTATAAAATAACAATAGTGTCAATTTTGAAACTATTCATTTATTTTAATTTAAATAAAATCCACATAGTGGATATATTCTAAAAAAATATTTAATAGATTCCTAACATTTCAAATTTGTCTAGAAAATTCGTGGGGAACATTAAATATTTCATATAATATTTATTTTAATATTTTTAAAACTATTTATTTGGTATATCTCTTAATAAAATAATTATTACAACATTTTTGTATAATTATTTAATATACTTATTTGTTGCATAAAAATTAAAAATAAAATACTATGATGAATATAAATCTCATAGAATTCATAATAATACTTTTACCTGAATTTATCATCTTAAAATGACAACATGTAAATTGTTATATTTATTAAATTATGAAGGTGACAACTTTGGAATCATTTAAAATAAAATAATATAAGTGTTATAATCTTCTCTATAAGGATCCAAATGGTCAACAACTCGAACATTGGATGATTAGGGTTTATATATAAACTATAAATAAGTCTTGGTCAGGTTTTTTAGCCTTTTATGTTTATAATTATTTCAATAAAATCTATATTATTGATTTTTCACTAAATAAATAATTTCTGCATCATTAATGTATAAGATAATAAGGTAAATAAATAAATCTTAAAAATTACAATTAAATTACAATGATAAAGAAAAACATTTTAGCTTTCAAATGAGTATTTATAACAGAATTTATATTCTATATAACCTTATATTAAAATAGTTTAATTATTAAAGTTTGAATGAGACATATTTCACTTTCTTTTAAATAAAATAAATTAAAGGTCTTAATCACATCAAAGTGGGTTCCAATGGATTCCATTTCGACCTGAATATTCCGTAGGACAAAATATAACCATCAAATTATATTAAGACAAGTGTTAGGGTAATTTTATAATATTATATTTACCCTCAATTACCCCATTTACCTTTAACTATGGTAAATAAAATTTACTGTAGTTACTATTCATAGTGCCCAAAAATAAAAATAGCCTATTAAAAAAATTTGTACCAACTGATTCCAAATATGGAATCCATTTTTCCTAATTAAAATCACATATGTTTCAGAAATTAATTTAAAATTAATCCTGTTGTTAAGAAAACGAGTTTTAAAAGTTAAAACATTGCAAAAGATTGAAATGTTTTTACCAATGAATTCAATGTAAAATTAATGGTAATGACATATAATATATTAAATGGTAAAAAAATATTCTATTTATACTTTAAACCCATTAAATATTATAATTTAACCATATAAAATATTGCGATGAAAAATGTTGTTTTTAATTAAAATATAGCTTGTTTTTACTATTTATTAAAATATGAAAGTTATCAGAATAATATGAAAAATTTATCCAAAGTAAATTTTTATATACATATTTCAAAGAAGAATTTTATTTTGTCAAATTTAACTTATAAACTTTTCAAAATGATATTTAAAATGGGTGCGCCATCAAAAGGCGGCAAAACTGCATTTTTTGAAAAATACTTATTTTACCCGAAAAATTTATTTTGTTCCTATACCATGTTCTAGAAAATGTTTAAGATGAATGATATTGTTATAAAATTCAAAATTTAGTTAATACTATTCATAATGGATAGTTCATAATAATATTATAACCATATATCGTTGTTTAGTGAAACCTTGTATTGTATATAACACACGCTATCGAGGAAGGTCGTGATTGCGTGTAATGCAAGCCAGGTCATGGTTGCGTGTAGTGAAAGACTCCTTTGTTGTTGAGTATAACAGAATCCAACCATTATTTATTTATACATTTAATATATATATATATATATACACTCAATGTTTCACAGAATAACTACTATCAAACAAACTTGAAATTGTGTGTAACGCGATATGATTTATATCACTTGAATTATAATAATTTATTCCAATCAGATACTTCACTTCAACTCTCATATCATCAAGTTGATGCTTCATCCACAATAACTATGTGCATACTTGAGTAGGCGCAATATACTCAGCTTTTTTGGTGCTCAAAGAAATTAAATATTTTTTATTTCTTATCCAATAAATACACAATATACCAAGATAAAATGAACTACATGACATTTATTTTCTATCATCAGTTAATCTGGCCCAATATATATCTATATATCCCAAAAACTCTTACTGCGATTTTTCATTTGACATTAAGTCAAAATCTATTATTCCCTTGATATACCAAAGTATTATTTTCACTACAAGAAAGTGAATTTCATTGGGATTTCTTTGATATTTTACTTCTTGACATGTGGAAAAAACAATATCTGGTTGTGTCACTATTAAGTACAACAGGTTTCCAATGATCTACCAATATTTGGTGACATTAATTGTTTTTCCTTCATCATACTAAAAAAATTGTTCGGGTATTCACTGGAGTCTTCATATCCTTGGAATTATCAATTCCAAATATTTTAAAAACCTCCTTGGTATATTAATATTGATAAATTAATGTGTCATTCTTTCCTTGTGTGACCAGTAGACCAAGGAAAAAATTTCAATTCACTAATCATTGACCTTTCAAATTCGCCTTTCAAAAATTTCATAACATGATTGCACTAATCTTCATCTGATCCTAAAAATATTATTTCATCGATATATTCTAGTACCATCATCCTTTTATTTCTCTCATTTTTGACATATATATTCTAATCAACTCCACCACACTAAAATCTAAGATTCTTCAAAAATGGATCTAATATTGAATATGATGCTCTTGGTGCTTGTTTCAACCCATATAATACCTTCTTCTACCAACAAACTCTATTATCATCTTTATGAATAAGAAAACCATATGGATACTCAATATAAGCTTCTTTTTCTAGAACCCCATTTAGAAATGATAACTTAAAATTCATATGGAAAACATTAAACTTTATTTGTAGCGTTACGGCTAAGAACAATCTGATTGACTCTATCCTTGAAATAGGTTAAAATGTTTCATCAACATTGACACCCTCTATCTGGGATTACCCTTTTAAAACAATGTGTACTTTGTTTCAAATCACTGTGTTGTATTCAATCATCTTGTTGTGAAAGACCCATTTAGTCTTAATGAAATTTTTATTTGTTGGCCTCGAAACAATCTCTCATGTCTGATTGTTCTCAATTTGGTTAAGCTCTTCATTCATAGCCTGAACACAATTATCATCTTTAGCTACTTCATCAAAACATGTAGGATCTACCTTTGATAAGTATGATTTTTGTTTTAGAGTCTTTATCCTCCTTGTCTTCACTGGTGATATCTAATCACTAATTATGTTCTGTCTATAAATTTTATCTCTTCTCATTGGTCTCTATGTAGAAATAGATTTAATCTCATCCTTCTCATTATCTGAGTCTTCTTCTACATTGGCCTCTGGAACTATAAATTCCCTTAATCTACATATCTCTTAATCACTATCCCCGTGAGTCTGATCATGTATTTTTTTTAAATTATACTCATTATCTACAATAGTTACATCATTTCTTTCATCTACCTTTCCTAGATTCTTATTAAATAATTTATATGATTTTATTTTCTTTGATTATACAAGAAATATTCTTTCATCTCCATGAGATTCAAACTTCATGTGCCTCTCCTTATTAATAATGAAACACTTACTTCCAAAGACTTGAAAGTACTTTAATGAAGACTTCTTTCCATACCGTAGCTTGTATGGATTCTTCTCTTATTTTAGACACAATAAATCTCTATTTGATGTGTAGACTAATTTCATCACCACTTCATTCCAAAACTCCTTAGGAAGTTATTTCTAAATGAGCGTTGTTCTATCAATGTTGTTGATAATTTTATTTCTTCTATCAACTACTTCAATATTATATGGAGTTCTTACTACTGAAACTTGGTGCCTTATCCCCTATTTCTTGAGATTATCCTCCACTAATAATTTTTTAAAATCTATTCCATTATCTATTTGGATCATCCATATTTTTTGACCCATAATCTTCTCAACCTCCCTTAAGTAAGTTTTTATGCAATTGAACACCTTAAATTTGTGGCTGATGATTGAAACCCATGCCATTCGGCTGAAATTATCAATAAAGAGAACATAATATCTCCTCACATCAATACCTCTTTGTGAAATTAGTTTTCACACATAAATATGAACCAACTCAAGAAATTTTTTTGACCTTTTATCTTTTTCCATCTATGTATTTTGAATGATCTTCCATTGTTGGTAAGCATCGCACATATGGGTAAGATCATGTGATAATATAAGTGGGTCTCAAGAAGTATAAAATTTCACTAGATATTCCTAGGATGTTTGTCTTAAGTTACCAAGATGATTATTCTATAAATTGTTTTCTTATTCCTTGGACAGAATGAACATATCTTATTCTCCACTCAAAACGTATATATTATCTTTTGTACACTTTCCCTACAAAGAAACTGTACCATATTCTACTTTGATGACACATAATTTCTTGAAAAAACTTTTGGAATTTCTTGAATCACATAATTGGATGACACTTAGTAAGTTGTGACTGAGTCCTTTAACATCCAATAAATCGTCACATATCATTTTCCCCCCAAACTTGTCTTTTCCCAAGATAACAATCTTTATGCCTTCATAATTACCAAATCTAACAATACCCTCCTTATCATACCTAATTTTGGTCACCATATCCTTATTTCCTATCATATGATAAGTGCATCCACTATCAACAATCCATATTCCAGTGTGATCTGATGCTTTAAAACCAATATCTAAAACTAATTCTTTCTCAGTTCTTTTCTTCATGATCCATGTTTTTGACTTCATACCCGTCATGTATTGATAATATTTGTCTTCCTTAGTGTATGATGGAACATATTTTTCTTTCAACACTACAAAATTATTTTTCATTTTCAGTTCACTTCAAGGTTCATTGAATTGCTACTTGTGACCAATTTGGTTCTGCTTCAGAACATTCCTTTGCATGGTTGATATACAGTATCTGGATGTGTGGCCAAATCCTCCACACTAAAAAAATTACACTTGAAAGATATTCTAGAGTATTTTTCTCTGTTTTTCTACCATTGTTTTTTTGTGCCCTTTATTACCTCTTAGAAATAGAACATACATTTTTTGAGTGTCATATCTTTCCATAGTAATAAAACCTAATGTGAGGTTCATTCTCACCTATCACTTATACACCACTAATTTCTTCTTGGGTTCTATGAATATTCTGAATATGATTCATACCCAAATCAATATACAATTTTGGAGTATGTGCTTTTAGTATAACGTTAATCCTAACACCTTTTTTGTTTTTGATCAAGACTCACACTAGTTTTATTGTTCTGATCAATTTTTTTAATTTCCTGACACTCCTTTTTCTACTTTACTAGAACTCTAAAATCTACATTTACTTTTTCTGATGCCTTTCTATCATGCTTTGCTGAAATCAATAGTTTATCTTAATCATTTAATTTTCTTTTCATTTTTACAACTTCCTCTTAAAGATCTTTGATACGTTTGATTTGAACTTTTTCATTATTATTCAAACTATCAATCTCTCTTTTATGTTCTCCAATTTTGAGTTTGTAATCAACAACATTTTATGAGCTCTCTGGAATTGATGACTTCATTTTTTCAATTTATTCATTCAGTTAAAACTTCTCTTCTTTATATTGCTTAATATAAATTTTGGCATCATGAACAACTTTGTTCTCTTTCTTCATCTTGGCTCTCTAAACATCTATGTTTTCAATATTATCTTTTAATTCAACCTGAAGGTCAAATAATACTTCTACTTATCCCTCCTCATTGTCACTTTCTTCCCTTTTTTAGGAATTTCCCATGACTTCCACCATAGCATCTTCATTATGATCCTTACAATCATCTAACTCTTCTACTTCAAATTCTTCTAAACTTTCATATTATTTTGAAAATAAACTCTCCTTTATAAATAAATTTTTATTAAAATTTTCCTTATTTTTCATGAAGAATGAAGGCTCATTCAAAGGAATTTCAACTTTATACTATTTATCTTCTTAAAACTTCTTGGGGAACCTTATTTTAATATGTACAACATTTCCACATCGAAAACATGCAATAGGTAGTTTCCCCTTGAAATTTCATTTTCCGCTTCGAATATTTGAGGAAAGGAATGATGTTTCCTCATATTTATCTTCATCTTCCTAGGTATTTTCAATGGAGAGATTTTCCATGGACTTAAACACCAATTATTTGGACTTTCCTTTATCCACATAATCATTATCATCATTTATCATCTCATATGAAAAAAGAGTGTTGTTAAAGCTATCTAGTGTCAACTCCTTTGAATCTTTGTCTTTCAATGTAGAAACTTTCAGATTAAACCAAGGAAGTAGTTTTCTCAGGATGCACTTGAAATTCTTTATATCTTCAATAATTTCTCTAATACAACACTTTTCTTCCAAAATAATATTTACCTAGTCATAGAATGTATCAACGGACTCATTAGGGTACATTATGAGATCCTCATATTTTCTTCATAGAACCTACAACTTTGCTTCTCTGACATTTGAGTCACCCTCGTAAATATTCAACAACGTTTCCCACGTATCATGTGATTACTTACATGACATCACTTTAGTATATATTGAATTTTATAGGGATACTCTTAAATCATTGATCTATTTATCATCATCATCTAATTCTCTCAATTCATCTTATGATAATGCACCACTATCGATATTAGCTGATATTCCATGAATAGGTTCTTTAAATAAATCCATTACTAATGATCGAAAATAGTGATGCGTATGATTCTTCCTTAGTTGAAAATTATTTCCTTAAAATAATGGAATCCCTTTGTGATTGACCACCTCTATTTATTCTACTGAAAAAGATCCATTTACTTACAACCTTTCCCTATGATACCAACTGTTATCCCAATTACATTAAATACCCTGAGAGGGGGTGAATCAGGGTTTGAAATATTAAAACAACTGACCCTTCATATCTTGTTTCATTATTAAACAAAACACATTTCTCTCTATTCCCAATAGTAATGTTTTACTTGAATTGAAATCATGCACAAGACACAAAAATTTTATTTGGTTCACCTTTACTAGTCTATGTCCAAGTAGAATACAACGGTGATGTTCCAATGTACCAAATATACTAAATCTCACTACCAAAGTACAAGGTTCGGGCTAGATCAGTTCTTGGCCCAGGATCAGAGCCTTTAAAAGGTTTAGGGTTAGTTCACTTCCTTCCCAAGGGTGACTCCCTATGTCTCTTTCTCTGGATCACTTCCGGTGGAAAGGATCACTATCTTCCTCTTCTATTTATCACTAATCTTGGAAGGGATTTACCCAGAGTTTATGGATTGGTAGGTCCATCAGTTATCACTAAAGAATATGTCCTCATTTTTAGATAGATTCTCTATTGAAGTTCAAATTTTATCCAATTGATTAATATCACTTTACCATAGATTTACTAGGGAATCCATTTTAAAAACTTTTTATGATGTTTACTTCTTTCTCAGATTTCCCTCTATTGTGAATCTCTTTCGTGAATCTCCTCCACGAAACTCTATCTTTTGCGAAGTCCGGATATCCTCTGATAAGTTCCTTCTTTAACAAAGCTCAAAAAATAATTCATGAAGAAATAGCCTTTCATAAATCTCACTTATTTCATTAAGACTAACTAGCCCTTTTAAATTCCTTTACTTTCATGATTCTCAAAACATTCGGTTGTCTTTCATATTCTTTCCAACTTTTTCGCCTGAACCACCTTCGTGAATCTTGAGACTTAAGATCTTCATTAAGTATTTATACTTATTTGAAGGGGTAGATGCCTATTTATAGGAATTTCCATCGATTCCAGAACCTTTTATCCACATCATCTCCTTTTTTCAATGCTCAGTCATTTCCTTCGCAATGCTCCCTATCTTGAGATGCTCTGGGAAAATTCACTATTTACGATGCTTGTCATAACTGTGGAGTTTTCCATCAAAAACCTTCGCATCATCCACAATGAATGTCTTAAGTATGGAGATCACTGTAAAAAGCTTCTCAAGTTTATGATTCTCATTCATAATGCTCGTTCATGATGATCAATTTTCTTTGTGAACAGACCTTTGCAAATCCCATTCTTCAGGAAACTCATGCCTTTGCCATATTTTCATAAGGCCTTCAAGAAAATATACTTTTAGGATTCTATCCAAACTTTAAATTTTGGACCCCAAAAATTTGGTAAACATTGGGAAACAGCATCACCTTGGGTACATAATTTTCTATACCTCTTTCAGGGCATCCATTTATTTGTCTTGGATCTTTGTCAACATACTCTGTCAATAATTTCTCTATATTCCACAACATGTCTTGGAAATAAACTTTTTCAACAAACATAATCAACCCAAAAATAATACAATGTTACCTTTAGGTATTTTTTCTCAACATTTACTTATAACCTTTTATCACCCATTTTTTACCACTTTTTATTAAAATTAATGTTCTAGGTGATATAATATTTTTTCATGTATGTTTTGGTTTGGTGGTTTTTTCCTTATATTTTGATCATGGTTACATCATATAAAGAATATTAATAATGATATAAATATCATATATATTCATTATATACATGTTTAGATTCATTCATAAAAGAATAATATTGAAAAATTAGTTACACCATTCATGGAGACATTAGTCTGTATGTATACATGAACATTGTTTCCATTTTTAGAAGGATGGTATGAATGAAAGATAAATAATGAATTATCTTTAAAGAATCATTATTTTATTATATATATCATATATATTCATTAAATATATATTTATTTCCATCAAAATAATACATAAATAAATATTTAATTGCATCGCTTCATGGATGTGGTATTCAACACATAAGTATCATATATAAAAATTAAACCCACAAAAATCCCCATCCTTACAATATATTGATGAGAAATTAATTGCATTGCTACATGGAGACGATAAGTCGTAAGTACACATGAGCGATATTTTCACTTCACATTTTATGGAAAGATGGTGAATAAAAGTGGTTTAATAATTATAATAACATTTTAGTATATTTAGGATACTGAATTTATTATTTTATAAAGAATCTAACAGATTTATTAGAGGTAAAATAATAATTAAAAATAAAGTGATTGATTAAGGTAGCTACCTCTTCTTTGAAATAACTCCTTTATACCTCCTATTAAGGGATATAGGGTTTGTATTTTGGGAATAAAATAAACTATATAATTTGTATATGGGATGTATTATAGAACTTGTTAGATTTTGGTCGATCTAGAAGGCTCAAAGTAGTGTGAAGAAGTGAAAGGAGGAGTTCCCTTTTATAATTGAGGGGAGGGGCCTTGGAATTTCTTACAAGATTAAAATATATTAAAGTCATTCTCAATAAAAATAGTTTTAAATAGCATATAAATGGGAAAAATATAAAATTTTAGACCATATCTTAACCACCTTTTCCTCTTTTAATTTTTTTATAATTTTAAGTAATTTAATAAAACATTATTTTCATGAAATATCATTATTTCCAACTTAGACACTATTCATTTAATTTAACTTAAATGACATAAAGACAAATTTTTAATTAAAATTAAATTATTTAAAAAGTCTTATATTTCATAATAATCTAAAAAAATTGTTTCACATCTTAACTCACTCAAATTATATTAATTTTAATATTTTTAAAATCATTTATTATATTTTTATTTAATTAGAGAAATGTTGCATCGATGTCTCATAAAAATTTAAGGTCATTGTATAATTTATAAAAATTATAAATAAAATTATATCATGAATATAATTTAGTTATTCCCAATGTAGACACTTATATTCATTCATAAATTTATTTTTTTCCTATGTGGACACATAAGAGATGTTTAAGAATAAGAGAGTGTAATTTTGTAACTTTCTTTGATTTTAAAATTATAGAGGTCACTTTCATCAACAATTTTACAATACACATATCAATTTCCATAATAATGTGATAATGTTTTAATTAAATTCATCCAATAATTTGGATTAAAAATTATGGCCTTATCACTTATTTTCAACCAAGATTAAACCGATTTACCCTTTAATGAGGTGATAAATTTTACCTTCATTACTATTCATATTGACCAAAATAAATGGGACCTATTTAAAAACTTTGAACCTATTGATTCAAAATATAGAATAAATTTTATAAAATTCAATTTATATAAGTGGCATAAATTTATATTAAAATAAGCGTGCAATACACGATTAAAACTTCTTTTTAGAAAAATACATTTTTAAGAATAATACTTAGTTTATTCTTATCTCATGACTAGAAAATATTAAATTAATGTTAAATAATTTTATTTACTATAATATATAGATATATATATCATTAAAATCATTCACCTATAGGGAATAATTTAATTTATTGTGATAAAAGTACATTAAGTGCACAAAAACAGTTTTTCAGAAAATATCTCTTTTACATTGAAGTGATCTTTATTTTTCTTTATAATTAATCTATAACCAATGAATTAATGTTTATAATATATAAAACATAGATTTTTAATAATTTATTTATTCATATTCATACCCTATAATCCAATTTCTAGTTAATAATGATCACTTTATATTATATTATTTTAATAGTATATCATAGTTCTTTTAAACTCGGTGTTGGGTGTAATGCAAGATATTAAAGAAATTAAATTTATTTGAAAAAAATATTTCATAAAATATTAGCTTGATACAATAAACTCCATTATTTAATGGAACCATTAATCCTTTAGTATCTAAATAATAGATCATGTCATTGTAGAAGTTATTCTATCTCTTAGGATTTAATTATACAGGAAAGGTTATAATTGCACTATATCATCTAAGTGGAGATGTTGACTAATGGTGGTCATTGATTAAAAACACTAAAAAGGAATATGGGATATATATTATGGAATTAAAATATTTTATTATGATGTTCTTTTAAAATTACTTTCTTCTTAATATATTATCTAGCATGGAAAATAAATTCATGAATGTAAGACAAAAATAGGGGAAAGTTATTGTTGAGTATAAGGATAACATTATAAGGCTACTAATACATGTTGTGTGATATGTATTTAATCTATAAATTAAGATTGATTTATTCTTTTATGGGTTCAATCCAAGCCTTTCAAGGTAATTAGTCTCTCAAACATTATTATCATATAAATAGATATTTATAAGTTTCTTCAATGTGGAGAATTAATTCTCCATATATTTTATTTTCAAATAGAAACAAGAGAACAATAAGAAATTTGAGATCCATGTTGATAGAAATATTTAAAAATAAAATAAATGAAGGGTGGAATTCCCAATATATAAAAACCATGGGAAGAAATACCCTAGATATTTATTGAATTAAATGGTATATTTATATAATTTTAGAGATAAAGGAAATAAATCTCATGAATGTGAATGGAAAAAATAGAAGTTGTTAATGTTAAATGCTTAAATTACTAGAAGATGAGGTGTTATTCAAATAAAGTTTCCAATCATAAAGGGAATATAACCTATAATATTCCAATGGAGAAAGGTAGAGCTTATGATATCACAAAAACATAAGTAGAGGTCCCAAATAATGTTATAGTAGGAAATTTGATCATAAACTCAAAGTTATATAATGTATTATTTAATTATGTAATTATGAAATATTTTAAATATTTGATTTTTATAAGAACATTTTATTACCTCCTAATTTATTAAAGAAGGAGTTGTCAGTTAATATTCCTATTGGAAATATTATAACAATAAAATTATATTGGTTTGACCCTATAAAAATGCAAGGAGGTTATTTAGTTATAAACATAGCGGTTATAATAATGGTGGGATTTGATATAATCCTTATGATAGATTGGATATCAAATTTCAAGTAAATAATATATTATCATGAGAAGGATATCATAATATTTGAGTCTAGAATAAAATCCCTTATTTTAATAGGAGGGAATTTACTGCATATTTCTTGTTCAAAACCACATCCAGTGGCTCATCATACTGAAATTCCTGGAGATAATAAATCAATAAATGAGAATTATATCCTTATAATATAGGATATATCTATTATGAGGGATTATATTGATGTATTTCCTGAGGAAATACTTAGATATTCACTTAAATATGAAGTTTAATTTTCTAATGACCTTATCCATAATGAAAAATCCATATCTAATACTCTCTATTGAATGGATCAAGTGGAATTAGTATAATTAAATTAAAAACATAAATATTTGTGTGATATATTCACTAGTGTTTTGCCTTTGGGAGAACATATCTTATTTGTGAAAAATAAGGATGGGTCTATGAGGTTTTGAATTGATTATAAAGAAGTAAATTTTATTACTATTAAGAAAATTTTATTTTTTAACTCTTATTAATGATTTTGATCAACATCAAAGAGATAAATATTATTAGAAATTGATCAATGAACTGATTTTAACCTTACCATTAACAAAAGAAATCAATTTTTAAATACAATGATTGATAAAGGAAAGGAATAGGGTGTGTACTTATGAAAAATTAAAGATTTGTTTCTTATGAATTGAGGCAATTAAAGGACCATGAACAAAACTATCCAACTCATGATCTTGAGATGATAGCTATGTTATTTACATTGAAAATATGGTGGCATTATCTTTATGTGGAAATATATAAGATATATGAGGATCAAAAAATCTTAAAGTATATATTTACTCACAAAGAGATTGACATGAAAAAAATAATATGGTTGGAATAACTCAAGGAATATGGGTATACAATACACTACCACCCTAGGAAAGAAATCATGGTGTAAGATGCATTGAATAAGAAGGATCATGGATTCATATCAATGTTGATGATATAAAATGATACAATTTTTATATATTTAATAAATTTGGATATATAAATAATTATGGAAAGGGAATCATTAATCATTTTTCATGTAATTTCTAAACCATGTTTACTAGAGAAGATAAAGAGGTATCAATAAGATTAAAAGTGTTTACAAAATAAGATTAAAACCATGGAAGAGGGGAAATTTAAAGACTTCAACTGTGAAGATGGCATGTTGAAGCTTGTAAAGAAACAATAAAAACCATCAATACTAGAGCTAAAGAGGTAATTACATGATTAATCTCATAGCCTAAAATTCTATATACACCCTTGTAGTACTAATATGTATGAGGATATAAAATAGCACTTATTTTGATAAATAATTAAGTGGTAAATTACATTAAATGTTTTAAGATTCTTAGTATAATAATAATTATTGTTTGAGAGAAAACTCCTAGATGGTTTCATGAAATATCTCTCTATACCAATGTGTGAGTGGGATAATAACACAATGAAATTTGTTACTAGGATGCCTATGGGACACCCACTATGTCACTATTATGTCTAATTTTGAGTTTTATTTATCATTTGGTTTGCCTTTGGAGTTCTTGGGTGTTGGGGGTTAATAATTAGAGCTTTGGGGAAGACCAACCAAGGTGCACAGTTTTTGAATAGTTTGTCTAAACATGTAGTTAACTGTGCGAGGGGGTAGTTTTCTGGATAGTGGGATTTTACAAGGTTTCAGAACAATTTGTTAAACCATGAGATCCCAATGATTAATCATACATCTTGTGTTTTTGGGGTCATTATCACCCTCTTGGTTAATGTACATTTTGTCTAACCATACATCATAACCACATGAGTTTCCTATATTCTTTAAAAATTAGATTTTTACCAAAAAGACATTGTTTATTTTAATTATAATTCCTCTCATCATGCTCATACCTTAATTATTAGCTTAGAATCCTTTCCTCTCCTACTTTTGTGTATTATCCTTGGGATATTGGTTATTTGTCTTAAGGTATGTACAGATCTTCTTTTTTACTTAATCCTTCTCCCTTACTTATGCTTGTTCTTGCATTTTCATGGATGTTTGAGAACCTAAGCGGTGGGGTGGTTATACCTAGATTTTTAATGTGTTTTTGTTTTTATTTCTTATGAATTAGGTGTTTGATGCCCTTTTCATCCAATTTTGGGTGGTTTCGTTGAAGACGATGGGGTTGGTACCATTTTTGAGGTAGGTTTCACTATTTAACGGTGTTTTTTGTGGCTTACCTTTAAACTCTAAATTGCATTTGTTTTTTGTTTGTTTAATTTCCAATTAAATTATTTATGGTTGATCTTTATACCATGTTTGATTTGTTCACTAGTTTTGTTCGGAAATTGGTTTTTTAAAGTAATTTTTCCAAATGGTGGTGGTTTGAGTGCACTCTAAATGTTTGATAAAATGTATAAAATGGTTTTTATAATTTCTAATGGATTTATAAAGAGATTTTAGAAAAAAAATTACCTTATTAAAACGTTTTTTTATAAAATGGGACTGGTTTTTTATTGAAACAAATTATGAAATTGCTTTTGATATGTGGAACTTGTGATGTGATTTTGATTTTCATGGAGTAGCACATGGAAATACCTAAGGTGTGAGTGGGAGTATCTAATATACTAAATGTAAAGACCAAAAGATTGATGTACATAGAAATTACATTAAATATTCGAAATAATTAATACATAACAAAAACAAACATCAAAGGACCTTAATAGTTTAGTGTCTTTGGAAACTTGGAACATAATCTTCTAATCATGGTGAAAGATCTTCAACATCTCCCATTAAGATCTTCCCCTTTTTTTCTAACCTAAAACCTTTCTTTAAATCCTAGGGAAAAGAAAACATATAAAGTGTGAGCTAAAATTCTCATTAAGGGTAAGCATGGGGAAAATAAAACAAATCATATACATTTGAACTTTAAAAAAACATGAACATAATGTTTAAACATAAAAATCTTGAGCAATGACAAAAAACATGGCAATACGTAAGGAAAAGATCATAAAGGAACATTAATCATGATAAACTAGCATGGGAATAAAACATGTAATTGTGGCAACAATTAATCACATGTTATGATTTCCATGGTAGCCAAGGCATTGCTGCCAAGACCATCTTAGTGGACAAATTCCTTTTCTGAATCGAGTTCACTCCTCATTCCAGTCCTGTATCACTGAACCGGATTAACTTTTCGTTCCAGCTGTGTCTATATCATGAGATATAAATCTTTACCCAATGCATTGGAGGTAGATATAGTTCCCAACCATCTCATAATGAAATCATTCTTACTTGTGACACAAAATAAACATAAATCATTCATCATAACCCAAAGAATAAAATGGGTTTCATAAACATCGTCTCATCATGACATAATCCATATAAAACAAATGGATATCATTTCATCATAATAAAAAATAAAACCACGTAAATAATAGAGACATTATACTTTAAACATAAACATGATAAATAATTTCATCTTAGATGGGAAATGGTTTTGATAAAATACTTGAAATGAATTCTTGAGGAAAATATCCCTTCTTCTTCAAAATCATTTTCTTTAAACAAAATGCCACACAATTTTAAAAGAAAATGATTTTATTGAAAATAACCATGAAAACTTGTAGAGGAAGATTCCTAAAAATTAGGCGTTATGAAACCGTAAAAATCCATTCATTCCATATAAGTTTAAGAAAAACATTCTCCTCATACTTTTTTCGGAAAAGTCAAAAAGTACCTTGTATGGTAAACAAAAGAAAGATTCCTTACATAACACAAAGTAAAAGTCCAAAAGGGTTAAAAATGACTTCAAACATACATGGAAAAATATTAAACACTTTATGAAAACATTTTTATGGACATGGATGTAAAATATAACCCCATTAAATACTTATGTATAAGCAATCTCGGATAAAAATGAGATTGAAAAAGTTATCCCTTACCTTATGTCCAATTTCTTCTGTATGTGTCCGAGACTCCTGTATAGTGATTTAAATAATGTCATTGACTTATTACAGAATCATATTCATTGTTATTATATCTTATATGGTTCACTTATGACTTTATATTACCTGTTCTTTTGTAAATTCCATGTTAAAGCGACGTTTTGGGTAAAACCATTTTATTTATCATACGTGTTTGGACTTATTGTTAATGATATTATTATTACTTATATCATGATTTAATTACTTCAAGAATTTAAATCATGATTTATATATCATATATATTCAGTATATATATATATATAACAGATAGATAAAGGAAATTAAATACACCAGTCATTGAGACGGTAGGTCGTACATACACATGAACGTTGTTTTCTTTTCCTTATTGACTTGAATGGAAGTAAGTAGATGACATATATATATATACATAAATCCAGTAGATTTATCATTTCATATATTTAATTATTATTCATTATATATACTTTATAATCATTCTTGAATGGTTAACATGGAGAATGAATCTCATCGCATCGTGGAGACGGTAATTCATACGTACGCACAAGCGATGATATCGTTCCCATAATTATTGAATTTAATTAGAGTGGATGATATAATATCTCAGAATTAGTATGATTTTATAATAACCATATATAGTTATCCTTTACACCATTATACCCATCCAAGTAAGGTGGTGGTGGAAAAACTGATTACACCACAGCGTGGAGACGGTATTTTGTACGTACGCACGTGCGGTGATTTCATTTTCTGTAGGATGGATAGAAGGTGAAATAGGGTTGTTTCATATTTATAATAAAATATAATAATATAATTAATACTTATGTTATTACTTTATAATGAAACAACTAAATAAGAGGAAGTAGAAGAAGAAAGAAACTTGAAAGAGTCGGTAGAAGAGATTACCTCTTCCTCGATGTACCTCCTTTAAACTTCTTCTTAGGTCACTAGAGTTGGTCTTTTGAGAATACCAGAACCTATATGATATAACTATAGAGGTTTAGAAGAGGAATTTTCAGGGTTTGGTCGAGCTTCATGGCTCAAAAGGGTGTGAAGAGAAGAGGGAAGGGGTACCCTTTTTATAAGCGAGGAGAAGGGCACCTTTGGTAACATAAGAAATATTAATTTATAATAAATTCAACCTCACATAAAAACCTCCAAAAATGACTCAAATACAAATATTAGATGCTATAGGGTTATAATATCATCAACAAATAAAATTTAGACACGTTGGGAATTTATTTTAAACATTATCAACTTGATTTATCATTGTTTAATATATTTAATTTTATTTGTGGTAATAAGATTATAATATTTAAATTGTTTTAAATAATTACTTATGTGTTTTGAATTATCCATAATTATATAATTTATGAAATTTTAGACCATATAAATTTTAATTTATAATTTTTTAATATTTTTGTGATTTTTAAACAATTTTATAATATGTTATTTTTATAAAATAACAATAGTTTCAATTTTGACACTATTCATTTATTTTAATTTAAATAAAATCCACATATAGTATATATTCTAAAAAAATATTTAATAGGTTCCTAACATGTCAAATGTTTCTATAAAATTCGTGGGGAATATTAAATAGAACATATAATATTTATTTTAATATTTTTAAAACCATTTATTTTCTATATCTCTTCATAAAATAATTAGTACAACATTTTTGTATAATTATTTAATATACTTATTTGTTGCATAAAAATTACAAATAAAATCTTATGATGAATATAAATCTCATATCTTTCATAATAATACTTTTACCCGAATTTATCATCTTAAAATAACAACATGTAAATTGTTATATTAATTAAATTATGAAGGTGACAACTTTGGAATCATTTAAAATAAAATAATATAAGTGTCATAATCTTCTTTATAAGGATCCAAATGGTCACCAATTCGTCCATTGGATTATTAGGGTTTATATATACACTACCAAAAAGTCTTTTCTGGTTTTTAAGCCTTTTGATGTTTATTATTATTTCAATAAAAACTATATTATTGATTTTGCACTAAATAAATAATTTCTGCATCATTAATGTATAAGCTTATAAGGTAAATAAATAATTATTAAAAATTACAAATAAATTATCATGATAAAGAAAAACATTTTATATTTCAAATTAGTTTTTATAACCGAATTTATATTCTGTATAACCTTATATTAAAATAGTTTAATTATTAAAGTTTGAGTGAGACATATTTCACTTTCTTTTAAATAAAATAAATTAAAGGTCCTAATCACATCCAAGTGGGTTCCAATGGGTTCCATTTCATCCTAAATATGTCATAGGACAAAATATAATCATCCAATTATATTAGGACAAGTGTTAGGGTAATTTTATAATATTATATTTACCCTCAATTACCCGATTTACCTTTAACTATGGTAAATAAAAGTTACCGTAGTTACTATTCATAGTGCCCAAAAATAAAAAGTAGCCTATTAACATAATTTGGACCTACTGATTCCAAATATGGAATAACGTTTTCCTAATTAAAATCACATAAGTTTCAGAAATTAATTTAAAATTAATCTCATTGTTAAGAAAACGAGTTTTAAAAGATAAAACATTTCAAAAGATTGAACTTTTTTACCAATGAATTCAATGTAAAATTAATGGTAATGACATAAATTATATTAAATGGTAAAAAAATATTCCATTTATTATTTAAAACCATTAAATATTATAATTTAACCATATAAATTATTGCGATGAAAAAAGTTGTTTTTAATTAAAATATAGCGTGTTTTCACTATTCATTAAAATATGAAAGTTATCAGAATAATATGAAAATTTTATCCAAAGTCAATTTTTATATCCTGATTCCAAATAATAATTTTATTTTGTCAAATTGAACTTATAAAATTTTCAAAAATTATATTTAAAATGGGTGCGCCATCAAAAGGCGGCAAAACTGCATTTTTTGAAAAATAATTATTTTACCCGAAAAATTTATTTTGTTCTCATACCATGTTCTAGAAAATGTTTAAGATGAGTTATAATGTTATAAAATTAAAAATTTAGTTAATACTATTCATAATGGTTAGTTCATAATAATATTATAACCATATTTTTTTTAGAGAAACTCGGTATTGCATACAACATACGCTATCAAGGAAGGTTGCGATTGCATGTAATGCAAGCCAAGTCATGGTTGTGTGTAGTGAAAGACTCCTTTTTTGTTGCATATAATAGAACCCAGCCATTTTTCATTTATACATTAAATATATATATATATATATACTCAATGTTGCGTAGAATAACTACTATCAAACAAACTTCAAATTGTGTGTAACACGATCCAAGAATAGTGTTGCGTATACTGCAAGCTAATACGGTCTTGAGTATAGCTCAAGATAATCTTGGTGTATCGTACAATAGAAGATATAAATGAAATTAAAAAGAATAAAATATCTGGGTGTTACATTCTACCCCCCTTAAAATGAATTTCGCCCTCGAAATTCGTCGGGGTTATAAATGGTTTATTACATGAGAGTTTCTTTCATAGAAACCCACATCATAAAAAGGAATACCAAAACTTATCTTTAAAAACTAAAGTATGAAACATAATAGTTACCCAAATTAACTAATCACTGGGTTTCCACATAGGATAACATAGGTGAAAATATGGATATGGAAGAGAAATCTAACCATCAAGTTCTGGTGGAGAGTGGTAGAGGACATGGCTATGAAAAAGCCAACAATCACAAAGCCATAAATTTGTGATGATCTAAGGTACCATCTAATTCATCAGATATAAGAGCACTAGGACAACATTTTTGGTTTTCAATATCATTTTCCTAAATTTGAAAATTTTTAATTAGAAGAAAGACTTACTTGATTATGGTACAATCTCACTGTTGTTTGTGCCTTGAACAATTTCCACTTCATCTCTTAAAGAAATGAAGTTGAATTTGTCTTCCATGAAGTGTTAGTAGATCATTCAATAGAATGATAGGTCATTCCATCTGTCTCAAAAATAAGGTTAGAAAAGTTATATACATAAGTCCATCTATGGTGAGATTAATCTTATATGGTTCCTAAAACGGACTTATACTTCATTTATCATACCACTTAATAAAATAAAACTCATTTTTACTAACCAGGGACTTCCTGTAGGCCATTGGTAGTCAATAAAGGCCTATCGCACTTCGGTTGTGGGTTTGATTCCTGCAACCTTGTCCGACGCGATGAGTTGTCGCTCATCCTACGGGTTGTTATTTTTCTAAAACTATACTATTATAACATAACAAAAAGTTATATCCTTAAACAATACTATCTGATGTCTAACTTAATCTATTCCAATATTTAGGTTTATCCAAAATACTTCTGTCCAATCTCATAGTATAAATAAAATGATTACTATAAATGACATCTACCGATCATTGAATACAATCATTTATCACCCGTATATCATAAGATGTATATATCTTGTTGGTCACATTCCAAACATGTGAATTCCTTAATCATTTATTCTATTGAAAAATGAATACCCATTGAAAATTAGTGAAAACATGAATGCTATAAAAAGTTAACTCTTTCCACATACCAAAATCCCAAAATTTCTATATAATCAAACCATGATATAACTTTGTCCTTATATCAGTCATGAGCTCATTAATACTATCAAACATTTCATTATCTCTTTATCCCTTCATTATGCGCATATAATATTCTTTCCAAAAAATATCTGAATAACCTTTCATGGTTACCGGTACCATTCATAATATACTTTCAAAAACATAAGGAAAAACAATAGTGTAACAATCTTTAGATGTCTCTTTATTCCATAGTACCATGAGATTACTTATACAACATTACTCTTGATAAAAATGTAATCATTCCACTACCTTCTTAAACCATTGACCGATCTTGAACAATTCTTTCATCTCACAAATCATTTGTAGTCTCTTCACCATCAACAACATAAATACTACCCATACGACCATACTGATTCGTTTCATGAGACTCTCCCTTAGGGAATTGGTTTTCATAATTCCCGTACCTTCCACATTTTAAACATTTAACCGTTGTTGATGTCATAGAAATACCATTATCCCTGTCCATTGTGTGAACTAAACCTTTTCCTTTACAATTACTAGCTTTGTGTCCTTGTTTTCCACACCCAAAGCATCTTCCAATTCCTTTGAAACATTCTCCCTGATGCCTCTTCCCACATGATTTACATGAAGGAAATTGAACTTTATTTCCTCTATGATCATCATAAAACTCCATCTTTCTCTTATTAGTTGTGTCAGGAAACTTACCAAAGTTGAGATTATTGATCATATTATGAGATTTCTAATTAGGCATAATAATGATATGTGGACCTCTAGATCCAATTTCTTTTGGTTTCTCATGAATAATATCATTCCATTGTCCATCATATCCTCCATTATCGTGAATCTTCCTGTTTCCAGCCATTTTCTAAAACCCAAAAAAAAATAGTGTGAGAGGTAAAAATTATAATCAAGGGGAAGTACCTTCAATATCTAACATCTTAGGTTTAATTATAATATCTTTACTATAATTATAAGACTATAACCTATACTTATAATTAGCTTTGGAGATATCCCTAGACATACCTTAGAAATATCTCTATGGATTTCACTAAAGTTTTCGCATCCTAGTTTCCAAAGGTTAACTAAACCTTTCCTCTGATACCAACTATAGCAGTCTGGAATTACTTCCATTAGACTATAATTGATACCTATCAGGGAACTCCATGGGTAGCTACACCCCCTGGGCGGGACACACCACCATCCCCAGTGGCATCCATTTCCTCATGAAGCCCTTGGTCAGAGAGCCATGCTTCATCCAACGCTCACACATCAGAGTTCCCAAGGATAGGATTCATTCCTACCTCTTTTGCCTTTGATACCAACTGTAGAGACCCAAATATTGACGTACATAGACATTACATTACTTTTTTTAGTACTTAATACATAAAAAAAACAGACACCAAAGGACCGTAATATTTTAGTGTCTTTGGAAACATGGAACATAATCTTCTAATCATGGTGAAAGATCTTCAACATCTCCCATAAAGATCTTACCCTTTTGTTTTCTTACATAAAACCTTTATTTAAATCTTGGGGAAAAGAAAACATATAAAGGGTGAGAAAAAATGCTCATTAAGGGTAAGCATGGAGAAAATAAAACAAATCATATACATTTGAACTTTAAAAAAACATGAACATAATGTTTAAACATAAAAATCTTGAGCAATGACAAAAAACATGGAAATACATAAGGTATAGATAATAAAGGAACATTAATCATGATAAACTAGCATGGGAATAAAACATGTAATTGTGGCAACCATTAATCACATGTTATGATTTCCATAGTATCCAAGGCATTGCTTCCAAGACAATCTTAGTGGACAAAGTCCCTTTCTGAATCGAGTTCACTCCTCATTCCAGTCATATATCACTGAACCAGATTAACTTATCATTCCAGCCATGTCTATATCATGAGATATAAATCTTTACCCAATTCATTGGAGGGAGATATAGGTCCCACCCATCTCATTATGAAATCATTCTTACTTGTTCCACAAAATAAACATAAATCATTCATCATAACCCAAAGAATAAAATGGGTTTCATAAACATCATCTCATCGTGACATAATCCATATAAAAAAATGGATATCATTTCATCATAATAAAAAATCAAACCATGTAAATAATATAGACATTATACTTGAAACATAAACATGCTAAATAATGTCATATTTGATATAAAATGGTTTTGATAAAACACTTGAAATGAATTCTTGAGTAAAATATCCTTTCTTCTTCAAAATCATTTTCTTTTCACAAAATGCCACACAGTTTTAAAAGAAAATGATTTTATTGAAAAGAACCATGAAAATTTTTATATGGAGCTTCATGAAAATTAGGCGTTATGAAACCGTAAAAATCCATTCATGTCGTATAAGTTTAAAAAAACATTCTCCTCGTACTTTTTTTGAAAATGTCAAAAAGTACCTCGTATGGTAAACAAAAGAAAGATTCGTTCCATAAAAAAAGTAAAATTACAAAAGGGGTAAAAATAAATTAAAATATACATGGAAGAATATTAAACACTTTATGAAAACATTTTTATGGACATGGATGAAAAATATAACCCCAGTAAATACTTACGTATCAGCTATCTCGGATGAAAACGAGATTGGAAGAGTTATCCCTTACCTTATGTCCATTTTCTTCCGTATGTATCTGGGACTACTGTATAATGATTTAAATAGTTTCATTGAATTATTATAGAATCATATTCATTTTTATGATATCATATATGGTTCACTTATGACTTTATATTAACTGTTCTTTTGTAAATTCCATGTTAAAGCAGCGTTTTGGGTAAAATCGTTTTATTTATCGTACGTGTTTGGACTTGTTGTTCTTGATATTATTATTAATTATATCATGATTTAATTACTTCCATAATGTAAATAATTATTTATATATCATATATATTCAGTATATATATATAACATATAGATAAATGAAATTAAATACACCATTCATGGAGACGGTAGGCCGTACGTACGCATAATCCATGTTTTCTTTTCCTTATTGACTTTAATGGAAGTAAGTAGATGACATATATATATATATATATACATAAATCCAGTAGCTTTATCATGTTATATATTTAATTATTATTCATTATATATACTTTATAATCATTCTTGAATGGTTAACATGGAGAATGGATCTCATCGCGTTGTGGATACGGTAATCCGTACGTACGCCCAAGCGATGATATCGTTCCAATAATTATTGAATTTAATTGGAGTGGATGATATAATATCTCAGAATCAGTATGATGTTATAATAACCATATATAGTTATTATTTACCCCATTATACCCATCCAAGTAAGGTGGTGGTGGAAAAACTGATTACACCACGGCGTGGAGACGGTATTCCGTATGTACGCACGTGTGGTGATTTCATTTTCTGTAGGATGGATAGAAGGTGAAATAGGGTTGTTTCATACTTATAATAAAATATAATTATATAAGTAATACTGATGTTATTACTTTATAATAAAACAACTAAATAAGAGGAAGTAGAAGAAGAAAGAAACTTGAAAGAGTCGGTAGAAGAGATTACATCTTCCTCAACGCACCTCCTTTAAACTTCTTCTTAGGGCACTAGAGTTGGTCTTTTGAGAAGGAAAAAAACTCTATGATATAACTAGAGATGTTGAGAAGAGTAATTTTTAGGGTCTGTCCAAGCTTCAAGGCTCAAAAGGTTGTGAAGAGAAGATGGAAGGGGTGCCCTTTTTATAAGGGAGGAGAGGGGGACTTTTGGTAACATAAGAAATATTAATTTATAATAAATTAAACCTCAGTTAGAAACCTCCAAAAATAACTCAAATACAAATATCAGATGATATAGGTTTGTAATATCATCAACCAATAATATTTAGACATGTTGGGAATTTATTTTAAACATTATCAACTTGATTTATCCTTGTTTAATCTATTTAATTTAATTTGTGGTAATAAGATTCTAATTTTTAAATTGTTATAAATAATTACTTATGTGTTGTTAATTTTCCATAATTGGATACTTTATGAAATTTACGACCATATAAACTTTTATTTACAATTTTTGAATATTTTTGTGATTTTTGAACAATTTTATAATATGTTAGTTTTATAAAATAACAATAGTGTCAATTTTGAAACTATTCATTTATTTTAATTTAAATAAAATCCACATAGTGGATATATTCTAAAAAAATATTTAATAGATTCCTAACATTTCAAATTTGTCTAGAAAATTCGTGGGGAACATTAAATATTTCATATAATATTTATTTTAATATTTTTAAAACTATTTATTTGGTATATCACTTAATAAAATAATTATTACAACATTTTTGTATAATTATTTAATATACTTATTTGTTGCATAAAAATTAAAAATAAAATACTATGATGAATATAAATCTCATAGAATTCATAATAATACTTTTACCTGAATTTATCATCTTAAAATGACAACATGTAAATTGTTATATTTATTAAATTATGAAGGTGACAACTTTGGAATCATTTAAAATAAAATAATATAAGTGTTATAATCTTCTCTATAAGGATCCAAATGGTCAACAACTCGAACATTGGATGATTAGGGTTTATATATAAACTATAAATAAGTCTTGGTCAGGTTTTTTAGCCTTTTATGTTTATTATTATTTCAGTAAAATCTATATTATTGATTTTTCACTAAATAAATAATTTCTGCATCATTAATGTATAAGATAATAAGGTAAATAAATAAATCTTAAAAATTACAATTAAATTACAATGATAAAGAAAAACATTTTAGATTTCAAATGAGTATTTATAACAGAATTTATATTCTATATAACCTTATATTAAAATAGTTTAATTATTAAAGTTTGAATGAGACATATTTCACTTTCTTTTAAATAAAATAAATTAAAGGTCTTAATCACATCAAAGTGGGTTCCAATGGATTCCATTTCGACCTGAATATTCCATAGGAAAAAATATAACCATCAAATTATATTAAGACAAGTGTTAGGGTAATTTTATAATATTATATTTACCCTCAATTACCCCATTTACCTTTAACTATGGTAAATAAAATTTACTGTAGTTACTATTCATAGTGCCCAAAAATAAAAATAGCCTATTAAAAAAATTTGTACCAACTGATTCCAAATATGGAATCCATTTTTCCTAATTAAAATCACATATGTTTCAGAAATTAATTTAAAATTAATCCTGTTGTTAAGAAAACGAGTTTTAAAAGTTAAAACATTGCAAAAGATTGAAATGTTTTTACCAATGAATTCAATGTAAAATTAATGGTAATGACATATAATATATTAAATGGTAAAAAAATATTCTATTTATACTTTAAACCCATTAAATATTATAATTTAACCATATAAAATATTGCGATGAAAAATGTTGTTTTTAATTAAAATATAGCTTGTTTTTACTATTTATTAAAATATGAAAGTTATCAGAATAATATGAAAAATTTATCCAAAGTAAATTTTTATATACATATTTCAAAGAAGAATTTTATTTTGTCAAATTTAACTTATAAACTTTTCAAAATGATATTTAAAATGGGTGCGCCATCAAAAGGCGGCAAAACTGCATTTTTTGAAAAATACTTATTTTACCCGAAAAATTTATTTTGTTCCTATACCATGTTCTAGAAAATGTTTAAGATGAATGATATTGTTATAAAATTCAAAATTTAGTTAATACTATTCATAATGGATAGTTCATAATAATATTATAACCATATATCGTTGTTTAGGGAAACCCTGTATTGCATATAACACACGCTATCGAGGAAGGTCGTGATTGCGTGTAATGCAAGCCAGGTCATGGTTGCGTGTAGTGAAAGACTCCTTTGTTATTGCGTATAACAGAATCCAACCATTATTTATTTATACATTTAATATATATATATATATATATATATATATACACTCAATGTTTCACAGAATAACTACTATCAAACAAACTTGAAATTGTGTGTAACGCGATCCAAGAATAGTGTTGCGTATACTATAAGCTAATACGGTCTTGTGTATAAAAAAAGATAATCTTGGTGTAGCGTACAACAGATGATATGAAATAAATTAAAAATAATAAAATCTTGGGGTGTTACACTAAAAGATCCCTTGGTAAGAAGACTAAGATATCTCCCATTTTTTCACAAGGTACCATGAGATCCTTTGGTAGGAATATCATGAGTGCTTCCATTTGATTATAAAGATATCATGAGAACTCTTGGAGGTTGGCTCAGGGATGACTATGAGAGGTTCTACTTTTTATCCATATATAAAACCTTATTTTTAGTCTCACTGACATTATAACCTTATGATTAGATCCCTTGTCTCACATTACTTATGATAGGTTGATCTATATTCATTTACACATTATGTTAGTGCCTTGTTTGATGTGATATAATGAGTTATGCCCATTTCCATTTATATGGTTATCTAATTACGATTTTTATGTTTACCATTATTTTATATTGTTGTTTATATTGATCATTTTGTGTTTTATGGACTTGTTTCCTTTTTTGATCCATGTTGGTGTTTTTTTAGAAAACTTGTTTGTTTTAAAGAGAACCAAATGGATTTTGATGGATGGTTTTAAATATTAATATATTAAAATTGGTTTGGTTTTGAAAATGATTTTCCAAACTGGTTTATTGGATCTTCATAGTTTAAAATACTTAAATATATTTATAGTGTTATCCTAATGGGATTTTTTCCTCTCGCCCTACATATTTCATCCAGCATATATAGGCTTTGTTTTATAGGACATAGGTAAAGGTAAGAGAACTATGAACATTGGTGTATCTTTATGATTACCTTATTTTATTATTGTGTTGGAGGAGATGTGGTCTCATATGGATTTTCTCAAGTGGATTCTATTTAGATCCTTTTACTTTATGATGTATGTATAGGCCTTGTATGGTATCATTCCCATTATTTCAAGTTTTTGATATTTTGACTTGGGGTGTATTGTATATGTCTTATTATGACATGTTATGTATAAGATGCATTTTATTTATAATGGTATTTGTTTAATATTTATTATGTTTCTATGGATGGGATATTTTATTCTATTGACACTAATTATATTGGTATGTTAGTCCCATTTCATGGATGGTTCATGTTATTTTACCATGGGTGAAACTAGTCCCAAGTGGTTGATTGTTGTTCTTGGTGCTTGTTGTTATCCCATGGAGATCGAGAATGCACTTTGGGCCTTGTAGAGTGCCAAATAGGGTGACGGTTCTGTTCAATATAGGGCCAGTTCATTTCAAAATGGTATCAAAGTGGTTTATTTGGGATTCAATGGTAGACTGGAGCTAAGACCATCAGGACTTAAGAGATTGGACCAGAGGGGATTTTTTCTAGCTCTATTTCATGTCGAAACTTGGGTTTTCATTGGTGATATAGAATTTTATTTATATTTTGATCCCATTTATGGGTTGTTTTGATGATATTTTGAGGTATTTCATGGTTGGTGTTGAGTCTTGGGGTGATCCCAGGAACTATTTTGAATTTTGGGGTAAAATGAGGAGGTATGGTAGAGTTTCATGGTTGGGGAACATATTTAGTGGTAATCGTGCATAGCCCATTTGGCCTTGTCATCCAACCTCTTATGACACTTTCACGGTTGGCACATGGTTCATCTAACCATGCGTCAAAACTATGCACTATGGAAAATGATCAAAAAAATTATTTTTTTACTCTTTTCATTTGGAGTCACATTTTATTCTTATGATACTTATTGAGACCCATTATTGGGATTAATTTTGGTTCATTTTATGTGTTTTGAAATTGAATTAGATATTGATTGAGCTTATGTTTTTTTCTTATAGGCAATTCCTCCCATAAAGACCTTATCTTGGTGTAGAGAGGGTGTTTCATAGAATACCACATAGGTGAACCCTCCAAATATGGATATCATGGAGTCAATGATTCATATTATAAAATTATTAGGTTGTTTGGTTGTTCTAGAGTATACATGAATATTGGACCATGCTCAGGAGTCGATGAGGAAAATCCCCCAATATTTCATGGAGACAAGGGGACCAATGAGCCCCAGGAGTGGTTGTATTATATTGAGTGGTTATTTGAGTTTCTAAATACCCATTAGACTAAAAAAGTGGTATTTTCCATGTATGTGATAGAAGAGCTGGGTAGGAAGTGGTGGGAGTTGATGGTGCTTTCAAGGAGGAATCAAGATCTCACATGGACAACTTTCATGGTGGCTTTCAATTGACAGTTATGATCCAAGAACTTGAGGGAGGTGAAGTATTGTGATTTCTTGATGTTTGAGTAATGGTATTATTATTTTATGGAGTATGCCACACAATTCACTAGATTTTTTTACATCTCTTTGAATCTGTTTGTGAATGATTACCTTAAGTATTAATGATTTGAGATGGGTTTGAATCTGGAGATCAGGTCCATACTTATTATTCTCTATTAACTAACGTATTCAGAGGTGGCTGACAAGGAGGCTATGGAAGTGGTATATATGAATTTAAATTCTACTCTCATTGGTTTCTATTCAGTAGGAAGTATCCAAAGTTATTCTTCAAGTCAGAAGCATAATTTAGAAGAGTCTCACTAAGGTAGAAGCAAGACTGTTCATAAGTCATCAGGTATAACTTTAGTGGATTCTATAGGGAATAAGTTGGTTGTATAATATCAATGTGGGATAGGTAGTCACATTAGGTAGATATTTCCATAGACACTAAGTGAGTTCCACTAGTGTGTATTTCTAGGCCATCTTTAGTGATTCCGTTAACTTTTTCCATAATGGATAGGTGTATAATCTACATTTTTTAAGGGTTCCCAGGTGCAGTCTAATGCTAAAAAGGATAGAGGCTCTCATCCTTAGGAAAATGGGGAATCTCACTGGGTGAAAAAATTTCAATGAGGGATAGAGTCTACTCATCTTCATTAAACTGAGGTTTTTCTATAGGATTTGGATTTTGGGTTATTCATCATAAGAGGTATGGTGCTTATTTCTTCTACCATGGAATATATTCTTTTTTATTTAGTCTCATCCCATTATTTTATATCACATAAATTGATTGATTATTTGGTTATGAGGGTAGATTCAATGCTATTTTTTATGGATTTTATAACCCAATTGGATAGGAAGAAAAAGTAAGGTTTCAAGTATTTGAAGTGTCATGTTTTAATTGTTGACTTGGAGGCCCTTTGGAGTTTTTTAATATTTGACCGGAATGTTTTATACCTAATCATTTTCATGAATTAGCTGACCAGATTCAAGGGATAGATTTACTATTATCTTTATAGGGTCTAGTTCCTTGATCCTAATGGGAGCATTCATGTATTTCAGAGAGAATTGGATCCAATATCAGGGGTGAAAAGACCAGTTGTTTCTAACTTGGTTCTGACCTCATGCTAGTTTTTTAGGTTTTTTCTTGAATCCATAGATTATGGTTCTATTGTTGGACATTCATTGGTCATATATAGGTAATTAGATGTTTTTTTTGGAGGAATTTTTAGAGTTTACACCCCATTGAGAGGTTGAGTTTAACATCAATATACTCCCTGTGAATATACCCATCTCTATACCATCTTACTGAATGTATCATTTCACGATGAATGAGTTGAAATTTTAGCTATAGGATCTCAAGGGAAAGGAATTTATCCATCCCAGCATGTCTCCATGGGCTTTTCTAGTGCTGTTTGCAAAGAAGGTGGATGGGAGCCTCTGACTTTTTATAGACTTTCATAAGCTTAATAAAGTGACTTTAAATAATAAATACTTGTTTCCCAAGATTGATGATCTCTTTAATAAACTTAGAGGGACCTTGTGGTTTTGAATGATCACTTTGAGATCTGGGTACCACTAGTTGAGGGTCAGGTAAGATGATGTTCTAAAGATGACATTTTGAAGCTAGTATAGAAATTTTAATTATTTGGTTTTGTCTTTTGGTCTTACCAATTATCCTATAGTAATTATGGTGTTGATTAACCAGTTCTTCCACTAATTTTTGGAATCCTTCATGGTCTTGTTTGTTGACGATGTCTTGCTATATTCAAAGATAGAGTAGGACCATGCTGACCACCTGGAAATTGTTTTGGGACTTATGAGGGAGAATATTCTATATATAAAACCAATCAAAATGTCATTTTTTATTTCCCTGGAGTGAATTTATTGTGCCGCGTGATTTTTGATAGAGGATTTTTAATGGATACTGAGAAGGTTAGAACAGTTTTGTCTTGGGAGAAACCCAAGAATGTGTTCGGGATCAGAAGTTTTTTTGGATTACATGGGTATTAAAGACATTTATTCAAGGAATTATATAGGATATATTATCCCTTTATATACTTGACTATAAAAGCGGTGAATTTTAAGTGGGATGATAAGTTTCATTTCTCTCTTGAGGGGTTTCAAGCCCAGTTGACATCCACACCGGTTTTGATTTTATCAGAACCTAAGAGAGATTATGTCAGGTTTTGTGATTATTCTAGTGTGAATTTGGGATGTGTGTTGATGAAATATAACCATGTGGTGGCATATGGATCATGGAATATATGCCCATATGATTGAATTTACCCCACCCATGACTTGGAATTGGAAGTTATGATGCATGTGTTGAAAACATGGTGGAACTATCTCTTCGGGGGTATTTTATAGTCTATTTAGATCATAAAATCGTGAATTATATCTTTTCCTATAGGTACCTAAACCTCATGCATATATTCTAGGTATAATACCTTTAGAATTTTGATTTTTATATTTCTTATATACCTATAAAGGTAAATGTTATTGCAGATGCAATGAGTGAGAAGCTTCCACTGCTGGCTATTCATGAATTAGTAGATGGGTGGGTTTAGATGAGTATATTTGATGATCTGAGTCTAGAGGTGTAGGAGTATAGAGAGTAGGTGTTCTTTACCAGTGTGATATTCACACCTTATCTCTTTCATTAGGTTAGGATTAAGAAGGTATCTAACATTGATTTCCATTATATTAGAACTATTTTTAATGGTGGATAGACCTCCGGTGATTAGTCTCAATATCCGGATGACTCTACCATTTTCAAGAAATGGTTGGATGTCCCATTGAGCCTGAGGTAATAGTTGATGTAAGAGGAAAATCATTCTAGTTGGGTTGTACACCCTGAGGATACCAAGATGTTTTATACCTTGAGGGGTTGGTATTGATGTATTGGGATGAGATGTACAAAAAAATATTTTGTTTCCTAGTGTTTGACCTGCTAGAGAATTAAAGCTAAGAATCAAATATTATATGGTTTATTTTAACCACTCCCCATTTAGGTGTGGAAGTGGAATGATATCTTTATAGATTTCACTATCAAACTACCTCATACTCTGAGTGGGAATGATTTCATATGGGTGATTTTTTATTTCTTAATAAAATCAGCCCACTTTTCATATTAGAGAGTCGATAAAGGTGGAGGACCTTGGGAACTTATATGGTCAAGATGTTTTTAGGTTCCATGAAGTACCCTAAGTGATAGTGTTGGACTGGGATCCCCATTTTACATCTCAATTTTTGGAAGGGGATCAAGGAGTATTTGGGATCTAAAATGAGTTTAAGCACTGCATATCATCTATAGACATATAGAAATACTGATAAGACCATATATACTCTTGAGTATATATTACATGCATGTGTTCTTGATTTAACAAGTTCATAGCAAATGCACATATTATTGAAGGATTTTTCTTACAATGATAATTATTTTTCCTTGATCAGGATGGCTTTGTTTTAGGCATTGTATTGGTAGCTATTACAATCCCCATCGTGTTAGGCTGAGGTGGGATATCATTCCTTAGTTTGACCATGTTTCATCCATGAGATGACTGAGATGGTCTAGATGATTCAATAAAGGTTAGAATCAACTCAGAGTCACTATAATTAATATGATAATTGATTTTATTTCTAATTGGAGTTTTAATTTTTTGATCAGGTTTTTCTCTGGGTATATGTTCAGTTGGTACATAATCACTTGAGAAAGTGGGAAAATTTGGTGTCATGTTATATCGGGTTGTTTTGTGTTATGGAGCATCCTGGGAAGGTAGTGTAAAACTTTGAAAAATTCCTAAGACTTACTTTTTCATTCTAGGGTGTTAGTGATTTTTAGGTTCAAATGTTTTTAGAAAAACTTTAAATGCAGTTTAAAATTGGTTTGATAGTTTATTAATATTAATTTTGATGTTTTGAAATTTATTTTTGAAGTTTCCAAAATGATTTAATTTAGTGATATTTATTTAATTAAAAGAAATTATAAATAATAGAGTTAAAATATGTTTTTCAAAATTTTAATTATGTGTGATAAATTAAATATTATACAACATATTATACATGTGTGTAAATATGTATATTTACATGTGTCATGTTGTAATTAAGCATTTCAAAAACTATTTTGTTGCAAAATGTGATATATATAAATATACACATATGTATATGTATATCTTCATATACATATACATATGTATTACATTTCTATATATATATATATATTATGATATTATATGAATAATAAGAATTGATATATATATATATGTATATAAATACATATATCTATGTGGGAATATATATATATATATATTAGAAATTTATATATATGTGTGTATTGATATATATATATATATGAGGTTAAAAAAAGGGGTGGATATTAAATGATTTTAAAAATAATAATAAGTGTCAAATGTGTGGGGTAATAATGATAAAATTGATTATTTTAATTAAATATAATATAGAGAAATAAGTGATTAAATTTGAAATTATGAATGGTGGTTATTTAAGGAAGTTATAATTTTAATGGGACAAAAATGTTTGAATAAATCGGTTAGAGAGAGAATCAATAAAAAGGAAAAAAAATTGATGAATTCAGACAACAATTATTAATTTTTTTACACAAAAATTATTTATTAAATATTTAAATTATTTTGTTAAATAAATTTTAAAATATATTATACATAAAATGAACACCATGAGTAAAGGGTTTTGATGAAGCCGGCAACACTGCATGTTAATAAAATTATCACACATCACATGACATGTTATATATGTATATATATATATATATATATAAATATATATATATATATATATATATATATATTTGAGTGTTTTAAATATTTAGCGTTGGAAAAAAAATCGGGTTATGAAATTATATATATATATATATATATACACACACATATATATGCATATATGTATAAAATTATTTATATATCACTTTGTGTGTGTGTGTATTTATATTGTTTTATATATATATATATTTGTTAAATTTTTATATATAGGAGTATATATATATATATTAATATATATGTATATAAATGATTTTTTGAATGGGAAAAAACGTTTTAAGATTTAAAAACGTTTAAAATGTTTAAAACATTAGGCAAAAACATTAAAAACATGAAGAAAAAAAAGAAATATTTTAGTATAAAAAAAGAAATAAAGGGGAAAAGAAGAGATAATAAGAGATATAACATGTTAAAAAATTAGATATTTTGGATATATTTTAATCATATTATTATTATAAAATTATATTATTATTTTTATTGTTGGAACCAAGGTTTTTCTTTGCTAGAAATGGAGTCTGGTTTGTGTTTGTTGTCAATCCTCAACATGTAAGATAAGTGATTTTGAAAGGAAATTGATCTTATAGTACAAGATGACTATGGTATTGAAGGTGGCATAGTTTCTCATTATTTCCCAATTTTTGGGGTCAAAAATCTGGAGGAAGAGGTTAGCATCACGAAAGGTTTGTTTCTGGAATTAAATCTTCATGAAAATGGTAAAGGCAAGGGTTTCGCGAATACTGGGATGTTATTCACGAAGATATAGAGCCTCGCGATCCGTGATGGTGTTCTACACAATTATGTTTATTGGAGCATCACGAGTGCATGATGGTTTGTACAAAGCTTCATGAAAACGTCAAATATCAATAGAGCATCATGAATGGAGGAGCTACATAAAGATGTTTTTGAAAGATCTGAAAAATGCATTGGATGAGGTGGAGCACCACGAATGGATGACCCTATAAATATATGGCTACCCTAACTTCATTTTTCACGAAATTATTCTGGTAAATTTTGGAATTTCTCTGATTTTACAAAGCTAGGGGAGCTCTATGAATATCGCTTTCTATGCAAGATTGAGTATCACGAAAAGACTAGTTTAGTCTTGACTGATGCTGATGGTTTTGAGTAATGGGTGCTTCATGATGATTGGGTATTCCATGTTGAATCGGTGTGCTTTGCGAAGGTAGTTTGTTCTACGATGGAAGTTAGCTTCGTAAAGGTTGTGAGCTTCTTGAAGGAGCTCCACAAATAGTGGTTCTAAACATCTAGTTTAAGTAAACAATGATTTCAAAGTGAATTAACTCACGTCTACAGTGAAAGAAAATTCTCAGGCTATATAGGGAAGAATTTAATTCTACACTATTGAATATACCTTCAAGTTGATAAACTGAGTAAGACTTCTCTTAAAGTAGTGAGTTAGGGGGTCGATGGAGAGTTCTGAGGGATGCAATGTTTTATCCCTTAAATATTGTAAAATAACTGAGCCTGGAACATAGTTAATTTTTCTGAACTTAGGTATTCCACATCCAGTGATGATTAGTTTATTTAGGTACGACTGACACACTGTCGGCATATTCTCCTTGTCCTAGCCCTTAGTGGTGCACCAAGTAAAACTGTTGTGTTTTCTCTCTATATGTGAATGTTCAAATTACTTCACATTACCATCAGATGAGTTTAACCTGTTACTACCAACATATGAATGGGATATGTCATTTTAGAAGAAAAATTTGACACCCAGATTCACCCCTCCCCTCCCGGGGTGTTCTAGGGTCCTTCAAGTTGTATCAGAGCCTACAGGTTGTTGTAGTTAAATCTATACTCTTTTTTATCGTGGAAAATTTAGTACATTTCTGTGGAGTTCTCATATTTTATGAAATAAACTTCTATATTTGGAAGAATATGATGAGATCTCATATAATATATCTTGGAATGGAAGTACTCTTTGCAAATACCCAAGGTATTTAGGTCACTGATGAAATAGGATTGTCTATGACTGAAACAGACAGATAAATACTGGAGGTTATGATTTTCACTTCATCAAAGTCTATGTTTGAAAAACTAAAAAATATTTATGAAGGAGACAATAAATAAATGGAGAAAAAACTCCAAATTTTGTACTATACGTTTTATGATCTGAAAATGAATCCTGATGAAAATGTAGATACATTTTTAATCAAATCACCGAAGTTATTGGAGTAATATTAGGACATGGTGAATAAATAAAAGACATTGAAATTGTAAATAAAATCTTGATAAGGCATTCACCCCTCTATAATCCAAAAGTTTCAGCCCAAGAGGAAATTGAGTTGTCTAAACTTTATTTGTATGATCTTCTAAGTAGTCTAGTGGATTATGAAATGAGAGTCAAACCAGAAGATACAAAGGCTCTAGAAATAAAGGAAATTGAATTCAAATCCATGGAAAACTATATATTTCAAGAGATAGTGTTGATAAATGCAATGAAAAATATGAAACTCTTTCCCTCTTTATTAATAAATTCAAGAGAGGAAAAAGGTAGATTTGAAGGAAATCTACCTCTGGCCTATTTTTGATGTGGAAGAGTTGGTAACATTTCCTCTTAGTGCTCAAGGAAGTTAGATGATGAATAAATTAAATATGTAAACATTTAAAGCCTTCGAAAATGTTTTCCTAAAAGAGAGACTTCAAATATGAAAGGAAATTATAAATAGTTTTTTCAATGAAGAATAAGATGATGATAATGAATTATTTGAGGAAGAAGAACCCGTATTTAAATCTGGAACCCAAGCATCCATGATGGATATAATTGAAAATTAAAAACCATAAAAAGATAAATCTTGAGATGATTAGTTTACTGTTGATGATAATCTCAAGTTGTAACTTGAGGATGTTCTTAGTAATCTTGAGAATCAATGAAAAAGAAATAAAAATTGGAGAGAAATTCTAAAAGAATCATCAGAATATGTTGATCATCTTGAATTTGAAATTGAAATAATGGAAGAAGTAGTGAAATAACCTTCAATAACATTTGAAATCACAGAATATATAGTTTAATTAAAACTCTGAATTAAAGAACAGGAAAAGTTCATCAATGACCTTACATACATATTAGAGGGGAATTCCAAGACTATTGAAGGACTTGAAGAAGAAATTGTTACTATAAGGATTAAACTTGAAAGTGAATCAAATTCAAAGGAAACAAAGAAGAAAATAAAGTTTGGAATATTCTTAGATGTTGAGATGCCACATAGAGCTAAGAAGGGTTTTGTTGGAGTAGAAAATATTTTTAATGATCAAATATTCACATGCATGGAAAATAGTGGAATTTTTTGTGATGTTTAAACATCAAAGGATATAAATAAGATACACCAAAGCAAATGAAAATCAAAATTTGAACATCTAACAAATTCACCTGAAGCCCTAACAAAGATATCCTAAAATCAAACTAAAAGTATAACTTAATAATATCCATAATTTTTCTGAAATTAGTGGTAGTCAAACTACTTTCCTAAGGATACATAGGGTGGAATATAAGTAAGAAGAAATTTACTCTTATGAAATGACAATTATATGGCTATTTGGTCCATACCATGTCATACTATGAAGAGGAAAGGATATATTTCAATGGGAAGATCTAGGAAGTCAATAAAGGGGAATGAATTCATATCCTACTTCTTATAGAAGAAATAGTTTCTATGGATATTTTTTTCATTGTTCTAACTTTTCTCAGAAAGTTTTTTACTGCAGGAAGAGTAAATGCATGAATAATACATGCAAAACTCAGAGACAAGCCAATACTTATCAAACAAATTATGTTGCTCTTACAAACAGGTTTTATCCTTTGGGAGAAGAGTATGAGTATGATGAACCCATTCATATGAAAAAAGTATTTGAATATCCATCTTTATCATTTAATCAATCTAATATTTCATGGATGGAAAAGAATAAAATAGATAAATCCAATATTGCAGAAGTCACTCTCAAAGATACCAAGAATAGTAGCACCTAGATTATTGACAGTGGATACTTATCCCATATGATCGAAAATGAAGATTTATTGAAGAATGTAAAGAAATTGGTTGATGGAACTATCAGGTTCAGAATTGATAGTTCTTTTAAGATCAAAGGTGTTGGGTTTATAAAATTGGAAAGTGACAAGATTAAAAAGACTAAAGTTCTTTATGTAGATGATTGGCATCACAATCTCCTAAGTGTGAGTATAATATGTGAATCGGTACTTAAAGTGACATTAAATCAAAAGGGGTTCACGATAAAAGTAATGACATAGAATTCTCCCATGAAATGATGCAGAATATATGGAAACTTATTTCAGGTTGATATTAAAGTGAACATTTTTTTCATGATAGTTGAATAAGAGAACAACTTGTGGAACTATAGGTTGGGTCACATTAATCAACAAGAAATTGAAAATATATCTAAGATAAATATAGTCATGGATATCCCCAATTTGAATCGTGAATAGGAAAAGACTTGTGATTCTTTCATATGAGGAAATTTGGCTATATCATCCAAAGAAGAAAAGGGAATAAAATATTCTTTATCTCATCCACACAGATGTTTGTGGAACGATAAATGTGGCAGGAACATATGGAGAGAGGTACTTCTTTCTATTTATTGATTATTATAGTATAATGACTTGTATAATGGTTTTTCACAGTAAATGGAAAGTGCTTGATTTCCAGAAAAGTTATATATGTATTACTAAGAATGATAAAGGTCATAAAATAAAAGTTCTACTATCTAATAATATAAGGGAATATACATCCATTGAATTTGAAAATTACCATGAGAAACATGGAATACAACATGAGGTGGCTACTAGGAGGACCCCATAATAGAATGGATTTTTTGAGAATTGGAATCTATATGTAAACAATATGGCCATAAGAATTCTAATTGAGAGTCGTATCTCTCACCATTAATGGAAAGAGTCTATTCAAGCTGCATTGTATACTCAAAATTGAACATATCTTTATATGGGGGAAAAAATACACCATAAGAGTTGTGGAATGGAAAGAATCCCTCCTTGAATTATTTTCTTGTTTTCATAAATAAATGTTTCATCTGAAACAAAGGTTGAAATCAAGGGAAGTATAATGATGTTGTAGATGAGGGAATATTTAAGGGATATTCAATGAAGAGAAAATCATAAAAATGTTTTAATAATAATATTGGAAAAAAATTGGAAAGAAATGATGTAAATATCATTGAATATAAAACCACAAATGCCTCGAGAAATTATTATATTGATTTGATAGAATGTGAGGAAGAATGTGGACATGGAACAAATCAAAATACAAAAGTAGAAGAAGGCGTGAAAAACATTCAAGACTCACATCATGATTTTTAATCAAAAGAAGAATTAGAAGAGGAAACCATGTCAGGATAAAATTATTCTGAAGCTAACAGGATAAATTAAAAAGCATAAATTAATCAATACAACATCATTGGGGATTGGACCGCGGTAACAACCTAATTTTTTTCAATGGAAATTCCTTTCTTTTAAATATTTCATAATTACATTAAATCACAACATAATGAACTAATAAGTGTTATGTGACCTTTAAACCTAATTTTGACACTTTTGTGTTTGAAATTTTGAAAATCTAACTTACACGGTTGGGATCAGTAAATTATTTGGAGTATAATATGACCAACTTAATTTTTAGTAAATAGTAACGTACCCTTATAAATAGTAATGTTACCCTTATGAATAGTGGCATACCCTAATGAATAGTAACTTTACCTATGATGGTATATAAATAATATTTAAGTGAAATTATGATGTACCTATGTTTTTGAATATGTAAATAAATGTTTTAAAACTATTTTTTAGAATAAATTATAATTTTTAATTAAATATTAAATTAATAATATTTAGAAAATTATTTTTGAAAAATGGATTTCATTTTTGGATTCTACATGTCAAAAAATGGTGAGGTTGAATTTTTGGTATTTTTCTAAAATACTTTAATTTTTAGTGAATAGTAAAATACATTAATTTACCGAATATATACATTATAAGATAAATAGACTATTCCTAGCATCATGGATGCTGTCACCACCCTTGGTTCGAATTAACGTGACCCATTTACTATTTTTGGTCATGTAATAACCACTATTTTTGGTCTTGAGAGAAATTAATAAACTAATGATTAAAAAATTATGAAAACCCTTCTCTCCTCCAGTATAAAAACCCCTCTCACTACATCTTCCCTTTACTCCTCTAAATCCTTGTTACTTGAAAATATTCTTACCAAATCTCCCTCCAAGATAACTCCCCACTTCAAACATCCTTTGGTCTCCTAAAAAGACCAAAACCTCTCCCCTTAAGAATCTCTCAAGGAAGGTTGTTTCAAGAGGTAAAATTTCTCTTTTCTTTTCTTTAATTTTTAAGTTCCTTTGTTCTCTTTTCTTTCTTAACCTCTAATCAACCAAATGGTATGGAAAATCCAGTACCATATATGTAATTTAATTTTTTTTATGATAATTGTATATTTCATTATCATCTCTTCTTTCTCCACCTTTTATTTGAAAGAAATGAAAACACCATTTGAGATGTGTTAATTTAGCATATTCAAGGACAACAGTTCATCAATTTCCATTATCATCTTTAATTCTTGTCATGAAATTATTTTTGTTATAGTTGGACCAGATTATTATATATGAAATATATCCTATTTTTGTTTTTTTTAGTATTTTTTACAAATGGTATTAAGTTATAAATAAAAACTTGTTCGTTGTAATCAAAACCCGCTGATTAACAAAAATGGATGTCACTATGGTTTTATATAATAATTCATATTCACTCCCAACAACCAAATGAATTTTTATAACCATTTAATCTTATGTATTTTTACTAATAACATACAACTTTAATTTTGTACAACCACTTTCATCATACATGTTTATCCAAACTTGAACCGATCATTAAAACAAAGGAATCAAATAGAATCCAACAATGAAATTGAACCTTATAACCAATCAAAAAGATATTGAATGAACTAAAAAAGTTATAATAAATAAATTAAATATATAAGAGTTTATTTAATCATTAATTAATAAAACTAATTTTTTTATTCAGTTCATTAGTAACAAGTGGAGAACACCACTGGGCATAAGTTAAGGGATCCTCTCCATTACACTTTTATTCAAGAATGTCCTCTTTGCTATGCCATTTTATGTGTAATCCCTAAGGATGGGGTATAATTTATCATCACCCCCATACTTCCTTGGTGATTTATAAGTGATTTTAAACCCTTTTATCTCTCATTAATCCCCCTTAATTACACTCGATATCATGTCGATAATCCGTATGGAATTCTACCCGAACCGCCTTTAATACTTCGGGTTGCTCTATCCTTCTTTTTACCCAAATAAGTTTGTATTTTATTTTTATTTAAAACTTATAAATTCTGTTTATATTCTCCAAAATCATGTTTCAAGATCCATCCTTCATTATATTTTGAGGATATACATACTTTTAAGTGATTTTATCCTCGATACTTCCCAATAACCAAACTCATTTTATGGGAACCTCCTGAATTTTTACCCAATTTCAAGTGCACTCTATCCTCTGTTTTAAGCCACCATTATCTTTATAAAATCAGTATTTTTGTTATGAAAACCATTTTGGTTCACTTCTAGTTTTATATAAAATATTTTTCCCTTTTCTATTTTAAAAATCTCTATAGTATTTTTCTTAAAACCGCACAAAAATGTTTTAATGCTAAAATTTATCAAATACATTTCTTACATGTTATCACTTATATTTGAAATCAATTACCATGATATGTGACTATTTTAACTTATTAATTTCCATGTATGTTATAATTCCTTTATTTCATGGACACTTTCATGATATGCCAATTGGTTATGATTTATGTCAGGATTGTGGTACCCAATTCTTTCCATGGGAAATACTTATGTTTATGTAAGATTGATTATGTATGATTATTTATATGGAAAAAAATAGTAATGAAATGTAATATTGTTGTGCCTAGATAGCACTCTAATGCAATGGGTAAAGTTAAGTTTCATGAGATGGCATGTGCAACGGTCTTGGTGGTTATCCTTGGCTTGTGCTACTATGGGAAACGGGATTGGCGGTTAGCCTTCACCCATACTACTATAGGAAACAGGATTTTTGGTTAGCCTTGACTCGTACTAAAGTCATGTTTTATGTTTCTAACACATTTCTATGATTCTATGTTTAAATTATCCCATGTTTATATGTTATGATTCCATATGTTACATGCCTTTTTATATCATCATGTCATGCCTTCTATCCCATATTCTAATGTTTTGTTCTCATGGTACTGAGCTTTTAGCTCATCCCTTTGTTCGTGTTATCCCTAGGTTACCCTATGCAGATGTATGAGCACAATGGATGATAGAATATCATTGTGGAGTTCAAATAAAAAAGTTGTTTTTATATTTGATTATGTACCCAGTCTTAAAAGACACTAGAATTCATGATCCTTGGCTTGTACTCTGATGTATAACTATTCTTAAAATCATGTAATGTTATGTGAGAATGTCTAGGGTCACTATAGTTGGTATTAGAGGAAGGTTTAGTTATTTTTATAGATTAGGAATAGATCACCTTAGTGAGAACCTTAAATATGATACTAAGTATAAGAAAATATCCCAAAATTTTGGTAAGTATAGAGTAAGTGGTTTATCAAGAAAATAAATACATGTATGGATACAAACAGTTAGAGAAAGCTTTGGCATAGATGTACCTAGGAGTGAAAACATCGACAAAGAGTTTTGGGCTTGACCCGGGTATCCTGGTAGATGACAACGGGCCTCGCTGCACTCTTGGTATTGATACTCCTGGGGGATATGCTTTGGTTAATTCATAATATTAGTAAAAACCATTATTAAGGGGGGAAAATACAATAATAATATAAGTTAAGAAATAGTTCAAGGATAACCTAGATTTAAACCTAAGGAATCACGAGTTAGGATATACTTCTCCTTTAAAAATTTATCCTTTTATGTTCAAAGTTTCCTTTTTTATGCTCAATATCTAAGTATTAAATCCCTCTAATTATATGTTATTTTTCTTATTTAACGGTAAGAAATAGAAGAACATGTTCCAATAATAAATGTGATAGGAAAAATGAAGATTTCCCTAATGATATGCCTAAAATGATGTGAATGGGTGCTCAAAAATTCATGAAAGTACATGCTCAATTGGCTCAAGTTATGAAAAATAACTTGAATCATGTGTAACTCCCTCCTCTTTTAAGGAAAGATTATGTTTCCATATAATCCTTTATGCAGAAAATGTCTCCCATGTTTAGTGGATCTTATGATCCCCTCCTCACAGAATAGTGGATTAACTCCACTGAAAATATATTCTCTGTCCTCCAGTGCTCAGAAGAATAGAATGTTGTACTGTCGGTCTATCCTTTTGATGGGGAATCTGATTAGTGGTGGACACTGATTTAGAATAAAAGTCCCAAGAGGAAATTGGTTTCATGGATTGGGAGAAATTCAAGAGGCTGTTTTTTAAAAAATATTTTCCTCAAACCCTTTGTCTCAAGATGGAGAGAGGGTTCTTAGGACTCAAGAAAAAGAAATATGAGTCCATTGGGGCATATAAAGAAAACTTTACAAGGCTTTAAAGTTATGCCTCTGGATTTTTCATGAACACTGAAAGCAAGGTGGATCGCTTATTTATCATACTAAACCTGAGTCTCTTAAAAGCTTTGGCAATTCAAGACTTTGACAGTAATCAATAGATTTTCCATTGTTCCCTCAAGGTTGAAATGGATATTGGAGACTCTTAGTGGTCTTGTGGGTCCGGTGATAAGAAGAGGAAAATGGAGAACAACATGGGTGATTCAGCAAACAAATCCCATGATGGAAAGAAGTGTGAATTTTACCCTTGTGAAATTTGTGGGAAGAAGCATCTTGGGAACTGTATAAAGGGAACCAAGAATTGCTTCAAATGTGGAAATTTTGGTCATCTGTCCAAGAAATGCCAAAGGGATATGAAAAATCATGCTAATGTAGAATAATAAATGAAGGTTCATGTGAATAATCAGCCAGTGGTGTAGTGTTACAACTTCAAGGAGCATGCGAATTATACGAACAATTTCCCTAAGCCAAGGGTTGTCGGGGTAAATCAATAACAACAACCATGGAAACAAGTAAGGGATTATTCTATAACTACTATTGAGGTGGATTTGGACAATTATGTGGTGATAGGTACTCTATTTATTCATTCAAGAATAGAAAGCATACTATTTGATTATGGTTCTATGCATTCTTTCATATCTTGCAAGTTTAGTAGAACTATTCAAAAACCACGCAAAATTTGGAGGAAAAGTTATCTGTGAGAATAGAGAATGGGGAAATCGTTGCGTCCATGGTTTATAACTCCTCCCTAGTTAAGGTTTATAGACTGAACCTCCCAGAAAATGTTTTCATACTTCCTTTAGTAAAGTTCGATGCTATCTTGGTCATGGATTGGAAATATCTATAAAAATCCAACATCAACTGTTAGGAAAGGGATATCGCTATTCACATCCCGAAGCATCCTCTAATTATTTACAAGTGTTAGTAGGAAGATGAATATCCTTTAGAATAATTGTCTCAAGTTTTGATATTTTTTCCCTATGAGCAATCATATCTCGCTTAAATGATTGAGTAAAAGGAGAGAATCATGCTTGAAGACATGACCATCATGAGGTATTACAATAATGTATTCCTTGAAGATTTTCCTGGTCTTCCTCTTGATTGTGAGGTTGATTTCTCAATTGAACTTATTTCTGGATCTCTTTTGATATCAAGAACACCTTATAAAATGGCCACCATAGATTTGGAAGAGCTGAAGAAGTAGTTATAGGAGAATACAGAGAAGGGTTTCATACACCCGGGTGCTTCACCCTGGGGTGTGTTAGTCCTCTTTGTCAAGAATAATGATGGATCAATGCACCTATGAATTTATTATTGTGAGCTCAATAAAATCATGATAAAGAACAAGTATCACCTGCTATAGATATATGACTTGTTTTATCAGCTTGGTGGGTCCAGTTATTTCTCAAAGGTGGACCTTTGGTCGAGATATCACTAATTAAAGGTGATGAAATAAGATATTCCAAAGAGTTCCTTTCAAATGAGGTATGGATAGTATGAGTTCATAGTGATTCCATTCGGACTCACTAATGCTCTATAAATTTTCATGTATTTAATGAATAGACTCTTTAGATATTACCTTGAAAAAATTGTGGTAGTCTTTATTAACAATATTCCGATATACTCCACGAGTAAGGAGGGACATGAGAAGCATTTTAATATTGTGTTAAAGACTTTTAGAAGGGATAAGATATATGAAAAGTACAGTAAATGTGAGTTCTAGATGGTGGAAGTATCATTCTTGGGGAATGTTATCACCAGAAAAGGGATATCTATGGAACCTTCCAAGATAAAGGCAATTGAAGAGTGGCCTAGGCCAACTTCTATAACAAAGATCTGAAGCTTTTTAGGTATAGCTATGTATTATCTAATATTTGTGAAGAACTTTTCATGATGTTCAAACCCAAAGACCAAGATGACATAGAAGGGAGTAAAGATTGTCTAGACGCAGAAATGTGAAGACGGTTTCAAGGAGTTGAAAAAGAGGCTTATCTCTGCGTCAGTACTCACACTACCAACTAGTAGAGAACTATTTGTGGTGTACATTTAGGATTTAAAGAATGGATTATGTTGTGTTCTAACGAAAAATTATAAATTAATAGGCTAAGCCTCAAGGAAAATGAAAATCCATGAGCAAAACTATACCATGCATGATCTGATGTTGGAGGCTATGATCTTTGCATTGAAAATCTGGTGGCATTATCTCTATGGGGAGAAGTGTGAGATATATACTGACCACAAGAGTCTCAAATATATATTCACAAAAAAATATCTTAATATGCGGCAGTGAATATGGATAGATCTCATCAAGGATTATAACTGCTCAATACACTACCATCCTGGTAAGGCAAACAAGGTGGCAGATTTTCCAAGTAGAAAGGATCATGCATCATTATCAACGATGAGAATTGAAAATTATTCAATATTATTATATTTTCTGAGGATGGGAGTGGGAATCATTAATGGAGGAACATCATCAATTCTTTCTCAAATGATTTTTAAACCATATCTCAAGGAGAAAATAAATGATGCTCAAATAAAAGATGTGGAAATTCATAAAAGGGTGGAAACTATCAGAAATAGGAAACCCACCAATTTCAAATTTGATGAAAAAAGGATTTGTAAGATTTGGGTCATGATTATGTGTACAATATGATCCAGAGATGAAGAAGGATATTATGAATAATGCACATAGATCAACCTTCTCTATCCACCCAGGGATCAAAAAGATGTATCGAGATCTCTGATAAAACTTTTCATGGGACAATATGAAAAGAGAGATTGCTGAATATACATCAAAGTGCCTAGTATGTAAAAAAGTGAAGGCTGAGAGGAAAAAGTATAAGAGGGTGATGAAACCACTACCCATACCAACATGGAAGTGGGAGAATATTACCATGGACTTTTTCACTGGACTTCCAAGGACATACAGAGGAAACAATTCTATATGGATCATTATGGATCGTCTTACGAAGACAGCTCAATTTATCACAATTCAAGAGGACTTATCATTGGATAAACTTCCACAGATATACATCAAAGAAGTGGTAAGGCTGCAAGGAGTAACACTATATATTATTTTTTATAGTGATCCAAGATTTATCTCGAAGTTCTAGAAAAGCCTCCAACACTCTCTAAGCACTGAACTGAACTTCAATATGGCCTACCATCCTCAAACTGATGGTCAATATGAGAAAACTATTCAAAAAATGGAAGACATGTTGAGAGCGTGTTCTATGGAATTCAAAGGAGGATGGGACCAACATCTTCCACTGGTCGAATTCTCTTACAACAACAGTTTCCACTCGATCATCCTAATGGCACCATTTGAATCCCTTTATGGGAAAAGGTACAAAACACTGGTGTGTTGGGATAAAGTTAGTGAGCATAAGTTGCTAGGACCTGAAATTGTCAAAGGAATGGTGGATAAGATGAAAACTATTCAATAGAATATCAGGGCAGCCCAGATTCGATAGAAGAGTTATGGAGACAATTGTCGATGAGGCCGTGTGTTCAAAGTTGGAGACATGGTATTTCTACGCATATCTTTGTGGAAGAAGGTCATGAGGTTTGAAAAGAAAGGAAGGTTAAGTCCCAGGTACATCGTCCCCTTCAATATTCTTGATCGTGTTGAGGTTGTGGCCTATTGACTAGCACTTCCACCTACAATGTACAAATTACATAATGTATTTCGTGTATCCCTCTTAAGGAAGTAAATACTAGACCCTTCACATGTACTCTCTTAAAAGGTGGTACAGTTGGAGGATGATCCTTCCTATAAGAAGAATCCATTAAAGATCATGGATCATATAGATAAAGTTCTACGTAACAAGACTACTCATCTGGTCAAGGTATTATGGAAAAACCATAAGTACAATGATGCAACATGGGGACTGGAGGAAGCAATGAAGGAAAAGTACCCTCACCTGTTTATGGCTTAGAATGTAAAATGAAATTTCGAGGGTGAAATTTCATAAGGGGGGAAGAATCTAATGACTCAATGTTTTTCAATGGAAATTAAATTCTTATAAATATGTCATAATCACATGAAATCACAAAATAATGAACTACTAAGTTCTATATTACCTTCAAACATAATTTTTACACTTCTATGATTGGAATTTTGAAAATCTAACATACATGGTTGTGATAAGTAAGTTATTTAGAATCTAATATGACCAACTTAATTTTTGGTGAATAGTAATGTTACCCTTATGAATAGTGAAATACTCTAACTAATAGTAAACTTACCTATGATAGTATATAAATAAGATTTAATTGAAAGTATGATGTAACTATATTTTGGAATATGTAAATAAATGTTTTAAAACTGTTTTTTTTTAGAATAAATTATGATTTTTAATTAAATATTAAATTAATAATATTTAGAAAATTATTTTTGAAAAATGGATTTCATTTTTGGATTCTACATGTTAAAAAAATTTAGGGATAGTTTTTGGGATTTTTCCAAAATACTTGAATTTTTAGTGAATAGTAAAATACATTAATTTACCGTATATATATATTATAAGCTAAATAGACTATTCCTAGCATCATGGATGATGTAACCACCCTTTTTTAGAATTCGTATGACCCATTTACTATTTTTTGTCATGGAATCATCACTATTGTTGGTCTTGAGTAAAATTAATAAACTAATTATTAAAAAATTATGAAAACCCTCCTCTCTTCCATTAAAAAAACTCCCCTCACTTCCTATTATCTTTACTCCTATAAAGCCTTGTGTACCACCAATATTCTTCCCAAATATATCCCCAATATCCATACCCATTTCCAAAATCCTTTTTTCTCCTAAAAATACCAAAACCTCTCCCCTTAAGAAGATCTCCAGGAAGGTTGATTCAAGAGGAAAAATTTCTCTTTTCTTTTATTTCATTTTTAATTTCCTTTGTTCTCTTTTATTTCCTAAACTCTACTCATCCAAATGGTATGTCAAATACAGTACCATACATTTACTGTAATTTTTTTTAATGGTATATTTCATTATCATCTCTCCTTTCCCCACCTTTTATTTGAAAGAAATGAAAACACCATTTGAGATGTGTTAATTTAGCACATTCAAGGACAACAGTTTATCAATTTCAAGTATCATCTTTAATTATGGTCATGAAACCATTTGTTTTATGGTTGAACCAGATTATTATATATTTAATAAATCTTGGTTTTGGTTCTTTAATCTTTTTTTACAAATGCTATTAAGTTATAAAGAAAAACATGTTCGTGGTAATCAAACCCCACCGATTAACCAAAACGGTCATCACTAAGGTTTTATATGATAATTCATCTTAAATACAAATAACCAAATGAATTTTTATAACCATATAATCTCCTATATGTTCACTAATAACATAAAACATCAATTCTGGACAACCTCTTTCATCGTACGTGTTTATCCGAACATGAACCGATCATTAAAACCAAGGAAGAAAACAGACCAGAACAATGAAATTGAACCTTATAACCAATAAAAAAGGTCTTGAATGAACTAAAAAAGGTAATACCAAATCAATTAAATATATAATATTTTTTGGAATTATTAATTAATAAACATAATTTTTTTATTCAGGTCATTAATAACAAGTGGAGAACACCATCGGACTTAAGGTACGAGATCCTCTTCATTACACTTTTATTCAAGAATGTCCTCTATGTTATGCCATTTTATGTGTAATACATATGGATGGGGTATGATTTCACACCTCCCCCATACTTCCCTTATTATTTATAACTTATGAGAAACCCTTTTCTCTCTCATTAATCCCCCTTAAGTACACTCGATACCATGCTGATAATCCGTAAGGAATTCTACCATAACTGCCTTTATTCCATCGGGTTTCTCGATCTTTCTTTCTACCCAAATAGAGTTGTATTTTATAATTATGTACAACTTCTAAATTTTGTTTATATTCTCAAAACTCATGTTTCAAGATCCATCCCTCATTCTCTTTCGGGGATATAGATGATTTTATGTGATTTCCTCCTCGATACTTCCCAATAAGCAAACTCATTTTAAGGGAACTTCCCAAATTTTTACCCAATTTCAAGTGCACTCTATCCTCTATTTTAAGCCACCAATTTCTTTATAAAATCAGTCTTTTTATTATTAAAACATTCTTGGTTCACTTATGGTTTTATATAAAATATTGTACCCTTTTCTATTTTAAAAATCTCTATAGTATATTCCTTAAAATCAAACAAAAATGTTTTAATGATAAAATTTCTCAAATACATTTCTTACATGTTGTAACTTCTATTTGACATAAATTACCATGATATATGAATATTTTACCTTATTAATGTCCATGTATGTTCTAATTTCTTTCTTTCGTGGACAGTTTCATGATACGCCCATTGGTTATGCTTTATGTCATGATTGTGGTACCTAATTCTTTCCATGGGTAACTCTATTTTTATGTAAGATTGATTATGTATGATTCATTATGTGGAAAAATATTCATTAAATGTATGATGGGTTTACCCAGATAGCGCTCCAATGCATTGGGTAAAGTTAAGACTCATGAGATGCTACGTGCAATTGTTTTTGTGGTTAGCCTTGGCTTATAATACTATGGGAAATAGGATTGGTGGTTAGACTTGACCCATACTACTATGGGAAATGGGATTGGCAGTTAGCCTTGACTCATACTAAATAAATGTTTTATATTTCATCCAAATTTCTATGAATCCATGTTTAAATGATCCCATGTTTATATATTATGATCCCATATGTTACATTCCTTTTTATATCATAATGTCATGCCTTCTATCCCATGTGCTAATGCTTTGTTCTCATGGTTATTCCCTTATTGGGATTTTTTCTAACCCCTTTTTTCATGTTATCCTCAAGTTTTCCTATGTAGATGTTTGAGGACAGTGTAATATGGAAGCTCGTTATGGAGTTCAAATAATAAGTTTTTTTTGTTTGATTATGTACCTAGTCTTCAAAGACACTAGACTTCACGATCCTTGGCTTGTACTCTGATGTATAAATATGCTTAAAATTATGTAATGTTATGTGAAAATGTCTAGAGTCTCTATAAAATCACCCACACAGACAAGTAGAATGATGAATGGTGCACAATCTATCTTCCTATCAATTGTGGAACCAATCTCATTTTAAGAATTTGTGAAGGATGAATCATGGTTTAAATCCAAAAATGAAGAACTTGATTATACTGATAAGAACCAGACATCGGATCTTGTTAATAGACTTGAAAATCACAATGTGATTGAAACAAAATGGATCTTCAAAAAAATTTGATGAGGATGGAAATGTAATCATAAAAAAGGCATGTCTAGTGAGTGAAGGCTATGCATATATTGAAGGAATTTATGTCGAATAAAAAATTTCTCTGGTATCTATATTGAAGTCAATCAGGCTCTTTCTTATCATGGAAATTAAAATAGGGTAAATATTTTATCAAATGGATGTCAAAACATATTTCTTATATTTTTTTCTTAAAGAATAATTCTATATTGGAAAACCAATGGGTTTTCTAATTGGTAATGATGAAATTAAGGTTTACAGATTAGAGAAGGTTCTCTATAGTCTGAAGTAGGCACTAAGAGTGTGGTACTCTATACTAGATTATTATCTAAAGAAGCTCAAATTTAAAAGAGGGGGATTGGATAAAAATCTATATGTGAATAATTCTCAGAAATATTAGTTCATGGTACTGGTGTATGTAGATGATATTATATTTTCTGGAAGCAGGAAGGGATCAATGGATGAATTTTAAAATCATATGAAATAATAATTTGAAATTTATATGATTGGTGAACTCACATACTTCTTGGGGTTACAAGTGATTCCGAGATTTATTCCTCAGGTAAAGTATACAAGAGATTTTCTAAAGAATTCAATACACATGACTCCAAACCAATGTCGACTCTGATTTCAGTTAGGAAAAAACTGGGAAATCATGAGGATGGTAAATCTATAGATCCCATAATGTAAATGAGAATCATTGTAATATTATTTTACCTGACTATAACATTGATATATATTTTCTTTTCAACATACATAGTGTACTTATTTTATATTAATCTGATGGAAGAACATTTGATGGTATTAAAAAAATCATGAGGTACATTCAAGGAACTCACAATTATAGCTTATACTTTGATGTACGAAAATATAATAAACTACCGACATTTTTTGATGTTGAATGGTCTGGATATGTGGTGGATATAAATTCCACAAGTAGTGTATCATTCTATATTAGTAAGAAATGTGTATTTTGGTTGAGGAATAAATGGGAAATTACTTCACTTATTTCTACTGAAAGAGAGTATATTTATACTACAAAGGTGTGTACCCAACATTTGAGGATGAAGAAACAACTAATTGATATTGGTGATAAGGTGAAATAGCCAAGGATGATTCACTATGATAATAATATTTTGATTGATCTTACAAAGAATATTGTTCATCATTCTCATATGAAACATATTTAAATCATATATCACTTCATAAAATAAAAGTCTGATCGAGGTGTGACTAAAATGGATCGTGTTGGAACTAATTTCCAAGTAGATGACATTCTGACCAAGCCATTGGAATCTCATGTGTTTGAGAAACATCATTTGAAACTTGGTGTAAAACCACCTCCCAGTGCATGAGGAGTTCACAGTGTTCCCCTCCCCCCAATTGTGTTAACGTTTTTAATCTGTTTGTGGAAGTGATGCGGTTTTATGGGGGTGATACAATCTAGAGGTAGTGCGCTTTTTTTATCTACAAGTTCAAATGCAGGTTCTTTGGGTTTATTTATAAAGGGGTATAATGGAGAAAATAAATGGTACAAATGTGGAGAATTAAAATATTTATGGTTTTTGGGTTTTTTGGTTATAGGAGAATGGAGAAAGTAGTTGTAGGTTTTTGAAAAAAACGTACAATTCTTCTATGACATGATCGGAGCTTATCTCAGACGTCTTTAAGCATTCCAAAACATGAGAATCCAATTCATGCTTTCCATATTGTTTTATACACCAATATTTTCTCACGTAGACTTATAGTGTAGGATGATTTGTTTCTCATATATTATGTTTTGATTGTGGTTAGTGTTTCATTGAATTTATATGTAGATTTCCAACAAACGCAAAGGGGGAGATTGTTGGAACCACAACTATTCTTTGCTAGAAATGGATTATGGTTTTTGTTTTTTGTCAATATTAAACATGGAATATAAGGGAGTTTTCAAGGAAAGTTATTTTATAGTAAAATCTGGATACAATATTGAAGGTGGTGTCTTTTCTCAGTAGTTTCTAATTTTTTTTGGGTCAAAAATATAGAGGAAGAGGCTAGCATCATGAAAGGTTGCTTTCTGGAATCAACCCTTCATGAAAATGGTAAAGGCATGGGTTTCACAAAGATTGGGATGATATTTTTTAAGATGTGGAGCATCACAATATATGATGGTGTTCTTCATGGTTATGAAAATTGGGGCATCATGAGTGCGTGATGGTTGGATAGATAGCTTTGTGACAATGTCAAATATCAATGGAAAATCGCGAATGGAGGAGATACCTGAATATGTTTTTGAAAGATCTGAAAAATTTGTTAGAGGAGGTCAAACATCATGAATGGTTGAGCCTATACATATAAGGCTACCCCCACTTCATTTGACAAGAAATTATTCAGGGAAAATCTAGGATTTCTCTGATTTCATGAAGCTAGGGGAGCTCCGTGAATCTGGATTTCTATTTGAGATTATGCATCATGAAATGACTAGTTTAGTATTGACTGATTCCAATTATTTTGTGTAATGGGTACTACTCGATGACTGGGTATTCCTCATTGACTCTGTGAGCTTCATGAAGGTAGTTTTTTCTGCAATGGAAATTAGCTTTGCGAAGGTTGTGAGATTAGCGAAGGAGCTCTAAGAACAGTGGTTCTAAACATTTACTTTAAGTGAACAGTGATTTCAAAGTGTATCAACTCAGGTCTATGGTGCAAGAATAATTTCATTCTAGATAGGTACAAAGACTTTAATGTCAATCCATTGAAGTTACCTTCAAATATATAAACTGAGTAAGACTTGTCGTAAAGCAATGAGATCAGGGCAGTCAACATAAGTGTTCTGAGGGATGTAGTTCTCAATCCCTAAAATCTTGTAAAGGTAGTGAGCCTGACACATAGTGATTGTGTATGAACTTTTGTATTCAACATATATTTATGTTTCTTGGATTTAGTTACAACTGACACACTATCAGCATATTCTCTTTAGACTATCCCTAAGTTCTGAAATAATTAAAATTGATGTGTTTCTCTCTGTATATAAATGTTTAAATTACTACACATTACCATTAGACAGGTTTAATAGGTACCTAAAAATGTGGGAACAAGATCCATCACCTTAGAAGAAAACGTTGACACCCTGATTCATCCCTCCCCTCTCAGGTTGTGCTAGGGTCCTTCAGTTATGGGGACTAGTTAATATTTTAACATCTTCATACAGTATCTGATTAATGAAATGTTATTGGTATCATAACCCTAACTTTGAGACGGTCATTTCATGACCGATGTTGGGTACCATTTTTGGAATTGTGGATCGGTTCCATGATGTTCCTAATAATAATAATAATAATAATAATAAATATGGGTAATTGAAATAATAATAATAGTTGTAATAAATGAGTTGAATTAATGGGATGGTAATAAGATTTAATTAAAGTGGGAGAAATTTTTTAACTAATTAAATAAGATATAAATGTGATATTATATAGAGAATACAGTAACTTTGGATTAAAATAATAATAATGGTATTTGAAAGTGTCTAAATGTGTGACATTAATGGGAAATTAGTTTTATAAATTAAATTATTTTTTATAATAAAATGATAGGAATTAATTGTGATCATTCATGAAAATTTGGGTAAATAAATATCCTATATAATTCAACTTCTATATGTTGTATCCTACTCAATATTAATCATATTTTCATTCCATATGTTTCATTGGATTCTTCTTGATGAGTAAAAGGTAAGAAAAAGGTTTTCTTTCAAAGGCATCACATCATAATTTCCATATTTAATTAAATCCATATTTTAATATTTAAATTATTAGAGATAGAGAATTGAATGATTATGGATTTGCACCAACCTTGCAAACATTGTTCCTCATCTTTGTTGAGTCTACAAATTGAGGTAGGGGATCCCCTGTCTCTCTTCTATGTGTATCATGCGGGAGGGGTATACTTATATTATTCTTTGAGAAAATGGTAAGCATTAGATTAATAAATATAATTTATTGATTAATTTAAATTGATGGGGAATGAAGATGAATTATTCATGTTTTAGATAACTATATCAATATAAATTATTATCTCATGCATTGAGAAATTGTATCCTTATTATCACATGTTTTAATTTTGATAATTGAAAGATTATCCAGGAGAGAGAATGTGATAATCACATGAATTTAATTGTTATTGTTTTATGTAAAAAATAAACACTCAATTTTTTTTGCTTTTGTTATAATATTATTTAAGGAATTATGCATTCTTGATGCCTCACTAAAAATCATAGCTATTGGAAGCCTTTGTTTGGGATAATTTGATATGTGTTTTGAAATCTTGATTAGTGTGATTATTTGACATCACCTCAAATGAAATTGGTTAATCACTTATATTTGGTTAATAAAATTTTTCCCCCTAGATTTATGGTTTGTTTGAGAATATCCTTAAGTAATGAAGTGGAATGTAGTGGAATCCCCATTTTCCATAATCTAAAAATATTATGTTTGTGATATGAGAAGGATGTGATGAGAATGAGTTGTTTTGTGATAGATTCTGAGGTAGTAATGAAATTAAATAACAATGTTAAATTATAATGGAATGTTTTATAATGGATAATTAATTCTTGAAATGATAATGGAATGTTTGGTTAATATGGTTTTTGATAAATGAAAAATGAAAGGGTTATTTATTTGGAATTGGTTGGTAAATTGAAATTTTGGAAATTTTATTGATATGATAAAGTAAAGGGTTAATTGTGAAATGTGGATTTTAGATTTTTGTGTAGTTTTCCATATTTAGAAGTGTTAGTAGAGGTTTCAGAGGTTGTGAGATGATGAGGTGATATTGTGATATAACCCATTGGATTAGTCTTATGTGTTAGATATTATATATATACCAATGTATATTCTTGTGATTTTTATACGCACCCCACCCATGTCGAGCAATATGTTCCAACACCTACATATTCACATGGGGTATTTTTTCTAACATCACGGTGGTTGGATGGATGGTTGGTTACCTGCCCTTCCCCTCTCCCTCTTCCCAGAGATGAGAAGGGCATGCACAGGCTGTGATAGTCAAAAGTCAAAAGTGCCCCTATCGAGTTGTGTTGTGATGAAATGTGATGGCCCAAGTTTATTCGGTTGAGATGTAATGTGGTGTGATAGCCCAAGTTTTTGTGGGTGGGATGTGATGTGATGTTTTGTGATGTTATTCCGAAGATGTGGGAGCTCCAGGATGTATTCTGTTAGGGTGTGAGACTGAAAAATCAGTGGGAAGGCAGTGTGGGGTACCCTATCATCGATATGTTCATATTATATTATTATACATGGATTCATTATTTGGTGAGAGAGCCTTGGTGGGTTTGGGGTTTTGGTTACTATACCTGTTTAGATATTGTTTGGTTCAACTACTTTCACACAAGCACATTAGTATGCTCTTTTCACATGTTCATGAGAGACTTTACTTTCCCTATTGATTATACATGTATGCTCACCATATGTATATAAAAATTATTTTCAGGATTACATTAGAACTTTGTGTACAATGTTGGACATTTCTATTTTTGACCTTTGGAGTTGTTTTTATGTTTCTGTCTTAGTTTTTATTCGTTTGGGCTTTCTTTTAGATACTTTTATATATATTAGTTTCATTTATACATGAATTGTGGGATAGATTGAATTTATTTTACATTATGTCGTGGATTTTATTATGGATTATTCATTCTATATCCCAATCTTGTTTTCTTATAGAGGGAAATGCCTCCCATATCATGATATTTTTATACCCTCAGTGCTATTCGACAACACAGGGCCTACTGGAGGTGGGACTTAGGGGTTACTATCTCTCCCCCTTCATTGTGGTATATTTGGTGGGAGGGGGATGTGTTAGAGTGAAATCAAAGGTCATGGTTGAGATATAGGATGGATTTTTGAGTTAGGACATATGATTATTTCATGAGTTGGTAAGGTAACGACGCCATTTGATCTTAGTATGTGACGTAGGCCAGGGAAGACCAACTAGGACATGGGATTTTAGGGCCCTCCATGATCTGATGGTAGGAATCTGAACCTACCAAACAACCAAGTGAGGTGGCACCACTTGTAGTGTAGATACCTAGGAGAGGTACATGCATCATGTTGACTTGTGTTCTTATTTTAATTGGGTGATATTGGGAAGTTAAAAATAATTAAATAAATCATTAAATTTTATGTGTGTTTATCTGACTTTTCTCATGATATTATTTTTAATTAATTATTATTGTTTTCGAAATTATTCATATAAGAAAAAGAGAAAGAATAAAGTGATAGTTAACTAGCCTAAGATGTTTTTTTGAAACTTTCTTAAGGTTTGAATGTTTTTTCTCCTTGACTATTGTATCATGATTCTTAATGAATTTAATTTTTATTTGTGAGAAATTTATAACATGCCATCTATTTTTCCTAATGTCTAAAATTGTTAGAGAATCATACTTAGTGTAATTTTTTTGATCAATTGTTTAATTTTAAAAACACTTCTGAAGCATGTAACCTCAAAGTAGATTCCACACTGAAATGATAAAATAAATTATTTTGAAACCAGTCATAGAAGTATTCTAGATTCCATGTGATTTATTATGACTTTTTTCTTTCCATTTGTAATTTTTCATGATCATGTGTTATGAAACTATTGTAAATCTTGGTTTTAACTTTTAAATTCTGAAATTTCAGAAAATGAACATCTTGATTATTGATAATTACTTTGAATTTAGAAACCTTGACAAGAACAAATTGATATTTATTTTCACTTGATTTTATTTATGAAATATTAATATTATCATATATTGTAAGCATGTGGTATAGTGGAAATTCTTGTGAAATTTATTTATAAATTTAAAAAAATGATAAGTATGCCATGTGGTAATCTGTTGAGTCTTAAAACTATTTAAATGATTAAATTTATTCTTTCTATGACTAATAAGAATTCTTAAATAATCTTTCCTCAAGTCATGAGTAGTTTTTTATGGGAATCATTACTAAAGTTGAAAACATTTGTGTTGTAACTAGGTAAATTCTAGTATGAAAGACTTGATAATGTAAGATGGTTAATATGTTGCATTTAAATATGTAAGTAGAAACATGTTATCCTTATTTATGTATATAATAATGTTTTCCTGAACCATGAAATAATTAAATAATGTTTAGTTAGATAATAATAAATCATGAAACATAGAAATAAAACATGTATAGTTTTAATTTTGTTTTTAGAAAGCATGTTTTATTTTGATGATTATGATATAATGTTGTTTATATAGTGTAGTATTTGAATTGAACATGATAACTTAGCATGTAAAAATTTTCAAATGATGTTTCAAATATGATGTGATTTTTGTGGTTGCGTTGAAATATTTTAATTGAAGTGTTGATATGTATTTCTAAAAATAACAGTTGTTGGAAACCTTTCTTGCACTATGATTAATGTGGATTATGAGAACCTTGACATGACTAATTAAGTAAACTCATCATGTATTAAAAGTAAAATCACTTATATATGGTTACTGAATTGGTTTTCCATATAAAATTTAAAATTGTGTGACTATACCCCTGATAAATAATGAGGTGAAGTAATGTAAGATCCTAAATAATTATGTAAGTCAGAATGTGTTTCTGCTATGTGTGGTTATTCTTATTGTGTTTCCATGTGCGATGTGTGATTAAAAACTTCAATCATATAAAGAGTATGGAAACCTAATCCCTAATAGAGACACGTTATACTTTGACACGATAGAAACTATGTGGGCGAGTTAGTGCCTTCCAAAGCAGATAATATCTCAACATGGGAAAGGTAATTCCTTGCTTTATCTATTTGTAGATTTGATGTGTGATGATAGTGGTGATTGTTGGTTGGGTAAATGTGGAGGATGATATAGATAATGTGTTTATGTAAAAATGGTGGGTTTTTTGGATAATAAAGTGGTGCATTAACATGGTTGAGTGAAATGTCTCGTGGATGTTTTTCTTGGTTGGTGAGTTTGGTATAGTGGGTGTGTTGTGAAATGGTGGTGATGTGTGGTGGCTGAGATGTGTGGTTGTTGTGGTAAGATGGATTATGTTGTGTTGTAGTGTGATTATGTTGATTAAATATCTCACCACCCATAAAAATTTTAATCACATAATGTTGGTAATAAAATAAAATGTTTGTTTTGAAAATCATGAAATTAATGAGGTTGAGTTTCTCTCCCATGTGTAAATCCTTTTATAAAGTGATGGGAATGTTTGACTTCTACATTTTTGGTTGGGTTTTTTGTGATTTATTTTATGTTTATGACCCGTGTTATAACCTCAAACATATGAAGAGATGGAAACTCTTTCCCATGTCAAGACGGGTTATATTATGACATATTTTAAAACTGTGCAGGTGAATCAGTGTCACCCAGAGCAAACAATATAGTGGTGCAGTGGATGATTTCATTTGATTTGTATACTTGATGCACCTCTAAATATGTTTATGTTGGTGCTTGTTTTGGTTGAGAAATGTTATGTGAAATTTTTTCATGAGTGTGATCCTAATAAATAATCATTTTTAGAAAAAATTGGAAATAATAATATTAATAATAATAATTTTTAAAGATTCATAAAATTGACTTTTTCAACATTATGATTTGTTTTTCTTACATTGAATATCATATTTTGAATTTTATACACATAAAAAATGATTTGAAAATACATGGTGTGTGTGATTAAAACCCTTGATGGTGACTTAAAAAAACAAAAAAAATATTTATTTTTCGGAAAAATGTTCTTGAGTTGAAATAATGGTTTGAAGCAGAATTTTGATAAAATAAAAATGGTGTGAAATGTTTTATGATTTTAATTTGAATGATTTTAAAAGAGTAGAATAATTTTTCAAAAAAAATTATATTTTATTTTGAAATAAAAGGCATGGAATTGTGAAATAAAACTTTTGAAGGCTTTGAAAATATTTGGTGGAACAAAAAATTCTAAAAATAAAAATTTTATTTGATGAAGTTTATTTATTATAGATTAAAAATAGTTACTTTAAATAAATAGTGATTTTTAAAGGAATTTACTTGTTTAAAACTATAAATGATGTAAAGAATGTTTTGTTTATAATTAGTTGAAATGTATTGATTTATGACCATTTATGTGGCCTTATTCTTTTTTGAGATGTATCTCTCCAGGGAGACAATTTATAAATTATTGTGTAGGTTTAAATTTCTTTTCCCAAATGGTTATTGTGTTCAAAATATATCGAGAAACTTGAGATGTATCTCATGGGTTGTTTGTTTAGACCATCATTCTATTTTCCTACTAGTTTTGTTTTAATTATCTAGGCTGAGAATTTTTTGAGAGGTATCTAATTTAAAGGTCCATAAAATTAATAAGACTTTGTCATTCTATGGAATTTCTTAGTGATTCCATGATTCAAGTGTTTTTTAAAAAATTATATAAGCAGTTTAAAATGGGCTTGATAATTTATTAATATTAATTTTCATGTTTTGAAATTTATTTTGGAAGTTTTTAAAATTATTTAATTTAGTGAGATTTATTTAATTGAAAGAAATTAAATCAAATTGAATTTTAATATGTTTTTCAAAATTTTAATTACATGTGATATATTAAATATTATACAATATATTATACACTTCTGTAAATATGTATATTTACATGTGTCATGTTGTAATTAAGCGTTTCAAAAATTATTTTGTTGCAAAATGTGATATATATAAATATACACATTTGTATATGTATATCTGCATGTACATATACATATACATTACATTTCCATATATATATATATATTATGATATTATATGAATAATAAGCATTGATATATATGTATATAAATATATATATATATGTATGTATGTGGGAATATATATTTATATATATATATATACTCTCATGTTATATATATATATATATGTATTGTTATATATATGTGGGGGGTTTAAAAAATGGGTGGATATTAAATTATTTAATAATAATAATAATAAGTGTCAAATGTGTGGTGTAATAATGAAAAAAGTGATTATTTTAATTAAGAAAAAAAGAGAGGGAAGTAAGAGATTAAATGTGAAATCATGAATGATGGGTGTGTATGGGAGTTATGATTTTAATGAGAGAAAAATGTTTAAATATATTGTTTGGATAGAGAATCATTAAAAAGGAAAAAATTCCATGAAGTGATCATACAATAATTATTAATTTTGTTATGCAAAAAAATATGTATTCAATATTTAAACTAGTTTATTAAATAAAATTTTAAAATATATTATACCTAAAATGAAGACTTTGTTTAAAGGGTTTTGACAAATCTGACAACACGCATGTTAATAAAATTATCACACATCATATAAAATGTTATATATGTATTTAAATATATATTTTTACATGAGTGTTGTAAATATTTAGCATTGAAAAAAATATTTGGGTTGTGAAATGTTTTATGGATATATACACACATACACACACATATATATATACATGTATGTATAAAATTATTTATATATCACATTTTATATATATATATATATTGTTTTATATATGTAATATTGTTAAATTTTTATATATGGGAGTGTATATATATATATATATTGTAATATATATATAGGATTTTTTGAATGTGAAAAACATTTTAATATTTAAAAAAATTTAAAACATTAGGAAAAAACGTTAAAAACGTGAAGAAAAAAAAGAAACGTTTCAGTTTTAAAAAACGGAATAAAGAAAATAAATAGAAGAGAGAATAAGAGAGACCGCATTAAAAAATTTGGAGATTTTGGATAGATTTTAATATTATTATTATTATAAAATGATAGTATTATTATTGTAATAAGGACTAATTAATACCATAATGTCTTCATACGGTATCTGATTGACTAACCATTAGAGGTATCATAACCTTGACTTTGATATGGTCATTTCAAGACCGATGTTGGGTACATTTTTTGGATTCATGGATCAGGTCCATGAAGAGACTAATAATTATAATAATAATTATAATAATCATAATAAAAATAATAAATATGGGTAATTAAAATAATAATAATAGTAATAAATGAGTTGAATTAATGGGATGGTAATATGGTTTAATAAAAGTAGGATAATTGTTTTAATTATTTGAATAAGATATAAATGTGAGATTTGAGAGAGAATTTAGTAATTGTGAATTAAAATAACAATAATGAGATTTGAAAGTGTCAAAACGTGTGAAATTAATGGGAAATAAGTTTTATAAATGAAATGATATTTTATAATTAAATGATAGGAATTAATTACGATAATTTATGTAAAAAAAGATTAAATAAATACCCTATATATATTCAACTTCTTTCAACCATATCTTACTCAGTATTAATCAGATTTTCACGCCATTAATTTCCTTGGATTCGTCTTGATGAGTATAAGGTAAGTGCAAATTTTTTTTAGAATTCATCACATAATAATTTATAGATTTAATTAAATACATATTTTAATTTTTAAATTATTAGAGATGGATAATCGGATGATTATGGGTTTGCATCGGCCTTGAAAACATTGTTTTTTATCTTTGTCGAGTTTGAAAATTGTGGTAGATGATCCCTCATCTCTCTTCTTTTTGTATCATGTGAGATAGTTCTAATTATGTTATTCTTTGAGAAAATGGTATCATAAAGATAATTAATTAATTAATTGAAATTTATGGAGATTATGGAATTTTTCATGTGTTATAGATGAATTCTTCATGTTGCTGATAATTATATCAATATAAAGTATTCACATATGCATAAATAAATATTATCCTTATTATCAGATGTGTTAATTAAGATAATTGAAATATTATCTTGGAGAGAGAAATTTATAATCACATGAATTTATTTATTATTATTTTCTATAAAAAGGAAACACTCACATTTTTTTCTTATGTCGTAATATTATTTAAACGAGTATGCATGCTTGATGCCTCACTAAAAATCATGGTTGTTGGAAGCCTTTGTTTGTTCTAATTTGATATGTGTTTTGAAATCTTGGTTGGTGTGATTATTTTAAATCACCTTAAATGAAATTGGTTAATCACTTATATTTGGTTAATAAAATGGTTTCCCCATGATTTATGGTTTTTGTGAGAATATCCTTAAATAAAGAATTGGAAAGAGATGGAACCCCCATTTTCCTAAATCTAAAAATATTATGTTTGTGATATTAGGTGTATGTGATGGGAATGAGTTGTGTTGTGATAGATTCTAGGGTAATAATGAAAATAAATAATAATGTTAAATTATAATGGAATGTGTTACAGTATATAATGAATGCTTGAAATGATAATGGAAAGTTTTGTTAATATGGTTGTTGATAAATGAAAAATGAATGGGTTGCTTGTTTGGAATTGGTTGGTAAATGAAAATTATAAAAATTTGTATGATATGTTTAAGTAAAGCATGAATTGTGAAAAGTGTATTTTGGATTTTTGTGTGGTGTTGTACATTTAGAAGTGGTAGTAGAAGTTTCATAGGTTCTAAGGTGATGTGGTGAAATTGTGACATAATCCATTGGATTGAGCTCATGTGTTTGATATTATATATACATATTCCATTTTATAATATTTTTATTTCTATACACACCCCCCACCCATGTTGAGTACTATGTGCAGACACCCACATACTCATGTGGTGGGTGTTTTCCCCAACATCATGGTGGGAGGATGGATGACTGGATACCTGCTCTTCCCTACTCCCTCTTCTAGGAGATGAGAAGGACATGCATGGGCTGTGAAGGATAGAAGTCTAAAGTGTCACTATCAAGTTGTGATGTGATGAATAGTGATTTCCCAGGTGTCTTAAGGTGAGATTTGATGTGGTGTGATGAACTAGGTGTCTGCATGTGGTATTTTATATGATGTGTTCCGATGTTATTCGGAAGAGGTGGGAGAGTAGGACGTATGATGTTGGGGTGTGAGAGTAGAAAATTATTAGGAACATGGTGTGGGTTACCCTATCATCAATATGTTCATCTTATACTATTATACTTAGATGCATTATTTGGTGATCAAACCTTATTTATATTAGGATTTTGGTTAGTATACCTGTTTAGGTGTTGTTTGGTTCTACTAATTTTACACAGGTGCATTAGTATGATCTTTTCACATTTGCATGAGAGACTTTGTTTTTCCTATTGAGTATACATGTATGCTCACCCTATATATATAAAAACTATTTTCAAGATTCCAAGAGGACTCTATGGACTGTGCTGTAAATTTCTAGTTTAGACCTTTGGATTTATTATTGTGTCATTATCTTAGCTTTTATTCTTTTGGAATTTCTTTTGGATATTTTTATATGTATTAGTTTCATTTATATATAGATTGTGGGATGGTTTGGATTTATTTTATATTATGTCATGGATTTTATTTTGGATGATTCGTTCTATCTCCTGATCTTGTTTTCTTATAGAGGGAAATTCCTCCCATATCAGGAGATTTTATACCATTGGTGTTAGTCGTCAACCGGAGGCCTACTGGAGGTGGTACTTAGGGGCCACTATCTCTCTCCCTTCATTATGGTATCTTTGGTTGGAGGGGGTCATGATAGGTAACCTATCCTATAGAGTCACTATCATGGCTTAACTCAATCCATTATGTCTTTTATGTCTCCCAGTTGAATAAATACCATATGGACCTCTCTCATGTTCTGTAATGGGAAGATCTAGATTTTGAGCCTAATGCCATCATTGTGGAACATCATGTCTGTATCCTGGATTATCAAAAAAATGTGCTCTATGGTAAGTCTATATCATTGATCCATGTTCTCTATAAGTGTGATGATGACAACTATAAGGCATGGGAGTGGAAATCTTTGGTGATGGATCATTAGCCTCACATGTTTTCTTCTAAGTAAGCCCAAGGAATTTGGGGGGGAATGAAGTAGCATGGTGGGGAGTTTGTGACACATATTGGGTCAGTGGTACATCTAATTTTGAGTTTTATTTATCATTTGGTTTACCTTTTGAGTTCTCGGGTGCTCGGGATCAAAAATTGGATTGTTTGGGAAGATATATCATAGTTCATGGTTTGTACAAGATTTATCTAACAGTGCAGCTAACCGTGCGAGGGAATGATTTTTTGGATAGAGGTATTTTTCATGGTTTCAGCCTAGTTTTTTAAACCATACAATACTGAGGGAAAACCATGTGGTCTATTTTTGGGGAGTCAGAATAACCTGCATGGTTGACACATGGTTTTTCTAACCATGCATCCTGACCTTGCAAGTTTCCCAGAATCTTTAAAAATCATCTTTTTACCAAAATCCCCCTGTCAATTTTAATACCCCTTTGACCCTCTTTTCCTCATGCCATCATTAATGATCATTCCTCTTTAGATTATAAGATTTACCTCTTCCTTATTTGGTGGACTATCCTTGAGATATTGGTTATTTTTCTTGAGTTAAATCTGAATATTCTTGTTCTCTTCATCTTTCACCCTTCCTTATACTTGTTCTTCCACTTTTAGGGAAGCGTGTAACCCTAAGTGGTGGGGTGGCCAAACCTATGGTTTTAATGAGGTTTTTCATTTTATTTCTTGTGGATTAGGTGTTTTATTCCCTTCCCTTCCCATTTTGGCTGATTTTCATCGAAGGTAGTGAGTTTAGAATAATTTTTAAGGTAGATGTCTCTATTTAAGGGAATTTTCCCAGAATTACCTTTAAATTATAAATCAAATTTTGTTTGTTTTTGTTAAATTTCAAATTAAATGATTTATGGATGATTTTTATACAATGTTTGATGTGTTCACTGGTTTTTCTTAGTAATTGGTTGTTTAAAGTGAGTTTTCTAGACGGGGGTGGCTTGAGCGTACTCTAAATGTTTAATAAAATGGATCAAAGTAATTTTATTATTTCAAATGTATTTATAAATAGATTTTAGAAAAAATTACCATATGGAATGGTTTTTTATCAAATGGTCATGGTTGTTTATTTAAATGACTTGTGAAATGAATTTTGATATATGAAACATATGATGTGATTATGATTGGCATGGATTAGCACATGGTAATACCTAGGGTGTGAGTAGTGGTTATACAAGAGAATATGAGATCCTTTAGTAGAAATACTAAGATAAATTCCATTTTTTTAGGGATCATGAAAGTCTTTGGTAGAGAGATCGTGATAGCTTCCATTTGATGACTGATAGACTATGAGATCTCTTGGAGTTGGTCTCAATGAATATTGTGTGAGCTTCCAATTTTTTTATCTGGTTATAAAACTATATTTTTAGTCACACTCATATTATAACCTTATAGTTAGAGCCCTTGGTATACAATACTCATTTCAGGTTGATTTTTATGCTTTTATGAATTATGTTAGTGCCTTGTTTAATGTGATATCATGATTTATGCCTATATCTATTTATTTATTTATCTGATGATGATTTTTATGCTTAACCTTGTTATGTATTATTGGTTATATTGGTAATTTTGTGGCGTATGGCCTTTTTTCCTTATTTGGTCCATCTTGGTGTTCTTTTATAAAACCTTTTTGTTTAAAAGAAAACCAAATGGATTTCAAAGGCTTGTTTTAAAGCTTAATGTCTTCAAAGTGGTTTGGTTATGAAAATGATTTTTAAACTAGATTATTGCCTTTTCATGGTTTAAAAACCTTAAATATATTCATGGTAGTATCATACTAGGTTTTTTACCTCAAACCCTACATATTAACTTGGTCATATATAGATTTTTTTTGTAGGGCACAGGTAAAGGAAAGAGAATTATTTAGATTGGTGGATTTTATTGATTACTATCATTCATCATTTTATTAGAGAATATGTGGTCTCATAGGGATTTTTTTGACTGGAGAAATTTTAGATCCTTGTGCTTTGGGATATATGTATAGGCCTTGTATGGTTTTGTTCCAATTCTCTATAGTTTTAAGGTTTTGAATTGAGATACCATGTATATGTATTGTTATGACATGTTATGTGTGAGATGCATGTTATTGATTATGGTATCTATTTAGTCTTTATTGCATTACTCTAGATGTGGTATTTTATTATGTTGAATCTAATGATGTTAGTATGGTCATCCCATTTCATGAATGGGTTATTCTAGTTCAACATGGGTGAAATTATTCCCAAGATGTTTTTTTTTTGTGCTCGGTGCTTGTCTCCAGCCCGTGGTGATTGAGAAAGTTCTTCGGTCTTTATGGTGTGTCGTATTGGGTAATAGGTTGGGTCAACCTGGGTTGGTTTATTATGGCTTAATACATCAAAGAATAATTATGTTATATGGGTCATTATTTATTCACAAACCAAGTCTACACGTTTCTTAGAAATAAGGGGGGATATAACCCTTGAACCTCTTTCAGAGATCTATATCAATGAAATTATGAGACTTCATGGTGTATATTTATTAATTATATATAATAATGACCTGTAATGCACATAAAAATTTTTGGGAAGTTTCTAAAAGTTTTTGGACACTAATATACATTTGGGTACCACCTATCATCTATAAAATTATGGGCTGTGTGAAAGGACCAACCAAACCTTATAGGACATAATAAGGTCTTTCTAAATTAACTTCCAAGTAACATAATAACAACACCTACCTTAGGTGGTATTCCTATATAATAATATCTTCCATTCAAGAATTAAAATAAAACCATATGAGGCCATATATGGAAAAATATTCCATACACTAACCTGTTTGGATAAAGTTAGGATATGGAGGCTTGTTGGTACAAAACTCATTAAGGAAAAAAACTAATAAGGTGTGATCTATCCAAAATCATATCAAGATAGCTTAAATAAAATAGAAAATCTATATTGATTATATATGAAAGGAATTTAAATTCTAAGTAGGATATCATGTCTTTATAAAATATCTCCATGGAAGGGAGTTATAAGGTTTGGTAAGAAAGGGATGTTAAGTATGAGGCACATTGTAAATTTTTAAATTTGAGAGGGAATTGTAGTTTTGAATAATCATTTGGATTCTATGCCTATCCTCTCTAAAGTGAATGGAGACTTTCATGTATCTATATTAAGGAAGTAAATGCAAGACCCTACACATGTATTGACCATCCATGAAATAGAGATATATCCTAGACTTTCATATAATAAAGATCCTGTTAATATTCTTGACACTAGAGAGGAATTTTCATGGAACTATACAACCTGATAAGTGCAAGTTCTTTAAAGAAATCATAATTTGGAAAAAGTAACATGGGAGCCTTAGGAAGAAATGATGAAGAATTACATATATTTGTTCTCAGATTGATATACACCATAAATTTGAAAGATAAAATAATTCAAGTTGGATAGAATGTAATACCAGATATTCTACTACAGTAAATAAACATTTCATCATAAAAATTATGACATAATGAAAATTATATTATTTAATCATAATAGTAAAATATATTATAATATGATAGAAAACTAGGAAATTACATTTATTATATAAAATAAATCCAGTACCATAAAATAATTTTGTAATAATATAAAAAATAAATTATATATATATGAACAATAAAATAATTACACATGTGCTGCTCAAAATAAAAATAAGAAGAGGATTGGAATTTTAGGTTCCAAATGCATGATTTTAAAATAAAAAAGTGATATTATTTTAAAATTAAAATTCAAATATATAGAGAAATTTTTTCATAAAAATAACTTTAAATTTTGAATCAATAATTCTAAATTAGCAAACATTAAAAATATTTATAATTTTCTAAGATGATCAATTTTTTGGGTAAAAATTAAAATATGATATGAGTATATATTAATTATTATGATATAATAAAGACTTTAAAATGATGTAATAAATAACATAAATGTTTTTTCAACTAAGAAATGGGTTTATTCACTAAAATAATGTATTTTAAAGTAATAAACTTTATTTTTCAAACCTATAAAGAATTTTCCAAAACCTAAAGTATATTTTAAAGATTTAAAAAATAATTATTTATGAGTAAGAATGTTTTCTACATCCAAAATAATATATTTTAAATTATTTAATTTCAAATACATTTAAAATCCCAAAAATGTCTAAATTGTAAAAAACAAATAGAGTTAAAACAATGGGTAATACAATAGTTTTCATTTACCATAACCTAGATTTCCAAGACCTATGTTTTGAAATTAATTAAAAATTCCCCCTCATTTTTGTATGTACCCCTATCCTCCCACTTATATTCAATCCAAGTTTACATAGCATGTTTCTACTCTTCTTTTCCCTCTCAAGATTCTATCCAAGGATTTTATATTGTTCTAAATTTCTCTTCTGAAGCTTTAATAAGATACCTTTCATGGTTATATTCCCAATCCACTCCTTTCCATTTCAATTATAGTTCTTTTTGTTATAATATCATTTAAAGTTATTTTTCATAAAATCACATTATTTTAATTCCATATTATTATATTCAATTTGATATATGGTTTATGAGATATTAATTTTTTTAGGGAAAATCCCCCTTTATTGAATTAAAACGATAAAACCTCTTTTCTATTTGGGAAAGAGGGAACCCATTACAAGAAGGGAAAAATTCCTTAAAGACAAAGGTAAGAAAAGTCTGACAAGAACAAAAGAAGAAAATGTTTAAACAGGCACTGGAAAGATATTTTATTACTATATGAAATTTTATTACACTTCTTTTTAATAAATTCCTTATCATATTACCAATTATATATCATCAGTATCTCAAGTTATATTACCTTCAAAATACATCATAACACTCAAACATTAGGGGAACCCCAAGGGATAAATCTAAATATAAGGAAACATCCTAACATTTTGGTGAAGTAAAGAGTGTGTGGTTTTCTAACAATTAAATCCCTCTTAGGACACAATTAGTGGATGTTGGTTCTAAAACATATGCACATAGGTTTAATAACCCTCAAAAAAAATTGTTTGGTATTAAATAGATCTTCACTCGATGCACCACATGTGAGTCCAACTACACACCTAGTTTGATACTCCTGGGGATATGATTTGGATGACTCGCAATATCTTTATGAACCATAACAAATAATTTAAATATATTATTATATTGTTAAAATAAATTTTCAAGTCATGTATTTAAATTATGTAAGAGTTTCACTAGATCTGAAAGTGTGGGACTGGGGGGGATTTTTTAGTCATTTATTTGGTCTCCTACCATCAAAAACTACTAAAATAAATGACTATTTTCTATTTATATCCCTAAACTATGAAATTACCCTTCACCAATACCTTGTTATCATTCCTTTGATAAGGGTACTTTCCATTAAATGGTGAATATCCTATAATTTCTAAGTAATTATAGTATATTCAATAAAATATCCATATTGTTCCATAGAATAGGGAAATATTGATATTCCTTATATTCACTGTTTATATATGGATAGTTGATTCTTACATAGCCATTATTATATATGATTTTTCTCAGGGAACATTATTATATGTCTTTTCTATCCATTCTATTCATATGATGGATGCATTATATTTATTTTATGATTCATGAGGGATGGAATTATATAGCCCCTTGATGCATCAATAGGTCTCATGAGACAAACTAGCTTTGCTATTTTATGTAATATTTACCTGTTTATCTATGATGTCTTGGAATTAGGACTAAAATATATGTTATTGATATCTGTCATTATGCATTCCATCACTGTGAGATCAGATATTCATATACAAGCATTTATTTATTGTCATGTAATTCATGGATATATTATGATCATAGATCTATTTATTATTTAATTTATTTACTCCTATCATGTTATTGATATCATGCTTGTGTATGATATATTATATTGTATGATACCCCTTAATAAGAATTTGAGATTACCCCTTTTTTCATGAACCAATCTGGAGTGCCATCCTACTCAACACCCGACCCAATCTATGGCATGTCCTAAAGGGAATTCCCAATCCCCACGAGCTGACAACCAGTGCCTGGGTAACAAAAATATGCTTCGAGAACAATTTTACCCATTTATATAATTATAAAAAACCAAAAATATTAAGCATCACAATAATAGACAACCATATCCAAATGAGGCACAACAAATTTCAGATTCAAAGTTTTCAACTTTAACCAAAAACCAAAAGTACTACAATATAAAGGGAGCAAAAAAACTATCCCAAAACCTCCATGAAACCAGAGGTACATCACCCTCAAACCACCACCACCAACACCTATATAAAGTGGAGCACTAGCAACTGAATCCACTATCACGACCATGACACATCTTTCCTTTACCTGGGTCATACATAACAAAGTCTATATACACCCAAAGGTGTATACAGGGTGTAAGACAAAGCTTGGTATGATTCCATCTAAAATAAAATATTACATGCTATAACATCAAAAGAGAAACAAAAATTCACATTTCCATAATAATATTTGAAGCATTTCCAAGAAAAAAAATTAGGAAAACTTTCTCAACAAACTCTTTTTAACAAAAACCTTTTTCACAAATAAGATATATTGAAATAAAATTATACACACGGTTTACTATATGCTGATGGCTAGCACCACATAACATCATCATAATGTCACAAAAGAGAACCGTTGGGAAATACCTAGAGATAACTATCACAAGTGGGACTCTATGAACCTTGTACCTCAGTGATTAAAATCCTCAAACTCAACAACCAATAGCATTCCATACACAATCCACTGGAGGGGAACATCTCCCAAAATTCTAGTGGTATCCAAAAAATAATCCAATACCAACAATTTTCCCATGCACGAGCCACTATATGGGATCTCAACCCAAAATTATAATGGTATCTGATCATATCACATGTTTAGTTAGTGTTGTAGCATCAATCATTCTAGATGAATTTGGGCCTCATCCACTTCCAAATCAACTAGCATACTAGTTCTAGTTTTTCCTCCTAGATACCCAGGATTAACATTATACTCAAATTTCATTCCACACATCACATAAATAATCAATTTCACAGACACATAAAAAGAATCATAGAAAATACAAGGAAATCACCACTTCCACATTGATCCAACAATAAAAAACCACATAGAAACCACCATCTTCTATAAACAAAACCACTTTCCATTTCACATGCTCACCAAAACCATTTTGAAATACATTTATCACCACTTTTATAATTTATGAGTCCTATTTGGAAGCAAAAAAAGAAGAAAACATATGAAATTCAACCATTTCCATGGGAAATCCCCTTTCAAATTCATACTCACAAAAAATACATTTTATAACATAATTTATATCACTTTAATAATTAAAAAGAAAAATTTATGGTGGTCAACAATGAATCCAAAATGTAGAAAAGACCCATTTATTCCAAAAAAATCCTCATTCAACACATTCATACCTTTAAATCTCTTTGAAAACACACTTTACACCTTCCACAAAATTCATAAAATATATTTAAGAAACACTATAATAAATCACATAAGGAACATAAATACTTTACCTTAGAAAACTCATTTTTATCACATGTTCATCTCAAACCCTTTCAAAAACATGTTTCAAACAACACAAAAAATCCATAAACCACATTTAAACACTCGAGCAAGCAAGACAAATTCATCCAATAATGTAAAATTATGGAATTAACTATCTAAAACTTAAAAAATTTGGAAACTAGTGTGAAACTACAACCACACCTCCACAACACCCTATAAAAGAATGATTGAACAAAAAAACATCAAGACTTTACCCCAAATATCAAGATAAGACTATCATTATGTCAAACAACCCACTGGAAAATAATAAATCAAGAAGTAGGGAAGAATATCACTAGAAAAAAGGATAAATAAAGAGTATAAGGACTTACTTGATGATTCCTTGAAGAACCATGGTGAAAACCACTCAAAGGTTGAGGCTCAAGAGGTCCCAAAAATCTTATAGGAAGCTCCCATGGTTTAAAATCTCTAATGGAGTGGATGGGAAATGATTTTGGGCTAAAATATAAGAGGGCATAAAGGTAATCTTTACTTTTTGATGACCTAAAAAAGTCACATGGTTTTGCAAACCATGTAGAAACCTTGCTTCTTTCACTTTCCAAGAGGAATAATCCACGTAGTTATCCCACATGGTTTGACAAACCATGTGCCAACCGTGCGGTCACCACTATCCAAAATGGCAATTGGTCGCATGCTTACCAAGAGGAGGTTTCATGGTTTCCTCTAACCACACTCCAATCATGTGTCATCTTCTATCAAGACAAAAATATACACTCTTCTCCAAAACTCATGGGGAAAATATGGGATAAATATAAGAACAAAACAATACAAAATAGTAACTAAAAATTAAATCATGGATGTGACAATTCTCCCGACTATGAAAAAATATCGTCCCCGAAAAGTCACTCCAAATCTTGATCAGAAAATAAGAACAGATACTCCTCAAACCATGATATCCATTCCCAAGTCTTATGCACATCATTACCATGATACCAAAAAACTTAGACCAATGTAATGGACTTTCCAGGAAGCACTTTCTCATGATAATCCACAATATGCATTGTATACTCAAACGCTAAAAAATTAGGCTCCAACTCAAACTCCTCCAAATTCAGCACATGGGAGAGATCCAGATTATAATTTTTTAACTGATAGACGTGGAACAAGTTGTGAATTGACATAAAATGATAAGAAAAATCTAACTTGTATGCTACCTTACCAATTCTCTCAATAATTTAAAAAGGTATTACATACCTTGGTGTTAGATTCCCTTTCTTACTCAAATGGTGATGAACCAATCAAGGTTCCACTTTTAGAAACACCCAGTCAGCCTTAGAAAACTCCAAAGATCGACACCTCTAATCAGTATAAGATTTATGATGACTCTGCACCACCGAAAAATTTTTCCTGATCAACTTGACTTTATAAAAAGTTTCTTGCACAAGGCTTAATCCCAACAATGAGGTCTCAACCATATCATCCCAAAACAAAGTAAACCGACATGTCCAACCATAAAGTGCCTCAAAGTGGGCCATTATAATTGAGGATTGGTAACTATTGATATATGAAAACTCCACCAATCCAAAATGGTAATCCCATAAACCTCTAAAATCCAACACACATGCCCAGGGCATATCTTCCAAGATTCAATTTGCCCACTCCATTTGACCATCCATTTGAGGATGGTATGTTTTACTCAAATTGATCTATAACCCCATAACCTTATGAAGGACTTACAAAAACAGAAAGGTAAAATGGGGGTCCCTATCTGAAACAATTACCGATGGCACACCATGAATCCTCAAAATCTCCTAAACATATAACCGACCCAACTCATCCACCTTGGATGAATCCTAGATTAGAATGAAATGGTATGATTTGGTCAGATGGTCAATCACTAACCAAATATAATTGCTTCCTCAAGGTGTAAGAGGTAATCTAACAATAAAATTCATGGTGATCTCATACCACTTCCAAGTGGGAATAAGTAGCAGCTAAATCAAACCAGAGGTCCTTTGGTGTTCTTCTTTAACCTGATGACACATATAACATCATGATACAAATTAAGCTATGTCCCACCTTATACCTAGCCACCAAAATTGCTGACGCACATCATAAAACATCTTGGTATCCCCAGGATGAACAACCCTCTGAGACTGGGGATTGTCCTACTTCACCACCATCCTCCACAAAAACGGCACCATGAAGTGAACCTTGAAGAAAATAAATCCCTAATGATACAACAACCATTCTTAATACACTTCTCCACCATTTAGGAATTTCATAAACTTCTAGCACAACTCATCACTAGGAAAATCCCGCTAAATTAATTCCATAAGGGAATATTTTAGCCGAACACTAGTCAATAACACACCTCCACTATATTACTTGGTCTCAAGATGCATCTGGATAAAAAGACCCATCAACGTCCACTCATCACTAGACTCTTTTATAACTTTCACTAACACATTCCTTCTTAAGGAATATGCAACCAAATTTCCTTTTCCTGGGGTATAGACTATATTAAAATCGAACCCTTAAAGATACTCAACCCAATGACATTGCCTCAAATTCAAATATTTTTGGGAGAAACTTTTTCTAGATTCTTATGATCTAAATAAACCACAAACTTCTCCCAAAAAATATAATGGTGCCACATATTCAATAAATGCATCACCGCTTCCAACTCCAGGTCATGGTTTGGGTAATTCTTTTCATGTTTTCAGAGCTAGTGTGAACTATAAGCTACCACATGGTCATATTGTATAATAACACACCCAAGACCCATATGTGAAGCATAAAAATTGACTTCATATCCTTTTACATGTTATGGTAAGATCAAAAAAGGGTTTTTGGTCAACCGCTGCTTAATCTCCTCAAAGTACGCTTGAAACTTTGAGCTCCATTCAAACTTTACCCCTTTTCGGGTAAGCACAGTCATGGAAAGAGAAATCTGAGATAAATCTCGAACAAGGCACCTATAATATCCATCCAAGACTAGGAAGCTCCTGATCTCAAAAAAATTCTCTTGTTCCCATGACATCACTACACTGATCTTCTTAGGGTCCACTGAAACCCCTTGTTTTTTAGATCACATGGCCCAGAAACTTCACTTCCCTTATCCAGAATGTGCACTTGGAAAACTTAACATATATATGATGATCCTAAAGAGTTCCTAGCACAATCCTCAAATGTATCTAATCCTCCTCCTCAGTCCCGAAATAGACCATGATGTCATCCACAAAAATCATGATGAAGTAATCGAGATACTGGTGAAACACTCTATTCAGAAGCTCCATAAATACTATATTAGCATTCCTAAAATGAAAATGCATGACCAAGTAATCAAAATGATTGTACCTACTTCAGAATTTTGTTTGCATAACATCCTTTTCTCTAACTCTAACTTGGTGATATCCATAATGCAATTCAATCTTGGAAAACCACCTTTCCCCCTTAATCTGATTGAAAATCCAATTAATATGGGGAAAAGGTTACATGTTTTTTATCTTCACCTTATTCATATTCTAGTAGTCAATGCATAGCCTAAGAGATCCATCGGCCTTCTTCGTAAACAAAACAAGGGTGGCCCAAGTTGAGATGATCAGGCGAATGGATCCTTTGGATTCCAAATCATACAGTTGTAACATTAATTCCCTAAACTTGGTGCAGTTCATAAGGTATGATGTAAGATATATTGGTTTTGTTCTCTATACCAAATCAATAGTGAACTCAACATCCTTCTCTAGAGGTAAACCTGAGAAATCCTCTGGAAACCCCTCTGGGAACTCATCCAATATAGGATACAATCTACCCTCAGGACCACCATCATTGTCCCCCAATGTGATTGAAGAGATATGATACATAGGGTTTCATAACTCTTGATGTGGAGGTCCAGCATATCCCGATCGAGGATCCCGTTCACCTAGAAAAACCTAGGTACTTCCATCAGGTGCCATATAACACACTCTTCATCCATAACAGTTGATGTGTGCCTGAAAATGAACCATCCAATACATATCAAGGATCACGCCAAAGAGGACCATCTCTAAAACCAGAAAATCCAATTATAGATCGATCAATGACATGGTGAGTGCACAAGACAAACAATTAAAACCTTTCTATTTCTTCTTAATAAGCGGAGTTACCAACTCCATTTCATACTAAATAAGCTCAGTTGGTAACTTTATCACATCCACAAGATGGGAAGAAATGAAATAAATAAAGGCACCAGTAATAAAAAAATAATAGCTAAAGATGATGCAATAATAATGATACCTCAAACTAACATAGACCTTTCATCTGATTCCACTGGAGCCTGATCCACCACATGAATTTTCCTCGAATTTGCTTAATCCTGAGAACAACCATTTCCATGCAAGTCTTACCTAAATGACTCTACCCAGAAGATGATCCAGCCTTGCCTCCATAACCTCTAAACTGAGATCCCACTGTCTTGGATAGTTCTGGCCAAGCTGACATCTCTCTAGAATCCATAGATTCTACACCACTCTGATATGTTCTCACCACTTTGGAAAATCACTGTAAGTTACCCATAGCTACGTATTGATGACAAGTTCTAGGTGGAGATGAGCATGCAGATCGCATGTGAGATTCTTTCCCACACTAATAGCATACAAGTAACCCATCATTAGAAGTCCCAAATGAAGACAGCCTGGAAGGGTGGCCTGAACTACCACCTCCCGTATTCCCCTTCTCATCTCGCTTCCTCTTCTTCTTATATGAACTACCACTACCCACTGCTAACATTGCCCCAAAGAAACACAACTTTCCTCTATGATAAATTTCAACCATCATAGTGTGATCAACCACTGAAGAATAAGTATTAAACTTTAACAATAAGACTTAGGATCAGATCTCTGTCCAAAACCCCATATCGAACTTCTGAGCCTTCAACTACTCATTGGAAATGATCTCAGGTGCATACTAAACTAGATTAGAAAAGTTGATGGCATACTCCATTAGGGTCTACTCTCCCTGGCTAAGATCAAAAAACTCTAAAGACCTTGTAAAGTCTGAAATATCAAGAAAATACTGCTCATTGAATGCATCCTTGAAATATTTCTAACTCATCTACTCATGCTTTCTAGTTTTCACCACTAAGTCACACCACTTCTAACTGGGAACTTCCAACATAATTAAAGCGTATTTCACCCTAAATTCCTTAAGAGTGTAAATAAAATTGAACATCCTCTCTATCTTATCAATGGGATCCTTTTTTATTTGGGTTTAATGATACCTTGGAAATAAGGAGGATTGTTCTTGAGTAACTCCTAAGATTTATCCTTTCTAGAACCTGGTTCAGCTTCTCTAACCTGAGTAGGACCAAAGCCCGCTCCTTAACCCAAATCTTAGACAGCCTGAACCACTACTTAAACTAACCTATGATCAATTGGAGAGGGAGAACTCTCCCTAACATATTCCCATGGTTTTATAGGAATTATCCAAGGAGGCATATTTCTACAATAAACAATGACGATAAGGAAATCCATCAATACAACCATCAACACATATTCTGAAAAATATCAGCAATAAAAACAAATGAAAACAATTACATAAATAAAAAATAACCAAATTCATCACAATAACAAGTCAACCTAAAAAACTACACCCCCAATTAGTGTCAATATACATTATTCAGTCTGTACTTCTCACATGGAGGAGAAGTCAAACCAAATTTTCCAAAATCCCATGGTGATTCGATCCCTTTAATGAGGTGTGTTGACCAGACACCCCACTTACAACTATAACCTCAAGACCCAATAATCCTATCTCCAGTCTATCTCAACTATTTCTAAATAACTTGACCCAAAGATAGTGTGACCTTCAATAATACTATTTTTTCAAAAAACAATCTTGAGTTCCATCCAACCTGATACCCAACCTGATCTGTGACATGGCCTAAAGGGCGTTCTCAATCCCCCAAGCTAGAAATTAGTTCCTAGGTATCAAAAATATTATTTGAGAATGATTTTACCCATTTATATAATCATAAACAACCAAAAATAATAAGTATCACAATAATAGGTAACTATAGCCAAATGAGGCACATAAAAAATTAGATTCAAATTTTACAACTTTAACCAAAAACCAAAAGTACTAAAATGTAAATGGAATAAAAAAATTATCCCAAAACCTCTATGAAAAAAATATGGACATCACCCTCAATCCACCACCCCAAACACCTATAAAAAGTAGAACACTAGAAACCAAATCTACCATCACCACCATGACACGTCTTTCCTTTACCTAGTTCATAAATATCAAAGTCTACATACATTCAAAGGTGTATGTAGGGTGTGATACAAAGCCCAATATCATACATAACAAAGTCTACATGCATCCAAACTTTTATGTAGGGTGTGGGAAAATTATAATAGGATTCCACCCAAAAGAAAATATTCCATGATATAACATTAGAATAAAAATAAAATTTCACATTTCAATAAGAACATTTGAAAAATTTCCAATAAAAACATTGTACAACTTTCTCAAGAAATAATTTTTAAGAAAACTTTTTCAGAAATAAATTTTATTGAAATAAAAGTGTACCCAAGGTCTATCATATGTCGATGCCTATCACTACATCACATAATCATCATGTTACTAGAAAGATCCATGGGAAAATACATAGAGGTAAATATAATAAGTGGGACTCTATGAACCTCATACCTTAGTAACCAAAATCCACCAACTTAACTACCAATAGCATTCCCATGCATGATCCACTGGAGGGGAACATCTCCTAAAATTACATTGGTCTCAAAATAATAAGAAAATACTAATATTGTTCCCATACTCGAGCCACTAGAGGTGATACCATCCCAAAAGTCTAGTGTTATCTGATCATATCATATGTTTAGTTAGTATTGTAGCGTCAATCCTGATAGATGGATCTAGGCCTCAACCACTTCTGAATTAACTAGAATACTAGTTATAGTTTTCCCACCTAGATGATTGGGATTCCCTTTGTGATCAAATTATATTCCACACATGACATTAACCATCACTTTCACATACTCATACCAAGCATCAAAAGAACATAAGGAAATCACCTCTTACACATTTATCCAATGATCAAAATCCACATATAAACCACCATTTACCATAAAAAACACTTTAAATTTCACATGCACACCAAAAATATTTTTAAATACATTTCACACCACTTGCACAATTTATGAAACCCATTTGGAAACACAAAAATAATAACAAATATGAAATTCAACCATTTCCATTGGAAAATCCCCTTTCAAATTCATACTCACAAAAAATAATTTCTATAACATACTTGACATCACTTTCATAATTAAAATGCAAATTTAAGGTGCTCAAAAAATAATCCAACATGTAAAAAATCAATTTATTTTGAAAAAATCCAATTTCAACACATTCTCACCTTTAAATATCTTTTAAAACACATTTTTCACCTTACACACAAGGAATAAAACATATTTAAGAAACACCACAATGAATAACTCAAGGAACATAACCACTTTCCTTTATAAAACTCATTTTTATCACGTGATCATCTCAAAACTTTTCAAAAACATGTTTTTCACCGCACACAAAATCCATAGAACACATTTAAACACTCAATCAAGCAATCTAAACTCATCCAATAATGTAAAAGCATGGAATCACCTACCTCAAACATGGAAACTTTTGGAAACTAGTTAAAAACCACAATCGAACCTCCACAAGACCATATAAAGGAAATATTGAACAAAAAATATCAAGATTCCACCCCACATCTCAATATCAGACCATAATTAGGTCAAAAAACCTGTTGAAAAATAATAACTCAATGAGGTAAAAAGAACCCTGGAAAGAGGGGGAATCAAGAGGAAAAGGACTTACTTGATGATTCCTTAATGAACTAGGTCAAAACCACTCAAATTTTGAGGCTCAAGAGGTCCAACAAAGCTTGGAGGAAGCTCACATGGTAGTATATCCTGACCGGGCATATGGGAGGTGACTTAGGCTTAAAATCAAAGAGGGTTTAAAGGTAATTTTTCAATTTTTAATGAACTGGACAAGTCGCATGTTTTGAAAAACCGTGTATTAACTATTCATCCCTCACTATCCAATAGTAACAAGCCACACAGTTATCCCATATGGTTTGAAAAACTGCACGCTAACCATGTGGTCACCACTATCCAAAATAGAAATTGGATGCATTCTTGTATAGAGGAGAGAACACAATTTCTTCTAACTGTCTGTCGACTGTGTTTCGTCTACTATCAAGCCCAAAATCTCCACTTTTCTCCAAAACTCAAGGCGAAACTATGGGATAAATATAAGAACAAAAATAGATATAAAAATATCTCAAAATATAATCATAGATATGACACCTTTATTTTTTTCTCATTTCCCCAAGAAACCATAAAGATTATTATGTGGGACTTATAGATTTACAAAGATAAATAATAAATTTTCATGTATTGAGTTAATGCATCTTAATTTTTTCAATTTAATGTAAACTTCATTTATATATCTAGCTTACTGAGACTATTAAACTATTGTATATTTTCAATTGTGATCTATTTATTTTATACCATGGAAATAAAATAACCATCAAATTCTGGTCACTAGAGTTGAGGTGTTATAAGAAATATTATATTATCATCATTATTAGAAAAATTTTACACAAAATTTATGGGACTCACAATAACCAAATAGATGTGAGAAAAACGTGAAAACATGTTTGACGTAAATTTCAAGATCAAGGAATCCAATCTAAAAAATTGGTGAGCCAAATTTGAAGCTATCAAGATGGATGAATATGAGAATATTAATGACTATTTCACCAGATTGAATAAAATAGTTAGTCACATTATAGGTCTTGGATACATTCTATAAGATTCTAAAGTTGTTAAAAAATTAATTAAAAATATTACAAATATATTTGGTCTAAAAAATTTAGCTATTAAAGATATATAAAACTTATCTCTATATGAGTTACATAATAATATTCTAAATTATGAGATGAGAACAGCTCCATTTTTTAATAATAAGGATAAATAGGAGAAGAAATTTAAATCCATGAATAATTTAAATATTAAATAATATGAGGATGAATCATCAAGTGACTCAAAAGAGGATAATGATAGTTATGAAAATCCAAAAAAAGGTTATGGATATTATCTTAAAAATATTAAAAAGTTTAGGGAATTTAAGAGGGAAAATTCCACTCACATATTTAAAAATTTTATTAGTTAGGGACTTTTGTAAATAAATACCAGAGAAGAAAGAACAATGTGGATTATGATGAGTAAAAAGATAATAAGGGGACTTGGAATAGATCTAAAAACAAAGAGTACAAAGAGTACAAGAGTTATGATGAATTAATTAGGAGAAAAAAATAATAAATAATTAGGATGAGTAAATAGAAAGATGATTTTTCTTTATAAAGTATTTAATTAGATGTAAATTTTACTAGCAAAGATACCAACTTCATGGTATATTTTTAAAATAAAAATGGAAGCTCAAGGATTAAAGAAAGAGAGTAGACATATACGGAACATATTTTGAGAACTGAGCCTGAGGTATATCTTAATATAAACACTCAACTTAAAAGGTAAGTTATAAGAAGGAATTTAACAAGATGAAGAAAGCTGGGTATGGAATTTATAATAGTGAAAATTATTATATTGAGAAGATCAAAACCCTAAAAGTGAAGTTTTTTGAGAAAGAAGGTATTATCAACGAACATGAGAAGGGTATTGATATTGTAGAAGAAGTACTTAATATAGTATAATCAAGATGTTTAAAGGAAGATAATTCTCTTGAGAAGATGAAGAATTAATAAAATAAAGTAATGTAAGTGATGATAGAGTCATACCAATAGGTTGATAATGGTTTTCCATCAGATAAATTAAAATTTATACATGTGGTTCATGATAATGGAAAGTCTGTTTTAGCTAATATTTTAGGTTCCAATAGTCTATATGAATAAACTTGGGTTGAAAATAACACTTAGAAAATGGAATCTATCGATATTAATTTTGAAGGAATGTTGAAAAAATAAACTCTTTAAAATATAGAAAAAACATGGTTGGAGTTTATCTAATATATAAATAATATTTTCAAAATAAGACTCAATAGTTGATGGAAATATTAGTTTTAGAGCCTATTATTTGGGTTATGGTTACTATGGAAAAAAATATTATGTTTTTCGGTACAAAATTTAACTTTAATTGAATCAAATAAGGAAAGAATTAATGGGTATCTATTCAGAAAATAAAAGCACTAGATCAATGAGGAAATATAATGTGAATAGAAGACCACTTAAGGTACCTATTTAGAACAAGTTTGATGGGAATAAATGGATTTTTGGAATATATTAACAATAATTTCATTATGTAGTAGAGTGTATGACCATGGTTTTAGGTCAATAATAGCATATTAATAAAGAAAATAAGACTCAATGGAAATCCAAGGCAGAGAAACCACTTATTATTGAATTTTCACTCAAAGCCATCAAGAAGATAAAGACATGGATACATAACAGTGGATTATCATCACACATGATAGGATACAAAAATTTATTAAAAAAATTAATAACATGATGTTTATGTTGTGACCTGTGTTGATGTGATATATTTAATGATTAATATAATTGGATCATCTAAGATTGAGGTATATAGGTTTAATTCATATGAGGTTTTATTTTTATAGACTTAAGAATATTGTGGTAAGTGTGATTCAACTATATGATGAAGGAAATGAGATTATTTCAAAGAAAACAAATTGCCTCATTAAAATAATCATTTATTAAAGATCATCACAATATCTGAAATAATTGGTGGGAATTTATTTTGGATAATAGATCCTAGTAAATCCTGCTACCTCAATTCCAAAGAAAAAATAATAATCTTTGGAATATAAGACTTGATCATCTTGTCCAAAAGAACCTAAGAAAATTTTGAAAAGAAAATATTGTGAGGGATATTCCCTAGTTGAGTATAGATAGAGATATAATTTGTAAACCCTATTAGAATGAGATGATGGATCAATTATAGTAGAAAGGGGTGGATATATAGTCAATTAGACAACTTGAGTTGATTCATTCATATCTATATGGACCCATGAGACATCGGTCCACAAGAGGTTACTATATTTTATTACATTAATTTATGAATTTACAAGAATAAAAAAATATTTTTTAATGAAATAAAATTCATAAGATATAAAAAAATTTAAACTCTATAGAATACAGTTTGAATGATAACTTGGTGTTCACATTAAACAATTAAGGAGTTATAGTGGAAAGGAGTTCACTGAAAGTAATTTTTAATCCTATCTTGCTAAGTATGGAATAAAAAACAATATAATACTCCATTAATATCCCAATATAATAGAATATATAAAATAATAAATAGAATAATATTATAAATGGAGAGGGATATATTGGGCGAATATGAGGGAATAATGTTTTTCTATAGAGAAGCAATGTGGGTATCTATACACATTCAAAACCAATGCGTACTTGGGTAAAATTAAAATCTAAACTCATACTATATGTGGTATAAAAGGAATCCAATAGTAATTGATTCTAGAGTCTTTATTAGTCCCTGAATTATTAAAATAAATGACTCAAATCTAGGAAAATTTGATGAAAAATCTTATAAAGGTATATTTTTTAGGATGCCTATCTAATGAAAAAAAGTTATGGATTCTATAATAAAAGACTTCATGGAGTTTTTGACTATAATAAACTTAAAATAATTGAAAATTATCCTAATTATAATGTTAATAAAGTATCATATTTTGATAATATGACTAAAGATAGTGATAATATTTCTAAAGGAGGAAATGTTGTATAGATTGAGACTAAATCATAGTTTATTGAAATTGAATCTGATTAAAAAATTGATGTGGGGGAGGCTACTGAGAAAATAAAAAAGAAGTATCATAATATAAAGAGACATGTAGAAGTATAAAATATCATTTGAATTCAAATTACTTTCATCCAAACAACAAGAGATATGATATATGGTAATCAAACAACTATAATATCTCAAACATAACCACAATAATCATATTAATAAATCATGCATGAAGAGTGGGTCGGATCCATGAATGATTATTCTGATCAAATATAGAAAAATTCCACTTGGGACCTTGTTCCCAGGCTAAGTAACAAGAATTTTATTAGTACCAAGTGGTTATTCTAGAAAAAAATTAATTATAAAGGAGAAATTATAAGAAATAAGTCTATATTTTTTTGAAAAGGATACTCATAAACTGAAGAGATTGAATTTTAAAATACCTTTTATTTAGTTGTAAGGATAGAGGATATCTGAATATTCATTTCAATTTCAGTTTATATATAGTATAAAATCTCTCATATGAATTTTAAATATACATTATTTAATGGTTATCTTTAAGATGAGGTTTATATTGAGAATCTTGAGGGTTTATTTCTCAAAAGGTATGAATCAATGGTGTAAAAACTAAATAATTCCCTCTATGGGTTAAATCATGAACTAAGAACCTAGTATTCAAATATGGATGGAAATTTTAAATAGTTTTAATTCATAAAACAAAAAGTGTTTGGAAACTTGTACATAAAATAAATGAAGTCGGGTACAATTACTATAACAGTTTAGGTTATTGACATCATTTTTACAAGTAATAAGGAAAGTTCTTGTGAAAATTTTTACAAAAAAATAAAAAATATTTTGATATGTCTTCTCTAAGTGAGATAATATATTTCTTGGAATTAAATGTGGCACAAAAAAATAACTTTTTATTCCAAGAAAAATATGTTAAATAATTATTTAAGAAGTTTTAAATAGAGTACTAAATATTAGTATCTACACCCATTCAAGTGGGGTTGAAGATTTAAAAGGATGTTTAAGGTGGGAGTGTTAATCAAAAATAATTTAAAAATTGATTTTAACCTTATTATTCCTCACTATATCAAGGCCAGATATTGTCTATGTTGTGATTTTATATGTTAGATATCAGAGTGATCCAGTGGAATCAAATATTATGTATATAAAAATGGTCTTCAAATATATCAAAGGTACTGTGACTTATGGGATATTGTATAAGAAGGGAAAGAAATTTCATTTTTTTGGATTTAATGATTTAAATTTGGTATGTTATTATGATGATAGAAGGCCCAATTTAGGTAAAATTTTCCTCTTTGGAGATAGTTGTGTGAGTTGTAAATGTAAGAAATAGAACTTAGTCACACAGATTGCTACAAAGGGTTAATTTATTGCTACTACTAGTTCCTCTTCAAAGATGATTTGGATAAAGTATCATCTTGAGGATTTGATTATGAAGTTTTAAAAACCTATCATAACTCATCGTGATAATCAAAATTTTATTTAACTTTCAAAAAATACTATTCAATACTTATGGTCAAAGTATATTGATATCAGGTTTCTCATTATCAAGGTTAAATTTTCCAATGGGGATATTAAATGATAATTTATTTCAACTCAAGACCAATTGTATGACATTTTCACCAAGGTTATCTAGAAAGATATATTTGAGATATTACGGCTGAACATTAATGTCCAACCCCTCCTACACCATTGAGAACCTTTTGGAGGACCCCCATTGAGCCTTGTATTATGTTTTCAAAGGGTAAGAAGTAGGCATAAAAATCTTTTTTTGGATAATTTGTAAAATGGGGATAAGTTCATTTATATACTTATCCTTTTAAAATTCAATGGTTGTGTCCACTGTGAAAAAGAGGGTTTCAGTGCATACATTGAGAGAGAGGGAATATTATCACGTGGTCAAAAATCTCTTGTCACTGAGAGAAGGAATTCTCTCAAAAAATACGGTATCCTATAATGTGGTGTAAATATTCATCTCATGTGATAAATGTTATGATTTTATATCCCTTGAATGATAAATTGGGTTTTAAAAAAGAGTTTGATGAGTTTCACAACAAATATAAGTGGTAATATTGAAATGCACTTAGATTTTTTAAAGAAGTTTTATTTGTTATCAATAATTTTTTTGGATGAAAAGAATGATTGATAATTTTTTAAAGTATTTTCGAGTGTTTTGGAGATGGATAGAATTGAATAGGATAAGTTCTATGATTATTCGAGTTAGTTTCTTAAAATTTTGCTAAGTCTTATACTCTGTATAAGATTATTTGAACCTGTGTAAGAATTGTAGTATATAAGAAGATTCTGGATAATAATTTTGATGATATATTAGAAGATAGACTGTTATATAAGAATTTTGTAGTCTGTAATAATTTTTTGGGTGATATGTAACTTGTTGTCTTCCATGATTATAAAATTTAAGAAGGATAATCTCCTACACACACATTGAGGATATATAAAAAGGTTTCAAAATGTAATATATTTCATTCACATGTAAGAGATATAGTTTTCCTAATAAGTATGTCGTGTGAGATTTTTTCTATTTAAGAATTTGTTTCATAATAAGATTATTCTATATAAAAAATATGCTACTATGTAATAATTTTACATTTCAAAAGATATGATTCATGTGATATCTTATGATTTGAAAATATGAGAATTTCTATTAAAACAGTTGATGCTTTTTTGTTCTTTGAATTCAAAAATTTCACCAGCTTAGACAAAAGTAGTGATTCCAGAATATATTCAATGAAGGTTTAATGGGATTTAAATTATTATTAAATGATTAGAATATCAAGGGTAATTCTTGGAAAATTTCAAATTAATTATGGTCAATAATATTGTAATTTTTGAAATAAATAATTTTGAATCAAACTACTATTTTTAGAGGAAATTGTTGTGAACAAAATTCAAGGTAATTTACATAAAATAATTATGGAAATATTTCTTGAAAATATTAAGTAGGTATAAAATATGAAAAATGAAAGAAATGAAGTGTACATGAATTGTGAGAAGAGTTTGATACTTTACTACAATAAGGATCATTTATATCTATGAGGGAGAAAATATGAATAACACATCTTCCACTCTATCTAGGAATTCTAAAGAGTTCAAGTATAGATTATTCTATTTTCATTTATTTATGAACTTAATACTAAGGAGGAAGGATTTTATTTTTCTACATGCAGGATCTCATGTGTAATAATATCATCCTAAAGAACTATGAGAGGAGGATTGATCTAATTTTATTACACTAATATCATTCTGGAAATAAAAATTTCTCTTGAATAATATCTATTTTTTAATGTTGTATCATCCAGTGATAAATTTAAGATCTGATTCAAACACAATAGAAAAGGAGGAATCTTGAAGCACTTGTGGTTCCATTCTAAATAACATCATGTCATTTATGGGAAATGGATGATGCCTAAAAATTTTGATAAGTGTATAATACCTAATCAATAATTTTATGTGAATTATACTATATTTTTTATCACTAAAAATATTTAGTGTTAATAAGATTTGGTTCCCAATAGTATATTGTACATGGAAACATGTATTCTCTCATATTGAGGTCAAACCTTATTAAAATATCATGTGTTCTATTTTTGTTCCTTATTTTTTGTATACATAGGTGGGAGAGTTTCAATAAAAATGGTGATAACATTAATCAGCCATAGGGGTTTAATTCAAAATAATTAATTTATAAAAAAAAATTATATCATAGATTCAACCCCCACCCTCTTCTTAGTGGTATCCTAACTGATCTGGGATATTCACTATTCTATGATCTAGAATATATAATATTAATAAAATCATAATTAATAATTATACACTAAATGATAATATAACATGAATGATCCAAGGTACCACATTATAGAAACCACAAAAACAAAAATCATTACACCAAAAATGTAATAAATCAAGGTATGATTAAAATATAGTTCATTATAGGGAAAACCAAAGTGGAAAATCAAGTATATGAATGGTTATAATGAAGTTTTTTCCATTTAAGTCTCAAATAAGATTTATGGTAAACCCAAGTACTAATTCTTGACACTGAAAAAATGTGGTTTTAGTTTTTTGTATGATAATTATTCTTTATCAAAACCTATTTTATTAAATAAATAATTTTTCGTTATAAGTCTTTCTATAAAGATAAATGAAACAAATTAGGGTAAAATGGATGTTTTGAGGGAAAATTTTTGTTTTAAAAAGGTTTTATCATCACTCATAGAAGTTTTTGAAATTAATATAAAAATCTTGATAAAAACATCTTAAGAATGAAAAATATTTATCATAAGTATGGTTTTACCAAAAAAATCTACTTTACAAAGTAATGGTCTTTGAAAAATTTATTCCTAGATTATACCTTTTTTAAAAATTATTATATCTTAGAAACAAATATTTAGGATTTTATTCTAATTAAAAAAATACTAATACCCCAACACTTATCCTCACTATATAACCACTCTATTACTTATCACTAATGTATTCTATTTACTAGGGGTTAAATACAGATCTTGACATGAAATTAATTTAGTTTAGGTTGGAAATAAATTGTCATAAATTATATAATTTATCAAAAACTCAATAAAATGTGCATGATCAAACTATAATGGCCACCCATAAGCATATATATCAATGTTTAGTTTTATATATACTAAGATACCCAAAATAAAATAATATATAGAATATAATTTCAAACTTGAATTGAAAATCAAATCCTGTAATTGATTAAAAACTATAGGTAAATCGATAAGGCATTCTATACACACTTTATAAATATAAATAAGTAAAAATATAGATATTTACCTATTATGTGTGGTGTAAGAACCCATTTCTTATTTTTGAGGTACAGGTCTCTTAGTTTCTCTTTTCCTTATGTGTTTTTGAGAAAATAAGGAAAATGGGGAAAACTCCTAAATTTCGGGACTACACGCCATGTACTATTCCACACACTGTGTACTTTGGCCGTGTGGGATGAGTACATAGGGTGTGTAGCCATGTCGGCGATGAAGGGTGTAAAACCCGACTACACGCCATGTAGTGGATATTTACACACCATGTAGTCAGTCAGCAGGAAAATAGTAAGGCGGTGGAAGCAGCTGCCAGCTGAGCGGCAGTACATGCCGTTTAATCAGACATACATTCCATGTACTCATGTCGACGGATGAACAGTGTGGAGGTACCACCAGAGGAACAGTTAAATGAGAAAGGTACATTCCATGTAGTCTAAAGTACACGCCGTGTAGTTTGTTTTTTTTTTGCTTAAAATGGGCAGTAGCCAACCCTGTTCACAGGATTGGCTTATAAATGGAGGAAGGAGTCGGGATAGGAGGCCAGACCTTCGAGGATCTCCAGATCGGGCATCAGGAATCTATTTTCACCTCTGATGATCTTGTTAGAACCGCATGGGTAATCCCTACACTCTCCTTAAGCCGTTCTTGCAAATTCTTCTTCTAAGGGAAGTTATTTGAGTTTGAATGTGGATTTATTTCACCTCAGATCTATGTTGTTCATGGCCGATTCTAGGATCGGCATTCGCGTATACCTTTCAGGGGCATTTAAGGTAGGTGGATTGGTGTTTAAATTCCAATTTTTGTGCGTTTTTGTGTACCGTTGTGATACGCACCCTTGAATGGGGTGTCGTATGGCTGAGGCCTTGTTGAATTAAATACCTAGAATTGTATAGGTAATTAAATGTGATAATAAACTGTTGTTTGGGATCGCTGCTTGGATCTAGGACCACCCCGGGGGTGTGTTCCTCTGTTTAGCCATTTGAACAGGATACTCGAGGGTATGCCATTGTAATAATGATTGTTAAATTAACATGAGAGGAATTAAATGTGAATTGATTATTTACATGTTGGGCATGGCTCGGTTACTTGCGCCTGAGGAAAGTGTTATGTTTTGCCTGAGGGCATTGTTTGTTTAGCCTAAGGGCAAGGTACTACTTATCCTGAGAGCAACATCCTATTTCTCCTAAGGGAAACTTTTCGTATGCCTGAGGGCAGTGACTTCTGTGCCTGAGGGTGACACTTCATACGCCTGAGGGCAATATCTGTTATGCCTAAGGGTTACGCCTGAGGGCAAGATTTTGATTACCTGAGGGTAAGGGTTTGCGTGTCTGAGGACACTGACTATTTACATAAAAAATTCATTTTGGTGGTTTTCCTTATACTTAATGAGTAAATGAATATTAAAATGGAAAAATAACTGTTAAATATAGTTACTTTTGAGTACTGTTTATTTTATTGCATTTAATTTTGCACACTGTTGTTGTATGTTTACACACAGTTGAGCACGGGCCTTTGGTGGGTGCCTACTGGGATTTATTTCTCACACCTTGTTTGGGTCATGTCTTCGGCCCAAACAGATTACGTTTATGTAGGTGTGGATAAGGGAAAGGGTCCCTATATAGGTACATGATTGTTGCTGGGGAGTAGGGGAACATGGGACAGAGCTTAGGCTCGCGATGCTGCCAGCTGTTTTATTTTGCTTTGTTGTACTCTGTATTGTATTGTACAGTTGTGTAACATGTTCTGGATGTTTTCTTATAACTTGAGACATGTGGCATCATATCTATATAAATGGTTGGTTATCTTTTACTGTAGTTTTTTATATTAAATATGTATGGTTTATTGCTTCCGCTGTTGTTGTATATTTTATCTTGTATTCTACTGCGCTACACTTTGACAAATGAGGGTATAGTTTCCCCACTATCAGACTTTGGCCCTTGCTACTAGTCGGCAGCCTCTAGAGTTTGGGGAAATGTGCTTGAGGTCATGTGACCAACCGGGTTCGGGGCACCCGTTGAGTGGCACCCGGGCCCAGGATGTTACAAAGTGGTATCAGAGGAGTTCTTTTCTTTGACTTACTATTTGGATCCTTAGTCAAGGATAGGATTAAAATGGTAGTTGGTAATAAGCTATGCTCGGGAGTAGATAACCCGTGTACAGGTAAAAGACAATTTACCTCGTGTTGCAATTTTATTGATTTTGCAATTTACAGTTGATTTGATTTTCACCGTTGGGTAACGCACTTGAGAAATGTGTTGTTTATATTTTATCCATGGCTTCTATTTAGTTGAAACCCGATGATATGAGGGTATTTCATCTCATGCATCATTTAGGCACATGCTAGAAATCACATGCCATGCATAGTTCCATGCCATGTAGGTGCATTAGAAATTGCATGTTGCTATGATAGTTGTTGTGCTAGAAAAGCATGTCGTTTTGATAGCTTCATTGATAAATACCTGCTATGTGATAGGGTATTTTCTTGTGAGACTGTTGATATAATGGATGCCAAACTTTGGTTTCTGGGGAGTATGGGCCCTCATTGACCGGAATTTAGTGGATCATTAACTGTTTATCTTGTTATAACACATATAAGATGTCAAACTTTGATTTTCGGAGAGTATGGTCCCTCACAGATCGTAATTTTACACTTGGGTGTTGTTTTTCAGTATTTTCTGGGTTCCAAAGTATTATCTAAGGCTAACTGTCCGGAAAACCCAGGATACATTCTGTGTAAGTTCTATGGACACACAACTTGTGTTCTTCTATTCGGGAAGAAATGAAAAAAAATTAAGTACACGCCGTGTACCCTCAGTACATGCTGTGTAGTCTCTTCTCATGTCATAGACCATGTGGGTAGGGACACGGGGTAGGGAAAGGCTTGGGGAAAACACACCGTGTACCGAATGTACATGTTGTGTAGTGTCAACCCGGAGTCCGCCTGTGTAACTAACAACACGGACGGAGGAGACCTGAAGACATACACGCCGTGTCCACCATGGAACACATTGTGTAGTCTGACCTGGGATCCAGCCGTGTAACTAACAACATGGGTCAGTTCCATCCTTTTGTGTACACTCTGTGTGTATATGGAACATGCGGTGTAGTGCGAGCTGTGTCTCCGGTTGTGTAACTAACAACACGGGTCGGCGGAGCTCGTCTAGTACATGCCGTGTGCATGAGGGACACATTGTGTAGTCTTGTCTGAGGATAGACCATGTGGACTTAGCCATGTGGCTGGGAAACGGGGTGGTGTACACGTCGTGTACGGGTGTAACACGTCGTGTAGTATCAAGATGAGTAGTCGGTCGTGTCACAAATGACACGGGTAGTTGGAAAATTACACCATACATGCCGTGTAGTTTTGTTCAATGGGATCCATGTGTCTTAGCCGTGTAGAAGGACCCGGGCAGGGGAAGAGAAGTCAGGTACACACTGTGTAGTCTGTATACACGCCATGTAGTCTTGTTTTGAAGATCTTGAAATGCCTTATTCCTATTGTTCCCTTTTTGTTCCCTTCATTTTCAGTCTTTGATAATCTTGATCTAAGGTGTTCGTTTGACCTTTTAGAGTCATGTTGCCGAGACGACGACATGTTGTTCTCCAGGAGAGCGGCAACGATTATACTCCAGAGATGGTAGGCTATGGGCTACTAGTGTATTCTCCAGCAGATCCAGATGTGGCACCAGCTATTATACCAGACACTGGCGTAGAGGCACAGTTCCGTGAAGGCTTTATGCGGTTCATAAAGACCTTTCAGGGAGCATAGCCGGCTGCCACATCTATGGCCGAGCTGACTCGTATTTTCTAGCAGCAGCATCCGCCCTGGTTTTCATGGGATGGTGGACCACAGGCTGTGGAGTCTTGTCTGGGGTCCATGTAGACTATCTTCGAGCATCTTGAGATGCCTCCAGGGTGGAGGGTCAAGCTCGTGACTTATATACTGTGTGATGCCGCCAAGAGGTGGTGGGATGTTACCACCCAGTCAGAGGATCACAGAGACATGGCGTGGGAAGATTTTCAGATAGCCTTCTATGAATTCTTCTTCCCAGAGACACTGAGGGTAGATAGAGCTCGAGATTTCATGAATCTGTAGTAGGGCGCTATGTTGGTGATGGATTATTCGGCTCGTTTCACCGAGATTCAGCGTTTTTCACCTGTTCTGGTGGGTGATGAGATGATGAGTGCAAGGCACTTTGAGGATGTTCTTCGATATGAAATCCCAGCACTAGTGAATGTTTTTAGGTTGCCTTCAGTACATGATATTGTGAACCGATCACTGATTACTGATAGGAACCTTCCGGATGCTAGTGGTGCAGGCCAGGGCAGTTCCGCACCAGTTTCTGGTACTATTTCTACTGGTAAGAGGAAGCAACAGACGCGTTTCTCTCACGGTGGCAGTACTAGCCAGGTAGTTTCTTCAGGTGGCCCGGTCTTTTGCTACCAATGCGTTAGAGAGGGTCACAAGAGACCGCAGTGTCCACGTGACCTAATGGAGTGTCGAGATTGCGGCAAGATGGGTCATCTGCAGCACTTTTGCAGGGAATTTCCATCAGTGGCTAGTGAGAGGGGTTTTGTGTAGACTCCGCGTGTGGGATAAGGATCATTAGCTTCTTACCAGTCGGGGAACTGGAATACGTCAGGGCATGCAGGCAGGGATGGTGGTCATGGTCGTGGTAGCCAGACACTAGGATCTCAGAGGCAGCAGGGCGGAACAGCTCAGGGTAGCTAGGCTGTGTCGTAGGGCCGTGGCACTGGGCAAGAATATGTAGTGCAACAGACCCAACAGGAGCAGGATCCCGGACCTTCTACTGTCAGAGGTACTATTCTAGTAGCTTATGTCATATCTTCAGTACTTTTCGATACTGGTGCTACACATAGTTTCATATCTGTGCCCATTGTGGAGAGCCTTGGGTTATGTGTTTCTTCTTCATCTTTTGTTGTTATGATGTTGGACCATCCGTTGGAAACTAGAATGACGTGTGTGCGTCAGTGCAAGGAGTTCCCCCTTGAGGTTGGTGGGTGTCACTTTATTTGGTACCTATATGTCTTGGAGATGACGAGCTATGATGTCATTCTCAAAATGGACCGGTTGGTTCCTTTTTGAGCCTTTATAGATTGCTATCATCGTAGGGTGAGTTTTACATCACCAGAGGGCGGAGAGTTTCTATAAAAGGGTGAATGGGATGTTCAGGCGAGTTGAGCTAGACTAGAGCATCTTGGGCGAGGTGGAGTCACGGCCTAGATTGCGAGTTTATATCTGGATGATCAGAGGAATTGTCAGACAAATTTCCCTCTAGTGGTTGATCGTTTCAGGGATGTATTCCTGGAAAACTCTTCAGGTCTACCTCCGTAGTGTGAGGTGGATTTCTCTATTGAGCTTGTGCTGGGAGCAACACCAGTGTCCATTCCTCCTTATAGGATGGCTACACCAGAGTTGCAGGAGCTCAAGAGATAGTTAGAGGAGTTACAGGTAAAGGGTTTCATCTGACCCAGTACTTCTCCTTGGGATTCTCCAGTCCTCTTTGCGAAGAAGGCAGATGGTACCCTCAGACTCTATGTGGATTATCATAAGTTGAACCGGCTGACGATCAAGAAACGATATCTCTTGCCTAGGATTGATGATCTTTTTTATAAACTTTGTGGAGCACGAGTGTTCTCGAAGATTGATTTGAGATCTGGATATCATCAGCTACACGTGATACCATCGGATATACCGCTTACAGCTTTTCGGAGAATATATGGTCTGTACGAGTACTTGGATATGTCGTTTGAACTCACGAACGCGCCAGCAATTTTCATGGCTCTGATGAATCGTGATTTCTATCCTTATCTGGATTATTTTGTGGTATTATTCATGGATGATATCTTGGTGTACTCCCACACTCAACATTACCATGTCACCCATCTTGAGATCGTATTGAGTACATTGAGAGAGCATCGTCTATATGCTAAGCTCTCAAAGTGCCACTTTTGGATGGACCAGATTCACTTCTTGGGTCATATCATATCAGAGGCAGGAGTTGTAGTGGACCCAGAGAAGGTGAGAGCAGTAGTTTACTAGGATCATCCTAAGAACATGTTTGAGATACAGAGTTTCTTAGGGATGGCTGGTTACTACAGGCGTTTTATATAGGACTTCTCCCGCTTAGCAGCGCCATTGACGGGTTTGACTAAGAAGGGTGTGAAGTTCTTTTGGTCAGAAGCTTGCGAGACAGACTTTCAGGACCTGAAGGTAAATTTGACATCGACACCAATCCTGATACTCCCAGAGCAGGGAAAGAGCTATACAGTTTATTGTGATGCATCTGGTATTAGGATGGGAGCTGTGTTGATGCAGGGTGATCGAGTTGTTGCGTACGGGTCTCGGCAGTTGAGGCCACATGAGAGGAATTACCTGACGCATAACCTCGAGTTGGCTGTAGTTGTACATGTGTTGCGCTTTTGGAGACATTATCTTTTAGGAGAGCATTTTTTGGTTTTCATTCACCAAAAAAGTCTCAAGTATATCTTCACTCATTGTGACTTGAATCTGAGGCAACAAAGGTGGGTCAAACACCTTCATTTCTTCGATTTTGATCTTGCCTACACACCTAGTAAAGTTAATGCAGTAGTTGATGCACTGAGCATGACGACTTAGACACAGGCAGTTCATGAGGCCAGTGGGGAGTGGCAGCTTATGGATTTGTTCCCTAAGATGCATTTGGAGGTGCACGACAGCCAGGGGCAGACCTATCCTTCTTCTTTAACTATGACCTCTACCCTCTTGGATAGAGTGAGGATGAGACAACTATCTAATTTAGAAGGCCTAGTTCTACGGGAGTCGGTGACCAGTGGGGACCCTCCTCCGGGGTGGACGATAGGCGATGATGAGGTACTGAGTTTCCATGGACGAGTATGGGTTCCAAGGGATATACGCGAGGAGTTGATGTGGGAGTTTCATGCTTCAGCTTGGGCAGTTCATCCTGGGGTTACCAATATGTACCGTGACTTGAGACGTCAGTACTAGTGGCAGGGTATGAAGAGATAAGTAGATGGTTTTGTTACGAGATGTTCCACCTATCAGCAGGTGAAGGCGGAGCATCAGAGGCCAGCTGGACTGTTACAGCAGTTACCCATTCCAGAGTGGAAATGGGATGATGTCGCGATGGACTTTGTGACTAGGTTTCTGAGGTCACCTTGAGGCAATGATGTTGTGTGGGTTGTTGTGGACAGACTCGTGAAGGTATCTCACTTTTTGCTGATCAAGGAGACCTTCGGTGTTGACAAGATCAGAAAGTTGTATATTCGAGAGGTTGTACGTATTCATAGGGTCCCTAGTTTTATTGTTTCAGATAGGGATGACCGTTTTATGTCTCGTTTCTGGCAGAGTTTTCAGAGGGCATTGGGTACACGGGTGCTTTTGAGCATAACTTACCACCCTCAGACTGATGGTCAGTTAGATCGTACGATACAGGTGCTGGAGGACATGTTGCGCACATGTATCCTAGACTTTGGGGGATCCGGGGAGAAGCATATACCCCTAGTCGAGTTTGCCTATAATAATAGTTTTCAGGAAGCTATTAAGATGGAACCATACGAGGCTTTATATGGTAGGCCATACCGATCACCTTTGTGCTGGATAGAGGCAGGTGAGGCAGCTTTACTGGGACCGCATCTCATGCAGGAGACTTCTGAGAAGGTCCAGTTGATTCAGAAGCGGATGGCTACCGCACAGTCTCGTCAGAAATCTTATATTGATCGCCGCAGACAACCCTTGGAGTTCATGGTCGGGAATCAGGTTTTCTTGCGTGTTTCACCGAGGTTGGGACACAGACAGATTAGAAGACAGGGTAAAATTTCACCGAGGTATGTGGGGCCATTTGATATTCTGAAGAGAGTCGGGCTGGTTGCCTATCGGTTGTACTTACTATAGAGGTACCGAGCTATGCACAACATCTTCCATGTATCTCAGTTGCACCTCTATCATTCAGACCCATCTCACGTATTTCAGCCCGAGGAGGTTAACCTTCAGATAGATGCATCCTTTGAGGAGCATCTGATTTGTATCGTTGATAGGAGCATGAAGGTTCTCTAAGGCCAGTCAGTTCCTCTCGTACGGGTGTTATGGTAGCATGGCCGAGTGCAGTACGAAACCTGGGAGTGGGAGACTGACGTACGTGCTCAGTGGCCAGATTTGTTCTGAGCTTTATCTTCACCACCCTTAGAATGGAAATTCGGGGATGAATTTCTTTAAGGGGGGAAGTTTGTAAGAACCCGGTTCTTATTTTTGAGGTATGGGTTTCTTCTTTTCTCTTTTCCTTATGTGTTTTTGAGGAAATAAAGAAAATGGGGAAACTCCTAAATTTTTGGACTACACGCTGTGTACTTTGGTCGTGTGGGACGAGTACACAGGGTGTGTAGCCATTTCGGCGACGAAGGGTGTAAAAACCGACTACACGCCGTGTAGTGGATATTTACACGCCATGTAATCAGTCAGAAGGCAAATAGTAAGGCGGTAGAAGCAGCCACTAGCTGAGAGGCAGTACACACCGTGTAATCAGACATACACTCCATGTACTCATGTCGACGGATGAATAGTGCGGCGGTGCTGCCAGAGGAACGGTTAAATGAGAAAATTACATGTCGTTTAGTCCAAAGTACACACCATGTAGTTTGTTTTTTCACTTAAAATGGGCAGTAGCCAACCCTGTTCATAGGATTGTCTTAGAACCGGAGGAAGGAGTCAGGAGAGGAGGCCGAACCTTAGAGGATCTCTAGATCGGGCATCAGGAATCCGTTTTCACCTCTGACGATCTCATTGGAACTGCACAGCTAAGCCCTCCACTCTCCTTAAGTCATTCTTGCCAATTATTCATCTAAGGGAAGTTATTTGAGTTTCAACGGGGATTTATTTCACCTCATATCTACATCGTTCTTTGACAATTTTAGGATCATCGTTCGCGTATACCGTTCAGGGGCATTTAAGGTAGGTGGATTGGTGTTTAAATTCCAACTATTGTGCATTTTTGTGTACCGTTGTGATACGCTCCCATGAATGGTGTGTCGTATGGCTGAGGCCTTGTTGAATTAAATACCTAGAATTGTATAGGTAATTAAATGTGATAATAACCTATTTTTTGGGATCGCTGCTTGGATCCAGGACCACCCCGGGGGTGCGTTCCTCTGTTTAGCCATTTGGCCAGGATACCTGAGGGTATGCCATTGTAATAATGTTTGTTAAATTTCCTTGAGAGGAATTGAATGTGAATTTCTGATTTACATATTGGGCATGGCCCAGTTACTTGCACCTGAGGGCAGTGTTCTTTTTAGCCTGAGGGAATTGTTTGTTTAGCCTGAGGGCAAGGTACTACTTTATAAGGCCCCAGCCTTAAACCTTACTTAATATTTAATTAAATGAATAATTCACATTGAGGATCTTTTCAGGTTTAGAGTTTTAGAGAATTAGATCATAACTATTACATCTGAAAAGATTACAAAGTAGTCACTTCTACTAAATTTCCATAAAATAAAAAAAAACTCTTAAAAATAAACATGTCTAGTTCCATGTTTTAGGTAGCATGACTTTCCCTTGATCCCATCCTTGACCCTATTCCACGTTAAGTCCTGTGAAAAACATTTCAAAAAAACATGGGATGAGAATAAAAAGCTCAGTAAGGGATACACAAAGAATGAAAACTGTCAGTTTTTGAAACATCAAGTAAACCATGTATACTTTATCAAAGTAATACCTTCACCTTCATGAAGTAGTAAAAACTATTCACTGAATAAAATATCATTACTTACCCTTTTGTAACCAAAGGATTACCATAAAACCCATATAAAGAACACATAACATATAAAGGTAACTTGGGACATAAACATACTTAAGTGGAATAACCATACGGTCGACTTCCACACATATCACTTAATGGAATAGCCATATATCCAACTTCCATACATACTTAATGGAATAGCCATATGGCCGACTTCCATACCCAATGCATTGGAGGTTATAACGTAACCACCCGTCCTGGTATTCACGGCACCACCCGTCATATGGTTTATCATGTAACCACCCGTAAAATGTCCAAGTACCATCATTACACATAAAATATTGAAAATATAAACATTTAAATAACAACATTTCATTTGAAATCACAATATGTAATTCCCATATATTGAATTAATCAATCCATTTTCAAAAACCATTTAAAAGAGATTTTTGAATCAATGTGTCCCATACCACTTTGAAGCTTTTAATGGAATTATAATTTTAAAACATTAATGTCCATATAAATAAATATTGAAAAACATTTTGAAAACATGGACATTAAAGATAAAGATTTAGAATAATAAATCTTTAAAACATTTAAAACGATATTTTTGTTAAAGAGTTTTTAACAAAATGAGAGACTCTTGAATACAAATAATTGTGGAATAACATTTAATCTGAACTTTATAATATCATGAGAATAAAGGGATTCATGATATAATATGTCAAAGGACAATATACACACCATATAAGAGTGAATTGGTGCATAAAAACAATGAATTCTCAAAAGAAATGTAATATGAGATGAAATCCATTATAAAGAAGGTATCCTTAAATTAAGGATAAATCAATCTCATAATTATGTGTGAAAAATATAAATACACCCAATATAAGTGGATATTAAGTGTAAAAAAATCAAAGGTCATTCACAAATATTCAAAGGATGACATATTCAATAACTACATGTTGAACCCAAAGAAATCAAAATTGGGTTAAGAAGTTCCCTTGGTAAAATTCAACAGCCTAACGGCGTCACATAAACTTTTACAAAAAGGGTTGATGAGAGAGATAAAGGGGATCTCATCACTTGGACATAAAATTTACATAAATAAGGATATATAAGAACATATCCCAACATAATATTATGTGAATTAAAATACATAACAAAAGAAGTCTTTTTTAAAAAAAGGAGGGTGAAAGGTTCCCTTACCGACTTGGGTAACTTTCGAAACGTACACCCCATTGAAGAAGGGTCATACAATGAATATGAAAGTACCCATAAATGAAATTATATTACACAAAGAGTATAATAATGGGCAGTACATACACCACTCAAAGGAAATTGTGGCAAATGTAGCATAAATCTCACGAGAATAAAAGTGAGATGAAAAATCCCTTACGAAAACTCGGCAGCCTAACGGCGCCACTTAAAACTTCCAAAAATGGATTTATGAGATAAAATAGGGTCTCCCATAATATGAAAATAAAAATTAAAGTATGAGTAATATAAAATAACATCCCCAAACATAATAAAGATGGGCTTAAAATAAATGACATAAATGAGAGTACTTAAAAAAAATAGAGGTTGGATCTCTTACGAAAATTTGGTAGCCTAACGGCGCCACTCAAAACTTCCAAAATGGATTGATGAGAGATAATAGGGTCTCTCATCACATGAACATAGAAATTACAGTAAGAGTAATATAAAAGAACATCCCAATAACAATAAATATGATCTTTAAAAGGAATGATATAAAAGAGCGTACTTAAAAAGAAAGAGAGGAGTAGGATCCCTTACCTCAAGTCCAACTTGTCTTGTTAGTTTCTTTATATTCATGAATAATAAACTTTGGTCAATTTATAATTTCTTAAGAACCTCCTATAAAGATTTTTATTCAGTTCATATCACATATTATAATGTTATAATAATTGTTTAATAATGTTAGTTCATATCAGATGTTTTTGTCGATGTTTGGTACATGAGTCAAAAATTGAACTTGTTGGAAAATGTAGTTATAGGTACATAATATCCATAATAGTATTGATGTTTTAACTATCATATATATCCAGTATATATTCATTTTATACTATTCCATATCATTTGGAGATAAAAAAATTAAAAGCACCATTCATGGAGATGGTAGGCCGTACGTACGCATGAACGCTACTTTCATTTCTTGTCATATTAATGGAATTAAAACAAAATGAGAGATATATATTATAATACCAGAATGATATCCATAATTTATATGTAATATATTACATATATATTCATTATATATATGTACTTATAATAGTACATAACATTTGGAGATAAGAAATGAAATGCACCGTTCATGGAGACGGTAAGCCGTACGTACGCATGAACGCTACTTTCATTTCTATATAATTCTTTAATGAAAAGAAAATAATAATGATATAAAGGTATATTATAATTCCAGTATGTTATCATATATAATATCATTAAATATATACTTTATATGTACCACATATGGTATTAACGAATCAAATCACTTTGAGGGGGCGGTAGTCCGCACTTCCTTAAATGAAAATATCGTGTTTACCCATAATGGAAACCATAAAGGTATGCCATAAATGAAAAATACATAAGCTTTAGTAAAACATAAACATATTATATATCATATATAAATATAGTTTCATATTAATGGCCACCTTTTAAGGTGTTAGAAGAATGTTGAACAATCATCGTTTCGGGAGGTAGAAATTCGCCATCCACGGAAACAGTGTGTTCTTTAACCATTAGATGTAGGTGTGTGTAAGTTTAGCTCGAATACTTATTATAAAAACATCCTAGTATATTTAAGATACTGTATTTGTTACAAAATAAAATAATAAAAAGAGTTTAGGGGGTTGTAGAAGCAAAATAAAACAAAAGGACTCAAAAGAAGACATTACCTTAAAATCGGGTAACTTCATTTGATTTGAGCTCAAAGGCTTCCTTGGAAAGGATTCTTCCCAAAGTGAGGCTTCAAGGAGTTATAGAGGGATGTGGAGAGACAAAATGGTCAGGGTTTGGTCGATCCAAAGGCTTTGGAAGTGTGGGTAAGGAGGTAGAGGTGGGGGCCTTTTATAAGAGGAGAGGAGGGGCACTCTTGGAAAGGTATAAAATCTAACTTTATTTCCAAATGAGTTTCGGATTTTAATGGTCCTACATTGATGTGTTTCGAGGATAAGGTTATAAGGGTTCGAAATCCACCCATCCAATAGGTTTTGGAAATGTGTAGGTCTTAGATTTTACATTATCTTTTCATTTTATTTAAATCGTTAAATAATGAGGTCATCGCTGCATCATCATGATGTCATAAATAATTTAATTTATTTAATGTCTATAAATTATAAAAAAAAATACTATGATGTAGGAAATATTTTTATATTTCTAATTAATATTTATAGTCCAAAATATCATATATGTAGACAAAATTAAAAATATTTTACTTAGGTGATACATTCTTTGTTACATTTAACAATCTTTATAAATAAAAAGATAAAAAGTCACTTTCTCACAAAAGTGATTCCATGGGGCCCCCAAGTTTGCCACAAGAAATCCCATGGTCGGCCATGAGACAAACAGTAGCCTTAGGACACATTTTGTGGTCATTTTTTATTATTATGATATTATCTTATTATCTTTAACAACCCGATTACTCATTAATCACGATAATTAAAGATAATTACCGTCGTTACTATTCATAATGTCCAAAAACAAAAGAGTCTTAATTACATGATTTGGACCTTCTGATTCCAAATATGTAATTCATTTTACCAAATTCTAGACACATAAATTTCAATAATTAATTTTAAAAAAACTTCCCATTGTCAAAACAAATAGCGGGTTTTTTAGAAACAATATTTATGAAAAGTTTGGCACTTGTTTATGCCTAATTCCAAAGTTAAATTAATCCCAATGACCATAATTTAATTACATGGTTAAAATATATTCTAATTAAAATTTAAAACAAATTAAAAAGATAAGATAACCATATAATTAAATTATATGAAAAAGCAGTTTTGATGTAAAATGCAGTATTTTTCACTATTCATTGAAAAATGAACATTGTCAGAAAAATACCAAAAATTAAACCAAGGTAAATTTCAATATCCCAATAATAAATAATATGTTTATTTTGAAAAATAGAGCTTATAAAATTGTCAAAAAGTGGATTTAAAATGGGTTCTCCATCAAAAGGTGGTTAATCGACCTTTTAAAGAATATTAGAATATTTACGCTTAAAAACTGGATTCATTTGCATTTTTAATCCTCTAAAACTTATTGTAAAGAGTAAATATATTTGAAAAACATTTATAATCATTTTGTAGTTAGTTCTGTTCCTTCCTGCCATTACAATGGCTAGGAATTAACTACCATTTAAAATAATATTATTTTGTTATTAGAGTGCAACGTAAGATTCCCAAGAAACTCGTTGTTGCGTATTGGGTACGCCATCGAGCATAGCATCCACTTTAAAGTAATATTAATATTTTATTCACAAATATGGATAAATATAAAGATGTAATATTCTTTATTTACCTGGGGTGTTACATCCTTCCCCCCTTTTCGGAATTACGTCCTCGCAATTTTAAAATTGGGCTTGGAAACATCCTTGAAAGTCCCACATTGGAAAAAGAGTCGGTAAAACAATAACTTTAAAATAAAGAAATATAAGTACAAAGGTCACCCAAGTTAACCCATACTAGTATTCCAAGTATGAAAATATGGACATGGAGGAAAAAAATAATGGGTCATGTTCTGATGGAGAGTGGTAGAAAACATGTTTAGGAGAAAGTTAAGCACAAGAAAATCAAAAACTTGTGATGGGTTAAACGGTATTCGATTCCCCAGTAGGAAAAGTTAATAGACAACATTTTTGTTTTAAGTTAATTTTTATTGAGGAATTTATTCATAAGGAAACATAATCACTTATCATGTTGACTTTCAACTTTTATTAGATTCCTTACACAAACTCATGTTTTCTCCAAAAGACGAGTATTTAGGAATACTTGTTCATATTAAGAGTACTATAATAAACTTCTAGAGAATCACCTAATCCACAAAAGAGAACTATATACTTCCCATGTCTTTAGACTTTAACCAAAACCAAAAAGGTTAGTACAATATCAGATAATCTAGAAAAGGATAACCCTTTATAAAAAGAAAATCTATTCTTAATCTCCAAAATTTGTCCAACAAAACCCAAAGTTCAACGAGGACCATTCGATAAACAATTTGTCCATAAAATTCTTCAAAGTAAACCAAACTAAGATTGAAACCCAAATATTTGAAGGATTTAGTCACATAGTCTTCCAAGTTAAATCGTAACATTTATCTCTAATCAACATCAGTTGCTCCTAAAGTCTTGTATTGAAAAGTAATTAACCTAATCACATATCCTCCATGATAGGTTAATAAATTTCCATAGATAACCCAAAATCAACTTACTCTTAATTCATAAAATCCTATAACTAAAAAGAATCAGTCAAACTAACCAGGGACTTCACGTAGTCCAGTGGTAGGCGATAAATACCAGTCGCACTTTGGTTGTGGGTTTGATTCCCGCAGCTTTGTCTGGCGCGACGGGTTGTCACACGGTCTACGTGTTGTCCTTTTTCCAAAACTATATAATTCTTAAAACATTCCCCAAAATGAGATAAAATCTTCAGAAAAAAAAATTCATAAAATATTTTAACCTCAAGTTTATCTCATTCCTTTCATTTTCCATCATAACATATAATAACCCATAATTACCTCAAAAGTAAGGATCATATAAACCCTAATGGTTACCTTTATAATTATTACCTGAACTTCCACATCGATTAGTCATCTCGTACATGATTCATTACAGAACATACCAAGGTTCAAGTGGATGATCATGACTCCTTGATAGTTGGTTTAGAACAACCATGAGTTTCCTCATTGAATACCCCATTTCATCCATTCTCTTAATCAGAGAACCACCGTAGTTTCCTTCAAACCTATTGTCACTTTGGTGCCTGCTAGATCCATCCATTCACTAAAAACAGAAATGTCAGTGTGAGTATATCAACAAAACCATCATGTACTAATGAGGAAGATAACCACTAAGATATACTTACTTATTCACTTTATCTAAAACTAGGACTCTTTCTGAAATCCTAACCATTATAGTAATGTCTCGTATGCTTAGAAGATACCCAAACCTCTAAAGTTATCTAAACCAACCTTTGATACCAAATATAAGGCCCCAGCCTTAAACCTTACTTAATATTGAATTAAATGAATAATTCACATTGAGGATCTTTTCAGGTTTAGAGTTTTAGAGAATTATATCATAGCTATTACATCTCAAAAGATTACAAAGTAGTCACTTATACTAAATTTTCATAAAATAAAAAAAAATCTTAAAAAGAAACATGTCTAGTTCCATGTTTTAGGTAGCATGACTTTCCCTTGATCCCATCCTTGACCCTATTCCACGTTAAGTCATGTGAAAAACATTTCAAAAAAACATGGGATGAGCATAAAAAGCTCAGTAAGGGATACACAAAGAATGAAAACTGTCAGTTTTTCAAACATCAAGTAAACCATGTATACATTATCAAAGTAATACCTTCACCTTCATGAAGTAGTAAAAACTCTTCACTGAATAAAATATCATTACTTACCCTTTTGTAACCAAAGTATTACCATAAAACCCATATAAAGAACACATAACATATAAAGGTAACTTGGGACATAAACATACTTAAGTGGAATAACCATATGGTCGAATTCCACACATATCACTTAATGGAATAGCCATACAGACAACTTCCATACATACTTAATGGAATAGTCATACGGCCGACTTCCATACCCAATGCATTGGAGGTAATAACGTAACCACCCGTCCTGGTATTCACGACACCACCCGTCATATGGTTTATCATGTAACCACCCGTAAAATGTCCAAGTACCATCATTACACATAAAATATTGAAAATATAAACATTTCAATAACAACATTTCATTTTCAATCACAATAAGTAATTCCCAGATATTGAATTAATCAATCCATTTTCAAAAACCATTTAAAAGAGATTTTTGAATCAAAGTGTCCCATACCACTTTGAAGATTTTAATGGAATTATAATTTTAAAACATTAATGTCCATATAAATAAATACTGAAAACCATTTTGAAAACATGGATATTAAAGATAAAGATTTATAATAATAAATCTTTAAAACATTTAAAACGATATTTTTGTTAAAGAGTTTTTAACAAAATGAGAGACTCTTGAATAAAAATAATTGTGGAATAACATTTAATCCGAACTTTATAATATCATGAGAATAAAGGGATTCATGATATAATTTGTCGAAGGACAATATACACACCATATAATAGTGAATTGGTGCATAACAACAATGAAGTCTCAAAAGAAATCTAATATGAGATGAAATCCATTATAAAGAAGGTATCCTTAAAATAAGGATAAATCAATCTCATAATTATGTGTGAAAAATATAAATACACCCAATATAAGTGGATATTAAGTTTAAAATAATCAAAGGTCATTCACAGATATTCAAAGGATGACATATTCAATAACTATATGTTGAACCCAAAGAAATCGAAATTGGATTAAGAAGTTCCCTTGGTAAAATTCGACATCCTAACGGCGTCACATAAACTTTTACAAAAAGGGTTGATGAGAGAGATAAAGGGGATATTATCACTTGGAAATAAAATTTAAATAAATAAGGATACATAAGAACATATCTCAACATAATAGTATGTGAATTAAAAGACATAACAAAAGAAGTCTTTTTTTAAAAAAAGGAGGGTGAAAGGTTCCCTTACCGACTTGGGTAACTTTTGAAACGTACACCCCATTGAAGAAGGGTCATAAAATGAATATGTAAGTACCCATAAATGAAATTATATTACAAAAAGAGTATAATAATGGGCAGTACATACACCACTCAAAGGAAATTGTGGAAAATGTAGCATAAATCTCACAGGAATAAAAGTGAGATGAAAAATCCCTTACGAAAACTCGGCAGCCTAACGGCGCCACTTAAAACTTCCAAAAATGGATTTATGATATCAAATTGGGTCTCCCATAATATGAACATAAAAATTAAAGTATGAGGAATATAAAAGAACATCCCCAATCATAATAAATATGGGCTTAAAAGAAATGACATAAATGAGAGTACTTAAAAAGAAATAGAGAGGTTGGATCTCTTACGAAAATTTGGCAGCCTAACGGCGCCACTCAAAACTTCCAAAATGGATTGATGAGAGAGAATAGGGTCTCTCGTCACATGAAAATAAAAATTACAGTAAGATTAATATAAAAGAACATCCCAATAACAAGAAATATGATCTTTAAAAGGAATGACATAAAAGAGCGTACTTAAAAAGAAAGAGAGGAGTAGGATCTCTTACCTCAAGTCCAACTTGTCTTGTTCGTTTATTTATATTCCTGAATAATAAACTTTGGTCAATTTATAATTTCTTAATAACCTCCTATAAAGATTATTATTCAGTTCATATCACATATTATAATGTTATAATAATTGTTTAATAATTTTAGTTCATATCAGACGTTTTTGTCGATGTTTGGTACATGAGTCAAAAATTGAACTTGTTGGAAAATGTAGTTATAGGTACATCATATCCAGAATATTATTTATGTTTTAAATTTCATATATATCCAGTAAATATTCATTTTATACTATTACATAGCATTTGGAGATAAAAAAATTAAAAGCACCGTTCATGGAGACGGTAGGCCGTACGTACGCATGAACGCTACTTTCATTTCTTGTCATATTAATGGAATTAAAACAAAATGAGATATATATATATATTATAATTCCAGAATGATATCCCTAATTTATATGTAATATATTACATATATATCCATTATATATATGTACTTATAATAGTACATAACATTTGGAGATAAGAAATGAAATGCACTGTTCATGGAGACGGTAAGTCGTACGTACGCATGAACGCTACTTTCATTTCTATCTCATACTTTAATGGAAAGAAAATAATAATTATATAAAGGTATATTATAATTACATTATGTTATCATATATAATATCATTAAATATATCCTTTATACGTACCACATATGGTATTAACGAATCAAATCACTTTGAGGGGGCGGTAGTCCGCACTTCCTTAAATGAAGATATCGCGTTTACCCGTAATGGAAACCATAAAGGTATGCCATAAATGAAAAATACATAAGCTTAATTAAAACATAAACATATTAGATATCATATATAAATATAGTGTCATATTAATGGACACCTTTGAAGGTGTTAGAAGAATGTTGAACAATCATCATTTTAGGAGGCAGAAATTCGCCATCCACGGAAACAGTATGTTCTTTAACCATTAGATGTAGGTGTGTGTAAGTGTATCTCGAATCCTTATTATAAAAACATCCTAGTATATTTAAGATACTGTATTTGTTACAAAATAAAAGAATAAAAAGAGTTTATGGGGTTGGAGAAGCAAAATAAAACAAAAGGATTCAAAAAAAGACATTACCTTAAAATCGGGTAACTTCCTTTGATTTGAGCTCAAAGGCTTCCTTGGAAAGGATTCTGCCCAAAGTGAGGCTTCAAGGAGTTAGATAGGGATGTGGAGAGACAAAATGGTCAGGTTTTGGCCGAGCCAAAGGCTTTGGAAGTGTGGGTAAGGAGGTAGAGGTGGGGGCCTTTTATAAGAGGAGAGGAGGGGCACTCTTGGAAAGGTATAAAATCTAACTTTATTTCCAAATGAGATTCGGATTTTAGTGGTCCCACATTGATGTGTTTCTAGGATAAGGTGATAAGGGTTAGAAATCCACCCATACAATAGGTTTTTGACATGTGTAGGTCTTAGATTTTACATTATCTTTCCATTTTATTTAAATCGTTAAATAATGAGGTCATCACTACATCATCATGATGTTATAAATACTTTAATTTATTTAATGTCTAAAAATTATAAAAAAAAAATATTATGTAGGAAATATTTTTAGATTTATAATTAATATTTATAGTCCAAAAGATCATATATGTAGACAAAAGTAAAAATATTTTACTTAGGTGATACATTCTTTGTTACATTTAACAATCTTTATAAATAAAAAGATAAAAAGTAACTTTCTCACAAAAGTGATTCCATGGGGCCCCCAAGTTTGGCACAAGGAATCACATGGTCAGCCATGAGACAACCAGTAGCCTTAGGACACATTTTGGGGTCATTTTTTATTATTATGATATTATCTTATTATCTTTAACAACCTGATTACTCATTAATCAGGATAATTAAAGATAATTACCGTTGTTACTATTCATAATGTCCAAAAACAAAAGAGTCTTAATTACATAATTTGGAACTTATAATTCCAAATATGTAATTCATTTTACCAAATTCCAAACACATAAATTGCAATAATTAATTTTAAAAAAACTTCTCGTTGTCAAAACAAATAGCGGGTTTTTTAGAAACAATATTTATGAAAAGTTTGGCACTTGTTTATGCCTAATTCCAAAGTGAAATTAATCCCAATGACCATAATTTAATTACATGGTTAAAATATATTCTAATTACACTTTAAAAAAAATTAAAAAGATAATATAACCATATAATTAAATTATATGAAAAAGCATTTTTGATGTAAAATGTAGTATTTTTCACTATTCATTGAAAAATGAACATTGTCAGAAAAATACCAAAAATTAAACCAAGGTAAATTTCAATGTCCCAATCATAAATAATATGTTTATTTTGAAAATTAGATCTTATAAAATTTTCAAAAAGTGGATTTAAAAGGGGTTCGCCATCAAAAGGCTGTTAATCAACCTTTTAAAGAATATTAGAATGTTTACTCTTAAAAACTGGATTCATTTTCATTTTTAATCCTCTAAAATTTATTGTAAATAGTAAAAATATTTGACAAACATCTATACTTATTTTTTAGTTAGTTCTGTTCATTCCTGCCATTACAACGTCTAGGCGTTAACTACCATTTAAAATAATATTATTTTGTTATTAGAGTGCAACGTAAGATTCCCAAGAAACTCGTTGTTGCGTATTGGGTATGCCATTGAGCATAGCATCCCCTTTAAAGTATTATTAATATTTTATTCACAAATATGGATAAATATAAATATTTCATATTCTTTATTTACATGGGGTGTTACATACTTATCCTGAGGGCAATGTCCTATTTCGCATGAGGGAAAATTTTCGTATGCCTGAGGGCAGTGACTTCTATGCCTGAGGGCGAAACTTCATTTTCCTGAGGGAAATATCTGTTATTCCTAAGGTTTATGCCTGAGGTCAAGATTCTGATTACCTGAGGTTAAGAGTTTTCATGTCTGAGGACACAGACTATTTACATAGAAAATTCACTATGGTGATTTTTTTTATACTGAATGAGTAAATGAATATTAAAATGGAAACATAACTGGTAAATTTAGTTACTTTTGAGTACTTCTTAGTTTATTGCATTTACTTTTGTACACTGTTGTTGCATGTTTACACACAGTTGAGCACGATCCTTTGGTGGGTGCCTACTAGGATTTATTTCTCACATCCTATTTGGGTCATGTCTTCGGCCCAAATAGATTACGTTTCTGCAGGTACAGATAAGGGAAAGGGTCCCTATACAGGTACATGATTGTTTCTGAGGAGTAGGGGCATGGGACTGAGCTTAGGCTCTCGATGATGCCAGTTATTTTATTTTGCTTTGTTGTACTCTGTATTGTATTGTACTACTGTGTAACATGTTCTGGCTATTTTCTTATAACTTGAGACATGTGGAATCATATCTATATAACTGGTTGGTTATCTTTTAATGTAGTTGTTTATATTAAATATGTATGTTTTATTGCTTTCGTTGTTGTTTTATGTTTTATCTTGTATTCCGATGCGCTACACTTTGACAAATGAGGGCATAGTTTTCCCACTATCAGACATGGGCCCTCGCTTCTAGTCGGCAGCCTCTGGAATTTGGGGAAATGCGCTTGAGGTCATGTGACCAACCGGGTTCGGGGCACCCGTTGAGTGGCACCCGATCCTAGGATGTTACATGTGGTGATATAAAATAAGCATTATGTTAACCAACATCAAGTTTAACAACACTCATTTTAGTTTTAACTCAATGTGAATAGCCAAAAAATAATAAATAAATTATTTTTACTCAAAGATAATGTAAGGTTTTAACATTTCATACTAGAATAACTTTGAAAATAATTTATTCATAATTATAAAAAATGGTTTTAACATTATTACTTGTTTATGAAAAAAAGAGGCAAGAATTTCATAAGTATTGCCTAAAATTTTTCCAAAGGGTTGAGAACCCCTTACCTTTTTCACCGATGAGATTTAGCATCCAATGATCACTATGGGACATCCTAAAGGTAACCAAAAATTCCATAAAACCCATTGGATTAGATTCCTTGAATAAGTAAACCCAAGTAAATTGAATACCAAATTAAATAAAGTTAAACATTAACTGAAACCTAATAGAATCATTACTAAAATACATTTAAAATAATAATATCCTAAAGGGATAATTTAATCCACCAAAAAATAATCAATTTAATCCTTAATACATAAAAACATATGAATAAAATAATATGTAACCAACTCATATAAAAATAGTTTCAAACGGGTGGAAAAAATTCTAAGAGCCTCCTTGAACTAAAAGAAAAATTATTCATAGTCCAATAGATGAATTTACCCTGACTTGGTGAAATATCAATAGAAAATCCCTAGATAAAATGTATGAAATAATATGATAAGTAAGGTATAGGTAGTAAGGGAAGATAGGGAGATATCCTATCTCAAATCAGTGGAAGAATACTCCTTGAAGAAACTTTGATCCATGGAAAAAGGAGGACATCTAAAGAGGAGGAGGAAGAGGAGGGAATCCATCCTATGTGCATGAAAAGGATGAGAAAAATGAGGGTTGGAGTTCCCATTATTGGATTTAAATGGTTTTAGGTAAAAAAATATTTTACATTTTTTAAATTAAAATTATCTTGAACCAACTAGAGCTCTAGTGGTATCCATTGAAATTTTGGTGTAAAACTAGTTTTTCACTGGACAGTAGATCAGAACTCTAGTGGATTACTTATTATACCCCCACCTCATATTTTATTCCTTAATTACCCCCAAGCCTCAGACTAAACTTTATAACCACATATAGAACCTCAAACAACACCTAAAACACCTATAAATTCATCCTCAAAACCTAGCATTCTTGACCGAATCCCAAAATGAAAAATAATCCTCAGTTTGGAACCAAAAATTCAAATCTGTATGATTTTACATTACTCAAATTTCTTAGAATACCCAAATGTATTAATTAACCAATTCTCCAAGGACATGGTCTGTTACATGATCTTGATCCATGAGCCACCAAATACTGTCTAGAGGTATTGGATTGAGTATTTTAAGAGAGATTCAATAAAGTGTTTCTTATATACGAATTTACAGATATAATGGAATTATAAAGATATAATTGGTGATTAAGAGTTTCCCATAAAAGAAGAAAGTAAATAATGGTGCAAGAAATGGATTCCCTTGAGCAGATTTGTTAGAAATATCCAAAGGATGACATATTTTCATATTCCATAAATGGAATCATATTTATGTGTGATCCCAGTCTAGGGGATCAAAATAGGTGAGTCACTCAGAGGATCAGACTAGTAGGGATACATGATTTTATATGCTCACATATTTTAAAGATACATGGCTTAAGACTATCCAACCAAATATACTGGTGAGGGAAGACAAGTTGGAAAAATAGATAAAACTTCACATCATATGAAGCATCAAGATCAGGGGTATCCTAATGATTTTTAGGGTGACCCTCTATGTGGTGTTTTTTGGTATAGTATTTGATTGAATAATAGTATTAACTAGATATGGATGGTGCTATGATCCACTTATAATTCCACCTATAGGTGTCCCTCACTTATTTTGGGGAGTTTTTGGCCATGGTTGTGCATATATTCATATTATAAAGGGATTTGAATAATAAATGATTGATATGGTTTAGGGTATGATCTATGTTTTATCTACACTAGAACCCATATTTATCAACACCAACATGAGATATTCTTTTATTATTGAATTGTTACTCTAAGATTTATATATTTTAACAAATCCATTAACTCGGCCTATGAGTTTATATATTCTTAATGGATGTAACCACAAGCTCTCCCACATATATAGGTAGTGAAAGATTGATCATAGTAGATATATTTTTTCATGGGAAATCGATATATTAGGGATGAAGCCCTATGGAATCATCCTTGGTATAGACTAGATTTCTTAAAATTGTTCCTATATGGACTACTATCATTAGAGAGTGGTGTGTTATCAAGCTAGTAGATCAATATTCTCTTTCATGGGTGAAAGGGATTGTTTATTCATGATGATAAGGGCTTATTCCTAGGAAGTTATGGTCAATTACCCACCAGTTAGTGAGTTTGGTATTATATGTAATAAATGCTTATGAGTATTATATTTATGAAACTATAGAGGATCACATGGATTTCTTATCAGAGGATTTATGAGGATTTCACTTTAATCAAGAGATTACCTTTAATATCAATTTATACCATGGGACTACACTAATATCATCAATAGCATGTCATATAGACCTTTCTAAGCTCAAGGATATGTAGTTGCCTCTAGATGGAATTTTTGATAAAGTATTTATAAGTTATAATATGACCCCTAGTAATCTTCCATTCTATTCACCAAGAAGGTAGATGGGAGATTGAGGATTTATATTGACTAATGACTCCCGAATTAAGTGACTGTTAAGAGAAAATACACTCAAATGAGAATTTATGACCTCTACAACCAACTAGAGGGATAAAATTGGTTCTTAAATATTGATATTAAGTCTAGATATCACCATATTTAGGTTCATAATGCATACATCCCTGAGATGGTGTTCAATTACTTCTATTGGAATTATGAGTTATTAGTGATGTAATTTGGCATGAAAAACACCCCAGATATATTTATAGATCTCATGAACTGTGTATTTTATCTATTATTGAATCATTTCATGGTAGTATTCATAAATTGAATCCTTATATATTATGTATCATAGGGTGATCATACTGTGTATCTAAGGATTATCATAGAATTTATTAAATATAACTTATTATATTGTAAACTCTAGAAGTTAAAATTTTGGATTTGGGAAGTTCACTTTCTAGGGAATGTTATCTTAGAGGGTGGAGTAGTAATTGAACCCATGAATATTGAGGAAGTGGTCACTTGGGAGATACCCAAGAATGTGTTCAAGATGCACAAATTCCTTGGGTTAATGAAATATTATCAAATATTCTTGGTAGATTTATCTTGGATTTCATATCCCATGACTTCACTTACCTAAAATGAGAATCATTCAATATTATTAGATCGATGTGATTGAAGTATCCAGGAGTTGAATAAGATATTAAATAGTTCTTGGATTCTATGATTTTCAATGTAAGGAGTTAGTTATGTAGTGTTCTATGACGCCTCTAGAATTATGTTTGGTTGTGTACTGAGTTAGAAGCTAATAGTGATTGCTTATGAGTCTAGACATCTGATACCTCAGAAGAATAACTATGTAACCGATGACTTATAGAGCATGGTAGTAGTATTTTCCTTGAAGGATGGTATGTTTTACCTTCTCAATGAATGATTAATGGTTTACATAGATAAAAATAATCTCATTTATATTTTCTTTCAAATGGATATTATTTTGATGAAATGTTAATGGATAGAGTTTCTATAGGATTGTGAATTAGGGGTTATCTATACTACTTAGAAGTGTAACATGGTGGCTGATTCCCTTAATAATAAATATCATGCTACCCTAATGAAGGAGTAATATATGCAGTTATCCCTGATTCATTTGTTTTCTATGGAAGAGGGAGATATCACTTACCTTTGATTTATGGTGGTGGCCCAGAAACTTCTTCAAAGAGTGTGGGGAGTCTATATTAGGGATAATTATTATTAGTTCTTTTGTGACATTATATTCTTAGGTGATGCACCTATTTAATTATTTGAATGTGGGGAGTATTTAATCCTATTTTAGGGGTGGATAGTGGTTCTATCTAGGCTTTTTGAATAGGTATTATAAGAGTTTCTCACTTCCCCCTTAGCAGAACATCCCAGCATTACAAAGATGTACCAGGATATTAAGAATTAGTTTTTTTGTCCATGAATGAAATAGAGTATTGCATATTTTGTGTCTTGATTTCTTACCTCTCAATGAATAAATTTGTACCAATAGGTTCCTATTGGATTATAATAGCCTCTAGAGGTTCCACCATGGTAGTGTTATGGGATATTGATTGCCATCATAATAGGACTTCCATATCCGGTGAAGGGTCACTATTTTTTTTTTGGGTGATCATTGACTATCTGACTAAGTTGTATCTCTTCCTTCCTACTTGAGAGTAAATTTTAGTAGATATATTGGGATGTTTTCACATGGGTGATATAATGAAATTAATGGGGTCCCATCAATGATCATTTTTTGTACAAGATACTCAATTCACATCTTGGTTATAAGGAAGTTTGTAGAATGATTTTAGGACTCAGTTGTGATTGATTACAGTGTTCCATCCATAGATAGAGGAGAAGAAATAGAGGACCATTTAGGTTCTCAAGGACATGTTACAGTATTATGTGCTTTATTTCTATAGGATTTATTAAGATAACCAACCATTTGTGGAGTTCCCATACAACAATAACCACAACTACGCTATCAGCATTGGACCTTTTGAGGTCTTATATATGAGACCCAACAAGTCTTCCCTTTATTGGATAGAGATTTTTGAGTCATTTATTATGAGGAAGAGCTAGTGGGATTGACAACAGAGAAGGTTTAAGTTATCTAGGGGTTGATGGGGATAGCTTAGTGTTATAAAAGTACTTATATAGATCAATGATGAATGCCTTTAGAGTTAAAGGATAAAGATAATGTGTTATTAAAGTTCTATCCATAACATGATTTTATTAGGTTTTATTATGGAAGCAAGCTCTCCCTAAGATTCATCATGCCTTTACAGATCCTAAAAAAATTATGTGAGGTTTTTTATCGATTTTTTTTACCCCCATAGCTAAACTAGGTTCACGAAGTCTTTTTAATGTCATGACTAAGGAAACATGTGCTCAACCCATTACACATCAACGACTGGGGTGAGAGATACATCAAATAAAAATCACCATTTAGGAGTTTCCAGTATTGATCAAGGACTAATAAGAGAGGACACTTTGAAAGTTTTTGATACCATTAGTTCATATTTCATAGTGGCATGGGAATATTTAGGAGATATCATGAGAGTGTAAGAATTAGATGATATCTCAGTACCCTTATATAATTGAGTGATTTTTGAATTTATAAGAAAAATTGAATATGGGGAGGAGGTAGTGACCTGGATTTTTCATTGAAACCTTAAAAATACTTTTAATAATATTTTATGAAGTGGTTGTAAGGTTAGACTGATTTCATAGTATTATAGACTCTCAAGAAAAATATTGATATTTTTAAAATATATTTTTTTAGCCTAAAAATACCTATATAAGATAAATCATAAATATCTCTTAAATGAAGCCCTAGAGGGAAAATATATCACTAAATTTTGACTTAGGACAAGTGTTTTACCTAGTATGGATAAAACATATGTTCAAGTTTCATCCCCATTATGAATTTTAAAAAAAATACCATTTAAAATAATTAGTATATATAAATACATCATTAACATATCTAATTATGGTTATCTATCATCTAATATAAACCCTAGAGATAAATAAATATTCACATTTTTTAGCACCATATAAGGAAGTTACCCTGATAATCAAGGTGAATGATGGTATATTGATTTTAACCAACCCTTCCAATGATCTTGTTTCATGGTTTTTCAGAACACTCCTTTATCCCTTATAATAGAATATGTAAGTGATAAGGAAAATAAATAGAGACATGAGTGGTTTCACTTGGTTCACCTACACTAGGATATGTATAAAGATCATACAAATACAATGTTTCAATTTACCAAATTCAATAAGTGCACTACTTGATCGTTATAATTCATAGTTCTCTCACAAACCCTTTTGGTTTATAACTCTCACAATATTTTGATAACTCGTTACTCTTATCACTTAGAAAGCTAACTATACCTATAAGTAATGACTTAATATTTCAAAAATAAAGCAAATATATTACACCTTTTATGGTGTAACAATCTACTCCTACTTCATCAATGTGATGAATCTCCATGAACATCCAAGATATAACACTTTTAATTCCACCTCTTCTATATTTTTCCAACTGGTAAGATTCAAAATCCCCTATTTTTTATTCCTTTTTTAAAATTTTATCTTTATATCCATTTTTAGATAAATATATCCACTTTTTGTATATATTGAATCACCATGTTTCCCTTGAATAAAATCATCAATCCACCTTTATTGTGATGGAAAATTTATCCAAAAATAACTTCTAAGTATGAATTAAAATAATTGAATTCATATATATTAAGAATAACTAAAACATAATAATGTTAAAATTTTGGCAATTTTTTTAACTCAACACCATTACTGTGTAACCTCAATCATAATCCTATAATGTCTCCATCTTCTAATAATCATGGCTCAGACTGTGAATTTCATGTCATGTTGAATATATCTTTATTTAACACACCATAGTGTAATTCACTTTCATGAAATAAACCTCATTCTAGTATAACACCATAATTTCATGGGCTCAATGATATAATATAAAACTTTTCTTCATGGCATGACCTTCACTGATGTAGTGTGACCTATTTTCAATAATTCACACTCTATAAAATTGTTAATAAACATAGATCTATTGCAGCATGGATAAATCTTTAGAAATGTGATCCATCTAAAGATATTATTACGTAGCTAATACTTACTCCTATGAAAGTCCCTTGTGACATGGTCCCTATATTTTAAAGTGTAATATGTGAACATCCCATAACTTGTGTTGAACCAAAAAAGAACAAGATCCTCCTTGCAGCATGGAATCATTCCTCGCAATGAAATATACAATACTATAGTGTGTCTTATATCTTTTAATCTAGAACTTCTTCAACCTTTCTCTAGACTTCTCTAAACACCATACCATTATCTAATAACTTTACCATGAGTCCTTGGAGAATTTTATCCATTATTTTTCAATAAAAACAACCCAAAATTAAACCTTGTATTTTTTTATAATAAAATCTCCCTTTTTGTTTGTTGATATTATATCTATCAAAATTTCAACCAAGACCTTCAGCCTCAATAACCACTCAACCAAATAAAACATTATTCCATATATAGTGTAATAAATGATTCACTAATCATCTTATCTAGGATCACATATGACATAATTGGTGTGAGAAATAATAGTAAAATGAAAATCTATTCATGAAATGATTTTTTGATCTTAATGCACTTTTGACACCACTTATCATTGAAATAAAAAGAATCCATTTAACGCTACTATATATGTTTTAAAGATTATTCATTTCAATACTTCTTGAAAAAGATTCCCCTAAATAAACATTTGATCATTAACCCCTAAAAACCTCTCAAATAATAACTTTTAACACATTTTTAAACAAGAAAAATAGAACACTATAGAAAACTTAATTAAGATATATATCCCCATTCTATATAAAAATATACTTATATATCCCCCTTTAATACCTCTCTAAAATTATATAATAGAGAAATAAAATACTGTATGTAATAAAATATCAATGGATTTCATACCTTTAGAAAAACCAAATATTGGAAACACCCCTTTTTGGGAATATATGTGGAATTGTAAACACTACAAGGGAGTGAGGGTCCTTTCTCCAAGTATGTAGGTGAATGGAGTAATTTGAACTCCAAGAGATAACTAAATCCATTTAAGAAATTCCTTGGGTTGTTCGTTAATAGTGATATATGTAACCAAACTTTGAGTATAAAGATACTCCAACTTCACAAACCCTTTATTGGTCTTCCCCTTAATGAAGTAATATTTTATCTAGATATGATTTTTCCTTGAGTGATAAAAAATATTTTTTATAATATTAATACGCTCAAGTTATCACACTTGATTGTTATGGGATATTTCACCTCAAATACAATATCCTTAAGTTATTACTTTATCTAAATAAATTGAGTACATTCTTGAGTAGTCACAATGTATTCAACTTCTATAGAACTTAATGAGATGTAATCTTACTTTCTTTAGCTAAGAAATACACAAATATCAAAGATAAAATTCCCTACCTAATGTTGACATCCTATCATCTACTAGAATATACCAATCTATATCCATAAATCCCAACAACTCCCATTGTGATGTAGTGTTATAAATAGTCTAAAATCCTTCCTTTAACATACCATAGCGTTATTTTCACTACTAGCAAGTGGATTTTTTGGGAAAACTTTGGTATCATGCAGCTTGAAAAGTAGAAAACACAATGTGAGGTCTTTTTCTTATTAGTTACAATAGGATACCAATTATTTACCAATATTCCATCACATTGACCAATTTTATATTATCATCCCTTGAAAATTTCATCTAGGTGGTGACTAGTGTTTTCATATCTTTGGAATTCTCCATTCCAAATACTTTTTAGTACCTAACTTATATATTGGAATTGATAAATAAATTTTTCATACCTTATTTTAATCACCTACAAAATAAGGAAAAACATCAACTCACCAATCATTGGCATTTTAAACACACAACACAAGAATTCTACAAACATCCTACATTATGTTCTATTTGATCCTCCAAATATTATTTTGTTAATAAAATTGAGCACCATAATCATTTGATCATTTTTCCTTTTTATATAGAGATTATAATAAACTCCACCTAATTATAATCCAATATTTCCCAAGTGTTAATTAAGACTAGAAATATAATATTATAGTGCTTGCTTCAGCCCATACAAATCTATCTTCAACTAAAAAACTTTTTTCTCATTTTCATGAATCATAAAACTATATAGTTATTCAATGTACTCTTTTTCCTCTAGGAATCTATTAATTAATGATAATATTATGTATATTTGTAACACCTTAAATATCTTTTTCACTACTATAACAAAATCATTTCCAACCAATACAAAGACAAATCTTCTCATTAACATTGATTACTTCAATATAATATTATCCCTTTCACATTATCCACCAATTATTTTGAATCACTTTTCCTTCATCGTCAATTTTTTTATGGAAACACTATTTGGTTCTAATTATGTTATTATCATTTAACCTCAAAAAAATTCCCATGTTTTATTCTTCTTGATTTTTTTAATCTATTCATGCATCACCTTGACCAAACTCTCATCTAAAGGTTCATGACATAGAAAACAATTAGTCAAGACCATTCCCAAAAAGAATTCTTTTTTTGATTCAATGAATAATATATAATAAAATTATAAATAATAATCATTTCACATGAATATATCCATATAATATTGACAAATAATCCTAGAACCAATAAGAGATGATCTTTCATGTCAAATTTATAATCAATATAACAATAATGAAATAACTTGGTTTTTATATATTTCTCTGATGAAGAAATTGATCATTTGAACATCATTCAAGTTGTTCTATAATTTTACTAAGAGGGTCCAAAATAGAACCAATTTAGTGGAGAACCAAGTGTGTTACTTGATCTAAAAATGTCACCAATGAATCTTTGAATGTTGCACATAGGTATTGATTTCATTGTTTCATTTTCATAGATCGTAATAATTGATCCTTCATTCTTAAAGATCACATATATTGATATCTTAGTCTTGAGTGAAAGGTGGAGGTGGGTAATTCTCTCAGAAATGACAGAAACCTAGAGATGTTATTTATTTATAGATAACTATTAGGAGAATATGTGTTTTTCATAATAACTAAATTAATCCACACCTCTAAAATGATATAACATAAGATTATATAATTTTAGTGTTTTATTATTGACTATTTCACAAAGTATCTTCATTAAATAATAAATCCAATATATACCATATGAAAATAATAATTATAATATATTATTTTATGGCATGTACTAACTCTTTCATTGTTAAATATTATTTAATTAAATAAATAAATGCATATTTATTTAAATTATATCTCACACTTATATCATTATTGTTACCAGGAACTTGACTCGGATTGACTATCCTATTTTTCATTTATTGAAGCTTGAATAATAAACATTTAATAAATAGATATTATTCATTTTATAAATAATAAATATCATTTAAATGGTCTTGTGAATAAATATTTATTTTAATATTCACTTAACTAAATAAATATTAATTTTAATAAATAAATTTTATTTAAAACCTTGTAAATAAACAAGAAATAAATAAATATTCTTTTCTATGGGACTGGGAATAAATATTTATTTTAGTATTCATGTAAATAAAAAAATATTTATTTTAATAAATAAATATTATTTATTACCTTGAAAATAAACAGGATTAAAAAAATATTTTATTACATATGCTGGTGAATAAATATTCATTTAATATTTAATTCACATATATATATTCAACTTCAAATATAATGGGTAACTAAATATTTGTGATCATAAAATTCTGAATAAATGTTATTCCTTGGTCTTGAGGATATTATTTATTTAAACTGGTAAATTCATATAGAATTTAACTATGATCATGGATACACATTTTTTATCTCCCTCAAGGCCTCTTTCTTAGTATAATTTGGTGGGATTTCTAAAATTACAAGATTGGCATCTAGAAACATGTTAATGATCACATAGATAAAGAAGTTATGTCATAATGATAAAAACAACATATGAATGCACACAATATAATATAATCCATTTTTCCTGAGATATATAATCAAGTAGGTTTCATGATTGTATCATCAACTTATATGCTCTATTTTTTTTCTTTGAAAATTTTAAATAACACATCGATGTAACACCATAACCATGGATTTTATTAGATAATTAAATTTCAATAAAAGGTTATAAGATTTTAACATCCATAAATGGAAGGGATAAATTTTATATTACATGAATCATGATATGCATTAATAATAATCTCAAGTAAAAGGATTATTACACACATTTGGATACATGAATATACAGTGACATGTTATATTTGGAATTCTTATAAGAGGGTATGTTCTCATAACCTCTTTTTTTGGAGAATAACAAGTATGAACTTCATGATATGAAGTCTCATCAACTTAAAATAATTAAGAAATTGATATTTAAATATACTTTTCATCCTGTCAAATAATGTTATTTGACCATAGAATAAGTTTTTAGGAATATTATCATGGTACTTTTAGGATCTCATTATTGTGGGGATCTACTATGATCTTTCGATGTGAAAAATAATATAGGACATTATCACATTAATATACTATATAAGAACAATCAATATGTGATATTATATTTATTAATATTCAAAAAATTGAATATATAACTAATATAAAGTACAAATTATTTAGTTCTATGGAACTAACTATAACAAGATTCCACATTCACTAGATCCAAATGTTGATGAATTTTAGTCTTCTAGTTCTCACATGATGTTCATTATTTTACTAAGACAATTATTTATTTAGTGTTTCATCCATGTTCTATGAATTATATTGGTGTTATAAAATCATTATGTGTCTGATATTCTTACTATGACCTTACAAACTTGAAAAAATACCTCAAGTAGTGACATCCCCATGTATTCACCTATTTTTCCCTAAATAAAAACCTGGAATCTTGACTAATATAATATTAAAATATTATACTAATTATGATAATAATATAACTATTTATAAAACCCAAAATTGGAATATGTTATTTCTAAACTACTTTTTAAGCTATATTAGTGGTCGTGACATACTCAGTTATTATGGATATGGAAACCATAGGCTATAATAATATTTACTTTTATATTACCTTACCCTTACTATGATACTATATCAAAATAATCTTAAGTAATACTAGTTTAATATCCCCTTAACCACTAGTATTACTATTTTTCCTTTAACTAGGATCTCATTAAGTTATTCTTTCTTAATTACTATCAGATAGTTCTAACTATTAATCTAGGAAGTTAATCTATTTGTGTTTGATATATACCTATTTTTATTTATGTATAATCAACATCAAACACATGTATATATCATGGAATATAAGATAGATCCCTAACATATAATCTTGTGAAATTATTTTCATAATCTCCTCCCTTTGGGATAGATTACATTCCATCTCACACAAGTGACAATTTGTTCTTGAATTTTCTTATCTTTTCAAAGTATATACTATGAATAAATTAACAAACCCATAGATCAATGTTTGTATATATTTTTTCCAATAACTTTGTTTCTAATTTAATTCATCATTAGAAAAATCCATTCCATGGTATTAAAAAACTAGTATGACTAAATATTTGTTTTCTATATGTTATTAACATATCTATCATGGAGAACAATAGATCTCCCACTGACCTTGTGTAGACGCATAGAAATACTTCATTATAAAGGAATATTCTATAATAACTATGAATGTTTTATCTATAAATGGATTTATATAACTTACATATTTCATTTTATTTTATTGGTTTCAACAACACTTTTAATTCTTCCATATAAAAATCTTCTATAGGGTCTCCATTAAGAAAAATGGCCTTGAAATCCAAATACCTAATATAATGATGATGAAAATTTTATATGAAAAGTAAAATTCCAATGGATTTATTGTGGTGATTAGTAAAAGGGTTTTTTCATAGACTATTTCATGTATTTTACCTTATCAAAGGGATTTCCCTAATAGGGGTGATTTAGTTTAATACAAATTTAAAATTTTTTCCATTGAATTTGATCTTGTTCTCTCAATATCAGGAAAACCTCTTTCTCTCCGTCACTTTCTTTGTATGAGAGATAAAAGAAATAATGTACACAATAGATTTTACTTGGATAACCTTAACTGGTATATTCCAAGGATCATGAAAATTCAAGTATCTTATACACTTGAAAAACTAGATCATGCTACTTTTGTTTGATTTACACAATAGTACAGTCTCACCAATCCTCTAAACTCACTATTCACACAATTGAGAGAAAATCATAGACTATAATCATAAAGAGTAACTCAATACTAATTTTATGATACTATTATTTTACATTACATAGATATGTAAAAAATACACTTTGAGTTTTGTGTCAATTATACACAATCTGATGGCTTTCTATAGAAATGAAGTTCCTTCAATATCCTTCTTCTTTACTTTCTAATTTTCTAGGAAGTATGAAATATAATTTGAAATTAATATATGGGATTTTATTATATTATAATCCTTTTTATTTTTTGTATATTTATTTAATCCATATACCACAATCACCCTTATATAAAATGGGTTCTCATGAGAATACAATCACTTCCTATCAAACCGTATTAGGTCTTCAAAAACAACCCAAAACTCCTCCAGGATTTTCTATAACCTATGTAAATCCTTCATGGATAACTTATATATTATTTTTAGTTTGGATTTAATTCCATTTAACTCATGTATTAAAATTATGAAAACTCTTTTCAACTTCTACTTGAATGATGGCCTAAATTGAAGTCACGTGATTTTGAAACATTAAACACTTGGTTCATGCATTTTCTGAGTTTTTATCTAAATTTTTTCATGTATTTAGTAGAAATTCCCACAAAAATTCATTTCTTATAGAAACCTCAGCATTGAATATTCAATCTCCAAGTGAAACACCCTTTGAAACACCCAAATACATAGCTTTCTATACATTTTACCTTTCACTGTAGAATTTCAAATTTATCTTTTGTTATCCATTGAAAATTACTTCACTACAAGTATCACCAGGCTCATTTTGGGTTCACCATTTCGCATAGATAAAACTCCATTTCAAAACACCATGTTATATATAGAGGTACCTGACTAATAGATGTTTTGAAAAATACATGGCCACTACTTTGTTTTGGTCCACTTAATATGGTCATTTCAGCTTCCAGCTTAGCAGTGCCTATATTAGAATTTTCATTTCATACATGTGAGACTCAAACACACCACTCCTAGCTCAAAAATTTGTTGATATTCATCTAGATATTTTTCATATACAGATATTCCATGTGATTTTTTCCTCAACCATGACCACTGAAAACCTTTGGCACCTCTAAAACACCCATAACAAGGCTTTAATACTTTTTTAGGTGAATTGGGAACTCCACCATGAGGACCACCATCACGTGGTCCTTCCTAATTTAACCATTTTGGAAAAAATAACATGAAAAACCATTTGTTATATAATGTCTTGTTACTTTCTAATAATTATATCAAGCCTTAATATAGAATTTTAAATAAAAACAAAAAACGAAAACCTCTAAAGATTTTTTTCAAAAATACCTCCCTTTGGGTTTCTTGACAATTCCATAACAACGATACTATTTTTAACATGAAATAAATTCATAAATTATTCATAAAACATAAACTCTATTCTCACCTGGGATAAGGATTAATGTGAGAAACAAAAATTAAATGAAATAATTATCATGATAACAAATCCTCCAAACCTGAAACTTTTAATCTTGAAACCCTAAAATTTTTTAATCAAATTATATTCCTATAGATGCATTCTCCCCCTTATCCACAAATACTATAGCTAAAAACACATGATTAATTTATCAACATGAGTAATTTCTCCCCCAAATCATATGTTTAACAAATTTTCTCCCCCTTTTTCAAAGAAAACAAAGAGTTCTTCCATGGATATTCACAAGAGATAGTTAGAAAGACAAGAATTTAATTAAGGAGAGAAATAATACCTTGATCAAAGTGAAACATCCATAAAAAAGTGTGGTCTCATATCCACTCCCACCTTAAGAGATAGATTCGATTAGACTCCAAGATCTAACCAATTATGTTCAAAATATAACTTGGGTAAATCCTTTTTCATGATATCAGCAACTTGATCTTGAGTAGTCACATACTCTAACTTCACAACTTACTATTTCAATTTTTCCATTTAGAAATGGTATTTGATCTCAATTTTCTTTTTTTGTGATTATTGAATGGGATTTTTGTGGATGTATATAGCACTTGGGTTATCAAAAATAATAGAGATACAATATATAACTTTAATACTAGTATCTTCAAGTTTTTGTTATATCTAAATAAGTTTTATACAATATTGAGTTACTAAAACATATGTGTCCTCTGTAATACATAAGGATATGCAGTCTTTATTTTTTAATTTTATAATAAATGTAATAGCTACCTATATATAAAACACCTCCAAAATTATATTTTTAGTCATCAACCAAACATTCTCAATCATTATCAAAATGGAACACCAATTGCTACTATGAAATTCTATAATAATTCATCTCAAAAATCTATAGTTTGATTCATATAATGTAGTATCCACCTCACAACCTTCATGTGACTTTCCTTTTAGAAAATCTAATAACAATAGGCTTGAATTGTGGTGAACACAATGTCCGATCATGTCACTATCAAGTATATTAAATTATCAATAATTGGTCTTTATAGAGTCACATCAACTTCTTCACCTTCACCATCCTTTTATATTTTCATCTGAGTCTCCTCCAGAGTCTCCATTAGTTTAGAATCATCCATATAAAACCTCTTTATCAATTTATTGGTATATTTGGTTTGGGAGATAAATGTCCCATCATTACATTGAATAACCTATAAATTAAGGGAAAAGGATAATTTACCAATTAATTAAATATAGAATTCATACCTTGTTAGTTCTTAAAACTTCTTTCATTGAGTGTTATCTAAGGCTCCAAGGATGATGTAATTAATATATATATATAAGCACCTCTATCCACTTACCTTTCTCCTTCTAAATATAGAGGTTTTTATCAACACCACATCTATGACAACTAAGCTTCTTTAGGTACTAATCCAACCTTGAGTATCAGGCTCTTGGTTCTTATTTTATCCCATAAAGAGTTTTATTTAACCAAAACACTTTATTCTCATTATCATTAATAATAAATCCATTCAGTTTATCTATGTGGAATTACTCTTCAAGTAATCCATTCAATAACATTTATTTAATATCCATATGATACGCTTTAAAAACCATTTACACAGTCATAACTAAAAACAATTTGATGGTTCCAAGTCTATTAACTAGTGAAAATGTTTCATTAATGCCAATTATATAAATATGAGAATAAAATTTTCACACTATACAGGCCTTATTCCCTATCAAAACTTCATATTCATTGATTTTTTTAAGGAACACACTTTTTTTAATAATCTTATTTTATGTCCTTAGGATAACTTTCCAAGTCTTTTTTTCTCAATTTGGTCAAGCTCCTCATATATAGAATTAAACAAACTTCCATTTGTGGAAGCTTTATCAAATGATTTTGGTTTCACTAGAGAAAAAAATAAAGTTTTTCATTGTTCCTTCATTCTTATTGTTAGAACAAGAGTTGTCTGGTCACTAAGAATACATTTATCAATGATTTATAATTTTCTGAATCATCTGTTTTAACATGATGTTCTTGATATATTTACTTCATAGTCTAAGTCATTATCATAGTTTAATTAATACCTTTGAAATCCCTTTGAGAATGAAACTCTTCATCACTTTCCTCCTCAATAACTAGAGCATTTTTATGTGAATTAAGCTCATTAAAAACTAAAATATACTCATTCAAATTGAAATTATGGTTAATTTCAGTCATGTTCACACCAAGGATGTCATTCATTTTACCCAGTCGTTTTTTGTATCACCTATATGATTTTACTATAGATGAATACTCATGAAATATTCCTTTATCTCAACATTATTTTAACTTTATATTATTTTATTTGTTCAAAATAAAATTCATAGTTTTAAACAAAAATAATTATTTGAGCATGGGATTTTTTCTATAAAAAAAATTATATAGAGTCTTTTCTTTATTTGGGCACAATAATTCCTGATTAGAGATATATAATATTTTTAGTACCACTTCTTTCCAATATTCTCTTTTAGGGACTCTGTAATGATCATAGTCCTATAAATGTTGTTGATGATTTGATTTCACCTCTACATAACTTCATTCTATTGTGAAGTTCTCACTACTGCCGTTTAGTATTGAATCCCATGTTTTTATAGTTGTTCTTTAACTTGGGTATTTATAAATTTTATAAAATTATTAATGAAAAGATTTTGAATTTTTACCCCAAGTATTTTTTAAAATTATTTCCAATATCAATTTACACACTTTTAAACTTCATATTTGTGAGTGACTACCATCAAATAAGTCATCCTACTAAAATAATCAACAAAAAACACATAATTTATTTTTTCATAAAATGCTTTAGGATTTATTAGCTTAAAATAATACAAATGAAAAATCACTAAAACTCTTAATGATTTTCCATTCTTCAGCTTATAGTTCTTTCAAATAGTCCCATCCTATTTAAAATATTCAAATTTGTGAGTATTTTCATATGTTGTCTTGGGAAAATCACGATCTCCATCATTCTTTACGATATTTTCAAAATATTGTTAACTCAAATTCCTAAGTCACTTGTTACATGGCTTGTCTTTATCTTACTTGGAAAACATACACCAATTCTCTTCACTAATTAGATAAATATTTCCCTTGATCCATCTTCCTAGTAGAATAAGTGAACCCTCTCTATCTTTTATAGTACATCCCTTTTTTCCAAATTCCGCAGTATGTACTAAGCCACATAAATAGATCACACTTATAATATTTTGGATAATTCCTTCCACCATGTTCTCATCTATATTTTTTAGATCCTTTCCACCAACCCTGGCCTTCCTATATCCAATGATTTTGAGTCCCCCATCATTATTGAATCATATCACTCCACTTTTGTTATATTTGATTCTAGAGATAAGTTTTTTTACTTTTGTTCATGTGTAAGGTATAGCCACTTTCCAAAAATCATAAACTAGAACTATCTATTGATATTAAAGTAATCTTAGATACTATTTCATTCTACTGTAATTTTTTATTCTTCCATGATCATTGAGGATCTTATATTAAGGATTTTATGTATTATACTCCTGTGGGTCAACAATTTCCTCTTCATCTTACAAAAATGAGAAACCATTTTCATTTTTTGAAGTTTTTATTAAAGTCCCCATCTACTGATTTCATCCTTTCAAACACTCATGAGTCACTTCTCATTGAACCCCTAAGGCATAATAGGTTGTTTTATACCCAAAACCTTCACATGAAAAGTAACAACCATTAAATACATAATAAAATGATGGGAAACTCTTACTTATTTTTGGTGTTTTTTCTCTCTAAAAACCTTTTTTTTATCGAGAACACATATTGAATGTGTCCCAATTTTACAGAAAAATAACACCTAATTTTTTATGTCATTTTTCTATTCTTTTATTCTTAACAGATATGCTTTTAAGCATCTTCCAATTCCAATTTCCTCTAGAGAGTTTAATTTTTCAGTCTAGAATAATCCATAGGTGTCTTCTCCTTAGGATCATGATACACTATATATTTCCCTTTTTTGTAAATAATTTTACTTTTGGGATGGGAATATACTCCTCAGTAGTCACTATAGGGACTTAAATATATCCAATTGGGACTGGTGTGTTTGATAAACTCGATACTATGATGGGTGTAAGGATCCTATCTTAATCCAAAAATTTTCATTTCCAAGCCATGACTTCTTGCTTGATTTCTTTAGTTCTTTTGACCCTTTCTTTTACTATATTGGTCAAGAAATAAATAATCTAAGATCATTATTACACTTTAATCTTGATCTCTACTTCCTTTTTAAAGATTATATAAATTCTAGATTTCAATTTTTTGTTCTATGATTTTATCTCTAACTTTTCTTCCACTTACTATTGAATATAGAGTTTTGTGTCATGAAAGACTACATTTTCCGTCTTGGTTTTATATCTAAAATTTTCAATTTATTCAAGGGTTACCTCAATATCAACCTCAAGACCAACTCTTCCCTTAATTTCATCATTTTTAGTGATTTTTTAATTAGATTATTCCATGTGAATCATAGCTATTAAAGAAAATTATTTAAGGTCCCTATAATTTTTTACTTCTTATACTTTTGACTCATATGATATTTTTCCTTCATTAAATAGAATATTTTTCATATTGAACAGCTTCTAGTGTAGTTTTTTTTATACTTTTTTAACCTTTGAATGGTTTCTTCACAGAATCTTCATAATCTTACTCATAAAAAATTTCAAAACCCTTAACAATAAGATAGACTACCTCACTACACTAGAATAAAGCAATTGGAATCTTTCCTTTGAATTTTCATTTTCCCTCTAGAGGTTTGAGGAAAGAAAAGAAATCACTTCATCGAATTCATCTTTATTTGGAAACTCTTTAATATAAAATTTCTTCTTATGTAACTTATTATCATATATTCTTAACTTTGGATTTATTTTCACCATTTCTCATGTCATACAGTACAACTGTATTGTGAAGGTTGCATAGAGATACATCCATCAGATCCTTATCTTCAAGAATAGACACCTTTGAATTATATCACGAAGGAAGTCTCCTCATGATTATTTTATTGATCTTGAAATCTTCAATATTTCCTATTAAACTACACATATATTCTACAAGATAATTTATAGCATCAAAGAATGTATCTATAGATTTAGTCGGGCTCATCTTGAAGTCATCATATTTATTCCACAACACTTTCATCTTTGCTTCTCAAACTTTATAATCACCTTCATAAATATTCAAAATATTTTTCCATATGTTATGATAGGTTTTATAGGACGTTACCTTGGTTTATATAGGGTTTCCCAAATCTCCCCATAATTTATTGATTTCCTTCACATGAACATACAATTCCCTATGGTCACTTTCTAATAAAGCCTCAATTTCCATGCTCACTGATATACCATGAATGGTTTTCATGTAAACTACCACCCCCAATTACCTAAAGAAGTGCTACACCCTATCCTTATATAATTTTAAATTGTTTCATTTAAAAATTGGTATGCCTTTGGTATTAACAACCACTACTGCTTCCATGCTTTTGATAGAGTGAAACCATCACCATAAGAACCAACCTTTTGATATCAATTTTTTGGTCCCATATCAAGGAGATTACCCTAAGAGGGGGGTGGATTAGCGTAATACATATTTAAAACTTTTTACCTTGAATTTGATCTTATTCTATCAATGTGAGGAACACATATTTATCTCCCTTGATTTATATCTATGAGTAATGAAATAAATGAAGCACATAAGATATTTTTGCTTAGTTTACCTTAACCGAGATAATTAGATGAGAATGAAAAGGTGATATGTTTATGAACCTAAAACACTAGAGTGCATTGCTTCTATTTGATTTACACAATAGAGTAGTCTCACCAGCCCTATGAACTCAATGTTCGCATAATTAAGAAATAACTACTTCCTCTTTTCATAAGTATGAACTAACTGTTCCTTTAATGATACACTTATTATACATGAGATAAACATGTAAAAAATACATCTAGAGTGATGTGTCACATCTGCATAATCAAATAGAATTTACAGAGAGATGAATCTCCTAGAATATCCTTATTTTTATTTAATTTCTTGTTAAAATAGGTTGAGGGTCTGGTCTTCTTTTATTAAAAATAAATAAATCTGCTTTTAAAATGGGTTGAGGGGAACCCAATACATGGCCTGAAGGCCCAATGGTACTTAGTCCTAAGAGAAACATAGCACGAAGACCCAAACATGGTCTAAAGGACTCAGTTACCTATAGGCCCATAAAACACCCCTAAAAAACTACCCATCACACCATAGGGGTTTATTTTTGAATTCAATCACCACCTATCACACCATAATGGGTCTTCAAAAACCACCCTTAACTCTTGTATGATTTCCTCCGACCTCTGTGACTACTTTGTGTCTAACTTCTATTTTCTTTATAGCATGTATTTAATTCCATTTAACCTTTTAATTAAAATGATGTAAACTCCATTCGAATTCATCTTGAATCATGTAACATGATTTTCAATTGTTAAATTCTTGGTCTATTCATTATATGAGCTTTTATCTTTAATTTTATAACATCTCCAACCAAAACTCCTTACTTATGGATACCATGTGATGTCCTATTCAATATCTAGGAAAAAAACCCTCTAAAATGCCAATATCAATGGATGTATGGTAATTTGTACTTTCACTATAGAATTTATAATGTTTCTTCTGTCACCCATAGAAAATTTATTCACTATGAGCACCACCTTGCCTATTTTGGGTTCACCATTTCTAACAGGTGAAAATTCACTTCAAGAAACCATATATTATGGAATGGTAACAAACCACTATCCATTTTGAATGATACATCACCACTACTATAGAGTGGTCTACTTCAAATTTTCATTTTAGCTACTAGCTCAACAACACCTATTTTGTGCTTCCCATTTCACATAAGTGAATTTCCAATGCACCACAACCACATCCATAGTGTATAGAAATTTAGTTGACTATTTTTCACCTCTATATATTCCATGTGATTCATTACTTGACTATGACCACACAAAAATCATGGAACCTCTGAAAAACTCATAGTTGGGATTCACTATTTTGTATAAGTGAACTGGAACTCCACAACAAGGTCATACCCAATTTTACTATTTTGGGAAACTTCAATATAAAACACTATGTACTATGGTGTGTTATAATACTTTCCAGCAATTATCTCAAACCTACAAATATAATTTTCAATAATCATAAATAATGAAAACCTCCAAAGGGATTTTTTCTAATATCTTTCCATCAATTAAACCTTTTCAATAATCAATCATGATTTATCAGTACCAAATTATACCATCCATGTCTAGTTTTATCTTGAATACTCACCAATAGTATCAATTATAAAAATATAAAAATACAGATATCTTGAATATTTTTACATGATGTGCCTATCATAAGGTGGTACAAAAGATTATTTATTTTTCTAAGGAAACACAAAGGCTAACCAATGTCACATTAATTTAGGAACATTACATTATATCAATAAATTTATTATAATTCACCTAATATACTTCTTTTTATATTTTTATTATTTATAGAAACAATTCATTTTTTTGGTTTTTTTGGAAAAGTAATGAAAATGCATAACAAAAACATAAATTTAGATGAAAACGTAGACAAAATAAAATTTAGGAATAAAGGTATTTGTCCTGGGGTTTGGTTACATGGGTTCTTTCATTATTTATTTTTTGTTTAAATTCAATTTAATAATTCATTTTACGAGACCTCATAAATGAATTTCTTATATTTAATTCAATGAGTGTAGAATTTTATCATTCCATAGGAAACCTCTTTGGCACACCAAACCCCACCTCCTCCAATAGCCAAGTAAGACAACACCTAGACCAAGAGTGAAATTACTAAAATTTCTAGTTGTATTGTATGTTGTTTCATCCCTTAGGGTTTCATTAACTCCACCATATGAAGATTTTACCTAAGAGAAGGGAGGGAGAAGAATTATATCAAAGAAAATGGATGAATTAGATATCTATAAAGTGATGGATGACCACTTCCCCCATGAAATTATCTCTCATTCACCACAAACAGGATTCAAACATTAACAATTTAAAGTGAAATAATTAATAACACTGCAAAACCTCTACTAAGGCCAAGCCTTGGGTTAGTATCTTTCCATTGGAAAGTGTAATAGATCATGGTGGAAAATGAGAAGAGAGAAATAAATATAAATTGGGATTGGAATAAAAAATTAGAACACTTAAATTAGAATATTATTTCATTATATAGAAAAACAAATTAAAAATAAAAGAAAACCTAAAGTAACAGAACCCTAATAGTGCAGTGCAATGGAAGAACCCGCTGATTACCTCCCCTTTTCCAATTACCCATGAACATCTATTTATATTAATTCTTTGTTATCTACTATCATAAAAGGTCCAAATAATGCTTCATTAAATCTTTAGGTTATAATAGTGCATTCAAGGGGAAATACAACCTTTATTTCATCAAAAATCACTATTTAGGTCGGTCCAAGGATTTCATGTCCTGAATATTAATTTCACAATGTCAAATGGGTGTGGATGATACTTTCAAAACTTTTTTAACATCCTGAGAGATTTCTCTGTGATTTATGGTTGTGTCATGGTGTTACCATGTGTTTCATTCCATGACACGTGATTTTATCATCTAGATTGGTCCTTTTTTTTCAAGTCTTGGCTTCAAATACAAATTTCATTCGAGATTTATGTCGTAAATAGAAGTCACATTGTGAATTGATGTTTTTTAGTAGTTTTTAGTCTAATTTAACCAAATTATTATCATTCAAGCCTTGTACTTAGTCCTTCACTTGTCCCTCATCTTGAAACATTATTTGCAACGTCAATTTATTTCTTTTTAGCTTATTTTTGATCATTTACTATATCCTACAACAACAAAAAAATTAAATAATTAAATACCATAAAGTTTATTATTTTGAAGTGAAAGAATAATGGGTTTTATAATCATATATGCATGAAAACTATGGATCTTTCAATTCCCCCGCACTTAGAACTTTCTTATCCTCAATCAGGTAATCTCAACAACCTCACAAAGGAACTTCATTATATTAATTTTTAAAGTTCAAAATAAATAGAACTAAATGTTTTTCAATGGAAAATAAACATTCAAATTTCACAAAAAAGTTATTCCTATAACTCCTATCTTTTCAAAGAAACAATATAATCATTATTTTTTCTTTCCATCATTTGAAATAAAAATTCACATCCTTCCTTTAATTTTTATTTTTAAATTCATTATAAATGAATATACCAATTTTAATTTACCTCACATTAAATTATTTTTACTCATCACTCAAGGTAATAAATATAACTAAAATTGTTCTCATACCTCAAGTACATGTCACTTACTATAGGCTTTCAAGGCATCTAATATCTCAATCGTATAAAGACATAAATCAAAATTAATCAAGAGGGATTTTCATTATGGTTAAAAAAAATTAGGGATTAGGGTAGCTATGTAATGAATAAAATTAATCTCAAAAAAAATTGACTCTTTATCTTAATATGTGATGTCAAAATATAATCTTAATGAAATAATCTAGAAAAATTTCATCTCCCAATCCCAACTCTTAAAGTGGTCACATAACACGAGTAAGCATAATGAAGAATTTCTAACTCTTGATTTTTTTTCTCATTTTTTTCTTCAATTTTTTTAAAGTTTTTTTTAAGATGAATCTCACATCCACAACCTAACCACATACGATAAAAATATTATCATTGTGGAGATGGTGATTTTTGATCCTCAAAATACACAACCCATTTTTTCATTTTTTATTCTTTTTTTAGTAAGAGAGGTGAATAATAAAGTATAATGAAAATATGGAATATACTCAAATATCTTTAAAACCCATATCAAAATGAATTACATACCCACCTACCATGATAACCCCTCCCTCATACTTATTCTTTTAAATATCAAGAAACATTTTGTGATTAGGGTTAGAATGGATATAATAGGCTTGTAAAATGACTCATTTCCAAAAATGGTCATTCATGGATTCTAAGGGGAAAGTGGTATTGGTGTAAAGGTGGGTCCAAGTATAATGGGATTAAAAAATAAAATGATTAAATCATATTAAAATTGATTGTATTCAGTCATAGTTTCAATAAAATGTGAGGAAAGTTCTAGAAGATAAATATGTCTGGGTCTCTGAAGAAATATATTATAGAAAGAAATGGTAAATTTTTGGTTTAAAATTTTTTTAGGGATGAGAACATATGGTTTAGGAAAATTACATAGGATAATTTATAAAAACAATAAACCAATCCAAATCAATTTCATTAATTCAAAACATGCCAAATCTAAGAAGAATTGCATCTATAATTATCTACTTATTTCCAAAAATCATGATTTTTATACATTTTACTGCCCTGATTAAATCTAATCATTCAATCCTAATTTTACATATCTAACCATTTCAAAAATAAAATTTAAAATAGGTCATAATTATTATCCTAAGAAATTTTTATATCTCCTAGATCGATAGTAGAGTTCAAGGGTTCGAAGTGGGCCATGAAATTTCTATTACATCTCATAGTCAAAATTAAAATTTTAGGGGTAAAATAAAATAAATAATTTAAGATCATAATCCCCTTTAGATGATTTTTCAATTAATTTTTCATAGGTTATATTTTATCTATGATATTCTATAGTAGTTTATGACATGAATCCTTTTCATGATGTGAATTCAATTTTCATGGCTCTTGTTCTATATCACTTTTCATCATGAATTTCACTTTTATAGAGTGAATCATATTCAAAATTTTCATTCCATTTTCACTTCATGAGTCAAATTTGGATAGCCTATTTAATTTATTCCTATCACTTTTTTCATTAGTATGATGGACCTGTAAAAATAAATCATCAAAGTGTAAGTACAAGGATCGTGTTAATTAAGTTCAAAAAGATAGAGGAATGTGGTTTAATCATAATATATTCATAAACTATGAATTAAAATTTAAATTGAAAACTAAATACTTAGGAGGAAAATAAATTAAGGAAGAGATAAGTCTTAGTTTAATCCCCAGGTGGGCCCTGAGTTTTGAATTCCTCTATATGAGTAGTACCAGCTGTCATCCATGATCTATTGGTAGGTGGAGTTTCTTATACTTTAACCACCACATGTTTTTCTTCCCATATTGTGCTTCTTATTCTTATTTGTGGAAGAATCTATAAATATAGTACACCAAATCCACCCCTATCACAATGAGGTATATATTTCATGGCGGGGAAAGGATAAAGTATGGATTCTCCTCCTTCTTCGTTGCTACTTGTGATACCTTATCTTTACTGTCCATTGGTTTCTAAATGTGTGTTCTATCAAAAGAATATTAAAATGGAAGTTTATAATGTAATTTAACTTGAACTTAATTTCAACATGAGGAATCACTATGAAAATCCTCCCTTTTAATGTGATCAACATTTGTCTTGATTTATTCAGGTGGAGACACTTTGATCTCTTCATGGGATTCTTCTATTAAATGTTAAATATCTTTAGGGAGCACCATATATTCCTGAATAGGTTTATTTTTTATTCATCATATTCTTCTATGTCATAACATGAGTTGTTCAAATCTAAAAATTAAAAACAATAGGGAATGATGCACAATTCAGTTTCAATAAAACTAGAAGATATATAGTTCAAGAAAGGATTATCTCCCTAAGTTGGTTTGGCTTCAATCATTTATTTGGTGGAAAGTTCCACTTGGAGTTGATTTCCTCTACATAGAGGTAAGTAGTCAAGATCCTCCATACTCTTTTTTAATTACACTAATTAGGTGGTTTTTTGTTCTTCCATGGATAGATATTTGTACACAGGTGCTGATTCTTCTATATTATAGATAGAAAGATCTTGTTGCATTGCTTCATTTTTTTAAATCACTCCAATATTGATCTAGGAATTGTTGTTATATCATATGCACATCAACATGTGATCCTTTATATTCACTATCTATATCTTCATGTTAGGTTTTTATCTAGATCTCTAGATGGTGTGGTTATGGATACTTTTCAAGTAATGCTTCAACCTCTCTAACATCTTCAGAAAAATTGGGAGGATCTAGTCGTACTTACTCTTTAGTCTTTAATAGATGATATTCATCCTGAACTAAATTAACCATGTCTACCAATTCATCTAATGATAAATCTATCTCTTTTCCATTCAACATCACCTTGGCCAAATAAGTGAGACTTCCATCCCTTCTTGAAAGGTATTCCTCAGTTTCATCAACCTATTATTTTTACACCTATGGGAAATTAGTCCATACAGATAGATAATCATATAAGAACATCCTGATAAAATAATTTTTTAGGTTTCTTTCATAAAAACAAAATGAAATTATTTATAGTATGTGAAAAATAAATAATGATCAAAAGATTACTCAGATCCCCGGTAATGGCATCATTTTTTATGCACCTATCATAGGGCAAAACAAAAATTTATTTATTTTCCTAATACATTAGAAAGGATAACCAAGGTCATCTCACTTATGGGGCCTTCAATTCAATCAATAAATTAATTATAATTCACCAAATATACTTCTTTTTATGTTTTTATTATTTATGAAAAAAATTATTTTTTTGGGTTTTTTGTAAAAATAGTGAAAATATAGTACAAAAACCTAAATTTAGTTTCAAATACTAACAAGATTTCGGTTAGGGAGAAATTTCATGGTCCTAGTGTTTGGTTACATAGGTTATTTCATTATTTATTTTTTATTTAAATTCAATTTGATAATTCATTTTAAAATTCATCATCAATGAATTAATTTTCTTTAATTTAATGAGTATGGAATTTTAACATGCTTTTTGAAACCTCTTTGACACACCAAACCACACCTCCTCAAATATCCAAGTAGGATAACACCTTTACTGAGAGTGAAATTCCTAAAAGTACAAGCTCCATCATATGTTATTTCATCCCTTCAGGTATCCTCAAATCTACCATATAAAGAGTTTACCTAAGATAAGGAAGGTAAAAGAATTAAATCGAAGAAGAGGGATTAATTTGAGATCTATTCTGTGTTGGGAAACCATCACACCCTTGAACTTCTCTCTCATTCACCACAAACAAGATTCAAACATTAATGATTTAAAGTGAAATAATTAATAATGTCATAAAACCTCCTCCAAGGCCAAGCCTTGGTTTATTCACCTTCCATTTCAAAGTGCAAGAAATCATGGTCGAAAATGGGAAGAGAGAAATAAATAAAAATTGGTATTAGATGAAGAAATTAGAATATCATTATATTATATAGAACAAAATTTAAAATAAAAGAAAAAAAAGGCAGTAGAGCCCTAATAGCACAACATAAAAGAATAACCATATGATTATCTCCCCTTTTCCAATCACCCTGGGCCATCTATTTATATTCCTTCTTGATGTTTGGGCTGTCATAAATGGCCCAATTAGTGGGTCATTAAATCCTCGGGTCATAATGGTGCATTCAAGGGGGAGTATGAAATTTATTTCATTAAAACACACTATTTCTATGTCTATATTAGGGTTTCACATCATGAATATTCATTTCATGACGTGAAATGTACGGGTTAGATACTTTCATGACTTTTTTCATGTCTCGATATATTTATAGATGATTTGAGGTTCTGTCACAGCATGACCATATGTGTCACACGACGACACAAGATTTCATCATCCAAATTACTTATTTTTCTTCAAATATTTTATTTATATCATAAATACCTTCAATATTCACATCTTGATTAGAATTCATGACTTGAATTGGGGTTTTTCAGAAGGTTTATGTCATTTTCAGCCTGGTTATTCCCTTTCAATCCTTAGAATTGGTCCTTTACTTGTCATTCATCACATACCATCATTTGTATCATTAGTTTATTTCCTTTTATCTTTTTTTATCATTACCTATATCCTAAAAAATAATTAAATAATTAAATACCATCATGTTTAATCATTTAAAGTTAAAAACAATGGGTTTTATAATCAAATATTTATGGAAAATATGGATTTGTTAGTACATGGAATGCATTACTGAATTCATATAAAAACATGCAAATATTATTTTATTACCATTAACTTTTTCCTTATAGGATCTATTATTATTAAATAATATATATATATATATAACCCACCAAAGTGAAAACAAACCATCTATTTGGTTTTAACATCTTGTGTAATATGTTTCACTGGAACAACTCCTCCCACTATGTCTAGTGGAGTTCATGATCCAATGAAAAATCATGTGTATCAAGATAATTATCCTCGTAGTTATTAATCTTATTCCCACTATATCAAAATATTAATTCTTATTTCATATATAAATATAGTCAGTATTTATTAATATGATTTTATATTAGGGATGTTAATATCCAAATTTAATAATAATCAACATAGATGCACATAGTGTTTCCTTCCATATATGTTTTTTATTCTTAACAAATATCTCACATACAAACACATGAAGTAATAACTTAATGGATTATTCATCATATCGATATAATATTCATTAGTCAATATAGTTGTCACATGGTGAGTAGTATATTACTATCTGAGAGACATGTCTTATAAGAAATCATTGAAGATTTAAAATACATATAAGACTCTCCATTTATCTTCATTTTACATTATAATTTGTTTAGTATGTATAATTTAATGTGAGGTTATGATTACCTTTACTCTACATTAAAATTCACGATGAATACTTGATCAATATATTCTCTGAAAATCCTACCTAAAGGATATAATACCTTTCTACCATGTATATTCATCACATTACTGAGAATTACTAAAAAAATTAAATTAATCTCATGAAGTTTCTGAAATTACCTATAACTTCCACTTATACTAGTTCAAATGGTCTTATAAAACTAATTCTAAGGCTTTTTGGTGAACATTTATTTCTAAAGGTTTATTTTTCTAAGATTTGATAGTGAGTTTATTAGCATATCTTGTGTCTTGGATTGATAGAAACTAAACACCCTTATAGATGTAAAATTATAAACTACTATCTTTTTTAATTTAATATAAAATTATTATCATGAGAAGTTATTTCAAGCCATATATTTATATTCATCATTATTTCTAGTTGGATATTAGGGATTCAATAATTACTAAACTATTAAGTATAATATAATATAAAAAATTATTCAAAATATAAACTAATTTCTCATTGTTTATAAATAGACACTAAGATAAATGTTTTTGGTAACACTCAATATAAAATAGTAGTTAAACATGATCAATATAGTTGTAAATCAAAAAAAATATTATTTTTTGATGATTTAGGTGTCACCCTTTCTTACATACTTAGATATACTACCTTAGTTCCTTTAATCTTTCTATACTTACTTGGTTCCTATCTTTTGAATACATATATAAGAAATTAAATAGAAAATAATTATACCATAGGTATTACATATAATAATAAATATACCTAAAGTAGAATATTCTGATTTCTTCTTCTTTACTTCATTGCAATTATTCTTCGAATGAACTTCCTAGCCATATGAGAATCAAATATCCTCTTATTCATTGCCTTGTTTTTTAATCCTTTGTATCTTTGAAGGATGTTTTAAAGGTTCCATTAGATTTAGATTTTCCATGGAATTTTCAACTTGGTATTTAATTTTTTTCACCATAATGAGTGACGATCCTCATTCCCACCAATCCATATCTTCCTAGAAAATCATAGGAAAAATATTCATGAGTGATTTATCTATATATATCATTTTGTAATCCCTGATGAAAATGGAAAAGTCGAGTGTTAAGGATGATAATATTTTATTAGTGGATAATTTCTCATCCAAATAGAATCCCAACTTTTCTAACTGATAAATATACTCTAGAATTTTAAAGTCATGATCACTAGCCAATAACCCCTCTTTTGGTTCACAATAGTGTTGTGTGGTAATAATCTCATTTAATTTAATACTTTACTTATCCTTTTCAAGTGTTAGAATATGATATAACATGCTATAAGCATCCATGTCCGTATGTTTCTTAATCATCTCTCTGGATATATATGATAGCAAGACGAAACTTATATAATAAGAATCTTCTATGAATCTATGGTGGGATTCCTTTTCACCTATGTTCACTCGGTGTGGTGGTTGATTAGGAACACAAGACTCCAACACATAACATAATCCTTCTATAATTAGTGCAATTCATAAACTACTATACCAATATTAGAAGTTTAGGTTGGTAAGGATTTGTTCTGAGTCCATAAAATATCACAGTGTTTTTTGGTTTCATTTTCCATTTTATATAATAGTTAAATAAGATTATTAGTAATTTATCTTGATTACAATGTGTGGAATAATAAGATTTATTTTATTAGTCTCCCACAATTTTATCAAGTCCCAATATCCCTCACCATTGGACTTAGAATTTCCTATTACATATAAATTATTGTGGAAAGGATCTATATTTTCTTTACCATAACCCAAATAAGGTCCAGGTCAATTACATAAAGGTATTTAGGAAAAAAATCCTCCCAAATTCTAGCTCACAACTCCTGCATCCACTAAACGGACTCCTTGTTCCTGAATTAGATTTCCTAAAAACTCATCTCCAAGTTACACTATATCAAAAATGGGATGCACTTCTCAATTTCATCTTGGTTAAGTCAAATCAAAACAATCGTTAGAAATCACTAATAAAAGTAAATTTCCTAACAAGGGTCAAATCAACACTTATTTCTATGGTTCCATTATAAAATAAATAATAGATGAATTTTAACTTAATATTTACTTGATAGATTTTTCTTATTATGCGTAAATTTATTTATTTTATCTTTTAAATACCTTTTTTCAGATTTTATATAATTAATTAAACATGTCTAGATAAGATAATTTATACATAAAAATTTATTTTACTTTATCTTAAAATTCTTATTATCTTATTTAATTTATGTGATCTAGTTTAATCATCATCTAAACATGAATCCAACATAACCAAATAAATAACCATCCAACTGAAAAAATAAAATAAATAAAATAACTTGATCATGATATTTCTAATGATTTATTTATCAAATGGGTGATAAATAAACCTATTAACCTAGGAAAAATATCTTGAGTTATGATTGGCTTGAGATACAATATTTTTTCATCGACTTTTATATCTTCTTAGTTGGTTTCACCTCATATTGGGTTATAAACCACATCCTCTCCTTAGTACATTGTCCTCTACATGTTTTATACTCACATACATGTGAGAGGAATAAGAGGTATAGGTATATAAAATAAATCATGGACACAGAGATTATATATAATAAATGTGGGAGGGATTATACATAGACCATCGTATTTAAATTAATAAAAATTTATCACATAACAAAATCCCATGAAATAATATTAAATAAAATAAAAATACAACACATGAGTTGGTCGATCAAGCTCGTTATCATTCACATATATGCAATAAAATCACATTCATAAATGAAAGCGTTAATTTCAAATTGATATATTAATTAAGATAAATTTTTATTAAATTAATAATTAATTATATTATTAATTAATTAATTAATTATATTAATTATTAATCAAAGAAGTCTTGGAGATGTATGAGATCCCCATTCTCTGTAATTATAAACAAATTAAAATTATTTTATTTTTTTTAAATTACTGGAGTACACTGAGTGTACTAGAGGAAACATGGATTGTACCTGCCAAAACTACCTAGTGTTTTAAATGGTCCTTATTGTGTACTATGAATTTACACAACATGTAGTGTACACAGTGTGTCATGTAGATATTGGGTGTGTAGTTATTCATTTCAAGATATGTAGTTAGATCAATGTTTATTGAAAAATAACACATATTAACCTATATATTGTGTACCACTTTAAATTCCCATGAAACGTACACAGCATTTATCATGACCACATAGTGTATATTTCAAAAATTTATATGAAAATTAATTGAGCATTAATATTTGTAAAATACTTTTACATGGTTTTTATACCATCTACATGCTATGTATTTTGGTTTAATGCCATTATTAATTTTTATTTCACCTAATTAATTTATATGGTGTTTAGTCTATCTTGGTGTGTACTCTGTGTAATCACGTATAAATTGTGCGACATGTACACCAGCTACATACAATATAATTATTTCCGTATATCTCTTATTATATGCCTAGGGACATGGAATGTAATCTGTATGAGATAATAGCATGTTACCTGATATGTACTCTAGCTAAACATCATGTAATCATGGATATCCCATGTTACTCTGCTAGCAGTCAACATGAAATGTGTAATTAATTACATTGTGTGTGTATTAATTACACATTACATACATAGACCACAAAACCACCATATATTATGGTATTATAAGATATATATGTCAGCTACATGATGTATAACCTTGTAAACCATGTTCCACTATGGTCTTAAATATGTAATGTACTTATACATTGTGTAATGTTCCCCCACACAGTATATTGTGATTGGATCCACTACATATGTGCATGGTAGATCAATACTAAATAGCATGTAATCCATTAAAAATCATGTAATCTAGTCATGTTTCTAGAATCTTTGGCACCTCTAAATGAATTCTCCATGCATTCATTACCTTTTCATGGACTCTTCTTGGTCATATAATAGTTAATGAAATTTTTATCTTACCTTAATAGATTAAGAATGAAAAATAAAATAAAAATTTAAAAAAAAGATCTTTATATTGATAAAAAAAATATAAATTTTAATGTGACTACCTTGATACCACATAAAGGATTCAGGGGCAGTGGAAGCGAGTTGGTTCCATGCCTAATAATGGATTTTCATCATATCTAATGAATAAATCATAATTAACTGATAAAGAATCCAAGAACCATGAATAAAGTATATTTCAAATTAAATTCATAATAAATTTAATAAAAAAAAATACCTCGATCATGAGATTGTTCTCTGATGAATATGTTGACCATTTAATCACTTTTCAAGATTTTATATCATTTTACTAAGAGAATCCAAAATATAATCCCTCTAGTGATGATCTTCACATTCTCCTTGATCTTATAAAGTCACCAAAAAATCTATGGATTCTAGTATAATGGTACTAATTTCATTGGTTCATTCATTTAGATCACAATAGGTGATCCTTCAATCTTGAATATTGCATAACTTGATCTCTGATCCTTGAGAGAGATAATGAGGTGGATAATTCTCATGGTCTTGAAAAAACCATAGATATATTCTTTATTAATAAAACTATAGGGATAATACTTGTTGTACAAAACAACTATCATGACCCACCCTCATAGGGAACCCCACCTGGACCTACAGTGAAGATTAGAGTGACCTCTGAATACCGCTTTCAATAGGCCCTAGGTTGAAAACTAGCACTAAGGGTATAAAAAACAAAAATGGGAGTAAATAACCATATATATCATAGGAACATAAAAATAAAATCACCAATAATATCCATAATATAAATAAACCAATATCCATAATAATATCTATAATACATGGATAATGTTATAAAAATACAATACAATTATAAAGTATCTACTAAAAATTCATTGAAAGTGACTCCACAATAAAACCCAGGCTCTAAGCATGAAACATCCAACTTAGTCACAAAAATAACACTAAAAACATGAAAAATAGTTGATATAGATATAGATGTGGGAATAAAAATTATAATCCATAAGATTATACTCAATACCAATTGTGAAAATGCGGGAGGAGAAAATTAATGAATTAATGAACAAACAGCATAATCAATAAGCACATATCAGGTCAACTACCACCTAGCCTCACCATGGATCACTCACTAAGTATCAAAACCAAGGTTAATAACATAATATGAAGAATATATGAAAATATGATCCCTACAACCACTTACCCATTTATTTTCCACTCTCAAACCTCAACTTCAAACATCTTGTACTCAATCCCATCTATATCCACATACCATCATAATGGGAAAGACCAGGTCTCAACCCATTCCAATCACTACATAAAAATAAGAAATCATAGCTCTCAAACAATTCCAATCACCAAATCACCATTCTATTAGTAGAATTCACATAACATATCTAGTATAATATGGTATCATGAACATAGAGAACATCATCCTTATACCCTCCTCTAACCATGCATGAACCACCACCATATCTCATCTCATTTGTACCTAGCACAGCAGGGTATCATGAACATGATTGAATTAAACCTCATTACCCCTCCTATCATTGGTTATACCCACAATGTACTAATACCATAATATCCTATTCTTAATGGAAGATCGAGGAAGAGGGGTAGTTAATCATCCATATGCACCATCCAGTATGTTGGGGAAAAAACTCAATACCCAAAAACATTTGGTTATCCATGAGGTTATCCAACTCAGGTGGGGTGATTAAATTAATAAAAATAAAATACATCATATGTATATACTCTACACAAAAACCCAGCCTACAGGATACACACCAATATCACATCCTCACATCCCACAAACTTCATCACACTACCATCACCACACCTCACCACTGCTATTATCTATGACACCACAAACAAGACCACTTACCCATATAAAATAGAAACTAAGAATTTACAAAAACATAATTATTCATACCATTTTTAAATTTATAGATTCATCATTACCAATCATGTAACATTAATTTAATTCCAAAAAAATCCACTTAATTAACATTTATTAATATTTCATTTATATCCATAATTCAACTTAAGTCTATCCACGCCCATTACCAGTTCAACATTAATAATTATATTACACTACTACTAAAAAAACTGAACATCACAATGTGCACCATGATCATTAACCACCATGTCTTTCATATCTTCTCCAATCATATCCATGTTGCCCATCCCATATTAACAACCCATCCAACACTAACCAACCACCATGAAACCAACCCACATTGCATCCCATGTAACCAACACATACTTGTTTCCAAATGAATATTAACTACCATATCCTCACTAACCATCATATACCAAACAAAAAATATGAACCCAACCACATTAATAACCCATAAAATCATACAAACATATCCATAACAATAAACTCTAAAAAAATACACATCTACAATGATGGCATAAAATTTTTCCACATACTTCAATCCACAAACTTGATTAAATATAAATTTATTCTCTTCCAGGAAACTAATAATTACCATTTTTAAGTGATTAGACTTTTATGGGAGTTGATTCTATAAAACAACTCACAAAATCAACACATAAGTCTTAAAAACAATGTTTTCAGAAACAAAAGTAAGGAAACGTAAATCTTCAGAGTAGTTTCAAGAAATTGGATAAACATGTGTGATTTATACCATCCCCATAAATTTAATTTAGGTGTGATTATTTATATTTATTAGTTCATTTATTACTACTTAATTGTAGATACAAAAGAAATATAATACCATGATTTACACAAAATAAGAGGAAGTTATCAAATCATATACCTCTTCAAAGATTCACCGCAACAAGAAAGAATAACCAAGGATAAATACCCACCAATTTTAAAGTTAAACACCCCTATAAATATTTACAATAAACCATTATAAACTAACCCTGATCCCTAATCAAATCAAAAGAAACCTCACTGCCACAATCACTAGAATAAATGATACTGAGAGTGGGAAGAAGAATAGTATAAGAAAGAAATGAGGGAATACCTCAAATTAATAGAGATATATTTTGGATGAACCAAGGGGATTAAATACTCTAGATATAAAAATGGAGAACTCTTCAGGGGTATCGGGTTGGATAAAGATCAAAATAAGAGATAAAAAATTGACCTAAGAGAAACTAGACCCATAATTTATAGAGAAGGCTTAACATACATCCCATGGAATGGTGTTCACTAAAATGTCTATAATGGACCCTAGAAAAAATCTAGAATACAATCCTATAATATATCCTTCAGAGTATGGATGGTATGATTCTTTTTACCATCCATATTATGATGGAAAATAGTGATAAGGCATAATTGAGAACCCAAATTATGATACAATACACTCCTAAATCATGAGTTAAAATGATGATTCCATTCAGAAATGATGGTTCTTTATAAACCATGAATCTTCACCACCTCATCCATATACTACCTCACCAAATATTTCACATTACCCAACTCCCTAATCTCCAATAAGTTAGTTAACTTCATTAAATTATTCATGATCACCCAAATAGAATCACATCCTCCTTAGGATCATGGTAGACCAGTGAAGAAATCTATTGATATATCCTCTAATTCCCACTCGGGGGCATATAACAGCTATAAAAAACCACTTATAACATGATGATCTACCTTTACCGACTGAAAAAAAATCACCATGTTATAAATTCCACCACTAACTGCTTCCTCCCCGACCATCATAGTTGATCTCTAAAAGTATGATAAATCTTAGCCACACTTGGATGCTTTACCACTATAGAGCTATGAAACTCACAAAGAACCTCCTCATGCACTACCGATGAAACAAACAACCTCTCTGAAAAAATCATCTGATGTTAGTCATCCTTTGATTATCCCTATAGAGTATCATAATAGATGACACAATCTTGCATCACCTCTACCTATGAGTATCCCCATTAATACTCCTCCACCCACTGCATCACGGATGATTAAAAAGTCATATAAAATAAAAAAAATTATACCACCAACCTCCCCTATATCAAGATATATCACCACATGCTTATATATCACCCGCTAAGAACCTCTGGACTCCTAAGAAACACCTCTTCATGACTTTTTACTCATAAAATCTACAACTACATTCCCTTATAGAAGATTTCAAATTCATAGACCTAGAGAAACTACATCCACCTCAATTTTCATAGATTTAGGTTTTTTTGAGAGAAAATATACTGTAGGATCTTTAATTTTGTAAGATAACAAATAAATCACTAATGAGTAAATATCTCCTCAGCTTTAGAGAAAAATATATTTCCACCAATTCAATATAATGAGTGGTGTAGTAACCCTCGTGGGGTTGTAACTGCCTGGACCCATATGATATCACTTCCATCTACTATATAAAAACAAAAACCAAAATAAGATGAGAATAATCATATAACACCAAAAACATCACTCACTCCTCCATAAACCAATCAATAAGAGCATTGATAAACATATCCTTTAGGTAGGTAAAATATGTCTAACACTAACTAGTCTATTATAAATTCTGGTCCTTCATGGTCAAGGATATCAATGGGGATACCACATAAGATAAATAAAACACAAGCCTCCAATAATAGCCTACAATAAGGATAAAACTATAGACATTTGAAACACTCTTAGGTGTTTTCCAAGAAAAAATATCCACAATATTTGATGGATCCATTGTTACTCCCTATTGAGACACCACATGGAGAAGGAAGCGCCCCTTATGTGTCAAAAACATATACTTGTACATATTCCTATAAAGATGATGTTGTCGAAGGACTGGTATAATATCCAAAATTTTCTTATTGTTATCCTCATTATACCTCATGAATATGAGCATATTATCGATAAACGTGACCAAAAACTGATCCATAAACTCAAAAAACATGGATTTCAGCAGTCTCATGAACACAGTTTAGGAATTTATGACACTAAACAATATGGAAATGAACTAAATTTACCTATATAAACACTAAAAAGTAATATTATATATATCCTTATCCTTCCCCCTCATCTTATGAAACTCAAAAAACAAATTGATCTTCAAAAACTAGTTATCTCCCTCTCTTTAGTCAACCAAATCATCAATCCTCAGGAGAGGAAAATTGTTCTTGACTGATACCTGATAAAACTTACAGTAGTATATAAACAATTGAATACCACCATTCCCATTCTTGGGGAATAATATAGGAAAACCCCATGGTTAATGTTTCCAAATCATCACATCACAACCCAGGTACACATCTGGCCTCTAACTAGTGCAGTCAACACTAGGGCACTGAAAATATCTAAACTTTGAGTCCCAATTCATGAAATAAGGTGGGTAAAATAAATGAGTGTGATTATTTGGAATAAAACAAGGTATAAAATAAGGAAGATGATGATGATATGGTTCCTTGGATGATCTTTAGTCCCACTAGAACTGGAACATCTATAGCTTGAAGTTATTTACATCCCAGTCCCCTAATTTACTACTGATGACTACCTCTAAATCTCTGTTCATCCCTATATCCTTGAGGGAGAGTTAAATCATGTTTATGTCCTCTAATAGATCTATCTCCACTTAATGGAACATAATCCAACTATACCATTTATTGACATGGATTTTGGTAAAACTGTTGCTGGTAGTGCTGATAAGTGACCTAGACTCCTCAACCATATTGAACTTTCTGAATGGTCGGTAACTAGATATGATGGTTAAAGAGACACCCAAAAGCAAAACACACTAGTATAGAGATCTTTAAAGGTTCATAAAAATTTCTAGACCAAGAGTAATTGAAGGAAGAAAACTGATATGGACAACTCCCAGCCAACCAAAACCTCAACTTCCCTGACACCTGCAATCCACCATCAATAGCCCTAATCCTCAAGAAACCTTGACAGTTCCTATAACATACCATCCCATTTCAACCCATGATTTCACCCAAATTGACCTTACATAAGGCTTTAATCACATTCTACATATCCACAAGTTGGAGACAATAACTAGGGTATCATATAAGGAAATATGGAAATGATTTCACCATAAATAGACTTATGATAAGATAGATACAATCATAGTATCATAGATGATATCCAAAATACATCATATGAAAAAGAAACCAAAATATAAAGTTAACATCCAACAATTGGATAACAAGGTATGGATAAAAAAACTGAAGAACAACAACATGGAACCCGAAGTAATCCATGGTTCCATCTCCTTATGACCATATATCACAACCATCTCATACCAATAGAAGACAACTTGATACAGAAGATTATTCCTCCACATTATGCTCTTCCCTTTACTTGTATCCTTTAAAACAAATTCCAAAAAATCTAAAGGGAAAATTAGGGTGTGATCACTGAATATTAGTAGAATACCACTAAGGAATCTATAAAATGTGTATCCATAAGAATCTGTTAGTTCTTTTATAAAACTAATTTAAAAAATATTTTGAAAGATATAATCTTTCTATATAAAATCATCCTTTGTTTTTCTTTTGGAAAATATTACATATTCCAACAAACAATTAAATATGATATTGCATATATCTATGAGGCATAAGTAGATGAATAATATAGATTTCAAGCATCAATATCCACATAGAGTGGGGAAATAGTCATATCAAATAAACATTCACATGATGTATCCATAAAACACCAAAGGTAAATCCATGATGTGTGGGTGTGCACAACTAATACACTCAAAGGAACACTTTCTATAATAATTGAATCCTAACTTTTTAATCCTTGGTTCACCGATAAAGGCTACCCACCAGCTTCATGGAATCACAAGCACCTGTCCTAGTTATAGCTTACTTTTCTAAGTCATGTATGTGTATAGTGTTTACCCTTGCCACAAGGTCCTCCCAATGTGATATTATGTCACCATTTAATTCAAAAAACCAAATTTTCATTTCATAAATATTTTCAAATTAAATCTATTTCATAAAATCATTATCCATGGAAATCCATTTCATTTTTTTACCCATATTTCATAAAAACATTTTCAAAGGCAATCTATTCTATTTCCATTTCAAAATCATCTTTGAGGCATTACATAGAATCCATATTTATCATTAAAAAAAAATTTAAAGAAAATACATTTTTGAAAATAATTACCTACCCATAAACTATCATATCACCTCTTATGGATCTTAAAATAAAAATTTCATTATTCAAAACTAGATGAGCATCACAAGAACAAAAATCATTCCAAGGTATATACCATAAGATAGATAAACCTACCTAAATATCGATAAAAAAATTTCCTCCAAGATTGGTGATGGTAAAGGAAGAGACCTATCCCTCACAAGCCCAGATCTACAAAGAGTAATCCTGAGAAGAAAGAAGTCTATCTAACCCATTGCTTTATGAAAGATGAATGCCTAAAACTCCTTACTAGAACACTCTCAATATAAAAATTAAGGATCCAAAGGGAGGAGAACCATAAATTTAATAAATGAGAATCAATTCAAAATATTTATCAAACCCCCTCAATAAGGTTACATGTGGATATAGAAACTTCCCCTAAAATATTAGGTGTCTATTCGGGCATTTCGAATTCTCAAACCACTATCACCATGACCTAGTGTTTCCCACCAGAGCATGGTGGTTACACCTAAGAGATAGAACACAAGGACCACCCATAGAGTGGTGTAGAATTATAAGCAATTTTTGGATAACCACGTCACCCACCATAGTGTGGTGAGGTCCCTCTTGTCGTGGTCAATAGGAAGACTCCCAATGCATTCTACCCGAGATCATGCCTAACTGTTGTTCATTTTTCACCTACCCATTTCACCCAAGAGAGGAATAAGCACTCCATGGCCACCACTACAATTTTGGTCCTTCCTATTTTTCACCAAGAAGTACAGAACCACTTTTTGAGAAACCATTAACCACTTACACTTCCAAATATGAAGATAGAAAATTAAAATAGGCTTTATACCTTTTTCTATATATAGGGTGAAATAATTATCCCCACCATAAAAAAAAAATTTCCCTAAAAATGATCTATCTCATCAACCTGAAAAGATATAAGTCCATTGCTACATTATAAAGGACTCACGCTCCCATGTCTCATGGTTTTTTATACCACACTATCATCTCACTCAAACTAACAGGATCATATTTCCATGCATCACCTTATCCTATAAATCCATTATCTTAAAAGTCCTTTCAATCACTAAGGTATTGGGTTCAATTTCAACATGATATTTCTCAATCACATCGTATATATCAGACCATTACTTCTTCAGTTAGGGAACATGGATCACATCATGGATATAAATCAAATGAACAGGTAATTCTAATTGATATGACTCCTTCCCAAGTACCTCTACAATCTCAAACAGGCCAACATAATGAGGTGATAACTTACTCTACCACCCCAAGCATCTATGTCCCAATCAAGGTGAAACTCTGAGGAAAACCCAATTACCAACCTAAAATTAAAATAAACAGTGATGTCTAACATCATAAGATTTTTTTTGACTTTGAACTATCATTAACCTGTTCATAATCAAATGTGAAATATCCATCATCTCTTGAATGATTCTCAACCCAACCAAAGACTATTCTTTAATCTCTACCCAACAAAGAGGAGGTCAGTAAGGTCTCATATGCAATGCCTTAAATGGATCCATCATGATCAAGGCCTAATAAATATTTTTATAAAAACACTTTTGTAAGGTAAAATGTTTCTTAAAAGATACACTAAAGTCATTCATGCATACCCAAATCATTTCTTCAAGAATTTGGATAGCTTTCTTAGTCTGTCCACCTTTCTAGGGTCGATAATCCATGCTTAAATTTAACTAGGAACCCATCACTTCCTATAATCCACTCAAAAACTAGGATGTGAATAGAGTTTCCTTATCTAAAATAATATTCAATGTAACACCATGGATTCTAATAATCTCTCACACATACAAGTTCCCAAGATCATATACCTTTGTTGACTCTCTGATAGGTAGGAAATGAACTAATTTCATGAGTCAATAAATAATCACTCATATCACATCCTTACCATGATGAGTCCATGGTAGAACAATTATGAGATTCATGGATATATCATCCCATTTAAATACTGTAATGTGTAATGGTTTCATCAAAATAGTAGTCCTCAGATGTTCCACCTCTATTCTCTGACACATTAGGCATCAAGACACAAAATCTGAAATCGATCATCTCATTCTCGGTCACTAGTAATGATATCTCAGGTCATGATAAATCTTGGTATCTCTAGGTTTCATGGAAAAATTAGATCGGTTTCTATTATCCATCAATTAATATCTCGGTTATATCAAAATAACCACCCTTCCACAAAAGAGTAAAAACTAATTGGGAGACCAAGACCACTCTCTTGAGGTCTCCCCGCAATAAATATTCCTACAAAAGTATTGAGACTCCACATACATATCCTATAAAATTTGAATATGATCATTATTAAATGATATAGACCATGAAAAATCTAAGAGTGCATACTTGTAACCACTCCCTTTATCCAAGAATATCTCAGCAAATAGTCCCATCAAACACTAATCTTCCACTGATACCTTCACTGACTGAGTCGGAAATTTTCCTCTCAATGAATCTATGACCACATTTCCTTTTACATGGGTGTATGAAATATAAAAATAAAATTTCTAAAGGTACTCCACCCAAGATCTCTATCTTAAGTTTATATCCCTTTGAGTAAAGATATACCTCAAAATCAGATGTTTTGAATTCATTGTAAACCTCTACTTAAAGAGGTAGTGTCTCCAAGTCTTAAGATCATACATCACTTCCACCAAATAAATATCATGAATGAGGTAGTTATTATCATAAGGGAATAATTTGTGTTATTCATAAGCTACAACCTATCTTCCTTGCATCATAACACAACCCAAACTCATACTTGGGGAATTTCAGTAGATATCATATCCTAAACCCAAAACAAGAAGGATTAACACTAGATATAAAATCAATATCACTTTAAAATATTCAAAATATCATTGACACTAATTTCTCCAAGAAAAATCCACACCCTTAATGGATAACTCTATCATAGGAGAAGAAATCTTGGAGAATTAGTGAATATAGTGCTTGTAATAACAAGATAATCCCAAGAAACTACATATCTCAAACACATTTCTGGGTTATTCTCAAGACAACAATGCCTAAATATTCTTAGGATCCACTGATTAACCTTTCTTAGAAATCACATAGCCCAAAAACTTAACCTATTGAATTTAGAATTGACATTTGGTTAATTTTCTATACATATGATGTTATTTCAATATCCCAAGGATGATATTCAAATGATCATCAATATCCTACTTCTATCAGGAATAAACATGGATATCATCCACAAAAACAACCACAAAATAATCTAAGAACCAATGTAATATTTGATTCATCAAAACCATAAACACCAAAATATGTTCATTAATGAAAAACAACATGAACATATATTCATAATTCCCATACCTACTACGGAATGTTGTATTATAGATATCTTCCTCTCAAACCCTTAGTTGATGGTACCCTGATATAATATCAATTATTTAAAAACATTAGCCTCCCTTGATCTGATCAAAGAGGTAATCAATCCTAGTAAAGAGATATTTTTATTCACTATCACCTAGTTAGTTTTTTGGTGATTAACACAAATTAATAGTCTCTTGTCTGCCTTATTTTCAAAGAGCATTGGTGATTCCTAATGTGAAATGTAAGAATGAATAAATCCCTTAGTCTCAATATCCTTAAGATAAACCTTTAATTATTTTAATTAAGTGGGTTCCATATGGTATGAAGGTAAGGAAATGGACCTCATACACTAATGAAATTCTATAGTAAAATTGACTTCCCTATGAGGCGTAAAACCAAATAAATCATATAGAAAAACATGGGATACTCACACACCACCAAATAAAGAGATCCACTAAGATATGTATCAATAAAATTAAGATACATATCAAAAAAATTTAAATATATCATCTTAGAACTTAGAACAATGGGACATGCTCTCCCAAATCTTGGATCCCATTCACCTTGAATTGCATGGTTGGCCCCATCAGAAGAAAGAAATTGGACTCAATGATGATAGTAATTGATCTGAGATTTATAGATAATAATACAATCTATACCAATTATTAGATCAAAGATTTCAAGATTATGGTTTTTAAAATCACATAATGTTTCATGGTCAGTGATCATAACCAAAAATTTGGTAAATTTAAAACCATGCATCAAATTCATTCCCAAAAATTTGGAAAGATCCATCATGAAAGGCATATTCTCAAATTGAAAAACCAACACATAAATAATATTGGATGAAATAAAGGAATGAGTTCAAATAGTATCAAATAATTCCATAACCATATAATATGTAATAAACATGATACCTCTCATGATAGTTTGTCCTTACTATGAATAATCAAGAGTACACTTTTCTATGTAGATATATCCAGCTTTATTCTTCCCTTTCTTTATGGCCCGAGCATAACCCTTGGAAAGAGTTAAGATCCCACCCTTTTTTATCATATCTAAACTGAGATCCCATGGTGATGGTGGATCCAGATCTACTTCCCTAGTATACTCTCTCACAAAATTTTTGAATATGACCAAATTTCCCATATACATGACACACCATGGGTGCTACCTTATATCTAGGTTTGAGGTATCCCTTTATAAAACACTAGTAACAGGCCACCTATCCCGACCCTGAAATCTTCTATGTACTCCTATCATTTCCCCTACATTGGTCACCCTATTTACTCTTCTATCCAGATGAAAAACTATAGATACCTCCTATTGTTACTGATTATCCAAAGAGTATTTTCATCCTAACTATATCTTCCTCAGCTATATCTTACTTATCTAAAACCTCTAAAAATGTGGGTAGGCACATAAGAATCCGCATAGATCAAACTTAAAGCCTCAAACCCATCTAAAACCTCCAATACTTAAGGTATTCATTGTAAAAAATCTCTAAAGATAGGTTCTCCAACTCAAAAAACAAAGTATCATACTCCATGATATAATGGTATCTCTTATCCATAGTAAAAAAAATATCATTCCTTAATAACTTTTAGTATCTTTGGATAGAACGTTTAATTGAAGGATTTCTTAAAATTAGTTTAGGTGAGATATTTTTGAAACTTGGATTTCATAATAGATTCACATCACTTAATTCCATCACCCTCAAGTATATAGGTGTAAAAACCAAACTTGGAGTCTTTTTAATTTTTTAGGAAGTATAAAATACTCTCAATACTCTCAATCAATTATTCTTATTTCTGTTGTCTGTTATCACCATGAAATATTTTTCGATTCTTATTAGTAAATTATGAATCATGGTCCACCTTCCATTATGGTTCAACATTGGTGACTTAAACCATTGATTGAATCATTTAGACTATATTTCCCACCAAAGTTGATTCAACTGGTGGATTCTCTTATGGGGCTCGCTCAGCAGATTTCTCTCTATAATTCAGATATTGTATTCTTAAAGGATCCATATTATATGAAAAAAATAGGATGTAAACCATAAATAAAAAAATAAATTTCATTATAAAAAACTAAATTTATAAAACCTAAGCCCATAAATGATAAAAACATAAACAAGAACACTGTAAAACCCTAGAATTCCCATAATAAATCAAGGTTTGCTTGAAAAGTGAGCTAAATAGGCACACTTCCACACTACCTCTTGAGATTTGTGACCCTATATCTAGTCTATCAATAAACCTTAGACACAAGAAGGTGATACATAAGAATCAACATGATCTTTAATGATAACCAGAGGCTCTATTACCAATTTTTAATAGACTAACCCGGGTCAACCCATAATGTCACCCAAATTAACCCACCATAAGGCCCAAAGTGACTTCTCAATCACTATAGGCCAGTGATAAGAATTAGGGAATCATATAAATAAATTTGGGAAAGATTTCACCCTCAAAATAAATATGATAAGTTAGAAATAATTAAAATATCACAACAGATATTCAAAATACATCATATGTCAAAGAAACTAAACCATAAAGGTAATAATTAATAACTAGATAACAAGGTCCATATAAACAAACTAAATAGCAACAACATGGAACCCAAATAATCTCATGGGTTAATATCCTCGTTACCACATGTCACCACCATCCCATCCCACTAGAAGACAACACAATCTAAGAGATTTTTCCTCTACATGATGCTCTTCCTATTGCCTGTATCTTGTAAGACCAAGTCTAACAATATAAAAATTAAAAATTAAGGTGTTATCACTAAATATCAGGAGGATACGACCAATTAATCAATAAAAGTTCTATATTCATGCATCTATTATTTCTTATATAAAACTGATTTTAAAAACATTTCAAAAGAAATCATTCATTCATATAAAAACATCTTTTTTTCTTTTAAAAAACATTCCATATTCTAATAAACAAAGAAATATGACATAATATATATCCATGAGGCCTAAGAAAATGAATAATATAGATTTCAAATATAAATACCTATATTGAGTGGAAAAATAATAATATAAAATAGACATGCATGTAATGTATCCCCAAAGAACCAAAGGAAAATCCACAACAAGAGGGTGTACACAACTAAGACACTAAAAGTAACATTATCCAATATAAGTGAATCCTAACTCCATGAACCTTGGTTCCCCAATAAAGGCTACCCACTATATTCATTGAATCATGAGAACCTACCCTATTGATAGATTACTCTACTAATGATTGTATATGTATAGTTTTTTCTATACCCCAAGTTCCTCCCAATGTGTTATTACATCAACATTATGTTCAAGAAACCAAAACCATGTTTCATAAAACTTTTCCGAGGAAATACATTTTAATAAACATTATCCAAGGCAAGTCATTTCATTTTCATGATCACATTTCATAAAAATATTTTTCAAGGAAAGACATTCCATTTCCAATTCAAAAGAATCTTCAAGGCATTCCATAAAATCTAGGTTTATCACTAAAAATAAATTTCCAAAGAAAATCCATTTTGAAAACAATTTCATAACCATCAAATATCATATCACCTCTCATGGATATCAAAACACCAATTTCATTATTGAAAACAAAAGTATAATTATAAGAATACAATGCATGTCAAGGGATATACTATATCATATATTTATATACCTCACGATTGATGAAAAAAATATTTCCTCCAAGTCCAGTGATGGGAAAGAAAGAGAACTAGTCCCCACAATCCTAGATCTATAAATTGTAAGCCCAAGAAGAAAGGAGTCTCCATAAGCTTCTTCTTTATGAAATATGAATGCCTAAAACCCATTCTAGGAATATGATAAATCTGAAAATATAACAAAATTAAGGAAAAATTTCAATTTAATAGAGGTTAATTGAGTCAAAAGACACATTAAAATACCTCATTAAGGTTTCATGCATCTCGAGTAACTGCCCTCAAAAGATCAGGTAGTCTTTCAGGTGTTTAAAATTCTAAAACCATTGTCACCACAACCTGGTGTTTCCCACCACGGTGTGGTGGATTCACCCAGGAGACAGACCATATAGGTCAACCATTGTGTGTTTTATAATTCTAATACATTTGGGATTACCATGATGTGGTGATGTCCCTCTAGTCATGGTCAACTAGAAACCTCCCAGTGTATTCCACCTAAGATAATGCCTAGATGTTGGGAATTTTGGTCCTACCTTTTTCACATATAAGAGGAATAAACACACTACAGCCTACACCATGGTCATGGTACTTCTCTTTTCACACCTATAAGTCTAAAACCCCTTTTTAATTCACTATGAACTTCCAAAATTTATAAAACCAAAAATAAAAAATCAATATAGGTGTTGTACCTGATTCCATTTATATACTGTGGAAATTCCACTCTAGAGATGATCCCATCAGATAATGCATCCTCTCAATCACTCCATCATTATTATGTACCTAGAAATACATAAGTAACATAAATAGGGTAACTTTATTGAAAATCACTAGGAATAGAACCTTATCCAAACATTAAGATCTAGGTTCCTCGTTAGGGAAAAAAACAGGGATGAAGAAAAGAAGGGACTTAAATTTGATCCTGATATTTTTCACACTCAAGATCCCTTGCTAAAGAGAGAAAATCTACTTCTGATTTTCCACCATCATCATCAAATACACGAACACTATAAGAAACTACCACTAAAAAACATCCCAGGAAATATCCTCCTCTTTCCACACCATAATATAAAGAACCCACCATTGTCTCACTACTCCCCACATCTAACTAATGGGTAATGAAACTTGATACTGATACCTATCCTGTATTAAGATAAAATAGATCTAAAACTCCTCAAACCATTTCTTTTTATCCATATAAAATATTTTTCCCTCATACTTTATTAATCCCTAACACTAAAAATCATACAGTGTCTTATTCCAAGCCTCATTATCCTCAACCAAGTTAACCCAAAACCTCACCAACCTAAACAATACACGTACAATGGCAAGCAAGAATATCTAAAAATATAAGAAGAACACCCTAAGATTGATAGCGTGAAATTAACTTAATCTATTAAATTAAATTCAAATTCATTTAATTTCACCCAAAAATCGCCCCATTTCAAACACAATCATAAACAAGTAAAGTGAATGTTCCTCTCCTAGGTATCTAAATTATAAGAAAAAATGTTTCACTTGGTAATTATGTAAACTCATTTTCCTTTCATTAGATCACTTGAGTCCCTAAAATACAATTTCCTAGATGATCCCCTTGGCCTATGTCATGCACAAAAAATAACTAATAATGTTTCCTTACCAACACATGAAAACTATACCAGTGATTAACTCTAATGTTTAAACTATTTCTAAAAAAAAGATTTAATATAACTCTATCATAAACCTCCCCCACTAGGAACACCTTATAGGCTAGTAGTGAAGATAATAGTAACCCCTAAAACACACTTCCAATAGGTCATGGGTTCGTGATAAGAACCGAGGTTATATAAAATGGAAATACGAAGAATTTTTTTCATATATCATAAGAAAACATAAATAAAACCACCAATAAATGTCATAATATAAATAAACCAAGATCTATAATTATCCCCATAATTCATAAATAAGGTCAGATAAATATAGTTCCACTATAAAGTTCCAAATAAAAACTCTTAGGCAGTTACTCCAAAGAAAAATTCAGGCTCCAGGCTAGAACTATCTCGTTCAATCACCAAACTCACACTAGAGACCTAAAAAATTGATATTTATATATATATGGGTGATCATAAAATTTATACTTAGTAGTATCATACTAAAAATCTCATGTGGAAATAAGTAATGATTATAATAATGCATCAATGAATAAGAAAAAAACCAACAAGTGCTTATCAGGTCAACTATAACTCAACCCCATCATGTCTCATTCACCAAGTATTACATCTAAGGGTAATAACATAATATAAAGAATATATGTAAATAGGTGCCTCATAAAAACTTCCCTGATGATTTTCCACTCCCATCCCCAATGCCAAATTTCTTATTCTCAATTAATTCTATATCCACATAACATTATAATGGGAAATACTTGAACTCAACCCATTCCAATCACCACATCAACATACTAAACAAGCACATATATCAAAATATTCCAATAACCATATCACTATTCTATATATATCCATACCAAAACATATCCAATGAATTTGGGTATCCTGAACATCAAGGGATTTAACCTCATACCTTCTACCTACAATGAACAACCCCCACCATATCTCATCTCATTTATACCCAGCATAGGTTGGTATCATGAAAATGAAGGACATAAACTTAATTCTCTCCTCTTACTATTCATGACCCCCACTGTGTACCAAATCCAAAATGAATTATTCCCAAAGGGGTAGTGATGAATAAGGGTATCCATCCATCTATCCTTGCCAACCAGGATGTCAGGGAAAACACCTAGAACCCAAAATATTTTCTCATGGTGTGGTTATTTGACTTGGGTGTGGTTAATAAATAAATACTAAGAAAAAAATCATATATATATATATATATACCACACACAATAATATCCTAGAGAGTCCACACCAATACCACACCCTTATAGACCACAACTATCACAACACTACAATTTTCTCACCATACCACTCACACCATCCATGACCCCCCAAACTAGCATACTTCCCCACAAAAAATAGTTATTAAGTATTTAAAATGGATCAATTATTCATACTATTATGCCATTTATAGATTCATTATTACCATCCATGTTATATCCATTATTCTATTCAATTATACCCAATTCCACTCCATTAAAATTTATTAATAATTTATTTATAGATATGATTAAACTAAACTCCTAACACACCCATTAATAGTTCATCATTTTTAATTAACTTCTGATAATATTGGATATCTACTAAATATCCATACCCACACCATAACCGTAAACCACCACATTTATTACAACCACTCCAATCGTATCTTTGATACCCAGCCCATACTAACTAACGATCCAACACTAACCAACCACTATGAAACTGTCTTATATTGAATCCCATGAAACCAATATAGCCCTAATTCTAAATGCATACTATCTACTACAACCCACTACCCATCACATACTAACAAAATCATTTGAACACAACAACAACAAAAAAATTAAGGCATCAAGTAATACCACGTCCTTCCATCTAAAAACATGCTTATATATATATTTATTTCTTTCCATGAAACTGATTCATTACCATCTTTAAGTGATTATCCTTTTAATATAGGTCATTCCAAAAAAACTCATAGTATCATCAAACAATAATTTATAACAATAATAATTTTAGCAAAAATTGTAAAGTAATATAAATCTTAGGAGTAATACCATTAAATTGAATAAACACATGTGATTCATCCCATCCCCATAAATTTCATTTATTTCTGTTTCATTATCATTTTTAATAAAATATTTAATACTTTACTAATGATAATAAAAGTATGTTAATCCCACAATTTTACATAAAATAAGAGATATTTATTGAATCTGCTGCCTCTTTGAAGCTTAAAAACACAAGCAAAAAAGAACCAAGTATCAACCTCCACCAATTTTGAATAGAAACACTACTATACATATCCATAGAAAACCATCATCAACCAAACACAAACACTAAGAAAAGAAAAATCAATACCACTGTCATAACCACTAGAAGAAAGGATATTGAGAGAGGGAAGAATAATAAGGGATGAAAGGAGTGAGGGGATAGTTCAAATTAAGATACCTCTATTTATGATGAACCAAGAAGTTTTGAATCCTCGAGAGAGAAAAATGGAGAACCCTAAGGGGGACTAGGGTCATATAGGGTTCAAAGGAAGATATCAAAAGTTTACCCAAGGGAAACCAAACCCCCTATTTATATAGAAGGATGAATATTCCTCCACTACAGAATGTTGTTCACCAAAATGGTTATAATGGCCCCCAGTCAAAGTAGATCAAATTTTCTAGCATTTGAACCTCCAAATGTTGAGCTCCTTTAAAACCACTTTAAATATATTTTACCAGCACCATGCCCTGGCTCATTATGTGTAATATTTCATTTAAATTCCCTAAATGGCCCCCATGGTCACTTTATATGACATAGGGATAAATACCTTACCATTTAATTATACTATTATCACTAACCAACCCAAATTACCCAACCATTTGTAACATGAACTGGTCCTAACATGGCCCAAAGGGAGTTCTTGATCCTCGTAAGCTAGCAAGAAGTGCCTGGGCATCAAGAAAAAACTTTTGGGAATAATGTTTCCACCATGAACCTGAAAAGAGTGATATAAAGGTGAATAATAATATTAGTATTCTAAAACAAAGATAGTGGTAGAAAACATGCAATTTTTAGGGAAAAAAAGTTCCAAGGAACATAGAATAACCAAAGTCCTCAAAATTGTTATGTCTTAATGCCATGTGACATGAATTCACCTCTATAATCCCATTCCCTTCTATCGAACAAACCTATTTCCATCATGCATCACCTTACCCTTACCCACATCAGATAAAATAGTATCTATATACACCCTAAGGTGTATAAAGGGTGTGACAAAAAGATCCCATAAGGACTCCATGAAGTATTTCATTATTAGACTTTATAAAATAAACAAATTATACTCATGTAATTTAAAACAAGTAATGAGATATATTTTAACACAAATCATGGATAAATCACTCTTACCACAATTTAAAAAAGAATAATGATAGATAGGTTTCCAAATAATTTGGTTAAACATATCAATTAAGCATTTCAAATATAATCACTATAGAACACAATCCCGTGAGTATTGATAGTTCCTAGTAAATGGGGATCCTTGTAACAATATTATGATCAGTAGGAGACCTAGTCTCAAAATTACCCTAGTTGAACTGGTCTAGGGGGTAAGAGTTCAGTCCCAAGAGTATATCCTTTCCATAACTTAAGCAATCTGGTGCACACATTACCTTATGATAATAGGTTTGGGGGGAGAGTTCATCCTCTATGATTTCACCCTACCTCATTGTTGATCACATTCAGTTCTACCACGTTAGAGTCATACAAGATCATTTTATTGTTAAAACCGTGTAAAACATACTTTGAAACCATTTTTTTAACAACACCAAGGGTGAAATAAATTTTCAAAAATGCTTCCAAAACCAAAACATTTTATCAAAACATTTTTAATTCCTTTAAAACCCATTTAAAAAACCAATTTCAACATAAATCTATACTTCATGCTTTAAAACCATTTTATGAACCAAATTTAAAGAAAACAAAATCTTGGTTTGGTAGAATAAAGACGAATCATGAAACCATTTACCTTGAAGAACTTAGAATATTAATGCACATGGATAAACCACAAGACAAGATGAGTGGAGTTCCTTAAAAATCAATAAGGGATTCTAGATAAGAAAAATTATCAATCATAAATCTCTAAATTGATATGTTCTAAAATAAAGATAACCAAAGGAAACACTTACCACTAAAGTTCCTAAGCAATGAACCATAAGGATTGAAGACCCAACCAAGACCCTCAATTCTGCAATGGATCTAAAAATAATTAGATTAGAAACATAGATACAACAATTCCCATTGTTGATGAAGAATATACATATATATAAATAAGAGTAATTGGAATAATAAAGATATCCAAGACCATAATAGAGATCATCTTACCATGATAAGGTTATATCTTTGATTTGTGCTTATATCTTCCAAAGAATTGGGTTAAGAGAGCCAAAGATGTACTAAGATAGAATAAGTTCTAATGAGATGAATTAATATCAAAGGAGTATGATTAAATAATTAAATGGGGATTTCAAGAGGAGATAATATGATACTTCCCCTAATTTTTCATGCCCAGATCAGCGCCATCGGCTAGCCACTAGATTCCACTGACTAGTCAGTGGTACTAAGCAGATCACCTTTACCCTTATAAACCCAATTATTTAGTTGGTGGGTCACTACGAGATACTAATGTGGATTCTTATAGGAATCCCAATCTTCTCAAATTCCATAGGTTGGCTGGTGGGTCTCACCAGCTGGCCGGTGGGTCTCACCAGCTAGCTGGTGGACTCCCTGTAGGAAACTCAAACTTCCATCATTCCACTAGCTATCTGGTGGCCCTCACGGATAATCTAGTGGACTACCTATAGATTTTCTAGTTATAGGTCCAAGTCGAAACTTATTCCATCCACCCAAGAAACTTATTGACCTCCTAAAAAAGGTTCAAAACCACACCCTAACATTTCCTTCCAACCAAAACCAAAAAAAAAACATTAAGAATATGATATAAATCACCAAAGAAAGAATAATTTAAAAATAAGTTCAATATAGTGCCTAAAAATAATATGGGGATGTTATAAACATTCTCGACACAAAGGTGTAGTGATACTCAACTCTTAAATTCACTTCTTCCTCATATAGCTCGACTTTTTCAGGACTCTGTGCCACCATTACCATCACCCTAGGAATTTCTAGGGTGCTAATTTCCAATATGGAAACCTCCTAGACCTCTAGTGGAACTATGCTCTCTACCATGCCATAAAACCATACACTATTTCCCATAGGGAAACTTCCCAAGAAAAATGTTTGATTTAGTGTCCTAAAACCAACAATTTGTAAATTTATTACATGAATATTTGATGTATTAAATATTAAATTTAAAATATTATTATATATTGTTCATTGTTCTGTATGACCATAATGTAATAATGTCCTAGAATATTTGTCACATTGATGAGGTTATAGTAGTTCCCCGATATGATTATAACCTTGAAGTGATATAATAATATTTTTAATATAGTTCTATGATTGGATAACATACTATGATGGGACACATATTATATAGACCATCAAGTGCGATTACTCGTAAGCAGATGAGACTTCTTCTCATTAAGTTCATTCATAGTAATCTCCAAGATGGAAGATTATGAGAAGAGACCCACCAGTAGTAATTTCGCATGCTTTGGTGTCATGGGATATTCCAATCTACAAGTGTGTGTAATGGTCCTTATACTTTAATATTATCATTAATAAATGTTATGACTTTCACACTTATATTTTCTAATGAAAACTATCACACAAAATGTTGGAAGAAATTAGGGTATGTAGGGTGCATCACAAATGACATATTATTAATGGATAAGTCAAGGAAGGATTTGTTTCTTCCATATTTATGGAAGTTGATATCTCAACCCTTTTATTGAAATAGAACTGTCACCCTAAATTCCATTTCCATGGTGTAATGATGTGTTTATTTTAGATAGTCAAAGAATGATGTATCAAGCATATAGGTTTATGACACCATCATGCAACCTACTTGATGATATTATGTGAAAAATGTATTATATTACACAATGAGTGTTCATATGTGGTTTTCATTATTGTAACTTTAAGTTCTTTTCTTGGGTTCCTTAACTCATTTCTAGATAGTAATCTTGGACTTTAGTCAAGATCACCTAATGCCAATGATAAAGAATTCTAGAGGGTCATACACTTAGTGTTTCTGGCGGCCTCTATTGAATTCTATTTGAATTTAATTAATGGAATAAATATTATTCTCAAGACTAAGGGATAATTTTATTTAATTTATATTGATCACATAAATTAAATAAATATTTATTCACCAGATTCTGAATAAAATATTTATTTAAGATAATAAAATATTAATTTAGGTGTTCAATAAATACAAGAGGAGTTCGAATAGACCAAGACCATGTTTGGTGATAAAATAATTATTTACGAGTTGGTAAATATTATTTATCCATTTTTACCAAGTTGTCACACCATAAAATAATAATATTTTTATTATTATTATGTGGCATGGGATTTCATTGATGGTTATAATTATATTTAATCGCTATTATGAAATTAAATTTTGTAAATGAAATCCCATCTTTATAAATAGATATCTACGTCTATTATGTAATTCATTTGAAACCAATTCCAAGTTTGTGAATGGAGAATTTTTGTGCATAATTAATTCTCTCTCCACTCCTCCTCTCTCCCTATCAAGAATGAGAAACCTAAGAGAGAATTTCATCAAGACCGAAGAATGGTCGATTAATAACGAACAACACAATACATTTGATTCACCGTGATAGCACCCAGAGAATGAGTGGTGTTTCTAGGAGACCATTGAAGGATGTGTGGATCATCACTAGAGGGATTCTACCCATGGATACTCATAAGTGCAATGAAGGAAATCTAGAAGGTCCATTTGGATTATCAGAAATCATCAAAGAAGAAATATCCTAAGCCCAAGTATTTATTTCTTCAAATATTAAATAAATTAATTATAAATTTGACGTGAAAGATCCTTGATCTTGGTTTCAGACAATGATTATTAAAAGAAATTTTAATATAACACCCACCAACTCATGCTTTCTCTATACATGGAACCAAAAGTGGTATCATAGGGGTAATGATTAAATTTATATTTATTTATTTAATTTTTGATCTATGAGCAATTTTGGTTAGATTTTATTTCATGTTATTCATTCTTTAATATGATTTAAATTAACATGTTATAGAAATACTAATTATGTTCGTTTAGTGTTTCATTTTCTTAAAGGTTTAAGAACAAATTAGGAACAACTGTAGATTCCATTGGGAAGTTCCAAAACATTGGCTTGTAAAACTAGGTTACACAGCGTGCGGCCAGAGCACACATTGTATACCCATGCGCAGTGTATCTAGATGCATCGAGTAATTAATTACATGTGGTTCTTTTATTGTACACTGCATGTTGATCAGGCCAACCTGGCACATGGAAAGTGGATAAAGGGTGTGTAATTGGCATGTACACACCATGTATTCTGGCCGAGACAATACACTAAAGCCCCAAGTGTGTGACTTGTATATACAGAAACTAAGTTACATTACATTTAGCTACATGTACATGTCGTGTAGTCTCCCATTAATAGAAAAAAATTAAAATTACGTTAAATTTGAAATTGCAGTATTAAAAACTTGTTCTATTGATTATCACGCCATTGTGTGTTTTAAAATTTAATAATGGTTTTGAATAATTTTAAATGCTAAATTAATTTATCATAATTAATATGTCATTATTGGTTCTATCATTTATTTTCAATGAATGCCATTAATGATGGATATCTTCAAATAAGATCATATTATCATTAAGATGAAATAGAATTAATTAATTCATTCATTCATTCATTAATGCAAGAAAATTTATCTTAAATAATAAAATAATAAATAGTGAAATGAATGATAGATATTTACTTTTTTGTATTCATTACATGTGTGACCATTCATTAGATTAACCAATACCTATGTATGTTTTAGAATTTATTTCATTAAATTTATTGTAAGATTTTTCAATTATTTAATATTAAATTAAAAGATGGCATGTGATTCATCCCTCCCTCCATTATTATGTTAGACCTGTATATCCAAGGATATTTATGTAATTCCCTTTAACCAATCATTTTGTTCCCCTCACCTGTGTGTGAGTAATAAATATTTGTAATTAATGGAGAATATCAAGGCACATGGGGATTGTTCAAGATGGAACCTTAATGATGCCAACTCGGTGATACATAGGTGGACACGTGGAATGTTATAGCTTATGCCAAGTCTAGCATAAGAAGTTATTTCCCCTGGGTCATAGGTTGATTTAATGTATTCTCATTAAATCAACCATTAGATAACCTCATGATCAGTTCATTTAATTATTTATTTATTTTCTATCTAATATATTAAAATTATATTTATTGATGCAAGACCCTGATCACATAAATGAATGAATTAATATGAAAATACAGAATTTAAAGAAAATTTATTATGCATAAATTTTTTATCCAAACATGGTTAATTAATTAAGTAAACATCCACTTAAATATTAAAAAGACATGTAAAGGATAAAACAAGATAAAATTTATTCATAATAAAATAACATCCCTAAAACCAATATTAAGTTAGACTAATCCTTCCATTACTTTATTAGGAACAAAACTCAATAAAACTATGTTTTTGACCAACCCTTGTCAACACACTTAATTTTATAAGGGGATTTATTATGAGAGTTTCAGGTTGACTTGACCATTTTAAATCAAGAGGATTATTTCTTTCTATACTTGGTGTAATTTGGAGGCAAGTGTTGATAAAAATCCAAGTCAGGATTTCTGGATTGGGGAGTCCACTCAACGGATCAAGGAGCTGCAAGCCTATAGTTGGGAAAGAATTTCCTACCTAAATACCTTTAAAATAGCGTGGTCATCCCTTTTTGTGTTTATGAGAAGGGTAATATGAATCCTTACCACTAGAATGTCCTAAAACCTAGAAATTCCAAGTTTAATGGTGAGGGATATTAGGACTTGATAAAATAGTGGGAGATTTAATAAAATAAATTAATTATTTCTCACAAAAAATGTAATCAAGAAAAGTACTGATAATATGCTTTTTTAATTGCAGAATAAAGTGACAAGATCACTATTCCTATGATAAATATTGGATAAAGACAATCTCTTCACTAACAGTAACTTCCAAGAGTGGTTTAGATGCATTCGGGTTGTTCTACACCATGAACAGATATCTTACATGCTAGAATCCTCAATATCTGATATGCCTACTTAAGAGGTGAGTGATTAATGGTTCCTAGTCTATTAAAAACATGTGAACGACATGTTTGAAATTCAATTTTTTATGCTTTCATCTATGTCTAGTGAACTCATGAAGTATCATGAAAACATGAATGTGTATAGTATGCTTGAGCACCTCAGTGGTTTTTACCAAGAGAGAGCTAGACAGGAACAGTTTTAGATTTCGATGTCTCCCTTTAAGAGTAATCATGGAGATGGTTCTTCATCTAGGCCTCATATAGTCAATCTCATTGCCTACATTGAGCACCTAGACGTTCTAGTGTTTAAACTCTCTAAAGAACTGGGCACCAATCTCATTCTAGCATCACTTCCTCATAGCTTATCGATCTTTGTTGTGAATTTTAATATTAACAACATTGAGAAGTCTCTACTAGATATTATTATACTCCTTCACTAAGTATATAAATATATGAATTGTGAAAAATCATTTGTCCTTATGGTGAACAAACAAAAAGGGAAAGTAAAGAGCTTTAAGCCCAAAGCTTCTTCATGCCCTTATAAGAAGAAGAAGATAAAAGGAGAAGTAAGGTAATATGATGTTATCTATTTAGCATGTGGAAATAAGGGCCACTAGAATAAAAACTACACCCAACTAAAGAACCAAGGGGAAGCTTTAGGTACATTTTTTTTAGTGTAATTTATCTATTTCTACAAATTGGGTATTAGATCTAGCTTGTGGTGCTCACATATGTATTAAAATATAGAAACCAAGTAGATTCAGAAAAATTGACCTAGTGGAGGTATATCTATGAGAATCCAATGGAGCTAAACTTGTTGTTGTAGCTATTAGGCACTACCACCTCACATTGCCAACTGGAATGATCTTGGTTTTAAAGGGTTGTTATTATGTGTCTTCAATAACCAAAAACTTTATTTTTTGTATCCAAACTAGATACATATGGATTCATTTTCAAATTTGAAAATAAATATTTATTCTTTTATAAAGATATCATTTTTTATGGTAAGTCACATTTATATAACAGTCATTACGTGATGGATTACATGAACCAAGTAATGACAATCGATAACAAAGTTAATTCACATGATTCATACCACACACAATTTTTTTTATCACCTTCTAGGAAATGTAAATGAAAAACACTTGATAAAATTACATAAAGATGGATATTTAAATTCTTTTGAACTAACACCACTTGGTCTATGTCACGCATATTTACAAGGAAAAATAACCAAATCCACATTTAGTGAGAAATGTGAAGGGGATGAAGATCTTCTTGAATTAGTTCATACCGATGTATGTGGACCATTTCCTATTAAAGAAAGGGTTGGGTTCTCATAATTTATAACTTTTACTGATGATTTTAGTATATATGGATATATTTAATTAATGAGTTATAAGTTGGATTCTTTGGATAAATTAAAGGAATACAATGAATTTGAGAACCAGATTGGTAGGAAGATTAAGAAACTCCACTCAGACCGAGGTAGAGAATATTTTAATCAAAACTTCATTGATTACTTAATGGAGTTTAGAATCCTATCCCAACTCACTCCTCCTTACATACCTCAGTGGAATGGTGTAATTTAAAGGAGGAACCACACCTTGTTGGACATGGTGAGATCAATGATGATTCATGCAATTCTTCCATTATCCTTCTGAGGATATATGTTACAAACAGCGGCACACACACTAAACCAAGTACCCACTAAATTGATAGATGGTATTCCATATGAATTTTGGAGTGGAAGAAAACCCATGTTATTGAATTTACAAGTGTGGGGAAGCAAATCATTTGTTAAGGCCTATTTGGGTAAAAAACTTTCACCCTGAGGCACAAAGTGTACCTTTATAGGATACCCCAAGGAAATAATGAGATATTACCTATAAAACCCCTCAAAAAAGGGTTATAGTGGAAATACACACCATATTCATTAATAGGGAGCACATATATAAAAGAGATAGTGGGATTGAGATAAACATTGATGAAGTCAAGGCTCAAGACACACAAGAGTTGGTACAAGATCAGATTCCACAAATCCCTATGGAATAAGAAACTATTCCAGAGACACAATAAATGTGTAGGGGTACAAGAGAGGTTAGATAACAATAATGGTATGTTTTTCTAGTTACCAAAGATATTGACTCATTATTAGTTGATAATAATGATCCTCTAACCTATAAGGAAGCATTAAGTGGCACAGATGTTACCAAGTGGCCAGAATCCATGAATTCTGAAATGGATTCAATGTACCAAAACCAAGTCTGGATTTTGGTAGATCCTCTAGTGGATGTAAGTCTTGTTGGTCGAAAATGGGTATTCAAGAAGAAACTAGACTTGGAAGGACAATTTAGTACCTAAAAGGTGTGACTGGTTGCAAAAGAGATTAAATAACATCAAGGTATTGACTATGATGAAACCTTTTCACCAGTTACAATGTTGAAATCCATCAAAATTATACTTTCCATTATGTATTACCATGACTATGAGATTTGTAAAATAGATTTCAAAACATCCTTCCTTAACGATAAACTTCAGAAATATGTCTTCATGACAAAACCTGAAGGGTTTTTGACTCAAAAGGATTCCAATAAGATATTAAAGTTTCAAAAATTCATTTATGGATTAAATCAATCATCCAGGTCATGGAACATTCATTTGATGAAGCCATAATGTAATTAGGTTTTATAAAGAATGAATTTGATCCTTATGTGTACAAATGGTTTAGTAGGGGTATGGTCATTTTCTTAATAGTATATATCGATGACATATTACTTATTGTAAATAAAATACCAATCTTATAGTATATTAATGAATGGTTGAATAAATTATTTTCCATGAAATACTTGGGCGAGGCATCATATATTATTGGGATCAAGATCCATCATGATAGATCCAATAGGTTTCTTGGACTATGTCAAAGTATATACATTGACAATATTCTAAATAGATTTAGTATGGAACAATCCAAGAGGGGATTGTTTCCAGCATCACAAGGCATTCATCTTTCTAAGAAAATTTTTCCTCATACCCAAGAGGAAATAAATAGAATGAAAAGGATTTCATATGAATCAGGTATTAGGTCAGTAATGTATGATATGCTATGTACTAGGCTAGATATCGCCTACGCATTAAGTGTGGTCGGTAGATATCAAGATGATCTAGTTGACCACTATTGTATGGCAGTCAAGACTATTATTAAGTATCTCAGGTATACTAAGGATATGTTCCTATTTTATGGGGGAGATGAGGAACTAGTCATCAGAGGATATGCATATTCTAGTTTCCAAAATGATAAAGATGACATGAAGTCAAAACGGGATACATATTTACTTTGAATGGAGGTGCTTTGAGTTGGAAGATATCAAAGTAGGTTGTGGTTGCAAATTCTACAGTAGTGTCTGAGTATATTGCATCTTTTGAGGCAGCTAAAGAAGAAGTTTTGATTTGAATTTTTTTCCAAGAGATTTATGTGGTACCTAGTAGTAAATATCCCATCACACTCTATTTTGATAATACTGTAGTGGTGGATCTTGAAAAATAGAAAAGGTTATATCAATAGGTGAAGCACATAATTCGGAAGTATCATCTCTAGAGGTATTTTTTTTAGAGAGGTGAAGTTACAATGAGAAGTATTTCTATGGAAGACAATGTGGTGGAACCCTTGACTAATGCCTTGAATTAGTAGAAACATGATTATCATGTGAGGTCTAGCAGATTGAAATTCGTAGGTGGCTCTAGTCTAAGTGGGAGTTTGTTAAAGTTGGTTTCCTAGAAACAACTGTTTTTACTTTGATTACATGAATTTTGATGTATTAAATATTAAATTTAACATATTATTACATATTTTTCATTTTTCTACATGACCATAATGTAATAATGTCCTAGATTATTTATCGCATTGATAAGGTCATAGTAGTTATCCAATATGATGAGAACCCTAAAGTGTTATGACAATATTCTTAATATAGTTCTACGGTTGGATGACATACTTTATGGGATATATAGTATATAGACCATCAGGTTTGAGTACTCATAAGCATATGAGACTTCTTCTCATGAAGTTCACACTTGGTAATCTCCAAAATGAGAGATTATGAGAAAGACCCACCAGTAGGAATTCTGCATGTTTTGGTGACATTGAATATTCCTATCTGTGAACATATGTAATGGTCCTTAGACTTTAAGATTATCATTAATTCATTTCAAGACTCGTACACTTATATTTTCTAATAAAAATGGTCACACCATATGTTGGTGGGAAGTAGGGTAAGTTGGGTGCATTATGAACGACATGATTTAATGGATAAGTCAAGGAGGGATTTTTCCATTCCATATTTATGGAAGTTGATATCTCGTCCCTTTGATTGAAATAGAATCATCACCCTAAATTCCATGGCCATGGTGTAACGATTAGTTTATTTCAGATAGTCAAAGAATGATGTATCAAGAATATAAGTTGATGACACCATCATGAAAACTACTTGATGAGATTATGTGACAAAGGAATTATATTACACAGTGAGCGTTCATATGTGGTTTTTATCATTTCAACTTTAAGTTCTTTTTATTGGGTGACTTAACCCGTTTCTAGACAGTAGTCTTCAACTTTAGGAAAGCATACCTAATTCCAACAATAAAGAGTCTTATATGGTCACACACTAAGTGTTTCTGGTGGTCTTAATAAAATTCTATTTGAATTTAATTAATGGAATAAATATTATTTTCAAGAGTGAGGAATAATTTTATTTAAGTTATATTGATCACATAAATTAAATAAATATCAATTCATCAGATGGTGAATAAAATATATTTATTTATTTTATTGAATATTTAATAAATATTTATTTACTATTTTGTGAATAAAATATTTATTTAAGAGAATAAAATATTTATTAAGGTGTTCAATAAATACAAGAAGAGTTTGAAAAGACTAAGACCGTATCCGGTGATAAAATAATTATTTACGAGTTGGTAAATATTATTTTTCCATTTTGTGCAAGTTAGTGAACCACAAAATAATAATACTTTTATTATTATTATGTGTCATGGAATTTCATTGATGGTTATAATTATATTTAATGGTTTTTATGTAATTAAATTTTATAACTAAAATCCCAGCACTATAAATAGATGGCTACATCTATTTTGTAATTCATTCGAAACCAATTCCAAATTTGAGAATAGAGAACTATTGCACACAACGAATTATCTCTCGACTCCTCCTCCTCCTCTCTCCCTCTCAAGAATGTGGAACCCAAGAGAGAATTTTTTTAAGACCGAAGAACAATCCATCAAGATTAAACAATGTAAGACATCCGATTCACTATGCTAGAACCCAGAGAATGAGTGGCATTGCTCAGAGAACATTGAATCGTGTGTGGAACACCACTAAAGGGATTCTACCCTTGGATCCTCACAATCGCAATGAAGTCAATCTGAAAGGGCCATTTCAGACGATCAAAAATAATCAATGAAAAAAGTTCTTAATCCCAGGTATTTATTTCATTATATATTAAATAAATTAATTATAAATTTTATGTGCAAGATCCTCGCTCTTGGTTTCGAGCAACGATTATTAAAATAAATTTTAATATATCACCCACCAACGCATGCTTCCACTATGACCAGAACTAACAAAAAATGCCTACCAAAATGGCCACCTTGGATAGTTCACTCCCAGTGGTTCACCAGGCACTCAAAACAGCCTACTCCACCAACCTCAGCTATAAAAATTTGGGCTCACCACACCCATGGGGCCAAAATATCCCCCACCATGATCCATGACATAGTGAATCCCATATACTCCCAAAAACTCAAATCTCACCTCTATAATGCCTACGAGCTCTCCTTAGACCCCTCCAACACCAAAAACAAACAAAGTAATGAAATGGTAAGGTCTAATCTATTACAACAACTAAATAAATCTACCCCACTAAAATGATATAACATAGGAATCCATACTGTTAGGGTTTTATTGTTGACTATTGCACATATGGGATTTTTCAAATAATAAATTCAATATATTCCCCATGAAAATATTATTATTTTTAATTTATTTAAAGTTCCAACCTATGAATTATTAAATATCATTTTATTAAATTAATTAATTCATATTTATTTAAATTATATCTAATGCTTATCTCATTCTCATAACTAGGAACGTGACTGGGATCGACTATCCTCATCAAAATTTATTGAACCCTGAATAATAAATATTATTCATTTAATAAATAATAAATATTATTTTCATGATCTTGTGAATAAATATTTTTTTTAATGTTCACATAACTAAATGAATATTTATTTTAAAAAAGAAATATTATTTATTAACTTTTGAATAAATAATAAATAAATAAATATTCAATTCAATAGGCTTGCGAATTAAAATTTATTTTAGTATTTGTGTAATTAAATAAATATTTATTTTAATAAATAAATATTATTTATTACTTTGAAAATAAAAAAGAGATAAATTAATTTTATATTATATCGGCTTGAGAATAAATATTTATTTAATATTCAATTAACATATCTATTGAAATTAGAATATAACTGGTGATTAAATATTTAAGATCGCTAAATCCTGAATAAACATTATTCCATGATCTTGAGAATATTATTTATTAAAATTGTTAAATTAAAATTAAATATAAATAAGATAATGGATACACTTTTTTTGTGGCCCTCTAGGCCTCTTTCTTAGTGGAATTATGTGGTCTTTACTAAATTCTAGTATTGGTGTCTAGAAAAATGTCAAAGATCCTATAGAGAAATAACTTATTTCATAATGAAAACAGCCACATAGGAACACTCACAGTGTAATATAATCCATTTATCTTGATATTTGTAATCAAGCGGGTTGTATACTTTTTTCATCATCCTATTCACTCAATTGATTTTTCATTGACTATTTAAAAATAAACTTATTAATGAAATAACATAGTCATGGATTTTATTAGGCAGTTCCTTTTTAATAAAAGGGCCTAATATATCAACTTCCATAAATATAAGGGGTAAATCCTATATTGACTTATTCATTAATACCATATCACTTATGATACACCCAATGTATCCTAATTCACCAAGAGTATATGTTTTCATGGTTTTGGGAAATACATCAAAGTACATGACTCATGATATAAATTAATAATAATCTCAAAATAAAGGATCATTACACATGTTTTCAAATAGGAAGTCCAATGCCACGTAACATGTAGAATTATTAAAGAAAATTCTATTCTCATAAACTTGTATCTTAGAGATTACTAAGTGAGAACATTATTTGATGAAGACTCATCAACTTATGAGCATTAAGAACTTAATAGTCAAACATTATTTGTGTCCCATCAGAGAATGTTATCCAATCATAGTACATGGGTTTAATAATATTTTCATAGAACTCAAAGTACCTCATTATAGTGGGGATATATTATGACCTTTTTATGTGAAAAATACTCTAGGAAATTATGGTATTAATGTTATGCATAATATCAATCAAAAAGTGATAAGATATTTATTAGTATTCAAGACTTTGAATATACAAGTAATCTAAATTAAAAAGTTGTTGGTTCTAGTAAACCAACTCCAACATAATTATTAATAACATATTTAAATTTATATAGATCTACCTATGATAAGAGTAAAGTTTGTTACATGAACTTTATTATACTCATTTTCATAGGAGCTACCCATCCACCAATAATATTTTCTTAATTGATTTTTTGTCTTCTTCTTGTCTTCATTATGATATATGAACTTGACTTTGCCTTCTTATCATTGTTATATTATTTGAAATCATTATGATCCCCTTATTCTCTCCCTAATCTTCGCAAATACTCATCACTTTTATTTATAACTTTCTAACTATTTTATTGTAAACTATTCTCATTTTTCATAGTAGTGACATATTGACTTTCAATAAATTTTCCAAGAATTTTTTTTGAAACATTTTTACATATTTCACCTAGATGAGTAGACTAGAAATATACCTTCATCTCTATGAGACTCAAAAATATATTAGTTCTTATATTTGTTAAAAATAAATCACTTACTTATAGATATTTGAAAGTATTTCAAAGTAGGATTCTTCCCATAATATAGATTGTATATAGACTTTTCTTCACCCAAAAATAACAAAGCTTTATTTCTTTTATATATTAATGTCAATATTACTTCTTTCCAATACCCATTTGATATAACTTTCTCAATGATCATCATTTGTGAGATATTTTTAATGATATAGTTACTCATTTCAACTACACTATTTTTTTGAGGATTAATTGTCAATAAAAATTGGTTCCTTTTCTCATGCTTCTTGAGATAATCCACTACTTGGCTGTTAGTAAACTCTGGGTTACTGTTGGTCTAATTATTTTTAATTTTTCAGTCTAATAATATTCTCTGACAATATCTTTTAATGAGTAATTTAATTTAATACTTCAAACTTATGAGTAATCACTATAAATCATTCCATCCTTATAAAATTATTAATGAATAGAACATAATACCTCTTTACATGAATGGTTTTAGGTTATATTTGACCATAAACATCAACATAAACTAACTCAAGAAATCATATTTAATTTTTATCCATTTATATGTAACTATTCTGAATGTTTTTTTCCTTTTAACATGTATCACATGTGTTATTTTGACCACATGATAAATTAAGGATATCACAAGATCCTTTATTCTTTACAAACTATTATAAGGAATTTTGGATCAAATAGATGATAATTTTATGCCAAAACCTATTTTCAACTTCCTTGGATAGAAAGAACCTATCATATTCCCCTCTAATGAGGTAAATATTACCCTTTATATGCTTCCCTTGTATCACAATAACATGGTATACTCCTTTGATGATATAATAATTCTTTGTGAAATTGATTGTATATCCCGAGTCACATAATTGGCTAACACTTGGTAAGTTGTGACCATAGCCTTCTACCACCAAGACATTTGTGTGCCTCATTCCTTTGCCTCCAATTTAATCTTTCCCAAATCCAATGATCACTAAAACTTCATGGGTAAAAAATTTCATGACACGTTATTTATTATACTTGATACCCGTGAAAAGATCCATATATGGGAAGCATAGCCACTGTTAAGGATCCATAATTCAGCTCAATCTACTTAATTCAAATAAATATAAGCAATAATCACTTTATTATCCCTATTCCTTTCGATTCATGACCTATAAATTACCTCTTATGATGGTGAATATTTTTCTTTCTCCTTCATATATGATGGATATAAAGGAGATATGACCTAAATCCCCTATATCATAGTGTGTGATATATACATGTTATATGGTACAAAATACATGGATCTAAGGCATATCATATGCCTAACTAAAGATAATATCATAAATCATGTGGCAATTATAACATTAAACTTCCTATAATAGTCGTATTGTAAAAAATTTCTATATTGTATTGCATCAATCGTAATGTATGACTTACTATACATATTATGATTAATTGGCAGTCAAATGATAAGTATCATCATTTGGATATTCTTCTATATTTTTTAACATAATTATGAATGTTTCATATGATGAAACACATGAGAGGATAAAAAATTCATTTATATGATGAATGAAAGTAATTGACAAAGCATTAACTCATACATTATGTAACATGTGAATAAAAAAGCAATAGAGGCTCTAGGATTATCCCAAGGTCTATATAAGGAATCACTCAACATGATATTGTAATAGGTTTAAGACTCCCTTTATTCTTACCCATTATCTCTCTCCCTAAAGTTCTATTTATCTTTCTTCTTAACACTTGAGAGATACTATCATATCTTGGATTTGAAAATATTCCCACCCAGGAATCAGGTGATTCATATTGATATATGGAAACACTATGGAGGATAGAATTTAATGGATTCCCTTGAGTGATCTTCATTAATAATTGATTGATGATAGTGATAGTGTAATTAATTTGTGAAAGGTACTCAGTACTCCTTATTTTATAGTTTCATGGTGTTTGATTTCATAAATAGTGATCATGGGAATTTATAGTTTACAATTGCTTTTATTATGTTGAATAAGTGTCCTCTAATCCTTAGAAACTCTAAAGTGGAATAAAATTAAAGTTCAATGAGTCAATAAATTCCTAGGAACTCTCATACATGAATAGTGGTTAAGTGTGGATCTCTACTCAGGAGTTCCATTATTGATGCAAAGAGTTGTATAGTTCAAACAGTTTGGGAAATTGAATGTTTTGAGAGGCTTATATAGATATCATGTTGGACATGTTCATATGACAAATAGATATTCCACCACTATCAATGGAACCAAAGCTTCACCATGCTTCATGATTCCTGAAATCATATTTAAAATGATGAAAATGTGATGTTGTATTCTGATCATTAAAAACTATATGGACTTTATTTTTTTTTGATGATCATAAATATACGATGTTATAGGCTATGATCTGGCCATGCCATATGATATGTGATATCATAGGAAACAATACAGTGTAATCTTTCAGTTTTTTATTATATCATAGTATATGATATGTAAAGTCATTGGATATGATAGTGTCAATATGAATTATTCATTTGGTATAAAATAAAGAGCAATATCTCTGTTATTATATAAGTGATATCATAAAAAACAATTTATAAGCCTTGAAAGTAAATGTTAAACAGGACAAGTCACTCAGCCCATCACTGAATAAAATTCAGTAACCATCAATTTTATATTATATAGTTTTTCTCTTCTTGTTTAATCCTACACAGGATAGTGAGCATCATTTTAATATTACATGGATGCATATCAAAAGTTTTGATTACATGTGTCGTTTTTATGTTACTCAAGTTGAATTATCAATCATAAATTATGATTAATATCACCAGAAATATTTTTAAACTCTATATATTATCTTTCATTGATTACAATATAAGGTTATATCATTAAATTTGACATCTAATAAAATTTGGATTTTTATTAAATTTCAATTATAAATTGATTTAAGTAATTTATAAATGGTCTATAAATCAAGGGAAATTTTATTTTGGGATATTTATTAAATTTATAAAGGTGGTTATAAATTAATTAAATATAAATTTTTTATAATTAATTTTTTCTTTATTTATTAAAAATCTATTAATAAATATTATATAATATTAATTGTTAATATAAAAATATCATTTTCAATTTATATGGAATGTATTATAATTTAGATATAAAATTTTTGTATTAAAAGTATAAGGGTAATTTTTAAATTGTTAACAAAATTATCAAATAATGAAAAAATATAAATGAGTTTATATTTAATATTGTGAATTGTTAATAATATTTAATTTGAAATGTTTAAATTGCAAAAAAAATTATTTTAAAATTTATTTTAACAATATCAAAATTATTTTTTATAATTGTTATGATCAAGGTTTAAATAATATTAAATATGTGATATTTAGATTATATAAATTTTTTCGATAATATAATTGGGATATAAAATTTTTATTGTTCATTTAATATAATATATTTATAGTAAATGTCATATAGTGAATAATATGAAGAAGTCCATATTGAGAATAAATATAAAGTGTTTATATTAATTTTATTTTTATATTTCTATAAATCATGGTTGAATTATATAGTATTTATAATTTTCTTTATTTATGATTTTTTTATAAATTTTTTATCTCGTTTAAATACATATATTGTTCATATATTTAGTTTATTCCATTGTTTATTATTCATGTGTATAATTATTATGTTATGAATGGATTTATACTTTATTTTAAAGTGTTACACTGATTCTATAAATCATCATACATGTATATATGGAGTTACATGTTAAGTATGATAATTCATTTAGTTTTATTCTACCTTGCCTTTGGATTGAATTAGGTTATGAGCTTAAATTAAGAAGTTGATTATAGTTTATACATATTTGGTATTATAATTGTGATGGAATTGAGGTATATATTAAGTAAAGTATCCTCAAGTAGAGGGACTTTGGGTCAAACTATTTAGTTTTAGGAAGGATGGGTGATGATTCCATAAACTAGAATTATTCTAGATTCCTAATGGGGGTTTATATATAACATGTAATGTTTATTTTAGGTACCAGTGTTTTAGAAATCAATTATTTAATTTTGATGGGTATATAACACTAAACGTATACTTTACAAATGATTTAAGTATACAGGAGGTCAAAACAATGGTGATAATTTATATAGATTTTAGTTTTCATTCAATTAAAAAAGAAAAGTGTTGTTGAATCATTGATTTGAATATAAAAGAATATATCAAGCTCGGATTGATCTTAGTAAAGGATTGTTTAGTTATTTCATTTAAATTACATGATAATAGAATTTTTTTTCCTAAAATCCTCTTTTTTATTTTCTTAATAAATCGCTTTTAAGGGATATAGTGGGAACCCATGAAAAAAAGTCTAACACCACCATAAAAATAGAAGCATCCAAATGAAAAATAAATAAACCCATAAAAAATAAATTTTTTAAAAGAACCCATCACAAGGAAATGAGTGGACCAAAAAGAGTAGAGAGAAGCATCATGTATTGCACCTCAATATCCATAGAATCTAAGGGACACATGAACCAACATGACCTTAAGCCATTCCAATAAACAGGTAACATCATATCACCCATCACATGCCACCACCATCATCATTGACACCACCACCACTAGAACCACCATCACTGTTCAAAACAAAAAACTCCATAGGAACATCACTAGACCAAAATTTCCCAAGTAATAATGAAAAATAACATTAAAAAATTACATATAATTTATAAATAACAAAAACACCCCACACACCATATACATAAACAAACCCATCCATACACCAAATTCATCACCACTAAGAAATTATTTGTCCCAAAAACAGAACATTGAAACAACACTATAGAAAACTCATAGTATAAATGGATTAAAAACATAAGAAAACACCAATATAGTATATGAACATGAATATAAACTATCCATGGGACCATAAAACCAAAATCTATATAAATCAGATGCCACTATCCATGCCACCACCAAAATATTCCATCACCCTTAAAAAGGTTGTCAGCATGTTATAAGATTCACTTTTTATAGTAAAAATCAACAATTGATCCATCCAAGTAGCTAACCTAAAAGAAGATCAAAATTTTATAAATGAAGAATAACACTAGGAGACAAAGGATCCATGGGAAATAATCTTCATTATTCTAGAAATACAAAAGTGAAAGTGGTAGGCCACATGAACCAACACCACTAGAGTAACACTGAAACCTAAGGAAAGAAATGAAACCAATCAAAATTCATGCCTTCTGAGACACTAAATTTGGGTAAAACAACACATCCTAAACCACCCCTAAAAACCATATCACTAAAATGAGATGGGGTCAGAATAGGGAATCAGATAGTAAGGGAATATGAATAATAAAAAAAGGTTTCATCACTAATCCATGACTATGCAATGAGGTCCAACCATAGATTAAGCATGTAAACCACCCCACCATCACTATCAATCATAGGAACCATCACACTAGACCAAGGATAGAGTCTAGTGTGATGTAAAGGAAAAAAGAAAAGATGGGTGAGTAAAGGACACCACTGTGAAGTATGATACTCAAAAGTAGAAAACCAAACCATAATAGAAGATGTTATTGGAGTGAGATAAAAATGGAAACAAAAAATTAAGGAGGAAAATTAGAGGGAATATACATGAATAGAAGGATTAGGATATGGGTAGATGATGGTAGAGTAGTAATTCATTGGCCTCCCCTCTCTCTTTTTTAAGGAGAATACCTAGCTCAATATAGAAGAGTGAGACACACTACTTAGAGTCCTTTAGAATTTTTTTATTAAAAAAAATTTTTTATAAAAAAAATATGAGATGGTGATTTTGATACACATGGTTGATGATTTATCAAATTCTATAACATGCCTGAAAATAAGGTAAGGATCAACAGATTTTTAACTAGGATAAAATTTTATCCAAATATTTGTTAAATTTTGAGTGATATGATCCTACCACCCTTAAGTGCTAAATTTTAAATAATAAAGTATTATTTTTTGTATACTACCCTAAACACATAGAATACCATATATGATATGAATATAATAGTTTATTTGTTAAATATTACCAATAAAGGAAATAAGTGTTATTTTATAACAAAAAATGAATTTTTGTATCATATCACAATATTAAAAATATAATATGGTTTCTAAGTGACTAGTGGGAGTATGTTTAGACTTAGTAAAGTTTGAAAGTTAATAAACAAAATATTATTCTAGTCAAAATTCAAAGTGAATATCACTTTATATCCAAAACTGTTTAGGATATATCAGAAAATGGTTTCATAAAATATATCAAAGGAAACATTTAAAGGAAAAAGATACAATGAAGATAATGATAAACTTAAAAATAGTTCTAAGTAGATAACAAAATTTATTAAAATCATAAAATTGGATGTTGTAAACAAAAGGATTTTGAACACTATGTTAGAAGAGTTGAATATTATGAATATTATTCCTAAGTATGAAATATATTTAAACTTTATTTCTTCATATATTTCACTCACTAAATAGTTTTTTGTGGTGTATTTTTTATTATATAGTCGTATAAAGATTTGGAAGAAATTACATAGATATGTAATGAGTTTAAAAAAACCCTAAAATTGGATCAATCATAAGAATTACCTAACATACTATAATATATGATATGATTTTAAAATAACTCATGTATTGTTTTTTTGATATTATTAAAAGATTTGACAACAATAAAATATATCATGTTATAAAAAATAAGTCTTTACTTTATCATTTATCCATGTTGGTTTTATATTCTTATGAATAGAAATGATAAGTGAACTCTCAAAATAAGACTTTGAGATATCCCTAACTAATGTTCATCATTAGGTATTATATTTTGAAACAAAATATTAATGTTAGTTTGGGTAAGATTTCATATAGAGATATGAAATTGTTTTTGTGGAATAAAATAGTTTTTGTGTGCTAGATAGCTCATGAAGTATACCACATTAAGTGTCACACGTTATGTATATGGTATACTAGGGAAACTTGTTTAATATATGTATTTATCTCATACCTAATGTTATAAAGATACATTGCATTATAACCTTCATACTTAAAAACATTTGTTATGAAATCCTTGAGGATTAGCTAATCATGGGTGATTGGGTATATTGTTGATCATGTATTCGGTTGGAGTTTAACCAAGATTGGATATATCTTTTCATATAACAAGTATAAAAATTGGTCCTAAATTAAAATAAACTATTGAATTTTATGTCCATTACTAGATAATACATATTATGTTCTCATCTATTTCATTATGGTCATTTGATATTCCTATCCATAAGGATGAATAACATGTGATATATTCTTCAACTTGGTCAGTCTATACTCAGAGAATCAACAATGCATGAGTAACTATATTTTATTAGATTGCTTCATATACTATGGTTACTCAATGTCTTAGATAAAGGAATAATATGTAAATTTATTTTTTTACATGATACAACTGGTGGATATAGGTATATAGATAAATATGTTTGATAGAGATCACATCATATGTCTTAATAGATTGACTTGAATTGATGTTTTTCTAAAGGCTTCTCTTTGCTTCCATTTATGAATTTTGGAATTCATATTTATTTTCAATGATAAAAATTTCCATAGAGTCACAATTCTTGGTTTAATAAATAGAGATTTAGTTTTATGAAACTCAAAGAGATGTGCTAACATTGTTTTAGAGTTTATTGAAAAGGAGTCGTGGATGAGTATTCACAAGGTTTTTCTTATGATGTGACACATGGTAATACTAATTTTAACTTTAAAAAGGTGTTTTAGAATATATTCATGAGTAATTTGGTATATTATTTCACAAGTTATTATATATGATATAATATAATTTGAAATGGAATAAGGATTATAAGGCTTTATTGAAAGTGGTATATTTAAGGTGGTATGCCCTAGAGCCCATATATCACAGTTTAAAGTATGTAAATTTCTTATGGTGCAACATGCATGGATCTAGGTCATAAAATATTCGCAATTAAAGGGTATATAATAAATAATTTTATATTGATAACATGATAATTTTTATGCTAGTCATATTGTATGACTTGGCTATCATAATTGTGAATGTTTCATATGATTATTCATGTGATGAATGCATGAAATGGGGAAGCATTAACTCTTGCTTTATGAAAATTATTATTAAATGTTACAAAGAATTTGGGATTGTCCCAAAGGATATATAAAGTGGTAGTCACTTTATAATGGTGATAGGTTTGATCCTACCATTATTCTTGTCAATTATCCCTCTCCCTTGAGTTCCCTTTATCTTCCTCCTTCCTTAACTCTCAAGACATGCAAAAATTTCTCCCACCTGAGTGTCAAGTAATTAAGATTGATTTGTGGATACAAAATAGAGGAGGATGTATAATAGATACCCATTAGTGGTCTTTACCATGTATTTATTAGTGGTAGAGGAAGTGAAGTTCGTCAATTAATGGTACAAAATACTCTTTATTTTTTAGTTTCATTGTTTTGATATTTATATATAATGATCTTGGGAATTTTAATTTTATAATTACTTCTATTTAATTAAACAGGTGTATTTTAATCCTTACAAAACCATCAAGATAAACCTTATTTTTTAAAGCTAAAAATTTATTTTTTATGTTTTCATTCCACTTGATAAATCCTACAACTATTATCCTCTCCAACTTTGAGTTACGTTAAACACATTATTTTTCATCATTTAAGGGAAATACATGGTTTTATATTTTTATCCTTTACACAAAAAACAATATATATTAATAACATGCTGATTATATGAATTTATACTCGTATAATACCATTTATATTATTCCATTAAAGTTTCTCTCAGTTATAGAATGTGTATATTGTGCATTCCAATATTCCCACCACAACATCACCAAAGTTTTAGTGTGTTTTTTGTGTCTTTGATACTATTCTGATTGTATTTTTGTACTTTTGAGTTTCACCCAAGTCAATATTTCATTTTGTAGTGGTAAATTATTATTTATCATCAACCATGATTTATTTTTTCTTAAAATCAATCCTAACAATATATTTGTCTATTTTATGAGTCCTTTTTATTTAATATAATCATTCAACTTTCCCATTGGGTAGCTATATTTATTCATTAATTTATCCCTATAACACATAATCTAATTTCCTACTATCATTTTATGAGTTAATATTATCTCCTTATTTTAATATTTTATCATAATCTAATGATTTATACTTAATGATTTTTGATTCATTTGAATTGATCTTTCATAATGTTGGTTAAACTATCAATGAATTGGGACTTCTCTTTAATTTTTAGTTTTTACTCAACAAACTCCTTCATGTTTTTTCATATTTTCATATTTAATATTTTCATTATTATATTTAATCTTGACTTTCACTTCTTCATGTTACCACATATAGAGCTTGGAATCATGAACCACTCTATTGGATTACTATATTTTATCTCTCAAAACATCTATCTCTTCAAGTGTATCCTCTAACTCAACTTTGAGGTCCATTATCCCCTCAAATTCATTATATTTACTATTTATTGAATCTTAAATATATGTTTTTTCTATAAAATCTGTAATAAATTCTTCATTGATTTCCTTGAGACCCTCAAATTATTCCAATTATTTTTCATTCGATATAACATCCTCTTATGAAATCAAATTCTTTTTTTAGAGAATTAAAACAATTAGTTTTTCTTTCCTTTCATATGAATTAATTATCTATTCATTATAACTTAATTTTTATCATCATATATCCCAAATTTATCTCTTAACGTGTAGCTTCCAATTCAATCTTGAGCTCCACTTTACCCTTAACTTCATTATCTTTACTATTACGTATCTCTTCAATTTGTGTTTTATATGTTATGTTCATAAGAAATTATTCATTGAGGTCATTACAGTCCTCAATTTCTTATACTTTTGTTTCATTAGAGTTAACATCTTCTTATGAAATCAGATTCTTCTTTTTTTAGAATTGTAATTGTGTATTTATATTACCTGTCACTTAAATTAAATATTTATTCATGGATCCTTCATCTTCCTCATCATCTAAAAAAAATTGGAAAAATTTATAATTAGGTGTCTAACATTTCTTCCCCAAAAAAACATGATTTGAAGATTTCATTTGAATTTTCCTTTTACCCATTTTATATTTGAGGAAATAAATGACCTGACATCATCAAATTCCTTTTCTTTAGGATTATATTCCACCAATAGTTTCTTTATTTCCTTGAATGATTCTTCTTGAGAATTATCTATTACCATAGAATAATTCTCATTCTTCCTAGTATCATATAAATCTATATTTATTTTAAGACTATCCAATTTCACCTCCTTTAGACCTTAATCCTTGAGTACTGAAACCTTTAAATTGAATTAAGGTTGAAATATTTTCATAATTCTCTTCATGCTCTTAATATCATCAAGAGTTTCACCAAGTACAAAAATTCCTTTCATAATCACATTTATCTAATTTTAGTATAAATCAATGAATTAATTCATGTGTATCCTCAAGTCCTTTAACTTATTCTATGTAAATTATAATTTATCTTTATTTACCTCTAAGTAACCTTCATAGATGTTGAGCAGATTTTCCCACTTGGCGTGTGAGTATTTACATGATATTTCCTTTGTATAGATTGCATTGGAAAAAATACCCCTAACTCATCATTACTTTAGAATAAGAATCAAATTATTTGAAATATAATTCAAATAATTATAATCTTTACACATTGGTTTTAATTAAATTTATATTAGTTTTATAGACATTCATTCCCATTGTGTTGCATCTGATTCTTCTATAGTTGAAAATTATTTCCATAAAATATAAAAATAACTTTGTGATTAAAAACCAAAACCATAGATTCTAATATATAATTCTCCACCAATTTGAACCTTTCACTCGGATACTACTTGGTGGTCCCATATAGGGAATATACCTTAATATGGAGTTAAATTAGTGTATGTTGTTTTCAACTAACTCTTCCAATAATCTTGTTCAGTGATTAGTCAGAACACTCATCTATCCCTTATAAGAAAATATAAATTATATAATGTAAGGAAATATAGATATAATATGTTTTACATGTTTTAATCACACTAATATACATCCAAGTAGAATATAATGGCAATGTTCCAATATAAAAAAAATCATTAAGTGTGTTGCTTGTTTATTACAAATTTCAGTATTCTCACTGACTCTATAGGTTTACAACCCTCAAAATATTTTGATAACTCACTACTCTTCTTACATATAAAGTATATTACTCCTCTAAGTGATTCCTTATTCTTTTATTAACTAATAATAGATTTTACAGAAATGATTATGTAAAAATATACTCCTCCTTCACCAACCTGATAAATCCCTATGAACTTCCAAAATAAAACACCTAGAACACCTCCTAATATATCTTTTCCTTTCTAAAAAGATCTATAATAGCCTTTTCTGAAACCTTTTCTTAGAAGCTATTCTTCTTTATCTTTTATATAGAAATATATCCCCTTCCATCTCCAAAGAACCACCTTGTTTTCCTTGGTTAAGATCTTCAATCTACCTTGATTATGATGGGAAAATTCATCCAAAAAATATTATAAATAAAATTAAAACTCATTTAATTCAAATAAATTAGTAATCCCTAAAATATATTAAATTCAAAATATGGGCTATTTATTTAACTATAAACCACTTTTACATGATCGTCACTATCATAGTGCAATGTCTCTTTCCACTGAGAATCGTGGATTTAACCCTGAATTTCATATCAAGTTGAATATATCTACATTTAACACACCATGGTGAAATAAATATTTCATGGTGTAACCCTAATTTTAGTATAACATAATAATTACATGGCCTTTATACTAAAATAAAGATATTCACTTCATGGTGTGACCTTCAGTGTTACAGTGAGATTCATTATCTACAATTCAAAATCAATAAACTTATTAATCATATTTAGCTCTATTACAATATATCCAAATCTCCTATGGTGTGATCCCTTCAAAATTATTATTATGTAGAAAATATTTAGTCTTATACAAGTCCCTTGAGTGATAATTTTCATCATTCATGATGAAATCTATGAACTTTTCTAAACTAGAGTTGTACAAAAAATCACGGGGTCCTCCATACAGCATTAAAACTATTAAAACCACTAAGAGTTCATTATATTTGTTATCAATGATAATTAATTCAATATGTGTTGAGAATATAATCTTTTAATAATAATGTAGTTATTAATAAAAGGTGTTGATATATGTGGAAATTGAGCTAGATAGAGATCATCTTAAAGCTTGAAGTTTGAAGTTCCCACATGTTTAATCCATGATAAATAACTATCAATAGTATGTAAGAAGTAAATAAGGTTCTAACATGAATTATTGTGAAGTAATATGGTTAATTTTTTTAAATTATTCATATATAAAATAATATTTAAAGTGAAGTGTAGATCTAAACTATGTTGTTTTCATTTAAATTGAGTTGTTATCACTAGAGATATTCTTGGAGATCAATTCATATATGGAAAATTATTTGAGTTTATAATATCACTAAATGAAGTTTTTTTAAGGTTTTAAAATCTGGTTGAAAGTATGATGAATATTCTTGAAGGTTTATGTGAAAATCATCTTAAGTGGATTTCAGGAGTTTGAGGAATAATTTGAGTTCCATGGAGTATAGTGATTCCAATATACTATATCTATGTAAGGAATCTAGAGAGTTAGTTGAGAATAACATTTATATGATATTTTAATGAGGATCTATCCTTATTGATATAATGCATTAAGGATACTATCTATATGGATATTTCACTTGGATGATGTTTAAAGAGGAGCGGAAGTTGGTTAAGGTAATAGAATATGATTGAAGTACAATAAAGAATATTTATATGGTTCATAAAGATTTTGAATTATTTTGGTGTTGATTGAAGTTTATTTTAAGGTATTCCTAAGTGATTTGAAGTATTTGGGATGTTCTGGGTAGTTTTTAAGAACTTCTGTAAATTTTTGAAGTATGCAGATTTTTGAGAAAATTGAAAAGGCTAAAACACATAAGGATTTATCAAAACTAATAATTTGGAAAATTATGGACCTAAAATATAATAAATAAAGGTATTTAGATTGCATGATAAATTGAAAAGGTGTTTAAGTACACTAATATATGTAATATTTTCCATAACTGTGAAATTGTAAATGTGTCAAAGCACACTGAGATATGTAAGAGTCTTAGATTCTAAAGATTTAGCTAAGTCTTGAGGAGGATCACATAGATACATAAGATCTAGTACATGAAATTTGTTAAAGTACTCAAGACACATTTTGATGAATTAGATCTAGAAAAGTACTTAATATTTGGTATAGTACTCAAAGACACACTGAGATATGTAAGAGTCTGAGATTATAAAGATTTGGAAAATTCTAGGGGAGCTTCATGTGATGCATAATGGAACTAAAAGAGGATTAAATATGGAAGATTATTGAAGACTCAATACTATGATATGTGAGGATATTTTTAGTTATAGATAATATGGAAAAGTTTTGAGTTGCATTGTAATTAATTAAGGTTCACTAGTTTTCCAAAATAATATAAAATTTATATAAAGTAGTTTTATGATGGATAATTAATTAATTTGATGATGATGTGATATTCTTTAGCAATTAAATTTCATAATGATTTTATGAGTAAGAAACTAGTTAATCAACTTATTTTTTGGAGATAAAGAATATAGAAGATGATTTAGATCATGCCGTGAAGAAATATATGGATGTAATTAAAGAAAAGGCTATTAATAAAATTTGAGATATAGTGACACCATGAGGAGGAGGCTATGTTTTGGTGCATAATGAAGTGTGTTTCAAGGGTGAAATTTACACCATGATGTTATTTCAGGAAAAATATCCATTGTTTTGAAAGGAGGTGAGAGATTAGTTCACACCATGAAAATGTTCTTCACGCCATTAGAGTATCACTGCATATTTTCATATAGATGTAATGATTAAGTGGATAAAATTATTAAGTAAGTTTAAAGGATTGAAATCATGATATTTTAAGTAAATATTGAGGAATAAAAGTTCAATAATTAAGGATGTTAATATAAAGATCTATTTACCATCTATAAATAGAGAATAAGGTTGTCGCAAATTAAGGGGAACTTTTTCATATTCAATTTTATGAAAATAATAGTAATATGATATGGAAAATTTTAAAAGTTATAGAATAAGGGAACAGATATATCAGTTATAGAGATAGAGATATAGAGAGATATAGATCCTAATATTGACACACTACTATATATCTTAATTATTGAGGATAAATAAAAAAATAGAATTGATAATTTATTCCAAGAGAGGCTCTATTTATATAATATCGAGAGAATAATACCTAATATCATAGTAAATATACTTTTAGTTAAATAATATTGAGTTTTGGTACTTTTTATATATACGTAACCCTTATTAATTGAAGAAGAATAATAATAGATATTGGTCAATTTTACTTCTATTGATTATCATTTAGGTTAAAGAAAAAGAAGTGAGAAGATAATAATATGATATCCTTATATAATAAGATCCAATTGAGAATCCAATCTTATAATATCCTTATATCATAAAGTCTTAATAATTTTGAGTCTGTCGTGTATTATTATATTTTTTAGAGATCCTAGTAATTGATGGGTATGTGGTAGCCTTGAGATTACTGAACATTGGGTAATAAGATCAATCCATGTTAGTTTAGAGGAAACTCGAGCTTAATTATAATTAACTTTAAAAGGATTAGTCTAAATCCTATAATTTATAGAAGTAGGACCAGTTGGTTTTAGAGCCTGAAAAAAGGCAAGTCTGTTATTTCATGTATATCTGGTTGGTTCCAGAAATTGTAAATGCTTAAGTCCATACCCTTTCCTAGGATTTATCTTGATAATAAAATAGAAGATATTAGTGGATGATAATAAATGTACATCAGGGATGAATTCATCCACATTGAAGGAAAATCCCTCTATAAAATTATAATGTATCTTGTTATTAATTTCATGTATGTATTTCTTGTATACAAATAAAATATCATAATGGATCATGAATAAATATTATCTATATTTGAGAATGAGTGGATCAATATAATCCAAGAGAAGAAATAATCTAAGAAAGAACTTATAGAAAATGTACATGCATTAGAACAAGTAATTACTATCGTGGATGGTCAATTGAGGATCAAATCTAATAAGATTAAATATATTTACATTTTATATAAATAAATGATCAAAATTAATGAAAATAAAGTCAATAATATTATAAAGTATTGTAAATATGGATTAATGTTATAAAATGGTGATAAAAATATCAAATGTATTGAATTAGAGATTAATATTGTAAATATAAAAGTGGAATAAGTTAAGTATTCCTAGAATATAATATAATAGTTTCTACCATATATACTTACAATGTGGATATTTATGTTAAAATACCTTTATTATATGGAAAAAATTTACTGATATCATCTAATGATCAATCTCTAGAAAGATAAAAAAAGGTACTATCCATCCTATAAAATTTTAATTGTGCTAATTTTGGTTTCATGCATAGTGTGGGATCTAAAAACTTTATATAAATATGGATGAAAAAATTTGTGATTAACCCACCAATACATATATGGTGGATATAAGTAAGTGTGGAAGAATTTTTCCCCTAAATGAATTCCAACTAAATGATGAAATGTAATAAAAAAACCTATCAGAAATATAAATAATTTTATTCAAAAGAAAAATACAAGTTTGTTTGGATATTGTTGAATTTGTGGAAGGTTTGGGTTTAAGGAATTTTTTTGGCATAGTATTTTAACCTCTAGAAAACAATGTAATCCTATATAAAGGGTGGTAAAATATGATTTGAGGGAAATTACATAGAGAATAGTGAAGAATCTACTCATCTCTAATAGATTTAAAATCTTGGAAAATCTTTGTGGATTTTGTAACATGAGTAGTCACTGTGAAGATGAATGCTTATAAAAATTAACTTATCATGATCCAAAATAAAATGAGATGAGAATATTACAGGGGATGAAGAAAAATAAAAATAGAATAAATGTGATAATTTCTTGGGTTATTTATAAAATCAGTCTATTAATCATAGAATACCCAAAATGGCCAAGAAGAATCCCCTACAAAATAGAACGAGTTTCTTAAATTGTGGTAGAAGATGACACACCATAGAAAAATGAAAAAAAAAATCCATGGAATTCAGTTTTAGTGGCGGATATCTAAATTAAAATCAAGAATCTATCCAAGAAAGTAATAAGAGGATTGGTTTGGTGGAGGAAATTCTTGAGAAGAAAGATAACTAGGATTCTAAGAAGTGTTTGATCATCTAGACTGCTTAAAGAGAAATGTAAATAAATATAGATAAATAATAAATAAATATAATTTCAAATATAAAAAAACAAATTCACATGAAGAAACTAAATTTTTTGAGAGGTTTTCCAAATTTGATGATCCAAGAGTTTATGAGGTATTGTGTGGGAGGTGAAACAATTCAGCCATGTATCAATGGATTTTTTTATCAACCATCTATTTCAAGAATAAATTCTAAGGAATATGAAACTAACACCAATAAATTTATACACATTTATTACTAAAATAAAATAATTAATTCCATGCAAGTAAATTTCTGAAAAAGGAAATAATTTTATGCTTCCCAAGGTTCCCACTTAGAAGTATAAGAATGAAAGCATGAAGAGTTCTCCAAAAGGTAGAGTTAAATAACAAAGTTTATCTTGGTTGAGAAGTAACTCTAAACACTATTTATGTTAATGAATATTGGTGTATAATTAACTTATTCCCATATATATTTTACCTATTCTTTTTACACATGCAGTTGATGGTGATATATGTTTTAAGGGGTAAACATATGAAGATAAGAAAGCTATCAAATATGGATAGTAGTTTAAAAGTACCCCATTTTGAGTGAAACCAAAAAAACCCTTTTAGTTTATTTGATGAATTTATTAGACTTGGTGAATATTTTATTGGTGAATCCCCTGAGCAGGAGATATTTTAAAAGCAATAAGAATTATTATTTCATGAAAATTTAGAATTATAGAATCGTTATTTTAAAGTGACATTGAAAAGGTATGGTTGTGTTGAAGCCGAAATATATTCCACAAGATTAGTAGAGGAATTCACAGTTGTTCAGAAGAAAATCCAAGCTCAAATGGACTAAAAACGCTCTTAAGGGTCTGCTTCTTGAATCCTTTTCGTGAAGACCTCCAGCCCACAGTGAACGCGCTAGGCTGTGATGGAATGCTTTCCAAGTCTGACAATTCTATGTGACCATGCTAATTATTGGTGCTACTCTTCGTGAGTCCAAAAAAGTTGAGGCCATTCATGAAGCCCGCATTTGCTTCACGTCTCACTTCCCAGTATCGTGAACCCCTTTTGCCTATAAATATCCATCTCATTCTGACTTCAAGTGATGACTACCCAACCTTTGGACTTCTGAATTGATCCCGATTCATGAAGCACTTGAGCATCACAAACCAAACTAAAATGGATCATCCATGGTATCCTATATTCACAAAACCTCCTTTTATATGTTTCTAAATACCTCCACATATGGTGGGGATGCCTTCCACAAAGGCTTACAACCTTCATATAGGAAGAAGGAACTTTAGGGTACTTGAGGCTTCACGAAACATTCAGCCTTCACAAAGCACTCCTTTCATGAGTCATGACTTCATTCCAAGGTAGGGTTTCCATGTTTCATGAAGCCCCTAACCTCTTAGCAAGTCCCTATGCTTCACAAATCCCCTCTCTGGGATTCTCTATGCTTCTTCCCTTATGTTTACATCCCTTCACAAATTTTAAGTTCCCAAGGACCCCACACCCATCCAGTATCATTCCAGCTTCACTTGAAGTCCCTATGTGACATGTTCCACCCATTCCTGTAGCCTACTCCATTCTAAGTGTGTCCCAAGACTCCCATTTAGCTTTTAATTATTAGCATAGGTATGCTAATGCCTATTGATCCTTAGCATAGGTATGCTAATGTTGACCTTGTGATTAAACACTCCTCCACATCATTCCAACCTATGATTTCTAAAGCCATGCCCCATCCCGGGGTGCATGTGCTGTAATTATGTAAGCCTAAGTGGTAAATATTGAGTCCCCCACATCTGCGCTGCATGATGTAAAACTTCCCAGTACCAACATCATCAACACATGATGTTAAACTATAATCTCACCCCATTCAATGAATATGGGATGCCACATGTAGGATCATTATGGTATGTCACCTCCTCCCACCACGAGGGGCATGAACACTCTCATGGGAAGTTTCCATGCCACCTCCTCCCACCATAGGGGACATTAGAACTCTCACGGGCTACTTTCAGGTGTAATCCCCACACATCCTTCATAGGATTTTCCATGTATGAATCACATGGAATGAAATTCTCCTCAAGAAGCTTCCATTTCTAATCCCTGTACAATCTCTTATGGGAGCATCTTCCACGACATGATCTTCAGGGATACTAATTCCTCTTATTTATCACACTAACCATGAATCATGTGTTCTTAGAGGCTATAAGAAACCATGACATTCAACCTTCACTCCCATGAGAATCCCTCTCATAGAGTAAACCCTAATCTTAACTTTCTCATGGTCTGCTTCTATGTGTAAGCCCCAACCACACTATATACTCTACTGGGAGCTTCCATGTGTGAGCCTCAACCAACTAGGATACTTCTATGCATAAGTCCCAATCACATGCTTCACTTCCATGGGTTGTTTCCTCAGGTGTAGGACCCAAATATCCATTCTGAATTACATGGATTTTGATTCCCAACTAACTGGGATACGTAGGAAACCTCCCTAAGTTTCAATCCCAACACTTTGCCAATCATTCCATCCACTCATCTTCTCTATCCATATCCACACCTATCTTATTCAGGATACAATGTCTTGGTAAGATCACACCACCCACTCGGGAAGCTTTTATGCATAATCCTTACACCATCTTGAACTACATAGGTTTTTATCTCTATCTTCTAAACATGGTATATGGGTTGCCTCTATGAGGTTCAATCCCAACCAATGGTAAACCTTGGTGCCCCCCTCCTAGGGGTTCACTTCCTTGGTCTTCCTCTATGGGTTGTTTTGATCAACATTCATCAGTCTCCACAAGATGTTAAATTTTCAACCTGTCTCGCACTGATACCTCATGTTAAACATGGGATTCCTGAGGTGAAATCCTTGGAATATATTCCTTTTTCATCAAATACCTTGTTATAAACATGATATTCCTTGGGTTTCATACCCAAGATGCCTCTATGATATTCCCTCCTATGAGGAATAATACAGGTGACCAATGTTCTAGTGTCCAAACATGCCAGTGATTCCCAACATGACTATTGTCCTGAGCGAAGGTTGTTTCCCTCTCAAGACCATTTGGAATTTCTAGACAAAATTATTATAATTATCTGATGTCCATAAAGATATGGAATTGGGAATGAGTTCCATGAACGTACTTAACTCTATGAGGGAGACTTGGACTAGAAGATGAATTCCAAGGAGGAATCCATAGAAGGAGAAATCGACATCCCATAATCTTGTTTTCATCAAGGAGTATACATATTTGTTGAAAGTTATATAATATACCCACCTTTGGTAAGTGGTAATGTGAGGTAATATAAAGTGATGCTAGTATGAATCAACTCCCACGCGGCGGTCGTGCCCCGACGAAAGTTTTGGAAAAATAAATTGTGAACCTAACATGGAACTCTTCTTCAAAATATGAGGACTAGTAGAATTCAAGACATCAGTAGATTAGCATGTCACTGGATCTAGATATCAAATGCCAGGACTCACCAAGCAAATAGTGGGCTAGGCATGGAACTCGCTATAAATTGGGGTAGTAAAATGTTGGGCATTCTAGTTTGTGGAATCTTCAGCACGGATCTCTATCTACATAAATGGAATATTAGAAGATTTTGGGGCATTGGGAATTGCTTTCTTGGTATCCATACTTAAAACTAAATATTCCTTCTTTATAGGACCTGAGATATAGAAAACCAACTACTCATAGCCCGCAGATGCAAGGACAAGAGAAATATCAATGCGACAATTTGCATGAATTAACCTCCACCATATCATCAGTCATGAATACAACTACTGGGAACCCATTCCCTATATCAACCTCAAATATCATTCATAGGAGGGAGATAGATTCCCTCATACGATGGTATGAGTATGAGGGGGTCATTCCCACGAGGTACACGGCCCTCCAGGACCTAGAGGGTTCTATGCCTCACTGACACCGTCACCCCCAAGGGTTGCACAGGGAGCCGCTACTCTCCACTCCAACAACAAACTTCTTTGGGAGCCTCTCCCAAAAATGATCCTAAAACCCACTACCCTACATGGAGGAGGTGGTTAATTCCTGAGTCACCTCGACTGAGACTACTACCAGGGAGATTCTGAGAAGAGCTCCCACCAGGCCACGTCAACACCCACAATGACCAGTTATCCAAACCGAGGAATGAGTGGACCATACCCCCTATCTTCTAGCCTCAGTCTAGATGACCCAATGCCAACATTGGGGGAAAGATCACGAGGATTCCTGATAAGGGGCATCATCTTTCACAACATTAGTGGCTTCTACCACCACCAACGCATCTCACCAGATCCCTGCCACTATAGAGTAGGGACCCATCAATGCCCAATTGGGATTGAGACCTCAACCACCCTACAAGAAGGTTGGGGTGAATCTGTCAACCATTGATGCTACCAGAAATTGTTATGTGTCAACCCATGATAATAAGATTCGGTACGGAGGCCCTCCTTGTAATATCTCCAACCAGAGTGCAGATCCTCCCAACTCCCACACTCAATATGGAGGTCCTCCCCATGTTCCCAGCATCGATCATAGAGGAGTTCCTCCCTTATTCATCGATATCCAGTGTGTAGGTCCTCTCGTGCTTATGGTTCCCGATACGGAGGTCCTCCCCATGTCACGGGAATCAACATGAAGGTCCTCCTTATGAAATTCCTAGATCGAGTGGAGGTCCTCCACACAGTAGCATTTACCAAAGTGATGTTCCTCCCCACTTTATCACTAGCTAGTACAGAGGTTCGCTATTTGCTATATCCAATCATAGTGGAGGTCCTTCCCACTCCCTCAACCTTCAACATAGAAGTTATCCCCATGCTTCCACCAGCTCAAGTGAAGGTCCTACTTACACCAACATCAATCAAAGCAAAGGTCCTCTTCACTCTATTGACAGTCAACACAGAGACCATCCTCATGTCTAGTTTGATAAGTGAAAAGGTCCTCGTAATTCAACCCACCAAATTAGAGACCCTTCCTAATATCACGTCCAAAATAGAGGTCCTAACCATGTTGTCATCGACCAAAGAATAGTTCCTCTATTTTATGTTTCCACTCAAAGTGGAGGTCCTCCCCACTCCAATAGTAACCAACATGGATGTCCTCCCCATGTTCCCAGCACCAATAAAAGCGGAGGTCCTCCCTATGCTATCACCAACCCGCATGAAGGTCCTCTCCATGCCAAAAAATCACTATGACCTAAAGAACCATCCCAGGATATAAGGTTTAATTTCCACCACTGAAGGAAAATTTCCAGGAAATGCAAATTCATTGTCTATCTCATTCTCTCTGATTCTAAAGTAGAATATGATTCAATGATGGAGCCTTTAACCCAGTTATCTACATCAAAGTCTGGGGTAGGATCCTGGAAGGTGAAATTCATTATCCCAGAAGTTGAAGTCCACAAGATCCCCAAATCCCTTCGTAGTTACATGAAATAGGAGGAAGATTTGGCTCCCTTATGGGGTCTCATGGTGTAGTTATATCTATCATCACCAGTTTCATTCTCTACCTCTACCTAATATCAGAGAGAGTTATTATAGATATTGGTATATGAAGATCATTCGTTAGACCCAAAGATGAGTGTATCTACCCTCGTACATGAGGTAGTGGTAAATACCTAGTCCTACAGGGATGTAATGATGTGGCTGGTACCACTTGGGAGAGATGTCCTAGCATGTGATGACCAGTCAACCCATGCAGTGGATCCTCCATCAGCCAGACCACCGCCACACTGATACACATCAGTGTCAGTGCCATCTTATTGTATAGATCCAATTGAATCTTGGTACAACCATGAGTCTAAACCCGCTTCTGAGAAAGGAAGCCTATGGGACACTCTATCCATTGATCAGTTTTTAGTGGTCTTTGTCCAAATGCAACACCCAACTTCGACATCCCATAGTAACTCACCCAATATTAGGTCATGTGCTTCTGCCAAACTTTATGGATGATGTTTTTTCACCTACATGACCACCATTTGGTCTACCCAAAAATCTAAGATCACTTTTATTCCATTTATTAGTGGTGTCGCATGCTTGATTTGGCAACATGCCCAGTGGTTCAGTACCCTGTTTCACCCAACTTCCACCAGACCCTACAACAAAGATGCATTCAGAGCTTCATAGTGATATATATAATTATCAAATAGGCATCCCCACATGTGAAGATCCAAGGTTGGGGACAGTATGATACTCTCTACTTCAATCTCATCCTATGGAATCCTAACTTTACTGGTGATGTTGAGGATATTTATCTAGGTATCATTACAGTTAACATGGTTGTCCTTGAAATAAACAAGGATGGAGACACTGGTGGAGGGTCTGATAGTGAGAACCCACCCCTGGGGTAGTGCAGTATTAGATGTACCCTCATAAAGGTGTTCAAACTCACCTATAAAGGTAGATATATGGCTTCAAATAACCCTCTCCAATGTTACCCACTAGTCGGAATCCCAATAAGGTCAAGGGACCTCTCAATACCTCTGTTCTATCTGATGATGTATAGAAGAAAGAGGATGATCCCACAATCACTGTCTTACATAAGAAGATCATGGATCATAATAGGATCATTGACAAGATCCTCACTAAGCAACACCCAGATTATGGTGCTCCTTAGCAGGATCATGTTCCTTCTCTATTAAGGAAACAGGGGTGCCCACAATTCCTCCTTGACCAGATGTTACTGATTGATCCTGGTGATCCTGTGTAACCAAACAGTGTAGAGGTGGGATTTTATAGAAAATGACCACAATATGTGTTGCCTAATCTACCTGAGTAATGTGATAACCTCCCTCAGGACCCAGATCAAGCCACTCTACAAGCTGCTAATACTACATATCATGTTGATGATCTTGTCAATGCATTGGTGGTTAGGAATCCTCACTAAGATAGGAACCCTCGTCAAGATGATATTATATCCTCTATCATTGCTCACCTCAAACCCCTAGAGATGTTATAGGTGTAAATCCCACCTGATGGAAATTTTTATCCAACATAGGTGGATGACATGAGAGCACACCTATAATTCTGGAATCCCACCTTCACTCCTTTCAATGGGATGGGTGACCCACTGCAGCATCTGGACCACTTCATTTTAAGGTGTGGACCCATGTTGGGAACTCCAAAATAGCAGTAGGCCACCAAGATCTGATTTTTTGTACAAACATTAGAAGGGCATGTGCTTTTCTAGTACATCCAGTTACCCCTTAGGTCTATCACTGGTTGGCAAGACCATCGCAGGTAGTTTCTCTAAAAGTTCATCTCCACCACATGCAAGACAAGCATTTTAAACCTCTTCAAGTGCAAAAAAACTACTGGATGAGCATATCGTAGACTTTGATGCTCGGTGAAAGGGCCTTATGTATTCACTTGATATGCCACTGACCTAAGAAAAACTGATGAAAATGTGTGTGGGGAATGTAAATACCGAACTAGTCCCTACCCGTATCACTTGGAACTTCCTTGGGGTATTTTGGGATTTCTATGATAAGGCCCAATGCTTAGAGGAATCCTTGCAGTAAGCCAACCAGGCACATCCATTGCCTCTTCCAACTCCTGCAAAAAATAACTGACAAGGCAGAGACTGCCACCGCTATACAGTTGGAGGCTCTAGAGCTGCTAGAGTTGTTACGGGAAGAACCCTACCAATCATAGCCCCACTGAGTGTAGTAGAATCACTAGGCTCAGCCTCACCCAATACGAAATCATCAGGAACTTCCTCACTAAGTAAATCTTCCTAAATGAGACAATGTGGCTCGAGCCCCACGTCAATGATTGGATCCAAAACCAAGTGTACAATAGTGTGGTCAAGCTATGCCATGTCCTGACATAGGAGACATGTGTCTCTGCCAATCCAAATAGTGATAGTGAAGGATCCAATGAATGGTAATAGGTCTCTAGCCATAGGAATAAGATTTACAATAATTGGTCAGCTCGCAGAGCATTATCTTGCACCCATGGAATCATTATAGCCTATTAAAGTCACCCTGAACCTCCTAAAGTCATCAGAACTTCTCTAGATGATGCCTCTACATCCACCTTGAAACCTTCTACATCTGATAAGAGTAGACACCGATGATGCAAGGGAAATCAAATTCCACTTTCAACACTGAATCCATCCCACACACTTAGTGAACTCATGCCTCTATATATGGGAATTTCACCCAGGGTCCACCCAACATTGGAATAATTTTCCAATGATGAGTTAGAGTATGCCTTCATGAATACCATTCATTTGGTAGACCCCTATATAGATCCTGATGATAAGGAGTGTCAGGATATCCCTCCGAGTGTTTCCAGTTGATATCATCAAAGAATAAGTCGAGGACATGAAAATCACCATAATACTCAGGCCAATACTTCCAGCCAGTATGTGCATGATACTGATACCATAAAATAGGTTATGTGAAAAGATCAATAAACATAGTCCTCCTAGCCCACTCCTCTAAACATGTCACTGCAACTAACTATTCTAGTTGACCAGGGAGAATAGCCACAACAACATCATGATCAACCATGCCTAGTTAAGGTTAGGCCTCATTTGGATGACAATCATCCAATATTAGTTCTGGGTGATTTGTCTAATGAGCAGTAAGACATTATCAGCACCATCCAGAATCCAGTGGTTCAGCTATCAGTTTCGCCATGATTCCTACCAAATATCAACCTCATGTAGGCATAAATGTGAATTTATCATAAAAGTATGATGTGCTTAATCACCTCACCAACATACCTACTAATATCTCAATACTCAATTCCCTCCACCTATCATAAGAGATGTGTGAGGATCTCAAAGCGACCTTGAAAATCCCCCTCCAGTTAGAAATATAGTTATCATCCATAGAGACTTTCTATACTAAAGAGGTCGATCAAGAAGAAATTCAAGCCATCATATTATTATTTGGATAATATGAGGGATACCTCATGTAGGGGAACATCTTCCAACTATACATAATAAGTTAGTAAAATGGCATGGAAGTTCACTTTTTTTTAGTTAAAACAGGGTTTGGGATTAATCTCATCCCAACCCAAACACTTTGCAAGTTGGGACTGACTGAAGCAGACTTGAGTCCCTCTGACCTAAAGATATAGGGTTATAACAGGATCACGTAGAGGTCTTATGGCAGAATCCATTTGAATGCCAGGTTTTGTGGCTTGGTAGAAAGCAATAAATTCATGGTTGTCTTGTAGGACGCCTCCTATAATTCCTTGATGGGTATACCCTAGCTCTATATGCACATAGTAGTTCCCTCCTCGTATCACTAATTCCATAAGTACTACCTTAGTGGTCAAGTGGGCATGATCCTAGGTGATGCATCTCCCTTTGATTCTTATGACACCCATTATATAGATGCTAGATATTATAAGAGAAAGGATAATAAGGTTCAGAACAATAAGGTTGATCACACCACCATTGTAGCTAGCCCATGGATAGACTTGGATGATGATTTAATCCTCTCAATTCATCGGTTTGAATATATAATTCTAGACTTGGGAAATTGATTCGTAATTTTTGGGAGAAAGGGACATCATGCCCCCAAGTACAAGGAACACTAGAATATTACCATGTAATCCGACATAGGTCAGGCTCAAGTGATACCATAATTACCTACCCCTGTAAGGTATCGAGATGTTCACCCCATGACTACCATTGCACACCATACTCACTTATTTTGTTGATTAGATTTGAACCGACATAAACTGACCTACCACTACTACTTTGAAATCAAGCATAGACCCTGTGGTTGAAGGCTTAATGGAATTATCATGAAAAACTCTATCTCCATGGTTTCAGTAGAGAAGGAATCTCTTATTGAGGCTTCTATATCCACCCAAGGGTGCACTAGAGTTCCCCCATAATTTATTGGCATGGATGAACCATCACATCCTTCTAATTCCCCTACCTCTAATGATGAAGAGGATTTGGAATATGATTCTCCCATATTTGAATAGGGAATCTCCACCACCATTTATGGGTTGGTTCAGGTGAACCTTGCCACCGAGACAGATCCAAGGCCAATGCTAATTAGTGAAACCATGCCTCTAGAGGAACAGAGTCAGTATGTAGATTTACTAAAGAAAAATTGTGATGTATTTGGCTAGATTTATGACAAGATTCTAGGACTAGACCCTCAAGTCATCATCCTCTATCTAGGCCTCTCGATGAGTCACCATGGGTACAATAAACCTTCCAGAAAAATGAACCCCTCTCATGGTTCCATGGTCAAGGTTCAAGTTGATAAGCTCATTAAATCTATATTCATCAAGGAGGTTTAGTAACCCAAGTTCTTGTCCAACATCATTCCATTTAGGAAGAATAACGGGCATATAAAAGTATGTATCAACTTCTAAGATCTCAAACTTCATTTCCTGAAGGATGATTTTCCCCTTCTAATAATAGATTTGTTGATCAATTCTACGGCTAGGTTATAGGATATCTCCATTACGGATGGATATTTTGGGTATAATTAGATTCATATGGCCCATGAAGATGAAGAGTCTACCACCTTTAGATAACTGCAAGGAACCTTCTGTTATCATGTAATTCCCTTCGATCTGAAGAATGCATGAGCCACTTATCAGAGATCCATGCACCATATCTTCAAACGAATCCCTATAACTCTTGTGGAATACTACATGGACAATTTGGTAGTCAAATACTTCCATCTTCAAGACCATCTCAGAGATCATGAGATGGTGTTTGGTTTTTTCTGTTCCCAGTATCTGAAGATAAACCCCTGGAAATGTGAATTTAGGGTTACCTTTGGGAAGTTTCTAAGCATTTTCATCATATATAGTGGCATCAAGATCAACCTAGGGAAGATAAATACCATAAAACATATTACTACTCCAAGAAACCTCCAAGAACTTTGAGGTCTCTAAGTCATCTTATCCTACATACGTTGATTCATCACGAATATAGCCAAAAAGTGCAATCCATTTTCCAAGATCATGAAGAAAGGTACCATATACCAATGGTATGAAGAGTGTTATGCTACTTTTGAGGAAATCAAGAAATATCTACTAAAGCCTTTGGTCCTGATGCCACCCATCTTCAAGAAACCAATAGTCCTCTATGTGACTATCTTGGAATGGTTCCTCAGTACCCTTCTCACTCAAAAGAACAACTAAGGGATAGATAACAATTTACATTATCTCAGTCGTATGCTCCTTGACATAGAGTCTATATACTCTCCTATCTAGAAGAGCTTATCTACGCTAGTTTTCATAGTATAAAAGTTGAATCATTATCTGAAGCATCATGAGATATAGATGGTGTCCCATGTATACCCACTAAAGTATATCTTGAACTACCCTATGTTGATAGGAAAACTAGCACATTAGGTCTTTGGGCCACCTCAAGGCCTTCAGTCCATGTGAAACTATGCTTAAATGGACCAAGTAGACTCTACAAGAAGTGGGATCTAGACAAGGATTCAGAGCAAGGTGCATTCACTAGATCATAGCTAATGAATTGGAAGAATGAGAGAGTATGAAAATTTCCATCGGGACTAGCTTGTGCATGCATGGTAAGCCTAGAAAAATATTAATGAGGAGGTGGAAAGCTAATATCATGATGTATATTCTAGGGAGGATCAATTCCAAGTATTTATAGTCTAGATGATTTTCTCTAAGACCTTTGGGTCATGTAATTTCACGAATCATACAGGCCATGTAAGGGTTCCCCTTAAACCCTTAAAATGGGGATTATCAAAAATAAATAAAAATACAATGCCTTTAGGATATTCAGAGTTCATAGGCAGTGATCCTTCAGCAGTTCAACATTAGGTACATTCAACATAAGGCTATCAAGGTTCAAGTGCTGGAAGACTTTCTGGTTACCCATCCATCCCCTGAAGAATTTCCCTTGGACGTAGATTTCCTAGGTGAGGTCATCCTTTTAGTAGACTAAGTTATGTCATATTGGTAGATTCATATCGATGGTTCCACTAATATCCCATCTGGTAGAAGGTTCAATGATCCCAAGCTCAACAGATTAGACCTATAGATCATTTTAATCATGCCTGTGTAGGTCTTTCATCCCTACTCATTCTTGTTGTCAGATGGATGCACCAACAATGAGGCAGATTATTAGGATCTCATTATTGATCTTGAGCTAGCCCTCGAGATCGATGTTCCTTGCATTCATGTAAAGGTAGACTCTGAGTTAGTCATCAATAAAATTAATGGTGACTATATTATTAGGAATCTAGAGCTTGTGCCCCTACTAGAGCACACTCTCTAGCTAATGGACCAGTTCCCTTCTCAACCAGAGGTGAATCATGTTCCCTGATCACAGAATGTTTGAGCCTATGCCTGGGCTAGTCTAGCTATGTCTCTCATAGAGCCTACACAATATGATATATTCATTCATATGGCACATTAAAGGGTCATTGCTACTGTCATCCCAAATGATGATGACATCCAGTAGGTGAACCAATTAACCGTTAGTACTTCCATGTCAGGACCTCCAAATCCCTCAATAGTATAATAAATCACTGATTGGACAACCCCTTTCATAGATTATCTCCAATGTGGTGTTCTCCTACTAGACATATCTGAACATGATCAAATCTATAGGTGCACAGGATATTTCACCCTTTAGAGTGGACCCAACCTCGTGAAGACTCTCTATAGATGTGGTTTTGATGGAATTCTCCTCCTCTATATCCAAGGAGATTATATTCCTCAGGTTATGTGGGAAGTTCATGTTGGGTCATGTAGTTCTCATCAAGAAGGGTTGAATATCTCCCATCATATTCATATTCTAGGATAATTATGGACTACCACGGTCTGTGACTGTATTTATTTCTCAAAAAGGTTCCATACATGTCACATTCATGACAACTTTGTGCATCGACCACAAGAGAACCTCCATACTACCAAGTATTCTTGGCCCTTTTCAGTCTAGGGAATCAATTTCATGGGACTATATCCACTATAAATAGATCTCTAATGTAGGTTTATTTTAAAAATTATGGATTTCTTTTCTAGGTGTGAGTAAGAGATTCCCCTAAATGAAATCAAGGCTCAATCAGTGGTCGAATTCATGAGATCTAATATCATTCATTAGTTCAGAGTCCCTCACGCTATTCTCACCAAAAATGGCACCAACTTTTGAGCATCTAAGATGAAGAATTTTTACGCTAAGTAAAACATCTGGTCCAACCATACTTCCAACTACCATGCATAGGAATATGGAAAAGAAGAGTTTGTCAAACAAGATCCCCAATGCTCTTTGGGAATATCATATGAAAACTCAAAATTCCACCCAGGCGACACTATATTTCCTAGTGTATAGAATAGAGGAAGACCTTCCCATTAAGATTCAGTTTCCATCACTTTTAATAGCCATCTGTGATTGGAAGATTCCAAATAGAATGGCATAAGTTCATCTAGATGAGTTGTAATCTCTTGAAGAAAATAGGATTCAAGCCTTGAATAATATAGAGAGTAACTAGAACAAGATATAAAGAGTGTTTAACAATAAAGTTTACCTCTACCTCTTCCTCTAGGGTGAAACTATACTATCTCTCAGGACATTGATGATACTACGAAGGAAGCCTCTAAATTTGGAGCCCAAATGGGAAGGAACGTACATCATTCATAAGGTCTATCCCAATGGTGTGTACTCTTTGATCACTATGGATGAAGATAAAATAACTCCTCCAATCAATGCCAAGTTCCTAAATCAATACTTTGCATAAGGATCTACCATAATATCTAAAAAATGATGTTAAACAATGTTATATCATCCTAGTTTCATGATGATAAACTATGTAACATTTACCATCTCTACAACATGACATTAAACTATGCTTATATAGTCTAAGTTTCATGACCTTAAACTGCATAGCCTTAGTCCAAGAATCATGAATTTAAACTATATATGGGTTTCCTTTAGAATTTTCCATATGGTGGAAGGCCTCCAAGTCCCTTGTTCATGTCAAGTTTTATTACTCAACCACCCTACGTGCATTTATTTGACGCAAGAAACCTCTTTGGTTTGAACTCAACGTCCCTAAACTAAGAACCACAGTCTGAGCATCAGGACTTAAAACTCCATACAGGACTTCTTGAAAAAAATTGTGTGGAATTGATCCCCTTTGTACCTCATTTAAATTGGGTTTTCCATAACATCTCACTACGCACATCCTCTTGAAGCCCCTCCCCTCATGGTCCAAACTCTATGACCTTAAACTAAGAGCCTATGGTCCAAGAAATACGAATCTAAACAATTTTCAGCAGGTCTAATAATTATGAATTTAAACTATTTTAAGTCTATTTATTCTGAGTTACACAAATTTAAACCACATAACATCAGCAACATGGTTGTACGGCATTAAACTACAAAGCATTAGCAGTCCTCTTGGAATAACCTTAAATGGAACATACCATTGTCCTAGTCGCATGATGATAAACTATGTAGCAACCATCACCCTAGATGTATGATGATAAACTGTGTAGCAACCATCATCCTATCCACATGATGATAAACTATTTAGAAACCGTCATCCTAGTCGCATGATGACAAACTGCATAGCACCATTGTCTTGGTTGTATGATGATAACTTCACAGCATCATGATGTTATCACCTGAGAGGAAATTTCCCCTTGCATTTATCATCTATCATGCCCTATTTTATGAACTACATACATCTTGATTCATGTTCATGAAGGATATGTAGAGATGCTTGGATTCTACATCATGTTCCATCCACCCCACTCAAAAAAAGAAAAAAATAACAAAAAATGTCCCCTATCCTTGTGTACGGGTCAAACCTTTGTAGAGAGATTTCTTTCTATAATTACATGTGTCTTTATTCACATCCTTATGAGATACATAGAGATGCCCAGATACTTTATCTTTAGTCCCAACTACAAGTTTATTAAATCTTCATCCCCTTGGACTCATCTTGGACTAAGAATCATGACTCTTTAAACTATATGTAAGCCCCCCTTAGGAATGAATATGTGGTGTGTGAGCCCATTTGATCCTCATTCATGTCAGTTCTATCATAACACCGCACTACACATACCCATTAGAGATACTTCCCACCATATTCCAAACTCTATGAACTTAAAATAAGAGCTAAATTCCTCAATTCATGATGTTAAATAGTAATTCTACCCTGAACAAATTCAAGATGCCTCTTGATAACTGTGGGATGCCTGAGTTTTCTTTCCATAGAAGATTTCCCACACCAGTGTTGGTCTCTTAACATTCTTCATTTTATAACTATGTGTGGCTTGATTCCCATACTTGTGGGGTATATAGTGATGCCCAGACACTTTGTCTTTAGGACCAGCCACAAGTCTATCAACCTTTTGGACCCTTTTCCTCAGTTACAGGATAATAATTATGACCTTAAACTTTATGCAGTTCTTCTTAAGGTGTTTATGTGGCATGTGATCCTCCTTCACTCCATTCACATCAGGTTTTATGTCTTGTTTTCCACATATATAGACTTGGAGTGAACTTTTCCCTTATAGTCTAAGATCCATGACTTTAAACTACTTTCCATAGTACAAGAATCATGACTTTAAACTATATGAAAGCATGTTATGATTTATATGACCTAAAACTAAGATATTAATGTTCCATGAAATATGACATTAAACTGTTCACAAATCCTGGGTTTTAACCCCACTCTCTAATATTCCCAATCCACACTTTGAGTCTTTATTATTTTGGATATCCATAATCTTTCAAATCTAGTAGACCCCCTAATGGTGATGGTATCATGAAATTTTTTCTCACCTCTAATGTTGGTCCAACTCCCTAATGGATCTTTGGTAAAAAAAACAATTAATCCAATGTTTCGAAATTGGTACATGGTTGATTCTCAATTTTCTCACCCCATTCTTGACTAGTGTGGTTGTGGTCCCTATGTTTCGAACATGGTCAACAGTTGATCCTTACTCACCTATTAACCCTTCATCCAAACCTTGAAATTCTCAAATTACCATCTTTTTACTCCCCTATATCGTGGTGGAATTCAACCCTTGGTATCACCTTTAATGTGAACTCCCACAAGCCAGGTAGACCCCCCATATTGTTCCTTGTTTACCAAACCGAGCATGGATCATGTGGGATTAAGAGTTTTGGTTGGGTGTCTATTGATGTGTTTGAGCTACACATGATCCCTTTTGGTTCAAACTCTAGGACCATAAACTCATAGCATCACTGGGAAAGTGTGGTGTGGCCCCGGGTCTCCTAGGGCCTCATTTATGTCGGGTTTGTCATTCTGTCGTGCCACATATGTTGTAACGACCCAGAATTCTATCAATGAAATTTTCCATTCCTATAATTATGTTATATGGTATGAATCACATAAAATCACTTAGAGAACATGATACAAACTTTATAAATGAATAATAAATTAAATTAGTGGTTTTTATAGAAATTAAGAAACCTAAACCAATGAAATAGTAACTTGACATTTGGAATAGTAATATAACCCTTATAAATAGTAAATAATCCAATAAAATATTAACCCCACCCATGAATGTGTAAATAAATTTTTTCTATCTTATACATGTAAATATGATATAATTATATCATATTATAAGTAATTAAATGTTTGAAAACTAATAAATTAAGTGTTGGTATTTTTATAAAACATAAATATTTATTTAAAATTTTATAATTAATATAATGATTTAAAAGAATATTTATTTTCATAAAATATAATAATAAATTAATATTTTGTTTTACTATGATTATAAGATGATTTTATGATTCCTTAATTAATTTTTCAAAGTGTTGTAAAATCAGTTATAATTTTAAAATTGGTATTTTTTGAGTAAATGATGATTTTATTTAAAAATTAAATTTCTCTTATTTAGAAAAATATTTTCATAAAATGGATTTCATAATTATAAATTTTTAATAATGGTTAGGGTTAATTTTTTGTATTTTTCTAAAATAGTTGATTTTTTTTGTGAATAGTAAAATACAGTAATTTCCGTTATAAACTAAAAACATACATTATTCAGTCATGAATGATGTATGAATGATGTAAGAACCATTATTTCAAAATCACATGTACTATTTACTATACTTATTCACAATAATATACACTCTTCATAGTCTTGATCCAAAAATAATAAACTAATGAGTAAAATAATTAAAAAACGCGCCTCTCCTCCACTATAAATACCACCCCTTCTCCTCACACCTCCAAAATCCTTGAAGCTTGTCCAAATTCTTCATAATACTCTCCCAAGTCTCTCCCCTACTTCAAGGATCATTTGGTATCAATAAAATACCAAAATCAAGTGCCTCAAGGAGTTTCTCAAAGAGAAGAATTCAAGACATAAAAACCTCTTTCTTTTTCTTTTAAATTATTCTCAATTTCTTTTATTTTCTTGTTCTCTCCTAACCTTTCCTTATCCAAGTGGAATGATAAATATAGTATACTTTATTTAAATTAATTTTATTATACTAATGGAATAATCCATCATCAAACCTCTTCTCCTCTCCATTTTATTCTAAAAATAAAAACATCGTTCGTGAGGTGTTTATTTATCGCCTTTAAGGATAATAAATTTCATTTTCAATTACCTCCCTAAATTCTGTTCATAAACCATTTTTATGGTCAAAAACATTATAATATATATATTATATCTTATTTAATGTGATATAACCATTATATATATATAACATTAATTAATAAAAACAAAACTATTTCTTGATGGTCAATAAAATGTCAAAATAATCTAAATGTATATCATTAGTGTTTTATCTAATGAATCGTCATAACATCTAGAAAAATGATTTATAAGACCATTTAATATTCTATAATTTCATTAATAACATATAATTTCAATTTTTAACAATTATTCTCATTTTACATGATCTTCCATACATGTATACAAGTGAATCGATCATGAAAACCAAGGAAAAGAATTCTCTTGGAACAATGTAATTGAATCTCCTAACTCATCAAGAAAACATAAATAAAATTAATAAAATTATAATAAATCAAATAAATTTTTAATGGTTTCTTAATTAAATTATTAATTAATCTAATTTCATTATCCAGAATATTATGTACAAGTGCATAACACTATCAGACATAAGGTAAGGGATTCTTTCCAAACCTCCATTTTTTCCTTCAGGTTACACTTTCTCTCTCTTTACCCCAATTTAATTATTAATTATTATTATGTAACCTTCCTAAATTTTGTTTTTATGTTATACAAGAATTTTCCTTTCTTAATTCTTCTTTATTTGAAGAGGAAATACATGTTTTTATAAGGTTCCCTTCTCAATTCCTCCTGATAAGCAAGCCCGATTAAAGGGAACTTCTTGATTTCTTACCCATTTTCAAGCACGCTCCATAATTTTTTTTAATCCAAATTTATTTTTATAAAATAACTAATTTTATCGTTAAAAACTATATTGGTTCATTTTTGGTTTTATAATAAATAATTATTCCTTTTCCATTTTAAATAATCATTAAAATTTTCCATTAAACCGCACTAAAGTGGATCATTTATAATGTCTCTTAAATACTCTTTTTAAATATTTTCACTTCATTTTGACATCACTTATCAAGATATAGTCCTATTTTACCTTATTAGTGTACATTTATGATTTAAATTCATTATTTCATGGAAACTATTATGATATTCCATTTTTTATGACTTATGACATGATTTTGATACCCAATTATTTTTATGGGTAACCCGTATGTTTATGTTTGAATCTTCATGTGGAAAACATTTACATGAACATTTTATGATGGTTTTTCCCAAATATCACTTCAATGCATTGGTTAATATTTAGTCTCATGATACGTCATGTGCAATGGTCTTGGTGGTTAGCCTTGACTCATGCTTCTCTATGTGAAATAGTCATGGTGGTTACCCTTGACTCATGATCCTACATGTGTAATGGTCTTGGTGGTTAGCCTTGACTCATGATACTCTATTTTTAATGTTCTTTGAGGTTATCCTTGACTCATGATTATGTCATGTTGTATGTTTTTTCACATTTCTATGATTACAGGATATCATGTTCTGTATATTATGCTTCCATATGTTTATTCATGTTCCATGTCTTTTTATGTCATCGTGTTATGCCCTCTTACCCATGTGATATGATTTATTCATATTATTATTCCCTTATGATTCTTTTTAGCTCATCCCTTTGTTCATGTATTCCTTAGGTTATCCTATATAGATATAAGGGATCAAAGGAAGTTAGGAGCTCATTATAAATATTAAATAAAATATTTCTTTATTTTGGTTCTACTTTTTCAGTTGTAAGTAACTAATCTTACAAATACACTATACTTTATGATCCTTGGTTTGTATTTTAAGGATAATTATGATTAAAATCATTAAATAATATTTTTAAAAGGATAGGTCCATTATACTTTGTATCAAATCACAATCTATATTTTTTGGGGGATTAGGACTAAAGAAATTTAGTAATAACCTTGGGGGTAATTATATCACCATGGATAACTTAGATTGAAAATTATGGAATCACAAGATAGGATATACTTTCCATTTACAATTTTATCTTTTTATGTTAAAATTTTTCTTTTTGCATGCTTATTAGCTAATTATTCAATCCCCCCTAACTGTACTTTCCTTTTTTTTAGTTAATGGATGGAAATAGGATAACTCATTCCAATAATCAATGTTATGGGAAATGTGATCATTTCCCTAATGAAATTACAAATATGATGGTAACAGGCACTCAAAAATTCATAAAAGTACTTGATCAACTTGTTTAAGTTATGAATAATAACTTGAATTGCGTGAAATGTCCTCCTCCTAAGAAATATCAAGTTGCAGTTGAATCCTTTATATGACAAAGGCCTCCCATGTTTATTGGATCTTTTGATCTTATCCTTGTTGAACAATGGATTAACTCTATTAAGAAGATATTCTCTATCCTATAGTGATCATAAGAAGAGAAAGTTGTGTTGGAGGTCTATAATTTTTATGGGGAATTTGATCAGTGGTGGAAAATGATCAAGAACACAAAGTCCAAGGAGGAAATTGACTCCATGGAATGGGAAGATTTTAAGAAAATATTTTTTAATAAATAATTCCCCTGAACTCTCCATCTTAATATGGTAAGGGAGTTACTCAAACCGAATTAGAAGAAATGTGATTCTATTGTAGTGTATTATGAAAACTTTACAAGGCTTGTATGATACACCTCCATCTTTTTCATGAACAAGGAAAGCAAATTGGATCACTTCTTTAGTGGACTAAAGCTGGGTCTACAAAAAGTGTTGGTGATTAGATACTTTCATAGCTATGAGGAGATTTTTTATTGTGGCCTTAAGGTTGAAATGAAGATCAAAGACTCTTAGTGGTCTCGTGGGTCTAGAGATAAAAATCATAAAATGGAGTTTAATATTGGAGGATTAGAAAATAAATACCATGATGGAAAGAAACCCAACATACCATGTGTCAAAATTGTGGGAAGAAGCATCCTGGGAACTATCTAAAGGGAACTAGGAGATGTTTCAAATATAGAGGAATGGGGAATCTATCTAATAACTTCTAAAGGAATATGAAGAGTACCACTAATGTGGAATAAAAAAGGAAGTTTCATATCAAAACTCATCCTATAGTGTAGTGTTTCAACTACAAGGAACATGTTCATTATGATAACCATTGCCCTAAGTTAGGGTTTTTATAAGGAAATCAACAACAAAAACCTCCAAGGAAATAAGGGAGGTAATATGTTATTACTACTACTAAGGTAGATCTCGAAAATTATGTGGTGATAGGTACGCTAGTTATTCATTTAAGAATAGTGAATGTACTATTTGATTCTGGTTATATTCATTCTTTCATATCTTTCAAGTTTTGTATAACTATTCAAACACCAACTCAAAATATAGAGGTTGAGTTACCTATGAGAATAAAAATTGGAGAAATTATTGCATCCAAAGTATATAAGTCATCCCTGATTAATGTTTGTGGGATTAACCTCCCAACAAATCTTTTATTACTTCATTTGGTGGAGTTTTATGATGTATTGGACATGGATTGTCTATCTTTATACAAAGACAACATTGACTGTCAGGAAAGGGATATCACTCTTTACATCCTGAGGTATCCTACAATTTTGTACAAGTGTAAGGAGTAGGATGAATCTCTATCAGAATAATTATCTCAATTGTGGATATTATTGCCTTATGATCAAGCACATGTAGCTCAAATTATTGATACAAAGGAGAGGATCATGCTCGAAGACATTCCCATTATGAGGGACTAACCTGATGGGTTACCTAGAGAGTTTTCTAGTCTTCCTCCTGACCAAGAAGTTATGTTCTCAATTGAAATTATTCATTTATGTCTACCTATATCAAATACACCTTATATAATGACCACTATTGAGTTGGAAGAACTGAAGAAGTAGTTACAGGAGAATCTGGTTGAGGGTTTTATATGCTCGAGGGCTTCACTGTGGGGTGTGCAAGTCCTCTTCATAAAAAATAAGGATGGATCAATGCACCTCTATATTTATTATCCTGTTCTCAACAAAATCACGATAAATAATAAATATCCCCTTCCATAAATAGATAAATTGTTCGATCAACTATGTGGGTCCAAGTATTTCTCTAAGGTGGACCTTCAATCGGGGTATCACCAATTAAATATGAGGAAGTAATATATTCACAATATTTCTTTTTGAAAGAGGTATGGACACTACGAGTTCATAGTTATGACCTTCAGACTCACTAATGATCTAGAAATTTTCATGGATTTAATTAATAGAGTATTTATAGATTAACTCAGTAAATTTGTGGTAGTCATTATCAACAATATTCTGATATACTTCAAGATCAAGGAGGAACATGAGGATAATTTGAATTCTATTTTTAAGACTTTGAAAATGGATAAAATTTATGAAAATTATAGTAAATGTGAGTTCTGGAAGGGAGAAGTATCATTATTGGGGCATGTTGTCACTATAAAAGGAATATATGTGGACCCTTACAAGACAAAGGCTATTGAGGAGTGTCCCAAGAAAAAAATCTATAACAAATATTCATAGTTTCCTTGGTCTAGATGGGTATTATAGATGATTTGTGAAGAAATTATCATGATTTTCAAACCCAATAACCAAGATGACTCAAAAGGGAGTGAAGTTTTTGTGGACTAGTGAATGTAAAGAATGTATCAAAGAGTTGAAAACAAGGCTTATCAGTGCACCATTGCTCACACTACTGACAAGTGGGGAACTCATTGTGGTTTACAGCGCTGATTCAAAGAATGGATTAGGATTTTTACTGATGAAAAATGGTAAATTTATAGCCTAAGCCTCTATTAAGTTAAAAATTCATTTTCAAAACTATCCCATGAATGATCTGTAGTTAGTTTTTGTGGTCTTTGTGTTGAAAATTTAGCGAAATTATCTATATGGGGAGAAGTATGAGATATATACTCTCAAATATATATTCACATAGAAGGATATTAATATGTTCTAGAAAAGATGGTTAGATCTCATCAAGGGTTATGACTGCTCAATCCACTACTATCCTGGTAAAGAAAATAAATTGATGGATGCTCTAAGTAGAAAGGATCCTACAAATTTATCAATGATGAGAATTTATAAGGACCCAATCATCTTATACTTGTAAATTATATAAATTGTAATCATTAATGAAGGAAAATCATCGATCATTTCTCAAATTGTTGCTCAACCATCTCTCAAGGAGAAAATAAAAGATTCTCAAAGAAATGATGTGTAAATTCAAAAAATGGTGGAAGCTATTAGAAATGGTAAATCCTTAGAGATAAATATGGATGAGGAAGGAGTCATGAGATTTGGGTCACAACTATTTCTACCATCCAATTTAGAGATAAAGAAAGATCTTTTAAATGATGCACATATCTCAACCTTCACTATTCACCCTAGGAGCACAAAGATGTATCTAGATCTCCAAGGGAACTATTGTTAGGACAATGTGAAGAATGAGATTTCTAAATATACATCAAAGTTATTGGTATGTTATCAAGTAAATTTTGATAGTAAAAATTCTAAGGATATTATGTAAATATTACCCATACCAATATGAAAATGGGAAAACATCACCATGGAATTTTTCACGGGACATACAAAGACAACCAAAGGAAACAATTATATATGGGTTGTTTTGGATTATCTTACAAAGCTAGCTCACATTATTTTAATTCAAGAGGACTTCTCACTCGACTAAATTTCAAAAATATACATCAAACAAGTGGTGATGCTTCATGTTGTACCACTATCGATTATATCCAATTGAGATTTGATATTTAACTCCAATTTCTAGAAAATTATACAACATAATCTAAATACTGAGTTGAACTTCATTATGGTCTATCATCCCCAAACTGATGGCCAATATGAGTGGACATTTAAAAACTGGAAGATATTTTGAGAGTATGTTCTATGGACTTCAAGGGAGGATGGTACCAACATCTACCTCTACTTGAGTTCTCTTACAAAAACAGTTTCTACTCAAGCATCCAAATGGATCCATATGAATCCCTTTATGAGAAAAGATGCAGAACACGAGCATACTGGGATAAATTCAGTGAACATCAGCTACTGAAACATGAAATGGTTTAATAAATGGTATAAAAGGTGAAAACCATTTAGCAACACATCAATGAATCCCAAATTTGATAGAAGAGCTATGAGGATAATCATCGACGAGACCTTGAGTTTAAGGTTGGAGACATGGTATTCCTTCACATATCTCCATGGAAGAAGATAATGAGATTTTGGAAGAAAGGAAAGTTGAGTCTTAGGTACATTGTCCCCTTTGAGATTCTTGATCATGTCAAAGTTATGTCCTATCTACTAGCACTTACACCTACCATGTCTCAAGTACATGATGTATTCCAAATATCCCTCTAAAGTAAGTACATACTGGATCCCTCACATGTACTGAATTCAGAGGTGGTTCAGTTAGAAAATTATCTCTCTTATGAGGATCAATTAGTGAAGATCTTGGATGATAGAGATAAAGTTCTACATAATAATAATACTCACCTGGTCAAAGTACTATAGTGGAACCATAAGTATGAAGAGGCAACATGGGAACCAGAGGAATCAATGAAGGACAAGTACCCTCACATATTTTTCTCTTAGTTTGTAAAATGAAATTTTGAGGGTAAATTTTCATAAGGGGGGAAGAATGTAATGACCCATAATTCTATCCATGAAATATTCCCTTCATATAATTATTTCATATAGTGTGAATCACATAAAATCACTTAGAGAACACAATACAAACATTATAAATGAATAATTAATGAAATGAGATATATTAATAGAAATTAAATAACCTAAACTAATAGAATAGTAACTTTACCTTTTGAATAGTAATATGATCCTTATGAATATTAAACCGACCAATAGAATAATAACCTAACCCGTGAAAGTATAAATAAAATTTATCCATCTTATAAATGAAAATATGATATAATTATATCATAGTATAAGTAATTAAATGTTTTAAAAATGATAAATTAAGTGTTGGTATTTTTATGGAACATAAATGTTTATTTACAATTTTATAATTAATAAAATGATTTAAAAGAATTTTTTTCATAAAATAGATTAACAAATTAATATTTTATTTTCTTAGGATTATAAGGTAATTTTATGAGACCATAATTAATTTTTCAAAGTGTTGTAAAGTCGGTTATAATTTTAAAATTGGTATTCTTTGAGTAAATGATGATTTTATTTGAAAATTAAATTTATCATATTTAGAAAATTATTTTCATAAAATGGATTTCATTTTTGAATTCTGCATATCTAAAAATGGTTAGTGTGAATTTTTGGTATTTTTCTGAATAGTTAATTTTTTTGTGAATAGTGAAATACGGAAATTTATGGTATAAGATAAATACATGCATTATTGAGTCATGGATGATTTATGGATGATATAATAACTATAAGTTAAAAATAGCATGCACTAGTTACTATACTTAGTCATAATAATCCAAACTATTCATAGTCTTGAGCCAAAATATTAAACCAATGAGTAAAATAATCAAAAAACACCCTTGTCCTCTATTATAAATAACACCCCTTCTCCTCACACCTACAATGGCTTGAAGCTTGTCCAAATTCTACCCAATCATATCCTAAGTCTCACCCCCATGTCTAGTATCCTTTTGTCTCAATAAAATACCAAACTCAAGTGCCTTAAGAAGGTTCTCAAGGAGAATAATTTAAGAGGTAAAAACAACTTTCTTTTTCTTTTAATTTCTTTCAATTTCTTTTCTTTTATTATTCTATCATCATATATCCTTATACAATTGGAATGATAACTACAATATATTTTATATAGTTTAATTTTATTATGTTAATGGAATAATCCATCATCAAACCTCTTCTCCTATCCCTTTTATTCTAAAAATGAAAAGATCGTGTGCGAGGTGTTAATTTATCACCTTCAAGAATGAAAATTTTTCATTTTCCATTACCACCATAAATTCTGGTCATAAAACCATTTTTATGGTTAAAAAATATTATAATATATTTATTATATCTTATTTAATATTCTTTAACCATTATATATACATAACATTAATTATTAAAACAAAACTAGTTCGTGATGATCGAAAAAACGCCAAAATAATCTAAATGGTTATCATTAATGTTTTATCTAATGAATCATACTCAACTATATAAAGATATTATATATAATACCATTTAATATTATTTAATTTCATTAATAACTTATAATTTTAATTATGGACAACTATTCTCATTTTACATGATCTTCTATACACGTATACAAGTGAACCGATCATGAAAACCAAGGAAACGAATGCTCCTAGAACAATGAAATTGGATTCATAACTCATAAAAAAGACCATAAATGAACTTAATAAAATTATAATAAATAAAATAAATTTTTAATAGGTTCTTAATTAAATTATTAATTAATCTAATTTCATTATCCAGGACACTAAGTACAAGTACATAACACTTTTGGACATAAGGTAAGGAATTATTTCTCAACCTCCATTTTTTACTTCGGGTTATGCTTTCTCACTATTTACCCCAATTTAATTATTAATTATTATTATTATATAATCCTCCTACATTATGTGTGTATGTTCCAATAATATTTTCCTAGCCCAATTTTTCTTTCTTTGATGAGGAAATACATGTTTTTATAAGGTTCCCTTCTCAATTCCTCCTGATAAGCAAGCCCTATTAAAGGGAACTTCCCAATTTCTTGCCCATTTTCAATTTCACTCCATAATATATTCTAAGCCACTATTATTTTTCAAAAATCAATTATTTTATCATTATAAACTATCTTGGTACAAATCTGGTTTTATAACAAACAATTATGCCTTTTCTGTTTTAAAGAATCATTAAAATTTCCCCTTAAACCACACTAAAGTGGCTCATTTCTAATGTTTCTTAAACACTATTTTTACATGTTTTTAGTTCAGTTTGGAATCACTTATCATTATATATGCCTATTTTTTCTTATAAATTTCCATGTATTATTTAAATATATTCTTTCATTGACACCATTTTGATATTCTCTTTTTTTATGCCTTATGACGTAATTATAATACCCAATTATTTCCATGGATAACCCTTATGTTTATGTTCGACTCTTCATGTGGAACACATATTCATGAACATGTTTTTATGGGTATTCCCATATAATTCTCTAATTCATTGGGTAATTTTTAGTCTCGTGATAATTCATGTGCAATGGTCTTGGTGGTTAGACTTGACTCATGTTACTCCATGTGCAATGGTCTTAGTAGTTAGCCTTGACTCATGCTCCTCCATGTGAAATATTCTTAGTGGTTATACTTGACTCATGGTCCTTCATATGCAATGGTCTTGGTGGTTAACCTTGACTCATGCTTCTCTATATTCAATGGTCTTGGCGGTTAGCCTTAACTCATTATTATGTCATGTTGTATGATGATACCACATTTCTATGATTCCATGATTACATGATCCCATGTTATGTATGTTATTCTTCCATGTGTTTATTCATGTTCAATTCCTTTTTATTTCATCATGTTATGCCTTCCAACCCATGTGATATGCTTTATTAATATGCTTATTCCCTTACTATGATTTTTATATCATCCCTTTTTCATGTATTCCTTGGGTTATCCTATGCATATGTAAGGGATCAAAGGAACTTAGGAGCTCA